>OU342740.1:187035461-187635461 GCA_910589775.1 Avena eriantha | reverse complement strand
CTTGATCCACATGACCACACACACTCAAGTGTATGTGGTAATGCAACCTCTATCATACTGGTGCTCCATTACATGTTGCGGTTGCATTCCAATGTGTTTTTGCGATTTCCGATCATGGTTTGACACATGGAGTGTCATTGCATGTGTTCTTTTCCAAACCACCTTGATCCACATGACCACACACACAAAAGTCGATGTGGTGATGCAACCTCTCTCACACTAGTGAACCATTACATGTGGCAGTTGCATTGCAATGGCTTTCTAGCCATGCTTTGACGCATGTAGTGTCATTGCATTTGTTATTTTCTAAACCATCTTAATCGACATGACCACACACACCCAAGTGGATATGGTGATGCAACCTCTGTCACACGGGTGCTACATTACATGTGGCAGTTGCATTACAATTTGTTTTGGGGCTTTCTGACCATGGTTTGAAACATGGAGTTTCATTGCATGTGTTCTTTTCCAAACAACATTTATCCACATGACCACACACACTCAATTGGATGTGGTGATGAAACCTTTGTCACTGCAGTGCTCCATAACATGTGGTAGTTTCATTCCAATGTGTTTTCGGGCTTTCTAACCATGGTTTCACACATGTAGTGCCATTGCATGTGTTGTTTTCCAAACCACCTTGATCCACATGACCACACACACTTAAGTGGATGTGGCAATGCAACCTATATCACACTGGTGCTCCATTACATGTGGTAGTTGCATTCCAATGTGTTTTGGGGCTTTCTAACCATAGTTTGATACATTAAGTGTCATTGCATGTGTTCTTTTCTAAACCACCTTGATCCACATGACCACACACACTCAAGTGGATGTGGTGATGCAAACTATGTCACTATGGTGCTCCATTACATGTGGCAGTGGCATTCCAATGTGTTTTTGGGCTTTCTGGCCATGGTTTGACACATGGAGTGTCATTGCATGTGGTCGTTTCCAAACCACCTTGCTCCACATGACCAGACACACTCAAGTGGATGTGGTGATGCAACATCTGTCACACTGGTGCTCCATTACATGTGGCAGTTGTGTTCCAATGTGTTTTTGGTCTTTCTAACCATGTTTGACACATGGAGTGTCATTGCATGTATTCTGTATCAAACCACCTTGATCCACATGACCACACACACTCTAGTGGATTTGGTGATGCAACCTCTGTCACACTGGTGCTCCATTATATGTCGCAGTTGCATTCCAATTTTTGGGGCTTTCTAACCATGGTTTGACACATGGAGTGTCATTGCATGTGTTGTTTTCCAAACCACCTTGATCCACATGACCATACACACTCAAGTGGATGTGGTGATGCAACCTCTATCACACTGGTTCTTCATTACATGTGGCAGTTGCATTCCGATGTGTTTTCGAGCTTTCCAACCATAGTTTCACACATGAAGTGTCATGGCATGTGTTCTTTTCTAAACCACCTTGCTCCACATGACTACACACACTCTAGTGGATGTGGTGATGCAACTTGTGTCACACTAGTGCACCATTACATCTGGTAGTTGCATTCCAATGTGTTTTGGGGCTTTTTGACCATGGTTTGCCACATGAAGTGTCATTGCATGTGTTCTTTTTCAAACCACCTTGATCCACATGACCACACACACTCAAGTGGATGTGGTGATGCAATATTTGTCACACTGGTGCTCCATTACATGTGGTAGTTGCATTCCAATGTGTTTTTGGGCCTTCTGGCCATGGTGTGACACATGGAGTGTCATTGCATGTGTTCTTTTCCAAACCACCTTGATCCACATGACCACACATACACAAGTGGATCTGGTGATGCATCCTCTGTCACGTTGGTGCACCATTACATGTGGCAGTCGCATTAAATGTGTTTTTGGAACACTCATGTATATTTGAATTGCAAATAATTTTATGTATGCCAAGATGTATTTCATTGTATAAAACACTCATTTTCAATTTTTTAAATATCTTTCCATGTTCTACTTGAATCCATTAGTCTGTTTTGCCCTTAGTTTTTTTATACTACTCAGTTTTGCCCTCTCTCACAGTCACAAACTTTCATAAAAGCCCAAACGTGTGCTCACTCTGGCTGCTATGGCCTGATTGGTTAACACAATTGTGACACGGAACATGTGCACCAACCGTTGATCCTTTGTGATCCAACATGGTTCATTAGACACATCGTGCCTTTCACACTATAGTGTGAGAACGGACGAACGTCTCTCAGCAACACTTCTACAAGAAGGAACACGAACCCGTACATAAAATAATTCGTCGAGTGGTTATTTCACGTTTAATCTCATCTAAAAATCCTACTACTACGCCACAACACATGCACAGGTGCAATGGGTCATCGAGTGCATAGTCATCCACGGGCGCTGCAATTTATTGGCAGTGGATTTTACTAAGGCATATCCATTTTTACGCAGCGTGGCTTCAATCTCACTTCCAAATGGGCCCCACCGCAAGAAACTTCCATGCATCCGCCAGAGGCCGAAGAGCTCCCTGTCGCGCCACCAAATGGGCCTCGAGGAGTGGGGCCCTCGAGGAGACCTAATGTCCCCGCCTACATCGTGTCCCTCACACTTATCCACACCTCCCTCTGCCCGATCTAGCAAAACCCCACAAATCTCACTGTATAGCCACCTACCTTCTCCATTACATTTCCCCTTTTACTTATTTTTATCGCCAATTTTATGGCCGTGTCAACCTTCATACTTAGAAATTGTGTCCATGCCCTTTGCATGCGGCAGAATCCAGTACTGCCATGCATGTCCTAGGAAAAAACATGACTTACCGTGCGTGTGTCACGGTGCATGGTGCCGTAGCGTACGCGGTTAGTACACCGTGCATGGTGGTGCAACGAAACTTCCCTTTCCTTCAACTTTATTCTATATCCCCTATCCCTCTCCCTCTCCTTCTTCGGCTAGCCACGCTCACTCTCGCTAACTCACGCAACCGTCTCCACTATCCCATCACCTTCTGCTTACTCCCGAGAAAACCCCAACCGCGCCGGTGATGGAGAAGGAGGATGTGGTGGCCATTGTCGCCTCCAAGGCCGCCAGCGAGGAGGCCCCCCGTCTCTATCTAGGCCCCCGTCGGCCATTGTCCTCGTCAAGGCCCACGTCGAGGCATCGATGGCAACCATTGTCCCCGTTCAAGCCCCCATCCACGCTTCCGACGTAGCCGCCATCGACGAGGCCCCCCCGGTTACGGGCAGATCCCAATTGACAGGGAACCCTATGATTGGAAGGAGTATATCTCTCTAGAGAACCCCTACGACATCGGCATCATCGACCCATGGTCGGAGGTAACTAGCGTTTGCTCCCCTTCCTTGGTTCTTCTCACATTCCCGTCGTTGGATGCTAGATCTTGTGTTATTACGGTTCGGTTGTTCGCATTTCAATCGTTGGATGCTATATTGATCTTCTTGTATCAGCTAATCCTCTTGTGTTTCGGTGAACCCGCCTGTTCTCATTCAATCCTTTTTTTATTTTGTTTGAGATTAGGGGATTGGGGAATTTATCACACTCGGTTAGTTTATGCATGTAGTCAAGGGATCTCAATTGGTTAATTTATTCAAATAATCAATCCCTATAATCAAGAGATCTCAATCATGTCCTTATTATTATACATGCTACTATTTTGTTCCAACAGGTGCATAGCAATGACGTCTGCAGTGATGACGTGTCCAGGCACACCAAGACTCGTCAGGGGCTGAGGAGGTTGTAGTTTGGCCAGTTTGACGCCTACTTCGCTAGCGGCATTTATAGGGGCCCTTCTACAAGAGGAAACTTGCCGCCACCGACTTCAACTGTGTTGTGATGCATGTAGAGGGATCGAACTGTAAACCGAATATCATCCCAAATCGCTAACCACAAGGCTCTCGGCGTTCACCTCCACCACCAGCAGTAGGTGGCCATCGCAGATTCTTGCATGCCTCCGATCAGGCCTAAGGTCCCTGATGACTGCACGTGCACAAATCATATGTAGCTAGTTTCGAATTAAGAGTATCGAACCCACAAAGAGCTATTTGGTTAAGGTCTTTATCCCCCTTGTCACTATCTACCAAAGGATACTTCTAAGCTGCCTTTGATTTCAAGTAAAGGGTCTTTGAAAGGTTTTTGGATTGAATGCATAAAAGTAAATGAAAACAAGTAAAAGTGAACATGTAACAAAAGCGGTTGGAAAGGTGGTTGAACTCAATAGTGCTAAAGCGTTCTCGAGGATGTAGGATACACCTCTAGCATGATATTATTATTCATAATTAGGATAACCTACTTTTTGTGTCATGATATGTGCGGAGAGAGCTCCATAATAAGATGTTCACTACAAGGCTCGTAGGAAGCCACTTTGTTGAGCCAAGAATGAGGTCACCTCTAAATAACCACCATGATGTATGAGAGCAATCACCCATACAGAGCACCGCAATTAAGGGTCTCCCCGTGGATATTGTAATTAGCTTAGGGAGTCTCTCTTTATCGTCCATTGACCAGGCAGGTTGCTAGCTTGTCACTAAGCTTTCCGGGCACACTTCCAAACACGTCCAAAGGATTTCTCCCTCATCTTTAGTACTCAAGGCAAATGATATGTGGACGACTACACATACCATCTAAAGAGAGATATCACAGACAAATCATAAATCTATCATAGACTAGTAAGTCATATGGACACAAGAATAGATCATCTTTAATTCAACTCATAATAGTGCTAGGGTTTCTCCATCTCCCTAAGAACAAAGGAACTACTCACATATAAAGGCAATCAACATCATGGTAATAATATGGATGGGATATGAGAGTACAATCGAATACAAGTGAAGATCCATACTAGGGTTTGGATTACAACCAAGTAGACGAAGGGGATTGGTGTTGGAGACGTTGGTGATGATGATTGTGATGTAGATCGGTGTTGAGGCCTTCAAGATCCAAGTATGTTCTCCTCTTGATCAATGGTGATGGTGGAGACCTTGTGGAGGCAGCGGCTATGGAGTTTGCAAGGCGGTATGACTCCGCCATGGAGGTATGTGGCGAGGGATCTTCTCCCTTGGCTCCTTGCTTCTTTATATAGGCCTAGGGGTGCCCCCAATAGCCCCCAGTATGTTCCTTATGACCTAAGAAAGGTCTAGGAACAAACGGAGATGGATTCCATGACGAAATGCGTCCAGAACAGTTGTTTCCGTTCGTCCATACCGGTGGTACGGGCAGACGGTAAGACCATACCCGCTCGTACTAGTGGTCTATTCCTTCAGTATGCTTTCGTTATCTAGCCTCTATTTTTTCATACGAACTCTCATTTTGATGTTCTTTGTCTCGTTGGAAACGTATGGAGGAGGACTACAACACGATGGCCTTGGATCTTCATTTGAATTTTATGGAAAATCCACTTTTTCCACCTCTCAAATGGCTAAGTCTGGTGCATGTAGCTCCTCCATATTGCATCTTCTTGGTTCCTTTTGACTTTATTTATCCATAATCCAACACAACACCTACACACAAGTCAAAGACAAGAAAAAGTAATAAAATCCTAATAAGACTACTAGTTGTGCAAAGTCCATGTGAAAATGAATGAGAAGTAGTAATCATATGTAATAGGCATAGTTGTAGATAGACATAGCATGTAATGAGTGACAATATGAGTAATTTATATACTTAAATATGCTTAAATTTTGGAGTCATCAGTCCCCAAGATCAAGGCAGAGGCCAGGAGGGGTTGAACGTGTCTGCGGCTGCTACTTCTATAAAATAGCTTCTTTTGTTTTTGTATGTTTTGTGACTGCTGCTTAGTAGTGAATGTATCGAATCTCGTTAAGCACCCTACTATTTATCGCTATATCCTATATTATCTTCACACAACTATATCTACATGTGTTTTTCTTTCTGAATGTATGTATTCTGCTAGTATGATTTGCTGCTCTAGATTTGCTACCAGATCAGGCAAAAACAAGGGCCAAAAGGAACAAATGATTGAAGAGAGAAGATGCTCTAGATTTGCTACCAATTTGGGCAAAAATAAACATAAATGTTAGTGAGAGAGGAAAAAGGTGCTCTAAAAACTGCCAATTAACGATAAAAAAAGAAAACTGCCAATTTTAGCGAGAAGAGACATAACCCACTCGTGTACACTACCAAACGCGGTGGTTAATGTGGGTGCGAACACGGTGATGGGGAGCTCGGATTCAGGAGGAGCATAGCAGGACCGAGCAAGTTTGGCATGGTGACAGATCTCCTCCGAGAATGAATTCTCGTCCCTGCGCCGTGCCATGGGTGCTACCATGGTGATGGTGAGCTCCGATTTGGAATGAGGAGAGCAAGCTCCGATTTGAAATGGTGAGGGCGAGCTTTATGGATCTCACCCCCAAAGAGAGTCCTACCTCCGCGCCATAGTCTCAACCAAAGATCGCCGCTCCGAGGAAGAAGAAGGTTGTGTAATATGGAATGGATGCAGGCGCCAACGCTGCAAGTTAACATGGTAGCCATGACAACAGCGACATAACCGTCAAAACCGACAGGAGGGGCCCAACTTGACGGGTGTTAGCATGATATTTTGTATTCGAACATTATGTTGAATTCATGTTGAAAAAGACTCTCTAAGCATTTGGCACACCAACTGTGGATAACGCGATCCGATTACAAGCAACTTTGGCCCGCTATTCCCTGGTGTCTCAACTTTGGGGCCACAGATCAAAAACCTCCCATGTAGATTGGGTTCGTGACCAATACTCATCAATAAGCTCACATATCACAAAATGATATTAAGAGAAATGATTTGTCTCTCTTTTGGCACTATGGGGGAGGGTTAACCCAATAGTTAGGACCACACTCCCCCTATATCCATGCCTACATCTAAACCAAATAGTGGTTAATACATAGATGTGTATGTAAGGGAAATCAAGTCAAGCTCCTTGAATCAACGATATTTAGCTAATTCCTCAAGTAACAAAATCTTGCTTCATCAAGAGGCGTTGCGAAAATGTCCACAAGTTGATTCTTTGTGCTCACAAAAGAGAGGTTAGTGTCTCCACGAGCAACATGATCTCGAATGAAGTTGATTGCGGATCTCAATATGTTTACTTCTTGTGTGCTACACAGGATTGTAAGCAGTTTTGATGGCACTTGTCAAATAAAATAGGCACTTTGTTACAATTGACACTATGTTCCTTTAAAGTTTTCCTCATCCAAAACAACTGAGTGCAAGCACTTGCAGCAGGCACATATTCAACTACGGCGTTGGAGAGAGATATACAATTATGTTTCTTAGACAGCCAACACACCAAGGATCTTCCCAAAAATTGACAAGCTCTAGAAGATGATTTTCTATCATCCTTATCACCAGCCCAATCTGAATCAGTATTGATACCTTCGATCTGCATTATGGATGTAGTGTAGCTTCTTTTTCCCTAGTAGACCTAGGTTATCGAATCCTCAAGAAGTGAATGCGTAGTGAAGTTACTTTAACGGACCTTCGGGAGTTTTATAATTCCCTTTGTGTTTTTACCGGACCAATAGCTTGCATCTTTTTGTTATTGTCGATGATGGAGAGAGAGGGCCTAGGGTGTTCGGTTTCACCTGTAGCTATGCAAAACATCTGATGGGAATAAAAAAGATAGAAATAAAGTATGCATGTACTTGTTAGAGCAAGATAAAATATATGTGAGCAGTGCATCCATAATTTCTATTTCCTCCGCAACCGCTTATAGTAATAACCTACTAGTCTCATACCTAGAAGAAAGAGAACTAATGATATGCATAGTGATATCACCGTTAATCCCAAGTGAATCCCTCATATACAGCCGTACTACCCCTTCTGTCACTATGGTTCCCAACCTGCATATGAGGCATTACTCATACTCCCTATACCTGGCTCAACCCTCGGGGTCTTGGGTACCTGACAAGTCCTTAGATTGAGGCAAGAGAGGATACAATAATCATCATGTCATACAAACTAATACATGATCCCATCTATGATAACTAACATGCACAAACGCTACATGGCTAGGCCGAAGCCCTTAGCCCAAGGAGAATTACTCACACATAGATATGAGATCAACAATAACAAACATTGTATTGAGAATCATGAGATTGATAGCAATAGTCTTACAATGTCGCCAATCGAAGAAGAGATCTACTATTACAAGCAGTGGAATATGGCTATGGAGATGGAGAAGGGTTTTAAGATCTGGAGGCGACTGAAGATCTGTGGCAGAGACTTTTGGCGAGGGTCTGGCTTGTTTTCTCATCGCCCGAGGATTCTTTATATAGGGGTCCCTTCACGAAAGTTGTTCTTTTTGACCTAACGGTAGCGGTTCCAACTATATGATTGGAGCTATATGGCCGAAATTTTTCTCCTGTCGTATAGTTGGTCGTTAAAGCGTCTGCCTCCGCTTTACGGCTCCTGGTTTCTTCTGGTTGTTGGAAATCTCGTATCTTTGACTGTAATGTAGTGATTCCCATATTCAAAATACATTATCTGCGTAGGAAAAATATGAAAAGAAAGGATTGCATACCAGTTTTAATATTAGGCATTAATGGAAGGGTTAGAGAGATATTTCATCAAAATATGAATAATATCTAGTTTAAATGTGGACGTAGATTGCTATATTTTAGAGCCATCAAGTATACCCACATAGAGATAAATTAGAGCCTTTGGGATACCCTAATCCATAGTTTGGGGAATGAACCAAATATCAGAAGATTCTCTTGACTCGCACCAAGTGGATTTCTTTAGGATACGCTTGATACCTTGCACACACTCGTACACTCGGCACAATATTGGGTCTAGGTGTACAAAGGTAAAGCAAGGAGCTAATGATGGACCGCATACCTTTTGATCCACATCTTTACCATTGGTATTTAACTCGAGATTACATTTAGTTTGCATTGGTGTAGCAATGCCATTAAGGTCCATCATCTTGAATCTCTTGAGCATGTATTGGATGTAATTTGCTTGATTAATGAAGGTTACTTCCCTTAGTTTCTTAATCTTGAATCCAAGAAAGAACCTTAACTCTCCCATCATAGATATCTTGAACTTGTTAGTCATAAGCTTTGCAAATTCATCATTAAAATCTTGGTTAGTAGAGCCAAAGATAATGGAATCTACATATAATTGCCATACAAAATCTCCCCATTAACCTTCTTAGTATAAAGAGTGGGGTCAATCAGACCAGCCTCGAAACCACGGTCTAGCAATAACCCTTTAAGATGCTCATACCACACACGTGGGGCTTGTTTAAGGCCATAGGGCACCTTATCGAGTTTGTAGACGTGGTTAGGAAAGTTGGGGTCCTTGAAGCCTGGGGTTGCTTAGCATACACCAACTCATGCAATGGACCAATAAGAAAGGCACTTTTAACATCTATTTGCTGTAATTTAAAATTATGATGAGCTGCATAAGCAAGAAGGATGCGGATAGACTCAAGGCGAGACACTGGAGCATAAGTGTCACCAAAGTCGATGCCTTCCACTTGAGAGAAACCTTGTGCATCTAGTATTGCCTTTGATTCGTTACAACAATTATATTCTCATCGTGCTTATTCTTGAATATCCACTTTGTGCCGATAACATTGTGGCATTCTTTGGTCTTCTCTACTAGCTTCCAAACTTTGTTGCACTCCAAATTGTTGAGTTCTTCATGCATAGCCACAACCCAATCTGGATTTTCAAGAGCTTCATATAACTTTTTTAGGTTCCACCATAGACATATGGGCTTGATGGTCACTAAAACTTGCCAATTCTCTTCTGGTGGACACCCTTCTTCTTAGATCACCTACACTTTGTCAAATGTATGACCTCTGAGTTCAAGATTTCTTTGAGCTCGAGCTTTGCAACAAGTTTCGATTTCCTTATTGTTTCTTGGAGTAATATATTCATCATTCTTGTCATCGTCTTTAGTAATATCCTGACCTTGATCAGCAGCAGGTTCAACACTGATATTAGGAGAAGATTCTTGCCATTGATCTTGATCTACAACTGTATCAGGCGGTTGCAGTTATGGACTTACATGACTGGATAATCCGGCCGAGGGATGGGCTGGATAATCCAACCTGGGAGCTTCAACTGTTCCTTGATCATTTTTGTTGTGAGAGGGAGTTGCAGGACTACATAATTCGCCCCCCTTCCCGGATTATCCGGCCTAGGACTTCTAGCTTGATCAACTGATGGATGAACTTTAGAAGTTTGTTGAGTAGGTGCAACATTTGCTTCAACATGTGGAGTTTGTTGATCTTGTATATATGTGGGCTCTACTTGGTTAGAGCATTGTTCTTCCCGGTCCACCACCAGGGGTTCCTCAACGGGGCGATAAAATCCCAATCTCATTCTTCTTATGGCATCTTGGGGTATTTCAACATCTGTATCACAAACATCAACTTGCCCCACATGGGAGCCATAATTTTCCTCGAACACCACACTATAATATTCTACAGCAATTCCGGAGGTCTTTTTGTAGATTCTATAAGTGTGGGATTCAACACCGTAACCAACAAAAATACCTTCTAAAGCCTTAGACTCAAATTTAGATAAAAGAACTCCTTTAATGAGAAAGAAACAGTTACAACCAAACACCCGGAAGTATTAAATATTGGGATTGTTACCAGTAAGTATTTCATAGGGCGTCTTGTCCAAGATCTTGTGGAGGTAAGCCAGTTTGATGAGTGACATCCGGTGGATATAGCTTCAGCCCAAAAATTATATGGGACTTGAATTCAACCAACATAGATATTGACATATCGATCAAAGTCCGGTTTTTCCACTCGGCTACACCATTTTGTTGAGGGGTGTACGCGGCGAAATATTGGTGTCTTATCCCCTCTTCACTTACGAATTCATTCAGGGTGTAGTTCTTAAACTCGGAGTCGTTTTTTCTTCTTATTTCCAAAATGGGGACATTGTGTTGATGTTGAACTTCATTGGCAAAGTAGATGACAGTTTGTTGAGAGTCACTCTTCTGCTTGAAGAAGTAGACCCATGTGTACCTTGAGTAGTCATCAACAATGACAAGGAAATACTTCTTCCCACCGAGACTTGCATCACATGGAGGACCAAAGAGATCCTCATGAAGGAGCTCTAAGATCCTCTTTGATGAAATATTGTCTTCCTTAGATTGGGAGAGTCGTGCATCTTTCCTTCAACACAAGTCGTGCAAACACGATCTTTGGCAAAGGAAAAAAAATTTAGTCCAAGAATGTGGCCAGCCTTCTGAAGACTTTGCAAAGTTCTCATGTTGACATGGGATAGTCGGGGATGCCATAACCATCCCGCATCAGCCTTTCCAAACAAGCACATCAGACCTGTAGTGGGTTTCCCCAAAAATTCCACCACATACAAGTCATTTTCGACATACACAATGAAAATGACCTTTAGAGACTTGCTCCACAAGAGTACCACAATATCATCATCAATAAAAACAGCAAAGCCCATCTTAGCAAGGTCACGAACATAAAGTAAATTATACCCAAGGGTATTAACAAGAATGACATCCACGAGAGATATCATGGGCAACCACTACCTTGCGAAGACCCAATACCTTTGATTTGGACTTATCACCATAGGAGACAGTTATTTGATCGCTATTAGGCCTCATCTCCGTGATGATGACCTTGCTTCCGGTCATTTGACTTGTGCATCCATTGTCAAAACCCCATTTTGACCCATCAGAAGCATAGCCCTCTGAACCCCTTGCCATAAGACAAGTGACGTTCTTGTTGAAGGAGTTTTAATTGGGAGAGTCAAAGAGCGAAGTGGTTGGTGTAGATGTGGAAGCCATATTCATCATTTTCTTTGTCTTCGCTGTGGATGGGTACTCTTCTTGGGCTACCAACACTATATTTGATTTCTTCTTATGGAGAACATTTTTTCTTATTAAATGGCTTCTTGTGTGGACCTTTTGATTTCTCCTTGAGAACCAGTATACCCCATGATCTTCTCTATTTTGATAGGGGCACTCGGCAACAAAATGTAAATGGTCTCCACAATTGTAACAAGATCTCAGTTTTGGACCAATTTACTTTCTTCCACTAAATCCATTCTTGCATTCAAGCTCAGACTTTGCCTTAGCCGGATCTTTCCAAAAGTTTCTTGCATAGAACGTCATGTACTTACCATGAGCTTGTTTGAACTCCTCAGGGCAACTCATGGCAGCTATGTCAATGTTCCTATCATCTTCTTCTTTCTCAACAGTGTTGGACTTCAAGGCAACATTTACACCTTTATGCATTCCAATTGCTCGTGCATGAGCATCTTCGGCATTCTTGGCCACGACCTTGAATGCAGCCATTTTCTACATAACTTCGTTGGAAGTCATTTGGTGATAACTTTGTCCTCCTTGGAGGATCTTCAAGTCGATGGGTTCAAATAGCATGAGAGCACTAACATATTTCCTCTTGATCCATGCATCATCAACATGTGTGGAACCATGATTTCTAAATGTGGTGGCAATGGCCTTGAGTCTTTGATACATGTCTTCATGGTCTTCACCATCCAACATGTAAATCCATTTTGCTTGATTGCTTAGAGCGTCATAACAGTTTCTCCTCATGCTCTCATTTCCGATAAACAACTAGGTGAGGGCATCCCAAGCTTCCTTTGCGGTACTGGGATGTTCAATGTGCGGCATGTCCTTGGGACCCACACCAAGTTGGATCATGTGCAAATCACTAGCATTGAGTTGACTTTGAACCACTTCTCTTCTTGTCATGTTTGATGGATCTACAACATGGAGTCCATTCACTATAATCTTCCAAAACTCGATTGAAGAGCTTCACACGTGAGATTTCATCAAAAATAGCCATTGATTAAAAGAAGATGCACTAAGCTTGGGTGGATCACCCCTATTGTTCATATGAGGATGAGGATTGGTGGATTAGGTGAGTATAAGTAAGAGACCTCACTATAATCCTTCTTACCACTTCCCTTTTTCGAAGAGGAACTTTTATTCTTATCTTCATTCTCCAACTCCTCTTCATAGGAGTTATCCTTAGCTTTCTCTTTTGAAAGAGGAGTTATAGAATCAGCGGTAGAAGGTGGTGTCATTGTGGAGGGTTGCAAGCGATGCGTCAAGATGTCACGCATTTCTTGCAATTGAGTCTCCATGGTCTTAGTCAAGTTTGTTTCCAAAGTCTTGAGATCGTCCATCGTGACCTTATTCCCAACCGATGCCTTTACAACGCTACCAAGGCACACATCCACAACTGAATTGGAGGCTCCCGTGATGACAACAAGCTGCCACAATAAAACAAGTGATCAAATAATGAAACCACGATCTAGATATTCAAAGAAACTCTAGATCAGAATTCCTCCAAATGAATGGGAGAGGAAGTGAAGATCTTGATTGGTGATGATGCAGATCGAGGCCTCCTCCTTCGATTCCCCTAAGATCAAAGCCTTCGGGTGGTTGGAAGTGGAGATATCATGTGGAATAGATTTGAACAGGGGTCGGCTTTTTTGTTGGATCCGAGAGAGTCTAAACTGAAGATCTGATTGGGTATATGTACCCCCTCGGGAAAAGATGTCGTAGGAGAAATCTAGGGCCGCATAATCCATCCTAAGTGGGGGTGGATAATCAGGGAAGGGCAAAATGTCCGGCCTGGGTCGGAGAATCTAGGGAATTCTCCGCCCCCCACTCAGTGTGATGAGCCTTGGCTCCTTGGCAAAAATTCCCTGGGGGCGGATTATCCGACCCCCTGGGAGGGGCGGATTATCAGGCCAGGGCCAAATGTCTGGCCCTGGTCGGAGAATCCAGGGAATTCTCCACCCCCATACCGCGTGACGTGCATTGGCTCCCTTTATCGATGGAGGCCGGGGCGGATAATTCGGCCTTTGCTAGGGGCGGATAATCCACCCCTAGAACATATGTTTTGCTGCATTTTGCTTTGAAGTTCTTTTTTGGGAAAACACTGCAACACTCAATACACAGTTAAATAATCCTTGATATTGTTATCTAATAGACAAAACTATAGGAATCATAAAATTTTCTTTCAACCATGAAGGACCACACAATTCTACAAAAGATCACATTCTTCTCTGAGCCCTTCACGAAGTTAGAGCTCATTATTTTGGCTAGCTTTTCCTTCACTCTAAAGATGGCAAGCTTCACTCACTTTCACAAGTTTTATAAATGAGAAATCCCTAGTCTCTTCATGTTTTTTTCACAAAGAGGTAATAACGGCATAAACCACCAAGCCAACTAGGAGGTCACCTTACAAGAGTAACAAACTTATAAGTCTAGTTTGGTAACAAAGTGTTTCTAAAACTATAGTATATCAATACTAATAGTATTTTAGTGCCTGGCAAAGAAATAATTTAGTTTTCTCTTTCTCTGTTTAAAAAAAAGGAGGGTCATGCCTCTCTATTCAATATTTCAAAAACTTCTGTATTTTTAGAGAATACTTTACAGTTTTAGAAAATACTTTCACAGTTTTAGAGAATACTTTAGGTTTGAAACCATAATATTTATTGGATCCAAACACTTTAATGTATTTAATACTTATGTATTTCTAAAAATAGAATATCATCTGAATACTTTAAAAATACGTTGATGTAAAACGAATGATATATCTCTCACTTCAACCAATCGAATAAATTTTAAAAAGGAATGGCATCCATGGAATTCTGGCAAAAATGACAAAATCGAAGCTATTTTTTGTGAATAGTACTTTGGTCTTAAAATAAACACCCAAGAGTACAAAACAAATCAACAAAAATCAAAAATTACATTAAAATCCTTGAGGTTCCCTTCATCTTCAAGACTTCAATATCCATCGTGTCAAAAAATCAAAGCTATATTAGAAACCATGTATTATGAATACTGATGTCGCGATTGTATTTTTTTGAATATCTACGCCCATGGTAATAAATTACTTGTATTTATAACTGTAGCAATAAAAAGATGATACACATATGAGTAACATAAAATAAGGAGAACACAAACGGTTGAACAACTCCAAACCATCATCGCTGCAACTACTAAGGACCCAAATCCTTCACTATCGCCGGATGTAGCATCCCAATTGTCTAACATTGGAATGCTACATAATAAATAAGGATTAAGGCTACTATATACTTGTGACTTATTGCATCATGATAATATCATGCATATGTCCCCATGCCACATTGCATTTGAGTATCATGTTAAAACCCTTTTTATCTGGTTCTTCTCTTCATATGGCATTGGCTTTATTAATTGTATATTCTTCTTGATATATTGTATTTGCTTCTTGGTATGATGCTTGATGCCTAAGTTGAGATGGGGGCATATCTTTTATTGTTCCACCACTTTTTTTTGTCTCTATATAGCTCCACCATCCTAATTATATTTGATCCATTGCATTTTTATTTGGTATTAAAATCTAGCTCATATGTGTTGTGGTGGATCCACTTCTATTTCTGCACACTCCCATATATGATCCATGTTGTTTTCACAATTTTAAATATGTGGAGCCACATGGCCACTTTTGCATGCTATGTGAGTCGAAATGTTTCTCTAGCTTCCATATGGGCTCTATTTGAATTTATATTCATGTATATATATATATGTGGCTATACAATCATTAGTGGGACACACACACTAGCATGGTCCATTAATATTCATATATGATTACTTTCATCTATTATATGTGGGAAGCAAGCTTGTTCTTTTGTGGGGCCATAATTCAAGTAATTTGAATGCATGTATGAATATATGTCCATGTGTTCAAATAGTTGTTTTCACAACTAGTAATAGTGGTCATTTATGAATAATGCATGGCCCATGCAAGCTCATCACCACCTTCTTTCTTTTGGTTTCATTGGAATTTGAAGAAAGCTTGTTTGATTTAAATGCATACAAGTTGAATCAATTTCGAATAAATCCAAATGGACCATCTATGCCTACCACCCTTGTTCCCCCTCCTAGTTCTTTTGCTTGAGTTTTGCAAGAATTAACTTTTGGAAGATTTTGTATGGTTTTTGAAATCAAACCAAGGTGCCAAGATAAAAATAAAACAAACCTACCTTCCCTATCTCTCTACATGGCAAGCATGCCATCTAAAAACTCTAACTAAATCCTAATCCTAGGTATAACTGAGGCCATCTTGCCCTAGTGTCAATGCCACCATCCTAGAGCTAGCTAGCCTAGCTAGATCTAAACCAACAGAACCATCTGTTGCATCCACCAAACCCCTCTCCTCTCGGCCATGTGCCTCACATGATCTTGGTTTCCCCTCTTAGAATATGTCCAACATCCAGATGTCGCCTCCCTTGCTAGACAACGAGCCAAGCCTCCCTATGGCCATCGACAAGCCCCAACGCCTTAGTGCTTCGACCGATCAGCCCAAACTCAACACTGTGATTCTCTCTGTTTTTGTTCTACACCTGAACTCGACCTATCCCCCTCTGTTCCGACTTAACCCCAGGTAGATAGCGAGCTCGCGACTATGCCTGTTTATTTCCTACATGTCACATCATGTGTTCGAAGCCAGACCACACCCAACGCAACTGTCGTGCTCACCTTCCCTCCTCTCTTAATAAAGTAGAAGGTAGCACTAGCATCCCTGTCCTCATCCCCCCACATACCGCCAAATCGAGATCCCGGCTCCCTTTCTTCTTCCCATGCCACCATGGTTAACCCTCAGCAAAACCCTAGCTAGCCTCTGCCTTGTTCAAGATCTGCACGTGCTGGAGCTTGCCGCGTTAGCCAAGATCACCGCCGCGAGCATCTGCTTCCTCTTCTTTGCCTTGTACCCAGAGACCGGATAGGACCTTGCCAGAGCAAGTTGCACGCCACCATGTATGTGACAAGATCGAGCCGACCATCGCTGAGCGTCGCTGGTGATTTGTGCCACCTCAAGCGTCCTCGCCTACACCTATGACCCCAGGGTGAGAAGAGCTCCATCCCTGTGATGTCCTTACCCCCTCTTGTTCGCTGTAGCACCACCACTATCTGTCATACACTCTGCATGTGCCGCTGCTCGCCACCATTACCTGCGCAAACGTGCTCCATCGCTATCTGTCGTGCTCCATCGCCTCGTCATGGTCTGCCCAACGTGCTCCCGCAAGTGCGTGGAGTTGGGCATCGACCTTGCTGACCCCTTAGTTAACCTCCCAAGCTCCTGCGATGTACCTGCAACCTGCACGCTTGCCGCCCGTGGTAATCTCCACTCGCCGAACTCCCGTCAGCAGCAACACGCGCCTGCAGACCAACCTGCACCCCCTTTGTTCCTCGTAAATTCCCGAACCCTACGGTCCACCTCCGGCGTTCCCTTCTGAACGGAAGTGGTATCTTGTTGTTCGATCTAAGTTTTTTTGTGTTGGCAATGTCGTGTGATTGTCAACGGATTCATCGCCATCATCCTCAAAAATCCGAGAAAAACCGCGGTTTCACGAAAGCTTTCTTCAGTTTGTCAAGCACGTCTAGTAGGTTTTGCAAATAGAACCCAGAGACTTTTCGAGCCTCAGCCCACCGTACTCGGTGCGGCCACGTGTTGACCCAACACGGGATGCGCGCGCAAGGGCCCCACACCACTCATTGGCCCACCCGTCATTAACCGTGGCTAACCCTGATCGGAGTGAGAAAAATCCTAGGATCTTTTCCGATTGAAATAAAATTCCGGAAATTGTATAATTCATATGTTTTAAATAATTCGAATTTGGAAAAACTTATAAAATGAATTATGAATCTTTTTCTAATATGAATTCAAACATATTTTCAAATTTGACCAGATTTGACCCTGTCTAGTCCAACATTTGACTTTGACCCCACATTAAATTGTTTTGCATTTAAATAATAATTTTTAATTCATATTTTTAAAATAATTCAAATGATATATGTTTTGAGATCATAAAAATGCCAGGAATATGAATATTCCTTTTAAAATATTTTCTGGGCAATTAAAATTTTCGAATTAATAAATACCATTAATATGCCTTTATCTTAATAAATTCATAACTTTAATTCTGTAATTTGAAATTTAACAAATAATATGTCTAAATCGATCAGCACAATGAGAATGTTCCAAATATGTGTTAGATGATATCGATTGAAGAATGTATCATATAAATATTAAATAGGCAGCAAGGTTTATGGGAGTAAAACATGACAAAACAATTAATTAAACTGCTTTATTATTGTTCTTACACCTCACCCATGCCATGCTATGTTATACCATGCAATTGTGCATCATTCCATCATGGCATATCTTTTCTTTCTTGTTGCATATGATTCATATGATTGTGCACTTTATTTATTATGGATCTTTAAGTATTTGGCTTTTATTCCGGATAGACGTCGAGCAAGGGAGTTATCAGGAGAACCAAGAGTACTACCCAGTTCCCACTTATTCCACTTCTGAGCTAACATGCAAGCAATTCCCCATGCTTGCATTACATATAGCACCTATGCCTCTATCTTTATTCTTGCATCATTGTGTCACGATTCACATTAAATGGAAATCCCAAGTACTACATGGCCTTTACTTTTAAACCCCACTAAAGCTTGTATCCTCAATCCTATGAGACATTAATATAGGACATGTTAGTCGTAGAATTGCATGTGTGGTGTTTGTGTGAGTCTTTGCATAACGAGGTACCTAAACAACTTAAACTGTGTAGTAATGGGATAATTAAACAAAGAGGCACCGGTGGGCAATAGCTGTTATTTGGTTCTTCCATGCTCACTTGTGCCCCATAGGACCCGAGTACTTGATTCTTGTTCCTTGACTATCGCACTATTTGCATGTGGGACCATGAATCCCCTTCACCTGAGCTTGATTCACATCTTATTTCTTGAGGCCACAATTAGTTTGGGGCTCTACTACTATCTTGTACCTACGCCATGCTTTACTGCTTTATTTACTATTGTGTCTGGAGCATCAGAACTATTTTGAAAAGTGTAATGTTTTCATGGTATCGACAAGCCCAATCACACTTCCAGGTTCCTAGTCATTTATAGCCATTGGCACAAACCCTGGGTCCATATCAGAGCCAGCCAACTTTATTGCAGGTAGCTTAGTGGGGTGGACCCCTGAAATCATTTTTGAATCTTGTGAATGCTTTCTCGTGATGCCTCGTTGCTTTTTATTTGGTTCATCCTGAGGTTGATCGTGCGCGTGTTGCTATTTGTGCACCTCTACAGGGTAATCCTTTTCGAAAGCCGTGTCCGCGGTTATGGACGACTTGGAGCACAATTTCCCGATCATAGACAACTTTAACTAAAGTAGCATGTTTAATTTGACTAAAACATGACTAGTAAATAGTGCAACACTCATGGAATGGTTAATAAAATTACCAACGGATGGGATGTTCTTCCGCCTGCTCTTTTGGTAAGCGAGAAGGAGGACGAGCGATGTTTACTTATGTTGCTTATATAACTATTGGTTCTATTTAACGAGTGTCTGTCCATATCTGGTTGGGCAGATGTTGTAGCGTGTCTCTATAGAACTGTTTAGCTAATCCTCTTTTGCTGCAATTGCGTAACCCCCAGATTGTTCCCTTTAGATGCATAAAGACTTGCTGAGTGCCCTAGGGTCTCACACCATAAATATTGATTAGGTTGTCAGGTACATCCATATGGAGGCTACTATGTCGATGAGGCCGATGATGGAGGCAACGACCCTCGTGCATAGGGATTCTAGGGACATAGATCTCTAAGATCTGTGGGTGGGAATATGCTTATTTTTGTGGCATCTTATGCCGATTTGACTCTTAATCCATACTCGGATCTATGTTTCGCTTCTGCTTGATGATTTGTTGAATGGTGTATGAGGATATAATCATAAAATATTATTACTACTATCTATATAATTTGGATCTTGCCATAGATTGCAATATATTTTTATTTCTTTTAGATGGAATTGCTCTGATGTACTCTTGTATGTCACTAACGTACATACTCACTTTTGTATGTTAGACTCACAGCCAGCCGGTCACGTTTCTCGAAATCAAAGTTATAACCATGAATACTGGGGTGGATGGTTGGCCGGTATTCAGCCCTGCCATTGCGGCCTGCTTGTGGGCGGCCTCGCGGCCTGCACGGTAGTACGTACTCCCCCGATTTGGGTTATACCGGCTTATGATTTAGAAATGTGAGGTCCGGGGATTACATGATGTTGGTCGTCCTACGGACGTCCCTACATCTACACCAGCAAGTCCCCCCAAGTGGACCAATGACCCGTGCTCAAGCCAAGCTCCTTTAAGCTAAGGTGAATTTGCTCCTATTGTCGTGTGTTGTTTATACACCCTTGGATAGCTTGCTACTTCATGCCAATACCTTATGCATCCTTAGCTATGAACCCCATGAGGAAATGCCAAGATAAGGATCCAAACCATCGCAAGATGATAGTCTAGACCAAACCGACGATAGGCCCTGCAAACTGGACCCCCGACCGAAAATCATGGCACACATCAGAACGAACCGGCAACGACCAAAAGCACCTTCTATAAGCTATTCCGGTTTAGACCAGAATTACCGACAGGGTCTGGAAATTATGGTGTTGATTCTGGCGCCGCCGGACTGATTGCTGGAATCGCTCCTCGAAAGTCAACATGGGTTTGATGCCCGAGAATATTCCTATTTCTTCAAAGATTTTACCCTTTTGTTCCCAAACTAACCATGTTTTAGTGGCTGGCCTATATATAGCCCCAGACCACTTTATAATACGTAGACTTGGATAATTAAAATTAGAATACACCCTTGTGGATCTACCTAATTTCTAGTCTCATGTTCCTTGATAAAGGAGCACCAATTATCCCTCACCTCGTTCGAGTTTGCATCATGCCTCCCTTGTTGTACAAGGAGTTGGCATCGGAGCCCCTTGGCAAGACGTCAAGATCTCACCAAGACTCCCCACTTGTCATGTCGGTTCGAGAGAGAGAGATCCTCGCCTGACGCTGATCCTAGGGATTGCGCTGGACCGGTGGCCGTCGGTGTGAGCTATAGGTGTGTATCGTGTCTTTGTGTGTGTGTGTGAGTGTGAGTTCATTGTGTTATTTGTGCGTCAGTTCACGGTTTCCATCCTCTCTCTCTCTCTCCCTCACCTCACCCTCGCCTCGATTTCCAAGGGATTTGTGAAAGATCGGGTCGTCCAAGAGGTTAGCCCTCAACATATTGGTATCAAGAGCTTCGTTGCTCATGAATTTCCCCATCATTTTTCCTTCTATCCACCAAAAATTTGAAACTCCCCAAAAAAGGGCCCCGAATTGCCTTCGGATTGATCTCTAGATTTGGTGAGTTTTTCATGGTTTTGGTCCATAGATTTGTTGCTCCGGGTGTTGATCTACCTTCGTAGAACCGTCCCCCAGCCCAATTTGGACAAATTTTCGAAGATTTTTTACATTTGACTTTTTGGAGTTCGTCACAAACTGATTTCGGCAAGATTTCTGCCAAACCAGTTCTATCGCCTAAATTTCCGGTGTGCATTCCGACACGAATGGACCCGTAACCGGAAATTTCGGTGCTAGAACCAGTGCCGCTAGCTTCTTCGCTGAAAAGTTTCCTAAAACCAATTTTGACCATTTTTCTTCTTGTGTTGTTCATGTCTCATGTGTGTATCATCCAAACAAACTTCAAGCTTCCGCACATCATCACATACCGTGCTCCTAGACACTGCGACACTCGAACATCATCCCCAACACCGGTAGCAAGTCATCATCTATACCGAAGGTATAACTTGCTCCACCTTGTTAACCATTCTTCATTTGTGTATATCTATCCTATGAGAGCAACACATTTTGTGTTTGCCTAAGCATTGTGCACTTGCCCTTGGAAAGTCAGAGTGTGTAAGCAAATACAAAAGTTGACATAGTACTTTAGAAAGAGAGAAAAAGAATCAAAAATGAGAAAAAGAAAAAGCAAAAGGAAAATAGAAAGATACAAAGTCTCCCAATACAAAGGAGTCTCAAGCCTGTAAGCAAAGAGAAAGAAAGAGCGCGTGACATGGGTATACCCTACGGGTACTCGTGTTTAGCCTATACCGTATAGTCCAAGAGGAGCCCATGGTGCAATCAAAGTCCAACAAGGATTCAGGTGGCCCAAGTCCGTAGGAAGGCGACTCCTTGAAGGACACGACAAGTAATAGATAGATTTTCAAAAGGGTGAAACCCTAATCTGTAACCCACTAGGCCTGCTATCTTGAGACCTAGCCTCCCTATATAAAGGCTAGGAGGGGGTGGCGAGCAGGATATTCGTAACCCTAGCATACACCTCACCAGATTGCATATGCGCATCCGTGATACGTTGCAAACGTATCTATAATTTTTGATGTTCCATGCTTGGTTTTATCTACTTTCTTATGTTTTGTCCACACTTTGGAGTACTTTTCATATGATTTCTTGGACTAACCTATTAATAAGAGCCACAATGCCAGCTACCTGTTTTCTGCTGTTTTTGGTTCCAGGAAAGTCAGAAAATGAATATTCTCAGAATTGGACGGGACAATAGCCAAAGTCGATATTTTACCGAAGACTCATGGAGCTAGAAGACGAGACGGAGAGGGGCCAGGGGCTGGCCACACCACCTGGTGGCGCGGGCTAGACCAGGTCGCGCCAAATGGTGGTGTGGGCCCCTCCGGCACCCCCTCGGTCTTCCCTCTCGCCTATAAGAGCCTCCCGATGCACAAACCCTAAATCATCAAGCCTCAAGTCACGAAAATTTCCGCAGCACCGTCGCCACCGAAGGGGAGATTCGGGGGATAGAAAGTCTCTGTTCCGGCACCCTGCTGGGACAGGGAAGTGCCCCCGGAGCCATCTCCATCGATCTCCACCACCATCTCCATCACCGTTGTTGATTGTCATGATGATGAGGGAGTAGTTCTTCCTCGAGGCTAAGGGTTCTACCGGTAGCTATGTGTTCATCTCTCTCTCTCTATGCATGATCATATTGTGATCATGAGCTTTGTAATCAAGTAGATCTACCTTGCTACTCAAGTGCTTTATTAGATCTCTGCTCTCCCCATGTGTGTGAAAGTGACAGCATGCACACCATGGTGGCACTTAGGCTAGAGATTACAAATACTTTTTATGAGTTATATTTGGAGTTGGATGTCTTTATGTAATTGTGGTGTTTGTTGGAACCATCTAGTGCTCAAGGTGACAATGTGGGGTTTTCTAGATGGGGAAGGCTTACTTTGAGGTGTGCTGTTATAGCCCTACCATCGATTAGAGTGTCCAACGGGAGAGTAGTTCAGTGTAGTATCATAAAGAGGAATATATTTATATGAGAGTGTTCACTAGTGAAAGTATGATCCCTAGGCCTTGTTTCTAAGCATTGATGCACCGTTTGCAATTAGATCTGTTACATGTTTGCTTGTTGCCATCTTTATTACAGTTTGCCTTTAGTCTTTTCCCACGTCAACCACACGCCATCAAGCTATTTTCTAGCACCATTGTTTTATATCCATACCACTTGTATTTCACTATCTCTTCGCCGAACTAGTGCACCTATACACCTAACAAGTGTATTGGGTGTGTTGGGGACACAAGAGACTTCTTGTATCTTGATTGCAGGGTTGCTTGAGAGGGAATACATTTGACCACTTCCGCCCTTAGTTCGATAAACCTTGGGTGATCCACTTAAGGGAAAACTTGCTGCTGTTCTACAAACCTATGCACTTGGAGGCCCAACAACTGTCTACAAGAATAGAAGTGCGTAGACATCAAGCTATTTTCTGGCGCCGTTGCCGGGGAGGTAAGGTAAAAGGTACTCACATCCTCCGGTGTGAGTGCTCGAAGAATTTTCCTTTAGATTCTGCAATTTTGTATTTTTGTTTCTTGTTTTCACTAGTTAGGCTTAATGGAAAACAACAACAAAATTAGAGAGCTTTTTAGTCTTTTTCCTAATGTAGAAGATGAATTGTCTGAAAAGAAAATTAAAAAACCCATGGAACTTTCTTTGCATGCTAATAGCAATGTTATTAGTATGAATATTTTGAACACCTTTGTTACTAATGCTATGGAAACGTCTAAGCTTGGGGAAGTTAGTTTATGTGAAAATGATCCTTTTAGTTACCCAGCTTTAAAGAAGAAAATTTGCTCTGATGATACTTTATCTCCCAAATGTGGTAATTCTGATGATACTTGTGATATTTTAAATCCACATACTAAAAGCATCCCTTTTAAAATACCTATAAAAATTGTTGAACGTGTTATGAATAACTGCTATTTTGGAGATGGAACTGTCCATCTTGGTGATCATTTACTCCTTATACATGAATTATGCGAGTTGTTCAAGTGTGCAGGTATTTCAATGAACCAAGTTAAGAGGAAGCTATTCCCTATTTCACTTAAGGGAAAATCAAGGGAATGGTATGAGCTACTAGATGATCCTCATCATTTGGAGTGGAAGGAACTTGAATCTCTCTTTTACTCTAAATTTTATCCTCCTCATGAAATTCATAAAGATAGGAATTACATTTATAATTTTCATCCACATGATGGAGAAAGTATTGCCCAAGCATGGGGGAGATTGAAGTCACTAATGCTCAAATGTCCCATTCATGAGCTCTCCACTAATATTGTTACTAATAATTTCTATGCAAGGCTTTCAGGACATTACAAGGACTATCTAGATACTTGTTTAGAGGGATCCTTCACAAGTAAGGATGTCAAAGCTAAGTGGGATCTTCTTGAAACAATTCAAAGTAATACCAAAGATTGGGATATCAACAAATGTAAATAACCAGGTATAAACTATGAGTATGATTACATTAAGTCTTTCGCTGAAACTATTGATTTTCAAGAGCTTAGTGCTAAATATGGTATTTATCCTCAAATTCTTATTGATTGTTTTAGATCCTTTGCTTCTCATATTAATGCTCCTAAAGAAAAATGGGACATGTATCATGAGCCTTTTAAAGACACTTGCATGGAAAATGAAATTGTTATTAATGATAGCAATAAACATGCTCAAACCTCTGAAAGTACTACTTATTATAAGCATGTTAATTTTTGTGGAATACATAGACCTTATGAGGATAATCAAATTGAAGAAGAATAGTGTATCACCCACAGGAATGAAAAAACTAGAACGTGGTATAGGGCTCTAAATGATCTTGGTAAAAAAGTTTGTGCCCTCTATCCTTTTATTTGTGAACTTGCTTTGAAGTGGGTCATTTTAATTTTCACTGCTCAGGCCATAATAATAGCCCTTATAATCCAATGACTACTACAAGTTTGTATTGTGATGACATGATCACTCCTAATCAGCATGATGAACTTACATTATTTTTGGATTGTGAAGAGTTATCAATAAAAACCTCTTTGGCAGATATGGGTGCTTTTGATATGAATAGTGTCCTGCATGATTGTCATATTTATTGTGTTGATAATTTCCACACAAACACTTACATACAAAATATTATAAAAGATGAGGTTTTACCAAGATATGACAGGACAAATATGTGTTTTGTTCTTATTAATGAAAAGGAGGAATCCTCCAAAGTTTCTTGTATTGTCTCTAACAATAAACCAGGGTATATGGAGAAGCCTCCTTTCAAGCCTCTCCCTCCTAAAGAGAAGAAGAAAAAGAAGAAAAGGAGGAGTAAAAGGAGAGAGGAAACCGTATTTTCCCCTAAGCATGTTGCTCCTATTATAGTTTTTGATGAGTATGAACTCGATGATGTTCCTATGCCTATTACCTATAGTAGTGATCATGATTGGGAAAAGCACACTACTTTTGATATTGAAAACCTCTTCGGTACCAATTCTGAAAATGATGATATTAATAATTACTGTACTATTAGTGCTATCCATGTTCCTTCCAATGATGATATGTTTACAAATGAACACGCTTTGGAAGATAGCTATTCTATTGCTTATGATGATACCAAACCTCCAATATATGATGAATATGATATTTTCAGTCCACCTACTATTGAGGAAATTAATTATGATTATAATATGCCTCCTATATTTGATGATTATGGTGATGAGAATAATAATGATATCTATTTTGTTGAATTTGCTCCCACTACAATTAATAAGAATGACTATGTTTATGTGGAGAGTATTAATTCTTTTATGCATGTGGCTCATGATAAGAATGTTTTATGCGATAGTTATATTGTTAATTTTATTCATGATTCTACTGAAAGTTATTATGAGAGAGGGAAACATGGTTTTATGTATCTCAACAATATTAAGTTTCCCCTCTATGTTGAAAGTCTTGAAGTTGCACTTGTTTTGCTTTCCTATGCTTGTTGCTTTGTGCTTTCATGACTTGTTTCTTTACAAGATTCCTATGCATAGGAAGTGGGTTAGACTTAAATGTGCTTTGAATTTGCTTGTTGATGCTCTCTTTTACTTCAATTCATATTTCTTATGTGAGCATCTTCTCAAACTATCATGCCTAACTTAAAGGCGTTAAAGAAAAGTACTTATTGGGAGGTAACCCAAAAGTTTTAGATGAGTCTTTGAAGTTATTACTTCTGCAATAATCTCTCCTTATCCTTTTTATTTGCTTTTTGTGCCAATAGTAACCTCTAATGAGAGAGAAGTAATGATTGGGAAAGTTGCTATCGCGAAACAAATTTCTGTTCTTCACCGTAAAAAATCGTGTAAAATCTCTGTACGTCGTTTTGAGGCGTGAATTTTTGTTCTTCTGTCCCAGGTTCGTATCTAACTTTCCTTAGTTCAACAGGTTTTGATTGGAGCAACATAAGGTCTTTGAAAAAATTCGTCTTTACCTGCTGGTCTGTTTTGATAGATTTCTGCCATTATTTGCATTGCTTCTTGTTGGTTCCTTTTTGAGTTCTTTGGGGAATTGAGCTTTTTGAGGGAAGTGCTACAGTAGCTTTTGTTTTAATGGAAGTTTTATTGGTGTTAGAACTGAACCTAAAGACTTATTATCTTGAGTGGACTAATGTTGCTAATAAAGATTGTGTGAAGTTTTGTATGAAGGAAAAATTTCAGGTGTATGAAAGGAATGAGTAATGAGATGAAGGATGGACTAAAGCTCAAGCTTGGGGATCCCACGCGTTTCACCCCAAGAAATATCCAAGAAGTACAAGCGTCAAGGCTTGGGGATGCCCAAGGCATCGCCTTCTTCATCAATAAAAATCCCAGGTTTCTTCCAAACACTTCATTTTTATTGTTTCATGCACAGTTGTGTTGTTCTTGGAGTGTCTTCTTTTTCGTTTTCGTTTTGGTTTTTTGTTTGCTTGGTTTTCTTAGTTTGCTGAATGAATTGGTTGGACCCCCTCTTTCATGCATTAGTTTTCAAATAGTTTGGTTTGGATTGGAAAAAGAGTAGGAAAGTTCATGCTTAAGTGGTAAAAAGAGCTTGTTTTTGACTGTGGCCTATGCTTTGTCATGCCATGCTTGATATTGTTTTGGCTTTATGCTTAGTATTCTTTGTTGTATCATGACTTGTTATAAACAATTGAGATTGCTTAATGTGCCTTGGATGAATCTTGCGTTGTTTTAGAATATTAAAGCATAGATAGTGGTATTCTCCTTTGATGCTTTATTTGGGTTGACTTGGCGTATGCTCACACCATGTTATGACTATCTCAAGTCACCATAAGCCTTTATGATCCTTTAGTTTTCAACTTGTAGTATAACTTTATGCTTTGATCAATGATGTTTTGTCACACTGCATGATTATGGCCATTATTGCTCTCTTAGTTTGTCGCTCCCGGTCTTTTGCTAGCCTCCACAACCAAGTATGAGTTCCGCTCATGCATCCAACTCCCTAAACCAAGTTATTCCAAAGAGTCCACCATACCTACCTATTAGCAATTGCTATTCTAAGTATATTCATGTTTTTATCTACCTTCCAAATTAAACTTATTATGTGAAAATTAGTGATTAAAGCTCTCACGAACTTGATGGCACACTTTACTTTCTTGCATTTAATAAACTTGAACCACTGTGTCCATCTT
Source organism: Avena eriantha (assembly GCA_910589775.1). Taxonomy (NCBI): domain Eukaryota; kingdom Viridiplantae; phylum Streptophyta; class Magnoliopsida; order Poales; family Poaceae; genus Avena; species Avena eriantha. The sequence continues at coordinate 187,607,620 of OU342740.1, read as the reverse complement.
TGTTGCGTATATGCTTGCGCTTTATAAGTTGAAGTTAGCAGAACCATGTATCATGGGGAACACTTTCAACATTGCACTTGTACTTTGTACCCCGTTGATATCATGTTCTTTTGCTTATGGATCCCGGCGGTGTGAAATAAAAGTGGAACTTGTAAGATCATGGAGTTTGTATGTGTGTTAGAGAAACGCCTGGGCTGCTAGCGTAAGCCATGCCTAACCATGGTGGAAACTTGCAGCATCACCATAATGAGCACTCTATGAAGAATCCTCACTAAAAACCTATGCAAATAGCAAATAAAAAGATCGCTGAGTTGCTCATTGTCTGCTTGCCTTCTCATTTTGATTATGGGATAGCTCCTGTATCATGTTCAAGGGGTACCCCGTTGGCGGTTCTTTATGATACATATGTACTTACATTGACCAGAGCTTACTTGTGACTAAAGTTGAGTAGCATGAGGTTCGGTCTTCGTAAGTAAGGGGCATAAGATTTCGGCTTATAACTTGTCAAGCATATCCTCTTAGTTGTGTCACTTTAACCTTAATCACCTTCAAGATGCTTATGATAGGGGCAATGAGATCTGAAAGCTAATAAGTACCATAATTTTGGAAGCTCTTTATGAGACTTGAATCCCTACATCCTTCTATGAAGGCCTTTCTTTTACTTTTATGTTGAGTCCCCACCTTCTATCTTTATGCACCTACTTTGAGAGCATAGTGGCCATTCTTAGTTCTATGTGCATTGTCCCGAGACTTGTTGATTGATGCATACTTTGATATTGCTTGTTTTAAACTATTTGTATCTAGTCAACCTTATGAACTTTGAAGGTGTCCTATGCATTTATGTTTTGCTACTCTATGAGGGACAAGCTGAATGCCACTATGCTTTTCTTTATGTGAAACAAACAAATGTCTTGCAAAGTATTGTTATTCATCAATCTTTTGTTTGTGCCTTTTCATGTTGCAACATAGATTCTTTGTCTTATTGCTAGAACTTTGTCTTTCATGTTATGATTGAAGTACTATGATCCCAGCTTCGAATGTTTTACAAGTACTTTGATCAAGTTTATGATGGTGCATGTCACCTCAAAAATTATTCTTTCTTTTTATCACTTACCTACTCGAGTACGAGCAGGAGTTAAGCTTGGGGATGTTGATACGTTGCAAACATATCTATAATTTTTGATGTTCCATGCTTGGTTTTATCTACTTTCTTATGTTTTGTCCACACTTTAGAGTACTTTTCATATGATTTCTTGGAGTAACCTATTAACAAGAGCCACAGTGCCAGCTTCCTGTTTTCTGCTGTTTTTGGTTCCAGGCAAGTCAGAAAATGAATATTCTCGGAATTGGACGGGACAAAGGCCAAACCCGATATTTCACCAGAAGACTCACGGAGCCAGAAGATGAGACAGAGAGGGGCCAGGGGCTGGCCACACCACCTAGTGGCGTGGGCCAGGACAGGCCGCGCCAGGGGATGGTGTGGGCCCCTCCGGCACCCCCTCTGTCTCCCCTCTCGCCTATAAGAGCCTCCTAGTGCATAAACCCTAAATCATCAAGCCTCCAGTCACGAAAAGTTCCATAGCGCCGCCGCCACCGAAGGGGAGATTCAGGGGACAGAAAGTCTCTGTTCCGGCACCCTGCCTGGACGGGGAAGTGCCCCTGGAGCCATCTCCATCGATCTCCACCACCATCTCCATCACCGTTGCTGATTCCCATGATGATGAGGGAGTAGTTCTTCCTCGAGGCTAAGGGTTCTACCGATAGCTATGTGTTCATCTCTCTCTCTCTATGCATGATCATATTGTGATCATGAGCTTTGTAATCAAGTGTCCAACCGGAGAGTAGTTCAGCGTAGTATCATAAAGAGGAATATATTTATATGAGAGTGTTCACTAGTGAAAGTATGATCCCTAGGCCTTGTTTCTAAGCATTGATACACCGTTTGCAATTAGATCTGTTACATGTTTGCTTGTTGCCATCTTTATATCAGTTTGCCTTTAGTCTTTTTCCACGTCAACCACACGCCATCAAGCTATTTTCTAGCACCATTGTTTTATATCCATACCACTTGTATTTCACTATCTCTTCGCCGAACTAGTGCACCTATACACCTGACAAGTGTATTGGGTGTGTTGGGACACAAGAGACTTCTTGTATCTTGATTGCATGGTTGCTTGAGAGGGAATACCTTTGACCACTTCCTCCATGAGTTCCATAAACCTTGGGTGATCCACTTAAGGTAAAACTTGCCGCTGTTCTACAAACCTCTTCACTTGGAGGCCCAACAAGTGTCTACAAGAATAGAAGTGCGTAGACGTCAATCCCCTGTAACTTTAGACTCCGCGATAATCAAAGAGCAAACAAGCAGGAGTAGGGTAAATCGCGTGTCTCCCTATGTGCTTGTTTGCTAGTCGATCGTCGCCTCTAGTGCTCCCCAATCCCTCGAACCTAAGTCCATCAACGATGGGCATTGATGAGTTAACCCCTCGTCAATTGGCGTTGTCTGTGGGCAATGGGAGTGCTGATGTTGTGGCTTCCTCCGCCCCATCGACTGTGATCTACAACTCCGTTGTAGCGGAGAATCGCCCCCTCTTCGGCACCTTCGACTACACCATCCACTGGATGATGGCTCTCCTGAAGTTCAAATTCGTGGGCGACGGAATTGGCATGAAGATTGGAAACCTATGCTTTCAGGTCGGTTAGATCGGCATGCTTTGCTTCCCCGATCACCCGCAAGCTCCTTTGATTGCTCCGGCGATGTAGTTCCCACCACCGATTGGCACCCTGAGCGAGCTCAATGCCTCAACACTGGCCGATGATACGGATAGCAACAATAGTTGCGAGTTCGATCTGTGCAATCTGACATCAAAAGATGGCCCCTATGGCTCTGGATCTGAGAGTTGTGGGAGCAGTGATTTCCTAAACCACTACATGTGTGCCGTCATCAATAGTCGCGACGGAGGCACCCAAAGGGACACCACCAATGGCGGGCCCACCAACAACGGGCCTACCAAACGAGTCCCCACCATCGGTCACACCAACGGTGAGAAGCCACAACCGCACAACCCGCCCACCCCGCCCAACCCCGATAATCAGGGTGGACCCATCAACAACGAGACAAGGCGGCAGGAGGGACACGGTGCAGGGAAGCCCTATGGGGCAACCCCTACCACCAAACACATCACAACAGATGCTGATGGGATACCATTGGCTACTCATCCAGGAAGGCCGCGGACGGTGAGTGCATAACTTGATGAACGCAAGAAGGTCGCAGACAAGTCGAGCCTTCGACAGGTAGCACTCTCCTCTATTGATGGATCCTCCTCCAAAGGTAATGACCTTATAGCCACAAAAATATGCTCTCGACTGCCCAACCTCAATGACAAAGATCGAGCATAAGCCACTAAATCCCTCGAGTTCTTGTTCATGACGGTGGACTCGTAGGGCAACGTGATCCCGAAAATGCAGCACGCAGCGGTGCCAGCACCCACCCGCCGGAGATCCACGATTTACCATACACCGATCCAGAATCGCTGGACTTGGACTGGTCGAGGCCGCGCTAGCCAAGGAGCCAACACCGGAGCCAAATAAAAGCAAAGCTTCACCCAAGCACTACTCGTTATCTTCTATTGAGGACGAGCATGACCTGTTGTGGTGGCGCCGCAGCTCACAGCGACACGATCATGATTTTTACGTGCGTGACACGATCACCCAGCGAAAAGTTGACAAGATGCACACCAAGAGTGCCTACTCAACAGAGTCAGAAGACGAAGGAAGAGAGCTCTATGGCGCCAGCTGCTTCAGCAGAGCCATATGGGAAACACGATTTCTAAAAGGGTTCAAACTTACTTTGGAGAACTCAAAGTTTGACGGCCTCCAGGACCCGAATATCTAGCTAGAAGACCACATCTCTTCTATCAATCTGCATGGCAGAAACAAGTGCACAACCATGCAATGCCTCCGGCTGCAGCTTTAGGGCGCTACTCGTGCATGGCTCAACAACCTACCCTATAGATTGATCCGCAGCTAGGAGGAGTTGGTCTACATCTTCGTTTGAAACTTCAAGGGCACCTACAAGCGGCCCGCATCAATCAAAGAGCTCAGGGCCTGCTATCAAAAGTTGAGCGAATCCCTTCACTCCTACATCAAGAGGTGGTCCATCATCAAAAATTCGTCGGAAGATATCTTTGAGAATCGCGAAATCAACGTGTTCAATGGTGGTGTATGCCGTAGAGAGCTCAGAGAGGAGTTGGGCCACACAAAGCCCAAAACCATCGACCATATCATGGACATCGTGAATCGGTGGGCAGATGGAGAAGACTCGGTGAGCAACAACCACGTCCATTCTGATGACGAGTACGACCTCGGTCGCAGATGCGACCGCCGAGAAAAACATCGGGCACACGGTTACGAGGACTGTGAGGAAGATGACATGGTCACGGTCGGCTACGCCGATAAACGAGATGAAGGAAACAACAATAGTGGGTACCGTAGTAGCAGCTACCACGACAGCGGGAAGCCCGCGCAAGTGTGGCAATGCCGCACCCGCGATGACACACCTAGAACATCCATGCAAGAGAAGATATCTAGACCCTGCGACGTCCACTTCTACATCGACAAGCATGATGGCAAGAAGAAGTCCAGCCACCTCCTCAAGGACTGTTGCGAGTTCCTAAAGCTCCACGAAGTCATCATCAACCTAAATCACAACACGATGAATTAGGGGTACAGAGCAGTCCCAGGCGCCATAGCTCATGGAGCGCCACCACCACCACCTAGAGGACCCGCGCAACCTGTGGCTACACCGGTACAAAATAACGAAGGTGAGCAATACCCACGAGCACTGGTGAAAGGACATTTTTTGTCCTAATCCATTTTGGTGTCCATTGACAAAACAAGGTACATTTTATTGTGTGTTAATATCTATAGGTCAATCCATTGAAAAGGGCAAAAGTCTTAATGTTGTGGGAAAACTCATGGCCAAATCCATGATTACCGGAAGATTTCAGACCGGAGTCTCTAGTGTGCAGACACTGGAGTCTCCGGTGTGGTCCGGAGTTTTCCCAGGAATTCCTGGTGTGGTCTAGTCTTGGCCCAGGGTCTCTCTATGTGCAGTCCAGAGATTAGGTTGTGGATGTGTGACTCGAACTTGTTGTAAAGGTGTCGGCTTCCACTTCGAAGGTTGCCACATAGTGGAAGAGGTGAATCGAACCCGTTGGGGTGAGGTTCATCGGAGAACAAGGGAGGCCTCTCGTGGTGTTGGTGGTTTGAAACCACCCCCTCTCCAAACGTAGACGTACTTCCCCTCAAAAGGAAGGAACTATGGGAAACAAATCCTCGTGTCTCCGCGTGCTCGACTTTGGTTACTTCTATCCTTTACCGCACTTTACTTATCTCGTTCTTGTTTAGTGTTTATACTAGATTGACATATAGGTAAATTCACCATAGTTGCATGATCTAGAGAATTTACCTTTTGTGTCAAACCCTAACTTGAAAAAGAGTAAAATTGAAGTAGCACCTATTCACCCCCCCTCTACGTGCCCATATGATCCTTTCAATTGGTATCAGAGCCTCGGCTGTTTATTCGGGCTTAACCACGTAAGAGATTATGTGCAACTCAGGAGATGAGGGAGGGAGGGAGGCTAGCAACTCGGTGACCATGGTAGATCTCAAGAATTTGGAAACAAGCTTGAGATCTACCTTGGGCAACAAAATCCAACAGTTGTGTCAACTTGTTGAGCAACTTGTTATGAATAAGCCAGCCTCACCTCCTCCCTCTCAAGAGGAAACACCACCTAACCCAAAGGCAAATGCTCCGGCTAAGCCTATATGTGAAGTCGTGGCGGATGAACATAATTCCATTGACTCCACCACCAAAAGGGGTGATGGGAAGGAAGAGCACCATGCGGTTCCTGGATGGTACTCTCCCAACCCTCCAATCCATCATCCACATATAAATAATAGAGGTGACCCACCTAAGTTCGCTGCACATACTTTTGCTCAATGGCAAGTTTTAATGAAATCTCATGTGCGCAGCTCCTGCATTGATTTGTGGAACATTATTGAAGAAGGACTCAAAATTGAGGATCCAGCCAACTTGACTAGAAGAGAAGTGGTCAATAGCCAACTCAATGTGACTTCCTTGCACATGATCCAACTTGGAGTGGGGCCAAAGGACTTTCCCCGTATTGAGCACTACAATACTGTCAAGGAAGCTTGGGATGTTCTCATTGACTTGTTTGTTGGCAATGAGAGTATGAGAAGAAATAGGTATAATGCCTTAAGCAATGAGGCTGAAGGATTCTTTATGAAGGATGGTGAGGATCATGAAGACATGTATCGAAGACTCAAATCCACAGCCACCGCCTTCAGGAATGTTGGTGCCTCTCACATTGATGATGCTTGGATCAAGAGGAAGCATGTGAGTTCTCTCATGCCTTTTGAGCCCACTGACTTGAGGAGTCTCCAAGGAAGACACAACTACCATCTCATGACCTCCAATGAAGTTATGCAAGAGATGGCCGCTTTCAAGGTTTTTGCCAAGAATGCCAAAGACGCCCATGCTCGTGCCATTGGAATGAGTAGTGGTGTCAATCTTGCCTTGAAGGCCAAGGTTGTGGAGTATGATGAAGATGAAGGGAGTGATGAGGGACTTTCAATGAGCCACCCCGAAGATGTCAAGGTTACTCCGGGTGAATACATGGGCTTCTATGCCAGAAACTTTTGGAAAGACCCCGACAAGGCCAAGATGGAGATGCAACGAAGAAGCAACCCCAATGGGAGAAGAGACAATGGTCTAAGTTGAGAACTTGCTTCAATTGTGGTGACCGCTATCACTTTGTTTCCGGTTGTCCCTATGAGAATAGAGAAGATCATGGGGGTAAACTTGTGTTGAACAAGACCTCCAAAGCTCCTTACAAGAAACCTTTCATCAAAAGGAATTCCACCAACAAGAAGTCGGGTGAAATTGTCTTGATAACACATGAAGAATTCTCCTTCGACAATGATGATGAGGAAGATGAAGAAGAGGAAACATCAAGTGGTGCGGCGCCTCTTGCCACTACTTCTACACCGACATTCTCACTCTTCGACTCTCCAAATGAGAATATCTCCAACAAGAATGTCACTTACCTTATGGAAAGAGGAACAAAAGTATTATCATCATCACACCCCACGTCCTTAGTTGACGAATTTGATGATGAGTTATCCCTTGAGGTCAAAAAGGAATTAGTTGGTTTTGATGTGTTTATGAACAACTTGCAAGGGGAGCACAAAAGACATTTTGTGGACCTCTTAAATCAACTTCCACACACACACAAGAGCTCTTAGATGAGAGATGTAAATTAGGAAGAGAGCACATGTTTGAGGTAGAAGCTCTAAATAATGCTCTAGAAGAAGAACAAGAGACTAGGATGTCTCTTGAAACTAAACTTGAAGGGCTTGATGAAGCAAATGATCTCATTATTAATAAATTCATCAAGGAACGTGACCATGCTATTGCTAAATATAAAAAGGCTAAAAAGGACAAGATTGAGTTTGGTGTTGTTCATGAAAAACTTGCCGAGGACTTTAGGATGCTTGACAAGGATCACAAGGCTTTGGAGAGTGAACTCTTGTTACTCACAAAGTCTCGTGAAAAGACTCAAACTCAATTGACCAATATTCCTTCACCTAGTACTTTCATTCCTTCTAGTTGTACAAATATACTTGAAGAAAATGCTAGGTTGAAGGGGGAGCTAGCTAAGGCCACCTTTCCCAAAGGAAACAAGTCAATTGATAACATCTTGAGTAAGCAGAGGTCAAATAGTGAGAAAGGGAGCATTGGTTTTGTCTCTAAAGGCAAGAAGAAGAACAACAACAAGAAGAAGGCCAAGCCCGCACAAGAAAAAGACAAGGTCATTGTGGGTAGTAAGATCACGAATGGCAAAACTATGTCTCATGATGACTTTGCGGGAAGTGCTAACCCTCACTATGTATTGATGCGTGATTATTATGGTGATGTATATGCACAATGTGTTGGCCCATTTGATGGATATATTGTTAACTGCATTGATCTCGGTAGCTACACCACCCACAGAATTTAAAGAGCCTAAAGGCGCGTGGGTCATATATTCTGCTGAACGTCGTTCTTGCCAAGGTTGTATGTCTTTTTTCAACCTACTCAAGTCGTTCCGGGCCTTCCTTTACTGAATCTATTAGTAGTGGAACTTTTCGACATATGCCTTTATTTAGGCATTGGTTGTAGGTCTCTTCAAGGAATTTCAATAGGAGAAGATGCTGGTCTAGCTTTGACTGGTCTATTTGGGTTCCCAAGACCCTTTTTGCTAACAAAATAGGACCCATTGAAAAATGGGTACCTAAAAACTAGTTTGATCTTTTGTAGACCTATTCTTTCAGAGGATCAAAATGGGTGCTTGATAGTGGATGCACAAGTCATATGACCGGAAGCGCATCTAGTGTCAAGGAGTTGAGACCAAATGTTGATCAAATATCCGTGACATATGCCGACAAGTCAAAGTCTAAGGTAATGGGTTCCAGAAAAGTTGTGGTTGCACACGATATCACTCTCGTGGACGGCATGCTTGTTGAGACCCTTGGCTATAATTTATTTTCAGTCCGTGCTCTTTGAAAGATGGGTTTTGCCGTATTTATTGATAATGATATTGTGATCCTGATGTGGAGGAAGTCTCTAAAGGTCGCTTTTGTTGGGTACGTCGAAAATGACTTGTATGTGGTGGACTTTTCAGGGAAAACCACTACAAGTGCGATGTGCCTATTCGGAAAGGCCGATGTGGGTTGGTTATGGCATCGCCGTCTAGCCCATGTCATCATGAGAACTTTGCAAAGCCTCCACAAGGATAGGCATATTGTTGGACTAAAAGAAAATGTTTCCTTTGCCAAAGATTGTGTTTGCAGGGCATGTGTTGAAGGAAAGATGCATGATTCTCCCCACAAGCCAAAGAACTACATCAAGTCTAAGAGGATCTTGGTGCTCCTCCATGTGGATCTATTTGGTCCTCCATCTCATGCAAGCCTTGGTGGGAAGAAATATTGCTTGGTGATTGTTGACGACTACTCAAGATTCACTTGGGTATATTTCTTCAAGATGAAAAGTGATACCCTGAAAACTTCATTGACTTCATCAACATGGATCAACGTTAACACACTGTCCCTATGTTAACAATAAGAAGTGACAACGGTACCGAGTTCAAGAACTACACATTGAATGGATTTCTTAGTGATGAGGGAATAAAACATCAATATTTCGCTGCATATACCCCTCAACAAAATGGTGTAGCTGAGAGGAAGAACTGGACTCTTATTGATATAGCAAGGACCATGTTGGTGGAATTTAAATGTCCATACATTTTTTGGGCTGAAGCAATCTCCAACGCATGCCATGCATCAAACCGTCTCGACCTCCATATAGAATTGATCAAGACTCCATATGAAATTCTTACCGGTAACAAGCCCAACGTTTCATACTTCTGGGTGTTCGGTTGTAAGTGTTTCTATCGCATTAAAGGTGTTCTTTTGTCCAAATTTGATTCCAAAGCATTAGAGGGTATTTTTTGTTGTTATGGTCTCGAATCCCACACTTATAGAATCTATGACAAGCTCTCCGGAGTTGTCATAGAATCTTGTAGTGTGGTTTTTGGAGAATATGATGGTCCCCAAGGGGGTGTGTTGATGTCTGTGATGTAGATGATGAAATGCCTCAGGATGCCATAGGAAGAATGGGTGCGGGATTCATCCGCCCTATTTAGGAACCCCTTATGGCAGATCGAGAAGAACTATGCTCTACTCAAGTGGAGCCCGCATCTTCACAACATCAACAAGCTTCTATCGAAGAGGACAATGACCCAACCCAAATACAAGCTATGGATCATCAACTAGATGATCAGGAAGAAACCTCTAGCCAGGAGGTGCTTGAGTCTCCATTTCCCAGAATGTCCGGCAGTGCTAAGTCTATTACATAAGGAAGATCTATAGAAACTGCCATAAGGGAAGCCTAGTGCCTGTCTAGAAGTATGCCTGATAAAGACGAAGGTCAATCTTTGCCTCTTGAAGAAAACAATGATCCCAATGATGATCAGGGTCAAGTTAATGGTCATGACGCGGACATAAATGATGAAGTGATCCCCATAAGAAACAACAAGGAGATCGAAACTCGTCGCCAAGCTAGAATGGATAGAATATTAGAATTATGATACCACACTCTTGAGAATGTGGTAGGAGATCTAAGAAGAGGGATATCCACTCGAGCTCAACTTAAGAACTTTGGTGAGCATCAAGCACACATTTCCATGGTGGAACCAAATAAAGTATGGGAAGCTCTAGAAGATTCATATTGGTTGGACACAATGCACAGAGAGCTCAACAAATTTCATAGAAACAAAGTATGGAAGTTAGTTGAAAAGCCAAAATATTTCCGCAATGTTATAGGCACCAAGTGGATATTCAACAACAACCAAGATGAGCATGGAATTGTTGCGAGGAATAAGGCGATATCGGTTACACAAGGGTTCTCTCAAATTGAAGGCATTGACTACGGAGAAACATATGGACCCGTGGCTCGCCTTAAGTCCATCCATATCCTTCTTGCTTATGCGGCACATCATAACTTTAAATTACAACAAATGGATGTACAAAGTACATTTCTTAATGGTCCATTGCATGAGTTGGTATATGTAAAGCAACCCCCGGGGTTTAAGGATCCCAAGTTCCCAAACCACGTCTATAAACTTGATAAGGCGCTCTATGGACTCAAACAAGCCCCACACACGTGGTATGGGCACCTTAGAGAGTTGTTGTTAGACCGTGGTTTGAGGTTGGGAAAATATATCCCACTCTTTTTACTAATAAGGTCAATGGGGAGCTTTTCGTATGCCAAATATATGTTGATGATATTATCTTTGGCTCATCTAACAAAGCTTTTAATGATGAATTCTAAAAGCTTATGACTAATAGGTTCCGGATGTCTATGATGGGAGAATTGAGGGTATTTCTTGGCTTTGAGATCAAGCAAGTAAGAGGAGGGGCATTCTTCAACCAAGACAAGTATACTCAAGATATGCTCAAGAGATTCAACATGAAAGATCTAAATGGTTTCCCCACTCCCATGGCAATAAAGACCCATCTTGAACTAAACCCAAATGCTAAAGATGTGGATCTAAAGGTATACCGGTCCATGATTGGTTCTTTGCTTTAACTTTGTGCATCTAGACCCGATATTGTGTTGATTGTAGGAGTGTGTGCAAGATATCAAGCGGCTCCTAAAGAAAGCCATTTGATGGCAGTCAAGAGAATCTTTCGATATTTGGTTCATACCCGAAACTATGGTATTTGGTATCCTAGGGGCTCAACTTTCTCTCTTTGTGGATACATGGACTCGGATTGGGCTGGTGACAAGGATGATAGAAAATCAACCTCTGGAGCTTGCTAATTCCTTGGGAGGTCTTTGGTGTGTTGGTCTTCTAAGAAGCAAAATTGTATATCCCTCTCCACCGCCGAAGTCGAGTATGTGGAAGCTGTTAGTGCTTGTACTCAATTGTTATGGATGAGGCAAACTTTAAAGGAATACGGTGTCCATTGTGACAAAATTCCTCTTCTATGTGACAATGAAAGTTCTATCAAGATTGCATATAACCCAATGGATCATACAAGGACAAAGCATATTGAGATTCGTCATCACTTCATTAGAGATCATGTTGCTCGAGGTGATATTGAGCTATCCTATGTGTCAACCAAAGACCAACTTGCCAACATTTTCACGAAGCCACCTGATGAAGCAAGGTTTTGTTATTTGAGGAATGAACTAAATATCGTAGATTCTAGGAGCTTGACTTGATCACCTTGCCTACTCACCTATGTCTTGACTCTTATTTGGTTTAGGTGCAGGCATGGAGGTAGGGGGAGTGCGGTCCTAATACATTGGACTATCCCTCCCCCCATAATGCCAACATTAAGAAATTCAATTCTCTTAATATCATTTTGTGATATGTGAGCTTCCTTGATGAGTAGTGGCTATGAACCCAAGGATAACTCTTCGCAGTTTCATGCCACAAACTCTTACATGGTGGCCTCAGCCACCGCCCCTTCTCTATGAAGGATTGGTTCTTGTGTTGGGATGTTGATTAATCTGAGTTTCACTTTGCCATTTGTATGGATGTTCATTGCCTTTATGTTCTTCATAGTTTGAGATCTTAACCTAAGCATGTCTCCATTCCCTGAAAACATTCCTTCCATCATATATGTCCCCAATAATTATACCTAGTTTCTTTTGGTCAAAGAGGACCGGAGTCTCCGCTGTGCATACACCAAAGTCTCTGGTGTAGGCCGGAGTCTTCGGTCTGGGGGGTATTCGGGATGTGACTTAAGGGGGCTGGGGTGAGAGAGTCACTCAGACTCTTTCTTCCACCTCCGACCCCCACCCTCACAAACCTCATCCTCCTCCTCCAAAATTGTTGCCCGGACGACGATTTGCCGTCGGGATCCACCGTGCCGCCGACCAACTCCACCCTCTCCACCCTTGGGACCTTCCCCTCTAGTGGAATCGTCCCAATGGACAGATCTGGTATAGTTTCCTCTCACCATGAACCTAGGGTTCATCCCCTTTGTTTGTTTTGAGTTTTGTACTAGTTTGTCCCTTGGAACAACATGCATGCGTGCACTACATCACACTAGCATCGTACCTCTTCCCGATCTACTGGAATCACTCTCATCTGCAGTATCCTGTGCAAATGGAAATCTCCAGACTAGAGATTTCAGTTGGTCAGTCCAAAGACTCCGGTCCAGGCCGAATACTCCGGTTTGTTTGACCGAAAACTCTTGTCTAGAACGGAGATTCCGGTGTTGCACTCCGGAGACTCTGGTGTATATTGCCTCTAGCTCATCTGGCATAGCTATGAGGGTCGTGTGCCTATCTCCTGGACATATATGCTTACCCCCAACCCCCTCTCTCTCTCTGTTCACAGGTGCCTCTGGTTCTCTTCATGGTCGCACCAAGGCCAAGTCCAAAAGAGCAGATCCTCAATTCAATGAAGAAGTCGGGCATTATATTATTCCACCATCCAACCGCAGGTAGTAGATCAGAGATGCTGAGTATATGAGAAAGAACTGAGAACGAATTGAGGAGGAGAACCGGGCGAAGAGGGCCAAGTATGACAGTTTGCAGTCTCTTACTCACATGTCCAAGAAGGAGTTCCGAGAGCTTCGGAAGACCAATTTCTATGAGTTGCCAAGAACTAGTGAGGATCCTTGTTATTGGAAGAGGGAACAGAAGGTTTTTATGACTGATGTCTACCGCAAGCTCACCAAGTCCCTAGTTTGTCCTCAGAGGTACATGGAGCTTGAGTACATGCGTGCCGACAATTACTTTGTAGATGCTATGTGGATCATAGAAAAGCTTGGGTTGCATAAGCTCATGGAGCTCCGAGAAGACTACAACATTCCCCTTGTCCAAGAATTCTATGCCACTATGGTGTTTGGGACTAATCAAGCAAAGACCATGACCTGGATGTCAGGCGATGTTCACTGCACAGCTACTTTCTTTGACTTTGCTGGGGTCATCAATGGGACCTTTTAGGGTGTGGCTATTTGTACGGGACATCGTATGCTTGATGCTGCTCTTGGAGAGAGCAAGACCAAGTTGGCTCCTCTCTATGACAGGGATGTTGTTGTCGGTGAGGCTAAGGGCCTCAAACCTCTATATAACTTGCTGCTGAGAATATTCCGCCATAGTATCTCTCCCAGTGCTGGCAATGATGATGCCATTAGATGTGGGCTTGTCAACCTACTTCACCATTCTCACAAGATATATCTTGCTGGTCCTGATTCTGATGGGTTTTCTCTTGATGTGATGGATTACATTTTTTAGGAGATGCACCATGCTATTCTCTACAGGAAATCGCCTCCATATGCTCCTCTTGTGACGAGGCTTATCAACACTCAGGCTCATGGTTCACCACTTGCTCTACCTCCCAACCTTACAGAACATCCTTTGGTCTCTCTTTAGAAGAAATGGAAGATGGTGACTAGACAGTCGTTTGCGAGTGAGGATGAGGAGATCTCTGAGGTTGAGCGTGCTCCTACCCCTCCTAGGGGCTCCAGGAGGAAGAATGCCTCCAATGTTCCCATGCCTCCCGTCACACGTGAGGTTGTCAAGGAGAAAATCAAGAAGGCATCCTTTTGGGAGAAGACCCTTTGTTGCATGAATGTTGACATTCGTAAGGGACAACATGATGCTTACAAGACCAACCACAGGATTGAGAAACTTCTCAAAGAAATCAAGGCTCAAGGTGAGGAAGAAGAGGAAGGTGAGTCAGAGTACAATGATGAACAAGGAGTTGAACCATCTGCAGAGTCTGATCACACACTCTCCTTTGGGGCCTGGAATGCCATGAATGTAAGCTTAGTGGACTGGCAAACTTTCTCTAAGGTTACTTATGGCTTTGCTCCTCAAGGTACCTCCGCTTCTCGCCCTCACGACAAAGGGCCTCAGACTTCTACCGCGGATGATGACTATGATGTGGATGAGGATGAGGATGAGGATGATGACGATGATGATGACTCCGAGTGATCTCTTTTGGGATGATATCTATGACATTTCTTTTCCCTTTTCGGTGTTTTGATGCCAAAGGGGGGGAAGTTGTCCACTAGGAGAATCGGGATTTGCATGGGCTGGGTTGTCATCTTTATATCTTTATTTTCGAACATTTTCTTTCATTTGGTTCTTGTGAGACTTATTTGGAGTATGAACTATTGTTGTGTGTGGACATATCTATGCCCGTTCCTTATTGTAATATCTATCAATTACCTGAGATATCTATGCTTGTATCACTTATTTATCTTGCTGCACAACGTCAGGGGGAGCATAACTATGTTTATCTCAAATTCCATGCAAAACCTTATGTTGTCATCGAACACCAAAAAGGGGGAGATTGAAAGGACATTTGTTGTCCTAATCCGTTTTGGTGTTCGTTAACAACACAAGGTACATTTTACTATGTGTTAATTTCTATAGGTCAATCCATTGAAAACGGAAAAAGTCTGAATGTTGTGGAAAACTCATGGCCAAATCCATGATTACATAAAGATTTCATACCGGAGTCTCCAGTGTGTAGACACCGGAGTCTCTAGTGTGGTCCAGAGTTTTCCCAGGAATTCCCGGTGTGAGGTCTGGTCTTGGCCCAGGGTCTCTCTATGTGCGGTCCGGAGATTGACCAGATATCAATCGGAATCTCCGGTGTGTCTCCTTAGGCCAGAGTTTCCGGTGTGGATACACTGAAGTCTCCGGTGTCCCTAGTCCGGAGTTATGGCTAGAGTCCTCGGAGTGGACGCCAAACACCTCCCAAGCCAGCTAGAGATGCGGTCCGGAGATGGACCGGAGGTGGGGCGGAGTTTCCGGTCTAGACCGGAGTTTCCGGTCTGCCTGACCGGAGTCTCTGGTGTGATTGGTCCCCAACGGTCAGAAAACGGTTCACAATGTGTGGCCTATAAATAGGGGACCTCATCCCCTTCCTCCAGCTGCTCGTTCCATAAAAGCAAGACCACACCATTAGAGCCACCAAAACTCCAAGATCTCTTCATCCAACCACCCAAAGTCATTGATCTTTGGGGAATCGGAGGAGGAGGCATCAATCTACGACTTCACCAAGAGATATCTTCATTTCCCCCTCATTCACTTGAGGGCCCCTTGCTCTAGGGTTTCTTTGGAAACCCTAAGCCTTGTTTTGGTTGATTTGATTCTTACTAGCTTGTCTTTGATTGCTTGACAACTAGCTTGTATTCGGGAGCCTCCAATTAGGTTGTGGATGTGTGCCTCGAACTTGTTGTAAAGGTGCCGGCTTCCACCTCAAAGGTTGCAGTATAGTGGAAGAGGTGAATCAAACCCGTTGGGGTGAGGTTCATCGGAGAACAAGGGTGGCCTCTCATGGCGTTGGTGGTTTGAAACCACCCCCTCTCCAAACGTAGACGTACTTCCCCTCAAATGGAAGGAATTACGGGAAACAAATCCTTGTGTCTCCGCGTGCTCCACTTTGGTTACTTCTATCCTTTAGCGCACTTTATTTATCTCATTATTGCTTAGTTTTTATACTAGATTGACATATAGGTAAATTCACCATAGCTGCATGATCTAGAGAATTTACCTTTTGTGTCAAACCCTAACTTGAAAAAGAGTAAAACTGAAGTAGCACCTACTCACCCCCCTTTAGGTGCCCATATGATCCTTTCAACTGGGAAACATGGGCATGATCCATAAGGTACGCCCGTCCAATAGGGTGTAGAAAACAATCACCCGACAAGTTAATCTGGCCATCAACGCCCTTCATTCAACCCCTAAGTGCCTTAGTGGGTCGGAGTGTTACATCACTTTCGATAGGAGCGACCACCCACGCCAGGTCCCTAGCGTAGGCTAGTCTCCCCTGGTGCTCGAAGTGCAGATCGGCCAGTTCGAGATGAGTCAAGTCTTCATGGACGGCGGCAGTGGTATCAAACTCATGTTCGCCAGCACCCTGTGCACCATGTGGATCCCCTCTCTAGCCTGGAATCATTTGAAACAATCTTCCATGGCATTGTCCTAGGGAAAACAGTGTATTCCCTGGGAAAAATCTGGCTAGATGTCATCTTCGGCATGCCTACAAACTTTCGGCGAGAACGCCTTGAGTTCGAATTGGTCGACTGGACCTCGCAGTACCACACCATCCTCGGACATGTCGCCTTCCCGAGGTTCATGGCGGTCCCGCACTACGCATACCTGCAGACGAAGTTGCTAGGGCCAAATGGCATTATCACCATCAATGGAAGCTTCACCAAGTCCGATAGCTACGACAGAGAATTCAACAGAATCTCCCAATCCTTCGGCATGCAAGAAGAACTAGCGAGACTCAAGGAGTCGACAGACAATAGTCTTCCTCCTGTGAGCAAGCAGAATGCACCAGACAAGTCCTTCAACTCGTCGGTGAACACCAAGGCGGTGCAGGTCCACCCAACGGACCTGACCAAGATGGCCCTCATGGCCAACAATTTGAGTCCCACATCGAAACTCACGCTCATCAAATTCCTTCGTGAGCACTAGGAAATATTTGCCTGGTGTCCTGTAGACATGCCAGGAGTTTCCAAGGAATTTGCCGAGCATGCACTCAATGTGAATCCAGATGCAACACCAGTCAAGTAGTCGATGCATCGACTATTAGAACCAAGGGCAAAGGTGGTTAGTATGGAAGTCAACAAAATCCTCGATGTTGATTTTATACGCAAAATCAAGGAGAGCACCTGGGTGGCTAACCCCGTGCTCTTTCCAAAAAAGGACACGGATATCCTGCGAATGTGCGTGGACTTCACCTTTCTCAACAAGCACTGCCTGAAGGACCACTTCCCATTACCGCAGATCGACCAAATAATCGATTCCACTATGGGATGTGAACGCCTCTTCTTCCTCGACACCTACTCAGGCTATCATCAGATTCGGATGAAGCAGGAGGACCAGGAGAAGACGGCCTTCATCACATCCTTTGGCGTTTACTGCTACACCAAAATGCCCTTTGGGCTGAAGAATGCAGGAGCCACCTATCAGCGGTGTATCCAGGCCTGCCTCAAAAACCAGCTAGGTCGAAATATCCAAGTTTAAGTCGATGACATCGTTGTCAAGACCAAGGAGAAAGCTACACTCATCGACGATCTCCGTGAGACCTTCGACAACCTCGACCTCTATCGGATCAAGCTAAATCTGGAGAAGTGCCCCTTCGATGTGCCATCTGGGCAATTACTCGGGTACCTCATATCTACCAGGGGAATCGTGGCCAACCCGAAGAAGATAAGAGCCATACTGACCATGGATAAGCCAAAGAACGTCAAATGCGTCTCGCAGCTAGCTGCACGAATTGCGGCGTTCAGTCGATTCATCAGTTGAATGGGCGAGAAGGCACTATGGTTCTACCAGCTCCTCTGCAAAAGTGAGAAATTCGAGTGGACAGATGAGGTTCAAGAGGCATTCGGAGACCTCAAGCGCCTTCTATCTACCTCGCCCATGCTGGTGACCCCCAGGGAAAAGGAGACAATGTTGATATATATCTCCGCCACCAACCAGGTGGTTAGTACCGTGCTGGTGGTAGAAAGGAGCTGAAGAAAACAGGATCAATGGGGTGCAGCGCCCCGTATACTACCTCAGCAAGGTCCTGACACCAAAAATACAGTGGCACCCGCACTACCATAAGTTAGCCTTCGGTGTCTTCATGATAGCACGGCGGCTGCGCCACTACTTCCAGGAGCACCCCATAGTCATGGTGAAGGATGATACGTTGCAAACGTATCTACAATTTTTGATGTTCCATGTTTGTTTTATATTTACTTTCTTATTTTTTGTCCACACTTTGGAGTATTTTTACACATTTTCTGGAACTAACCTATTAACAAGATGCCACTGTGCCAGTTACCTATTTTCTGCTGTTTTTGGTTCTAGAAAAGCCAGAAAATGAATATTCTCGGAATTGGATGGGACAAAAGCCAAAGTCAATATTTCACCAAGGGGAACACAGAGCTAGAAGATGAGACGGAGAAGGGCCTCGAGGGGGCCACACCCCCTGGCCACGTGGCCAGGCCTGGACCGCGCATGGGGGTGCAGCCGCCTCGGGCACCCCCTCGGCCTTCCCTTTCACCTATAAGAAGCCTCCAATACAGAAACCCTAAGTACCTGATAAAAATTCCACGAACGAGTTTGTAGCCGCCGTCATCTCCATCCCGAGATGGGGAGGGATCTGAAGCTCTTCCCGGCACCCTGCCGGAGGAGAGAATTCACCCTGGAGGCCTTCTTCATCGCCATGCCTACCTCCGGTGTGATGCGTGAGTAGTTCATCTCTGGACTACGGGTCCATGTAGTAGCTAGATGGTTGGTTCTTCTCCTTTGTGCTATCATGTTTAAATCTTGTGAGCTCCGTTCATGATCAAGATCATATATTTGTAATCCTACATGTTGTGTTTGCGGGAATCCGATGGATATTGAGATGCTATTTTAGATTGATTATTGATTCCATCATGTCTTTGTTATTTGTGATCTTGCATGCTTTCCGTTATTAGTAGCTATCTTGGCCAAGTAGATGCTAGAAACTCCAAGAGGGAGTATTTATGTTCGATAGTGGGTTCATGCCTCTAGGAATCTGGGGAAGTGGCAGAAATCTCTAAGGTACTAGATGTGTTGTTGCTACTAGGGATAAAACAACAATCCTTTGTTCATAGAACAATTGTATTGTTTACTTTACACACTTTGCTTAATGCATTATATGTTGCTGGCAACTTAATACTAGAGGGGGGTCAGATGATAACCTGAAGGTGGATAATTAGTCATAGATGCAGTTGGATTACGGTCTATGTATAATGTTGTAATGCCAAATCAAATCTCAAAGGAGTCAAGATGATTAGTATATGCATGTATGCTTTCTCGATGTTTGTCAATTGCCCCGCTGTAATTTGTTCACCCAACATGTCATCTATCTTAAGGAGAATCACCACTAGTGAACTATGGACCCTGGTCCATTCTTTTACCATCAATCAACAAAGCTATTTACTATTTTATGTTTACTTTCTGCAAGCTATTACTATCTTCCACACAATACGTTTAATCCTTTGTTTTCAGCAAAACCGGTGAGCTTGACAACCTCACTATAAGTTGGGGGCAAAGTTCTGTGTTTGTGTTGTGTAGGATTCTAAGTTGGAAACAACACCTTGGAGGTGTTTCCTTGCTCCTACTAGTTCGATAACCTTGGTTTCATAAGTGAGGGAAAACTTGTTGCTATGCTCATCATACCTTCCTCTTGGGATTCCCCAATGAGCTCGAATATATTTTGAGCCATCAAGCTCTTTTTCTAGCGACGTTGCCGGGGAGTAAAGGACATCTTCACAAGGGGAGTCCCTCATAACCAATATCTTTACTTGTTTTATTTGTTTTGCTTAGTTTATTTCTGCTTTGTTTGCTTGTTTCTTTATCAAAAACACAAAAAAGTTAGTTGTTCTAGTTTGCTTCTTTATATTAAAAACAAAAAATGACTACTCTTGAAAACACTAAGTTGTGTGACTTCACTAGCACCAATAATAATGATTTCATGTGCACACCTATTGCTTCACCTGTTCTTGAAGCTACTTTCTTTGAAATTAAACCTGCTTTGCTCAATCTTGTTATGAGAGAACAATTTTCTGGAATTGGTACTGAAGATGCTGTTGCTCATCTTAATAACTTTGTTGAACTTTGTGAGATTTAAAAGCATAGGGATATAGATGGGGATATTATTAAGCTGAAATTGTTTCCTTTCTCTTTGAGAGGAAAAGCTAAAGAATGGTTGCAATCCCTAACTAGAAATAGTATTGATTCTTGGACTAAATACAAAGATGCTTTCATTAGAAAATAATATCCTCTTGCTAAGATTATATCTATGAGAAGTGAAATAATGAAATTTAAACAATTTGATAACGAACATGTTGCTCAAGCTTGGGAAAGAATGAAATCTTTGGTAAAGAATTGTCCCACTCATGGACTGACTACTTGGATGATTATCCAAACCTATTATGCAGGACTGAATTATTCTTCAAGAAATCTACTGGATTCTGCTACTGGAGGTACCTTTATGACCATCACTTTGGGTGCTGCAACAAAGCTTCTGGATAATATGATGGTTAACTATTCTGAATGGCACATTGAGAGAGCTCCACAAGGTAAGAAGGTAAATTCTGTTGAAGAGACCTCTTCCCTGAGTGATAAAATTGATGTTATTATGTCTATGCTTGTTAATGGGAAAGCTCATATTGATCCAAATCATGTTCCCTTAGCCTCTTTGGTTTCTCAAGAAGAGCAAGTTGATGTGAACTTTATAAGAAATCATAATTTTAGCAACAATGCCTACAGGAATAATTTTGGTAATAATAACTATAGGCCATATCCCACCAGTAATGGTAATGCTTATGGAAATTCCTACAAAAATAATAGGAGTGCACCCTCTGAACTTGAAGTTATGCTTAAAGATTTTATTAGTAAACAAACTGTTTTCAATAAAACTATTGAGGAAAAACTCTCTAATGCTGAAAGAAATATAGCATCATTGTATGAAGCACAATCTTCTTTGAATAAAATGGTTGCCAAACCTGAAACTATTGAAAATGCCTATGCTACTACTAATGCCATACTAGTTAGAATTGATGAAAATGTTAGACTATTAGCTGAATTGCATGCTAAGTGGGAAAGAGAAGATGAAATTGCTAGAAATATTAGTATTTCTACTATCACTACCACTAATGTTGAAGCTAGTAAACCCAATGGAACCTTTTCTAATAAAAATGCTGAAATTCTTAGAAATATGGGAAACAATAGCTCTACTACTTTAGATGATAATTATGATTTTGATCTTGATGGTTTCAACATCTCTGAAGTAATTATGTTCCTACAAAAGTTTGCTAAAAGTCCTAATGCTAGTGCTATGAATATGTCCTTTACAAAACACATTACTGATGCTCTCATAAAAATTAAAGAAGAAAAGATGAAACATAAAGCTTCTATTCCTATGAAACTAGAAGATGGTTGGGAACCCATCATTAATATGAAAATGAATGATTTTGATCTCAAAGCTTTATGTGATCTTGATAGTAGTGTTTCTATTATGCCTAGAAAGATTTATGAAATGCTTGATTTGCCACCATTGGAAGATTGTTATTTAAATGTCCCACTTGATGATAATTCTAAAAAGAAACTCATGGGGAGTGTTAATTATGTTCTTATTATGGTCAACAATGCCTATGTCCCCATTGATTTCTATGTTTTGGATGTTGAATGCAATGCTTCTAGTCCTATTATTTTGGGAAGACCTTTTCTTAGAACTATTGGTGCCATTTTTGATATGAAAGAAGGCACCATTAAATATCAATTTCCAATCAAGAAAGGTACAGAACACTTCCCTAAGAAGAGAGAAAAGATTTCGTTTGCCTCTCCTATGAAAACAAAATTTGCTCTTAATGCTTCTTCATTTGAGAATACTTGATTCTTTTCTTGCTTCTTATGCCTAACTTAAAGGCGTTAAAGAAAAGTACTTATTGGGAGATAACCCAAAAGTTTTAGTTGAGTCTTGGAAGTTATTACCTCTGTAATAGACTCTCCTTGTCCTTTTATGTGGTTTTTGTGCCAAGAGTAACCTCTAATGAGAGAGAACTAATGCTTGGGAAAGTTGTTGTCCTGAAACAGATTTTTATGCTTTGCTGTAAAAATTCGTGAAAAATCTCTGTACATCAGTTTGAGCTGTAATATTTTCTGCTTCTGCCCCAGGTTGTTATCCAACTTTCGTTAGTTCAAAACTTTTCGATTTGAACAACATAAGGTCTTCGAAAAAATTGGTTTTTATCTGCTGCTCTGTTTTGATAGATTTCTGCCATTATTTGCATTTGCCTCTTAATCTCTTTCTATTTGAGTTCTCTTTGATCATTTAAAAATTTTAAAGGAAGTGCTACATTAGCTTGTGTTTTCATGGAAGTTTACTTGTGATAAGACTAAACCAAATGATTTATTATCTTGAGTGCACTAATGTTGTTAATGAAGACTGTGTGAAGTTTTGTATGAAGGAAAATTTTAAGTGTAGGGAAGAGTTATGTGATGAGATGAAGTATGGACAAATGCTCAAGCTTGGGGATGCCACCCGTGTCACCCCAAGAAATATCCAATAAGTACAAGAGTCAAAGCTTGGGGATTCCCAACGCATCCCGTTCTTCATCAATAAAAATTTCAGGTTTCTTCCAAACACTTCATTTTTATTGTTTCATGCACAGTTGTGCTGATCTTGGGGCGTCTTCGTTTTTTTTTGGTTTTTGTTTGCTTAGTTTTCTTGAATAAATTGGTTGGACCCCCTCATCCATACATTAGTTTTCAAATAAGTTGGTTTGGATTGGAAAAGAGTAGGAAAAGTTCATGCTTAAGTTGTAAAAGGGAGCTTGTTTTTGACTGTGGCATATGCTTTGTCATGTCATGCTTGATATTGTTTTGGCTTTATGTTTAATGATTTTTGCTGTAGCATGACATGTTATAAACAATTCAGATTGCTTAATGTGCCTTGAAAGAATCATGTGTTGTTTTAGCATATTAAAGCATAGTATTGTGGTATTTTCCTTTGATGCTTTATTTGGGTTGACTTGGCGCATGCTCAGACCATGTTAATACTATCCCAAGTCACCATAGCCTCTATGATCATTTAGCTTTCGACTTGTAATATTACTTTATGCTTTAATTAATTATGTTTTGTCGCTTTGCATGATTATGGCCATTATTGCTCTCTTAGTTGGTCGCTCCCAGTCTTTTGCTAGCCTCCATACCAAGTATGAGCTACACTCATGCATCCAACTCCAAATAAAACCAAGTTATTCCAAAGAGTCCACCATACCTACCTATTAGAATTTGATATTCCAAGTATATTCATGTTTTTATCTACCTTCCGAATTAAACTTGTTATGTGAAAATTAGTGATTAAAGCTCTCACGAACTTGATGGCACACTTTACTTTCTTGCACTTAATAATCTTGAACCATTGTGTCCATATTTGTTGCGTATATGCTTGCGCTTTATAAGTTGAAGTTAGCAGAACCATGTATCATGGGGAACGCTTTCAACATTGCACTTATTATTCCGTTGATATCATGATTCTTTTGCTTATGGATCCCGGCGGTGTGAAATAAAAGGGGAACTTGTAAGATCATGGAGTTTGTATGTGTGTTAGAGAAACGCCTGGGCCGCTAGCCTAAGCCATGCCTAATCATGGTGGAAACTTGCAGCATAACCATAATGAGCATTCTATGAAGCATCCTCAATAAAAATCTATGCAAATAGCAAATAAAAAGATCACTGGGATGCTCATTGTCTGTTGCCTTGTCATTTTGATATGGGATAGCTCCTGTGTCATGGGGCAAGGTGTATGTTGGGGATATTCTATATGGGTATCCTCATAGCATGTCACCAATCCGCCTAACCCGGGTGGCCCATAGTTGGTAGCAAGGCCTATGGCCTGCTGGGCGGCCTAGTTATACGAATCCTGAAGGGAGGCCCATGCCGGATAAAGGAAGGCTACGCAGGAGTCACCGACATACTCGGAGCCTTGGAGTACAAGACACGGAAGACTAGTTCGTGTAGGTGTAGGACTCTTTACCTTGTCCGGGAAGGACCTTTCCCTATAAACCCTAGGTCTTGGCGCCTTTATAAGCCAGCATGCGGGAGCCTTTAGGGCACAACTTCTCTGATTGCAGCGTACAATGCGCAACAGCTCACATAGCGAACGTATCTCTATAACTCGGCGTATTGCCATTATAGTGATTTATAGCAGGAGTAGATTTCCGCCACCGTTGTGGGACTTGAACCTGGGTAAGCTATGTTACCTCATAACCGCAAACTCTCCACCTTACTCCATGTCTCTAAACACGCATTGTGAGGACCCCTCCATGGCGTACTCGTCGGCAATACCATGATAGTTGGCGCCCACCGTGGGGTAAGAGGCGCTTCGAGCTCTACATCGGGCGAGGTCCAATCTCTTCATAGGAATCGGCGACACCGTAGCCATCGGTCGCGTTCTCTTCTCCAACAATGTCCCGATCGTCCCTCGAGACGAGTTCTGGGTGCCGGCAAAGATGAACCCCACACGCTGCTCCGTCATCCCCTTCGGAGACATCCACATCTGCATCGGCGAAACTGACTCGGGTCCTAGCTCCCAGGAAGTCGGAAACTCCTCAACCCCCGCACGAACCAACTATGAGCAGGACACGTTCGCAGAAGGATCCGGGCCATACCTGTAGCACCCCAATTGTCTAACAATTGTAATGCTACTTGTCCTAGTAAGATATTGGCTACTTCATATATATTATTGTTGCATCATGATTATATCATGCTCATGTCATCATGCCACCTTGCATTTGAGCATCATATAAAACCCTCTGTCTTTCGGTTTTTCTCTCATATGCATTATTAATTGTATTTGCCTCTTGATATTGTATTTGGTTATTGATATATTGTTCTATGCCCAAGTTGAGTTGGGGGCATATCTTTTATTTCCATTCTACCATCTTTCCCTTCCACCACTTTATAATCCCACCATCCCATTAACCATGAGCTTGTTTCTCTTTCTTTTGCTATTTAATTCTAGCTCATGTTGTTTGGGGTGGATTAAACCCTCTAAATTCTTATGCTTGGTTTTATCTCCACTTCTTGGATATGCATAGAGTAATGCCATAATATTCACATTGTTTTCACAAATAATCAATGGAATTATTATTTTTGCATGGGCCATGCACAAGTCTTCACTACCTTTCTATCCTTTGGTTTTTCTTTTGATTTAGTAGAAACTATCTTGGGAGGCCATCTACCACCATTGCACCATCCTCATAATCTCAACCATCTCATTTCTCTTCTTATTTTTATTCTCCATGCATGCTCCATATGTGACCCTTTCCACCATTTCTTTTCTTCCTCTTTCTCTAGTTTCTCCTCCACCTTATCTCAAGCAAGATCAAGCTTCCTTTTCTTCTTCTTGGTTTGGCCTCATAAACTAAATCAAAATATAAACACCTAATAAAATTCAAACCTAGTTTTCTCTTTATAATTCCTTTACACCTAAATTACACTAAACCCTAACTCTAAAACCCCCTCTCTCTCTCACTAGCTTGACGCCCTGGCCACCCTCCCCCTGGCCCACACCCAGCCACCCTAACCCTAGCCCATGCCTTAACCCGAGCTCCATCTAACCCTAGCCCGAGCTAGCCTCCCCTCCTCTCTTTCTTTCTCTACCGCCATGCTGGCCCCACCCTACAACTGTCCGCCGCCCTGGCCCACCTACAGCCCCTCCTCGCCGTGCCTACCAGCCCCAGGGCGAGCCCCAGCTCAAGCCGGCACGTGAGAGAGGAGAGAAAAGGTGGCACCGAGGCCACCTTTATCTCTGCCGTGCCCCAGCTGCCTCCTCCCTCTCTCCCGTCTTTTCCTCCCTCCCCACGTCTCTCTGGCCTCTCCTAGATCTGGTCCGAGCCGCCCCTTCTTCTCCTTCTTCCTCTCCGACCGACCACGCCCGACGCCGGTCGCCGCCAGTACTACCTTGCCCCCGACGTTCCAGCTGGCGTGCTGTCCTGGGGGTGGCCTGGAAGCTCGTGGACGTTCCTTTACGACGCCCTGTCCACGCCAGCACGAAGGAGCAAGCCCCAGCACCGCCAGATCCTCGCCGGCCTCCGAAACTCTAGCCCGCCGGAGCGTCTGCGTCGTCGACGATCCGCCGCGCCCCCGTCCAATCCAACCACACCAGGCAAACCGCGGTGAGCCCCTCCCTCTCCCTGACAACCTCCTCTTCTCCGTCGCCGTCTAGCGCCACCGACCGTTTTGCCGAGCGCTCTCAGTGCGCGCCGCTCGCCGGCATCTGCAGCCTTCCCGCGCCGCGCCACACCACATCTAGGCCCCGGCCCCTCATCTGCCAGCTCCCCTAGCCCGCCGCAGTGGCTCCGCTCCCTCAGCGCGCTCCCCTGCATCCTAGGATCGAACCCCGCTCGCGCCGCGCGCCGTTTTCCCTCGCCAGAACGTGGAGAAGAAAAACAGTAACTCGGGTTGTGGTCGATTTGCAAAAAGCCCCTCACCTTTTTGATTCATGTAACCCGCGCTACTAGAGGTCCCACCTGTCAGCCGCCTAGCAATTTGCAGAAAACCCCCCAGCAAACCCGGTTCTCGACCCACGCTCCGTCCCCGCTGCGCGACGGGCTACTCCCACGTCCCTCGCTGACTCGTGGGGCCAGCTTCGCCGTCGGGCCCGCATGCCAGTGCCTAGGCTAGCCTCCGCCCGGTGCAAAACGTTTTCTCGTGCGCGCGTGGCCCTAGTCCGTTGTGTCCCCACCCGTCAGCGTCTAGGCTAGAATTACTTGCGGTGTAAAAAGTATATCCCTTTGTCTGTTATAACTAAATCTTTTTCAAATTGATTTAAATTCAAATTCTTCTCAGATTCAAATAATTTTCAAAATACAAATCCAAATAATACATATAATATATGTTTTGGAATCAGAAAAATGTGAGGAATTCAAATATGCCATTCAAAATAATGTTTGAACACTTTAAATTTTCGAGATGACTAAAATTACAATAAAATACCCTTTTCCTTAATTAATTAATAACTTTTGTTTTATAACTCCAAATTTGACAAATAATATGTCTAAATCGATCAGCGCGACAACCCCGTTCTATCTATGCAGTCCTTGTTCTGAATTGAAGCATGCATCATGTTGTCATTAAAAATCTGAACTGTTTAAGACAATAAAACTTGGTCAAATAAATAATAAAGTGCTTTATTTCTTGTATCCACACCTCACCTTTGCCATGCTACTCTAATGCCATGTAAATTGTGCATCATTCATCATGGCATGCTTGGTTGCTTGTTGCATTTTAATTCCTATGCTTGTGCACTTTATTTATGTTGGCCCTTGTTTGTTTGGTTCTTCTTCGAATAGACGCCCAGCAGGAAAATTACCAGGAATCCTAGGAGTATTACCCACATCCATCTCTCGCTTCAACTGAGCTGCCAGGCAAGCACTACCACATGCTTGCATACATACAGTACCTATTGCCTCTATCTTATTCTTGCATCATTGAGTCGCGATTGCATTAAATTGAATCCCAAGTACTGCATAGCCTTTACTTTTAAACCACACCAAGCTTGTTCCGGTCCCGTGAGCCATTACTACAGGAGTTGTATGAGCCATGCGAGTTGTAGAAAAGCATGAGTAGGGTATGTGAGTGTCTGCTGGATAACGTGGTACCTATACAACATAACCTGAGTAGTAATGGGATAACTAATAAAAGAGGCACCGGTGAGCAATATCTGCTATTTGGTTTTTCATGCTGACTTGTGTCCCGTAGGACCCCGAGTACTTGATTCATGTTCCTTGTTTATTCGCACTATCCACATCCGGGAGGCCTTATTGACCCCCCTGAGCCAGAGCTTGATTCATTCTTATTTCTTGGGGCCACAATTAGTTTGGGGCTTTATTACTATCCTGTACTTATGCCATGTTACTGTTTTATTTAAGATTGTGCGAGGAGCACCTGTACTGTTTTGGATCGTGACACGTTTTCGTTGTATCGACAAGCCCAGTCACATTTTATGGCTCCCAGTCGTTTACCGCCGTCCACACAAACCTTGGGTCCGTCTCGGAGCCGGCCAACTTCGTTGCGGGTAGCTTAATGGGGTGGCCCCTGAAATATTTCTGAATCCTGTGATTGCTTTGTCGTGAATGCCTCGTTGGGTTTTGATTTGGTTTTTCCGAGGTTGATCGAGTGTGTGTTGCTATTCGTGCACCCCTGCAGGGTAAATATTTCTGAAAGCCATGTCCGCGGTTATGGACGACTTGGAGCACAGTTTCTCGATCATAGACAAGTATAATTAAAGTACTGCTTTTAATTTGACTAAGTACTTGACTAGTAAATAGTGCAATACTCATGGAATGGTTAATAAAACTGCCAACGGATGATGGGGGTTGTTCGTCCGCTTCCTCGTTGGTAAGCGAGGAGGAGGATGGATCTGTTCATTATACTGTTATAACTGTTGTTCTTAATTCACGGACTTCCGTGTATCATTGGTTAGGCGGAAGGTTAGCGAGTATCTGTAGAATTGTTAGGTATTATCTTTTGCTGCAATTGCGTCACCCCAGGTTGTGCCCGCTTTAGTGGCATAAAGACTTGCTGAGTACCCCTAGGGTCTCACACGATAAATTGTTTGATTCAGATGAACAGGTGTACCCGCAAGATGGATACTGGGTGGAAGAGACTGATGATGTTGGCAACGATCATTCGGTGTAGAGATTCTGGGAACGGGGATCCGTGTGATCTGTGGGCGGGATGTGTTTATTTATGGGGCATCTTATGCCAATTTGCTTCGTATCCGTACTCGGATCTTGTTTTCCGCTTCCGCCTGATACTCTGATGTGTGATGTATGAGGAGCTATCCTAAATCATTATATCTATCTAGGACATTTGGATCTTGCCGTATGGCGTTGCAATATTTCTATTTCTTTTAGATGGAATGGCTCTGAGGACTGTTGTATGTGGCTTGCATACATACTCATTTGTGTATGTAGTTGATCCCTTCGCCTGCCGATTACGCCGCTCGTTCTTGTCCCGTTGTCTGAAAGTGGTTAGGACGGCCGAAAGGTCTACCGTGAGTGGCCCTGGGCCCCACCATACTATTTTAACCACTTTTGTTCATCCAGGCATTAACTAAGAGCGTAATTCACCGAGGTAGTTACAATACCTCTCTTTGGAATATGGTGGCTTGGATCAGGAAATTTCAAGGCCCACCCAAACCGCCCCTATGTAGGATATAAAGGTGGAAGGACCTCGCAGATCCACTTGGCTACCCCGAGCGTTAGAGATCCGCAGGTCACACTTTGTCGGCGTCGTCATCATCTTCGATCTGGCCAGATGCGTTCAAAGGGATGGAGAATCTCCCCGCGAATACCTTGCCAGATTGATGAGGGTGAGGGAAACCCTAGAGAGCGACCACGTCGACGAGCTCGTATACCACTTCGTGGAAGGGCTCACACCTGGAACCCTCCTCCGACATACCCTTCGAAGGCGGCAGGCCGCAGGCCCTCTCACCCTTGGTGAGATGGTTGCCATCGTCAACCAATAAACGGATGACAATGAAGAATCCAAGGCGGGGATCACCATCGAAGTCGTAGGAGGAAAAAACAACAACGGCCCGCCTCCATCACCCTCAACATCCGACATTGCCGACACCGAGGCTAACTCCGACTCCGTCCTCGATGCGCTCTACACCGACATCAACATGGATGCGGTGGCTCGGACGTTAACTTGAAGGAAGATGGCGCTGTTATGAAGGAGATCGAGCAGGAGATCGAGAAGGAGGAGCGCGCCGAGAAGACCAACACTTCCCACCAGGTGCTAGTCGCCATTGGGAGCATGGTGGAAGAAGAGGGACAGGAACAGGAACGTGGAAGAGCTCCACCCACGCCAGTGGTCACCAGAGCAGCAGTAGCTAAAAAAGGCTCCGAGCCTCCGGCTCCAGCCAAGGCTCTGCCTCCTCTGGTTACCCGCCAGCCACCGGTGCAGGAACTTACCACGGCCCGACAATCAAACCATCCACCAATGCCACCGTCAACGTCTGCAACTGGCAACCCACTAGCCATTCCCGGCGACAAAGCAATCTACGGTGCACTACTCGTCGAGAAAATCACCATCGCCCATATCTGGAGCGTTATGGAGCTTGATGAGAAGCGTGCGGAAATCTTGGCGGAGGCCAAGTGCATCGCGGAGCAAGGCACTAACATGGACGAAGACATGGCCAAGGCGCAGCAATCCATCAGGGTGGCAAGAGCTATGGAGGCCAAATACAAGCAACTAATGTTAAAGCATAAGGCAAAGAAGGTACCAGCTCACATCATCCAAGATCCCGGTGTTCAGCAAGGATTGGGATTTGACAGGTCTAAGCTGACAAAAGCCACCCCTTACATAGATTCAGAGGGGAGGCAGTCATGCCAACTTCCGCTCACAACATCGTCGTCGCCAAGACCCTCGTGGAGCAGGACAGGTCACCAGAAGCAGTTGCTTAGGTGTACGACCTCGTCGCTAAGGCATGCAAGCAACAGGAAAAGGGCGCCTCACAGAAGGTTGAGTCCAACCCGGACCTTTGCCAATCAACCCTGAACAGCCGCAGAAGGCCAAAATCGCCCCGTGATGAAGGATCGCACACAGGCTCTACAGAGTGAAGACGGAGGGAGGAACGCAACAGGACCGACGCTATCCCCATATCCTCCGACCACGGAGAAAATGCTCGTCCTCATCGTTTGCAACCTCCACCACCATTTCGACGTCACGAGGACCCAGAGCCGCGCCAACGCACAAGCATGCCACCTCCAAAGCGGTCACAACCCGATATCATTATACGTGATCAGGGCGAGCAGCCTTGGCATGCCAGAGAGCACAGCGGCCATGACGGACACAGGAGCAGGTCCCACAAGAAACTACCATGTCCGACAAGCAACCGCGACAGGCGTGAGGAGTCGCAGGAGGGCATATAAAGAGAGCTAACCCACCGCCTCCACCACCGCCATGCCACCTAGCAGCCATCATGGCAGAGGTCATGGCGGATCTCACAAATCCCGCCACAACTCTCCTCCCCATGATGGAAAAGGGAAGCAGCCAGAGCCATATGACGCACGATCGCCACTGGACAAGATCCAAGAAGCTCGGGAGCTCCCGTACCTTGGGCCACGGTGTTTTGGACTAGACATACGAGCTACAACCTACCCCAAGGGCCTCCGGATAGACAAGACCATCAAGCCCTACAACGGCACCGCCAGGCCAGCAACATGGTTGCAGGACTACAGCGAAGCGATTCACATTGCAGGGGAAACCCCAACGTCGCTGTCAAGTACCTCCCACTCATGCTGACAGGCACCGCCCGGCAATGGATCGATGACTTACTAGAGAAATTAATATGAAATTGGTTAGACATGCATGAAGTGTTCACCAAGAACTTCGAGGGTACGTACAAACGGCCCTGCACTGTCGGAGACCTACAGCGGTGTGTGTAGGAAAAGGATGAAACCTCCCGTGCCTACCTCTCTCGCTGGTTGGATATGAAAAAATCCTGCGCAGGGGTACACGAAAAGACCACAATGGCCACCTTCATCGATGGTCTGGAAAAGGGTACTCTGATCTAGCATACGTTGAAACGCAGGCATGACAACAATGACCTCGACCTCAACGCAATGATCAAAATGGCTAGCGAGTTTGCCGCGGCCGATGACGACGCGAGTAGATCGTTGCCGACAATAGCAATCCCTACCCAGGCCAGGAAAAACAACAATAACAAGCGGAAAAATCCGCCTGAATAGAAGCAAGGAGCCGACATGGTCGCCGCAATGTTCACTGGCAAAGGCAATGGCGGACAGCGTGGACGTGGTGGGGGAGCTAGCAGTGGCCAGCTGAGGAGTGACACTACACCCTCAGCGCCCCGCGTTCCCCAGACGTACGAAGAGTACCGCAATATGCCGTGCTTCGTCCATCTCGACGCCAATGGCAAATCCACTCACACCAATCGCCAGTGCAAGTTTGCCAATGATCTCAAGGAGGACCCTGACTCTGGCTACAAGCAAAGTCGGAAGAATAGACCCCGTGGAATAGTCAAAGGGAAGAAGAAGCAGGAAGAACCCAAGGAATGAAGTGATATGGATGAGGATGTGGACCCAAAATCTTCCGACAAGGGAGAGGATAAAGGGAAAAATCCCTTTGAAAAGAAGGCTCCATGTTACCACACTTTCCTTGGTACCCCAATCGTCTGGGCCCAGAAAACCTCTCTGAGGATACTGATGGCTACCCTCCCTCCAGTTCCCTAGTACGTCAGGTGGTCGTAAGTTCTAATTACTTGGGATAGGAAGGATCATCCAGAACTCATCCCAACAAAGAACCAGTATGCCATGGTCATCAACCCTTTGATTGACGGCATGAAATTCACCAAGTGCCTCGTGGACAGTGGAAAAGCATCAACATGATGTACCTCGATACACTACACAAGATGAACTTGATGGAGACCAAGCTAAGGAAGAGCAACACCGTGTTCCATGGGGTTGTCCCTGGCCGACAAGAAAATTCCCTGGGCTGCATCACCCTTCTGGTCGCTTTTGGTGATGTAAACAATTACCGCCAAGAACACATGACCTTTGAAGTGGTGCCTTTCAAGAGCGTGTACCATGTCATCTTCAGACGCGACATCTTCCACTCCTTCCTCACAAGGCCATGCTTTGTCTACAACAAACTCAAGATTCCCGAACCAAATGGCATCATCAGCGTTCACAGAAGCTTCACCAAAGCACGGGAGTGCGAGCTCAGCAAAGCTGCCTTCGCCGAAGCAGTCCTCTACGGTGAGGAGTTCAAGGAGATCCAGAACCAGGTCGATGCCTCGGAGATGCCGGCTTCGAAGAAGCAGATCACTACTGTCGAACCCGCCTTCAAGGCCGCCATCAAGACCAAGCAGGTGGAGCTTGTCGAAGGTGATTCCTCCAAAACCACCGCCATTGGCATGGACCTGGATCCCAAATAGGAAACCGCACTCGTCGAGTTCCTCCATGAGAATAGGGACATCTTTGCCTGGCAGCCTACCGACATGATAGGTGTACCTAGGGAACTTGCCGAGCATAGCTTGAATATTGATCCGAATGCCAAGCCGGTGAAGCAACCTCTACGATGCTTTGGTGATGAAATACGAAGGGCTATAGGCAAAGAAATAGCTAGGTTACTTAAGGCTTGCTTTATCTGAGAAGTTATCCACACCTCATGGGTTCCAAATCTTGTACTTGTCCCCAAAAAGGGAACCAATGAATTAAGAATGTGCGTTGATTACACTAGCTTGAACAAAGCGTGTCCGAAGGATCAGTTTTCTTTGCCTCGCATTGACCAAGTCATTCGCTCGACGGTTGGCTTAGAACTTTGGTGTTTTCTCGATGCCTATTCAGGATACCACCAGATCCCGATGCGAAAGTCGGACCAATTGGCCACTTCGTTTACCACACCCTATGACACATATTGCTACGTCATGATGCCCTTTGGGTTGAAAAATGCTGGTGCTACGTACCAGTGGACGATGCAACGTTGCCTACACGACCAAATTGGTCGCAACGTACACGCTTACATGGACGACATTGCGGTAATGTCAAAGAAATCTAATGATCTTATCGCTGACTTGTAGGAAACCTTTGACAATCTCCGGAAATACAACATGATGCTGAACCCAAAGAAGTGTGTCTTCGAGGTACCATCCGGCAAACTGTTGGGCTTCATTGTTTCGCATCGTGGAATCTAGGTGAACCCGGGGAAAATCAAGGTGACATGGGTATACCCTACAGGTACTCGAGCTTGGTATATACGGTCCAGATACGGCAGAAGCCCACGGCGTTGCCAAGGCCCAGTGGAGAATTCGAGTGGCCCACGGACTCTTGATTGCTTGCGAGACAAGAAGAAGGTTAAAGATACAAAGTTCAAAGGGAAAACCCTAATCTGTAACCGACTCGACCTGCTACCCGAGACCTAGCCTATCTATATAAAGGCTAGGAGGGGGCGGCGAGAAGGACACATGCAACCCTAGTTTCCACAACCCTCGCCGGATTGCATCTGCGCACCATTGTAATGTTCGATTCCTTCGTTAATTCCAAGAGCAGACAAGCAGGAGTAGGGTCCTCCACGAGGCCTGAACCTGGGTAAACCTTGCGTCCATGTGTGCGTGTTTGCTAGCAGCGCTCCCTCCTTCTCCAAAACCCAAGTCCATAACAATGGGCATTGACGAGTTAAACCCTCATCAATTAGCACCGTTTGTGGGAACTGGGAGTGCTGATGTTGCGGCTTCTTCGGCCCCATCAACCGCGATCTATAACTCCGCAACAATGGAGATTCGCTAGCTCTTCGGCATGTTCGACTTCACCGTCCACACACCAGCCACTCGCCCGGATTTCGAGTCCGTCGGCGACGGGATCAGCCTGGCGATCGGGAGCCTCCGCTTCCAAGTGGGCCAGTTAGTCAGACTTTGCATGCCTGACTAGCTAACAACACCATCGATTGCTCCAGCATCATGGTTCCCTCTGCCAATCGGTACCCTCATCAAGCTCAACGGCTCGGCAACAGCCGGGAGCACGGATAGCGACAGCAGTCGCGAATCCGATCGGGGTGACCTAGCCACCGAAGATGGAGCCTACGGCTCCGGATCTGAAAGTTGTGGGGGCAACAGCTTCCCCAACCACTTCATGTGCGCCAGCACCAATGCTGGCGACACCTCCACCAATCGCGACAACACGGGCTACGGATCTGGTACGGGCCCGCCAAACGGTAGCATACCCAACGGCGACCTGCCCAATGGTGACATACCTAACGGCAGACCCACCAACGGTGGCAATAGCACGCCTGTCAGCAATGGAGCAGAGCCGCCAACCATTGTGAATGAAAACACTGGGGAGTGCATAGTGATCACGCTCAACGACAACGAGTGGGCTCACTGTCGAGAAGCCCTACGAGGCAACCCTCTGCCCTTCGGCTCCCTACAAGAACTGCTGATGGGATACCATTGGCTCCTGAAGGAGGAATACAAACGCCAGCTACATACAATCGTGCAACTCGAAGCGTGTAAAAAAGCGGCAAACGAATCGAGCCTCCGACGAGCCAGGCTCTCCTCCCACGGAGGATCCTCCTCCAAATGCAACTAGCACGTTGCTAACAAGAGGCGATCGCGAATGGCCCACCTCACCAAGCAAGAGCGCGTAGAAGCCGCACAGGTCCTCGACTTCAGCTCCATGACAGTGGATACGCGTGGCAATGTGCTCCCGAAGACGCCGCAAGCCGCGGTAATGGCGGCCACCATGTACCTCCTCAACAACCAGCCGCCAGCTAGAGATCCACGAGCTGCGATGCACCGATCTACGATCGCGGGCTTGGGGCTAATCGAGGCCGCCCTCGACAAGGAGCCAATGCTGGAGCTGAAGAAGGGCAAGGCTCTAGCAAACTGCTACTCCTCGCCATCATCTAGCGAGGATAGCCACGACCTGTCTCTACGTCACCGTTCACGACGGCACGACCACGACTACGACGCGCGTGATGACATCACACAGCGCAAAGTCGACAAGATGCACGCACGACGTGCTCGTTCGACTGACTCAGAGGATGAAGAGGGGAGCTCTATGGCGCTAGATGCTTCAGCAGAGCCATCAGGAAGAAGCGAATACCTAAGGGGTTCAAACTCCCATTCGAGAACCCAAAGTTTGACGGTCTGCAGGACACGTAAATCGGCTTGGAGGACCACATCTCCTCCGTCATGATCCACGGCGGGAGTCAAAGCACGACCATGCAATGCCTGCAGCTACAGCTACAGGGGGCCGCTCGCGCATGGCTCAACAACCTCCCGCATGGATCCATTCGCGGCTGGGAAGATCTGGTCTACAACTTCATCCGCAACTTCAAGGGCACTTACAAAAGACCCGCATCAATCGAAGAATTAAGAGGTTGTCAACAAAGATCTGGCGAGTCGCTGTGCTCGTACATCCAGAGGTGGTCCTTCATCAAGAACTCCGTAGAAAACTTCTCAGAGGATCGTGCGATCGACGCGTTCACCGGCGGTGTTCGCCGCATAGAGCTCAGGGAGGAGCTAGGCCGCTCGAAGCCCAAAACGATTGACCGCCTGATAGAGATCACGAATTTGTGGGCGGATGGAGAAGACTCAGTGAAAAACCGCGTTCACTCTGACGAAAAAGTGGAACTCGAACGCAGACGCGACCGCTGAAGCAAGCATCGAATGCGCATCTACGATGACCGCGACAACGTCAATATGGTTGCAGCAGGCTACGCCGACAAATGCGACGACAACCGCAACAGCGGCTATCGCAGCGGTGGATACTGCAACTCCGGGAAAACCACGCAAGTATGGCAGCGCCGCACTCGCGAAGAGGCACCCGCAATATCTATCGAGGACAAACTATTCAGGCCGTGCAACGTGCACTTCTACATCGACAAGCCCGATGGCAAGAAGAAATCCAGCCACCTCCTCAAGGACTATCGCGAGTTCCTCAATCTCCATGAAGGCCTAGCTCGGATGAATCGCGATGCAGTCAACAGGGGTTATGGAGCCGACCTAGGCGCAGTAGCACATGGAGATCCTCCACCACCGCCTGGACCACCACCACGCGCGGTTGCGCCTATCCAGCATCACAGAGGCGAGCCGTACCCACAGGCCATAGGCAACATGATGATCCAAAAGGGACTCCCCTCAAATCGGGTGCAGAAGGCCATCACTCGCCAAGTCAACTTAACGACAAACTCCATGTCCTCCACCACTAAGTACCTCAGTGGAAGCGACTCCTGCATCACCTTCGAGAAGCGCGACCATTCGCACCAAGTCCCTCGTCTAGGCCACTATCCCCTCGTACTCGAGGCATAGATCGGAGGCTTCGACATGAGTCGCGTCCTCATGGACGGCGGAAGCGGCATTAACCTCATGTTCGCGAGTACCTTGCGTGCAATGGGGATCCCTCTGACTTGTCTGGATGTCTCAGACACGACGTTCCACGGCATCGTCCTAGGCAAGGGCATATTTCCCCTGGGCAAAATCAACCTCGACGTCATCTTCGGCACGCCGAAAAACTTTCTATGCGAACGCATCGACTTTGAAGTCGCCGACTAGCCTTCACAGTACCACTAAATCCTCGGACGCATCGCATTCGCTAGGTTCATGGCAGTGCCACACTACGCCTACCTGCAGATGAAAATTCCAGGTCCAAACAGCGTCATCACAATCAACGCGAGCTTCGAGAGGTCCGACAGCTGCGACAGGGAAGTCAACAGAATCTCCCAGTCCTTCGGCATGCAGGAGGAGCTTGCAAGATTGAAGGAGTCGACAGACAACAGTCTGCCTCCCCTGAGCAGGCCAAGCTCACCCGACCTGTCCTTCGACTCGTCGGTTCACATGAAGAAAGTCCAGGTCCACCCAACAGACCCGACCAAGACGGCCCTCATCGCCAACAACTTGAGTTCCGCATAGGAACTCGCGCTCGACGAATTCCTCCGTGAGCACTAGGAAATCTTTGCCTGGTGTCCTGCGGACATGCCAGGGATTCCCAGGGCATTCGCCGAGCATGCACTCAACGTGAATCTAGACGCCAGGCTAGTCAAGAAGACAATACGGCGAATGTCTGAACCACGAGCAAAAGCGGTCGGAATGGAGATCAACAGACTCCTCGACGCAAACTTCATAAGCGAGATCAAGGAAAGCACTTGGCTCGCTAATACAGTGATGGTGCCCAAAAAAGACACGGATATCCTGCGGATGTGCGTGGACTTCACCTCCCTGAATAAGCACTGCCCAAAAGATCACTTCCCGCTGCCGCAAATCGACAAAATCATCGACTCCACTGCAGGATGTATACGCCTCTGCTTCCTCGACGCCTACTCAGGCTACAATCATATTCGAATGAAGGAGGAAGAACAAGAGAATACGGCATTTACAATGCCCTTTGGCGTATTCTGCTACAACACCATGCCCTTCGGGCTAAAAAACGCAGGAGCCACCTATCAGTAGTGCATGCAGGCCTACCTCAAGAGCCAACTTGGTCGCAATATCCAAGTCTACGTTGACGACATCGTCATCAAGACCAAGGAAGAAGCCTCGCTAATCGACGATCTCCGCGAGACCTTTGCCAACCTCGACCGCTACCGGATCAAGCTCAATTCGGATAAATGCGCCTTCGGCGTGCCATCTTGGCAATTACTCGAGTATCTCATATCCAAGAGAGGGATCGAAGCAAACCCGAAGAAGTTAAAGGCCATACTAGCCATGGAGAAGCCAAAGAACGTAAGAGGCGTTTAGCAGCTGGCTGGCCGAATCGCAGTGCTTAGTCGATTCATCAGTCGAATGGGCGAAAAGGCACTGCCCTTCTACCAACTTATCCGCAAAACTGACAAGTTCGATTGGATAGACGAGGCGCAAGCAGCATTCGAAGACCTTAAGCGTCTACTATCCACCTCGCCAGTACTGGTGACTCCACGAGAAAAGGAACCGTTGTTGCTCTACATCTCCGCCACCAACCAGGTGGTCAGCATAGTGCTCGTAGTGGAACGAGCCGAAGAAAACAAGGTCCACAGGGTACAACGCCCAGTCTACTACCTCAGCGAGGTGCTCACACCGACAAAACAGCGGTACCCGCACCACCAGAAGCTGGCGTACAGCATCTTCATGATAGCCAGGTGACTGCGCTACTACTTCCAGGAGCCCGCAATCGTGGTAGTCAATGATGCCCCACTTGGGCATATCCTCAACAACCCAGATGCTACTAGATGAGCCGCGCTTTGGGGAATCGAGCTGTCTCCACGAGACATCACATATGAAAAGCGCGACGCAATCAAGTCGCAAGTCCTCCCTGATATCCTCGTGCCTTGGATGGACAACCAGCTCCCTGAAAAGATAGATATGTCCTATCTCTGGACAATGCACTTCGACGGGTCCAAACGAAAGGACGGGGCTGGCGCAGGTGTCACACTGACATCGCCCCAGGGAGACAAGTTGAAATACATTCTGTGAATACAGTTCACGGCCTCCAACAATGAAGCTGAGTATGAAGCCCTGCTCCATGGGATGAGGATGGTGAAAGCCTGTGGTGCCAAGAGGCTCATCATCTACGGCAAGTC
The DNA here is from genome assembly GCA_910589775.1 of Avena eriantha. NCBI lineage: Eukaryota > Viridiplantae > Streptophyta > Magnoliopsida > Poales > Poaceae > Avena > Avena eriantha. The sequence goes on along the minus strand of OU342740.1, from coordinate 187,568,406 downwards.
CAAACTAGTGGTGAACCAAACAATGCACGAGTGCGATGCACTGAGTGATAATATGATCGCCTACCGTGACCTCTACGACACACTCGAGGGGGATTTCGATAGCTGTGAGCTGCGACACATAGGCTGCGAAAGGAACGAAGAGGCGGACACACTCGCCAATATTGGCTCCACCTGCGGCCCCATACCACCTAGAGTATTTCTCGAGCGCATCTGCGAACGCTCTATCAAGCCAAAGGCTCCAGAGAAGAAAGCAGGTGCATCAACGGACTCGGGGGCTACGCCACCCAACGAGCCAATGGCACTCGACGACCTGGAGCTAGACACAGGACTCGAAGGACCAATTGGTGTCATGATGATCGAGCCATCCTGGACACAACCCTACATCACATATCTACTCAGCAAGAGGCTACCAGATGAGCAGACTGATGCGTGTCACATCGCGCGATGATCCAAGGCGTTCGCTGTTATCAACGACGAACTGTACAAGTGCAGCATCACAGAAGTGCTCCAAGGGTGCGCCTCCAATGGAGACGGAAGGGCTGTACTCCTCGACATCCACGAAGGCACTTGCGGTCACCATGCTGGTAGTCGCGCCCTTATTGCCAAAACCCTACAGGCTGGATTCTACTGGCCCACAACCATGCGTGACGCCAAGGACATGGTCCAGCGCTGCAACGCTTGCCAGCGATTCGCAGACAAACCTCACTCACCTGGTGCAGAACTCAGGCCAATACTGTTGGCCCGGCCTTTTGCACATGGGGACTCGACATGGTCGGGGCCAGCGCCGTCAAGTTCTTCGAGTCCATCGTCTACCGCTTTGGCGTGCCACATAGTATCATCACGGACAACGGGATGAACTTCACCTCCAAGGAGTTCTAGGAATTCTGCGAAAACCTGGGAATCAACATAAGCTATGCCTAGGTGGCTCACCCATAGACCAACGGTCAAGTCGAAAAGGCCAACGGCCTCGTTTGTTGTGGAATCAAGAAACGACTCCTCCGACCACTCGAACAAGCTGCTGGATGCTGGCAGGACGAGCTGCGATCCATACTATGGAGCTTACGCACAACCCCAAACAGCGCCACGGGATACACCCCGTTCTTCATGGTGCACGGCGTTGAAGCAGTGCTACCCGCATAAGTACGCTACAAAGCCCCACAGGTGGTCGCCTACAGCGAGCAGGAATCAACCCTCGCACTCGAAATACTTCGTCGACCTCCTTGACAAGGCATGCAAAATCGCAGCGGAAAGATCAACGATCTACCAGCAGAGCCTCCGCAACTATCACAGCAGAAGGCTACGCCCAAGATCCTTTGTCGAAGGAGACCTGGTCTTGCGACTTAAGGAACAAGGGCATCTCAAGCTCGAGTCTCCCTAGGAGGGACCCTACGTGATTACAGAAGTAATCCCAGGTGGCGCCTATCGCCTTAAAGATTTCAAGACAGGAGTCACATACTCCAACCCCTGGAACGTCGCACAACTGCGTCGTTTCTACCCTTAGTCGTTTCACATTACAAATAAGGCTATTCAGCTAGGCTACCTAGCCACAGATTGTACCTCGTACTATTCTGCCAATAAATAAAGCTAAGTGCCCTGAAACTCTATGTTTTCTATTATTTTCTTGCAACCTTGTTACTCGGGGGCTGCGCCACCCTTTACACACATGTTCTACGAACCAATCGCGATAACTTGAGTAGCTGACACACTAATCAAACCCTTGACAAACACCAACCCAGCTGCAATGCACCTGACAGGTTGGCAAGGTGCTGAGATAAACACAAGTCAGGCTAATGAAAAGGAATCGCAAAGTGCAATGCACTCGAAAAAATATATAGCTAACAAGCTTTCCACATATCAATGAGTATTATTTACATCCAATATGTTGAAATAGGAGAACATTCGTTTTTCTTCAAAGAAGTCGACAATATCTTCCGATGCTCGATCAACCGCTTGATAGTGCGGCACCATGTCCGAGGCCATACCCTCTGGTGGAGGTGGTGGCCCAGCGGCAACAGCCGCAACATCTGCATCCGGCCTATGCAGTCGCACCAGCGACAACGCAGCCTTAGCACCTACTACTAATTGATGTCGTACACACTCGCGAACCGCACTCAGATCCTGGAATTTCGCTAGAAGAGCCAACAGGCTTGAAGGGACGACGTCCAGCGGAAACATCGTCTGATAGATATGCCTAAGGCACGATTGCGCTTTCTTAAAAAAGTGAAGTACTCGAGAAGAGCGATCCTACATAGTCGCCAAAGCAACTGCACGTTTGTGATCAACCCAGAAGTACCCACTCGCATGTAGTTGTTCATGGGTCAATCCATTCAACCAAATGGCAATCCGGTCCTTCTCATCCTGCGGATGACAAGCACTGACAACTACACCAAGCAAAAAGAGAAAAGTATGAAGACAAGGCACCACCACAGCTGACTAAAAGAAAAGATAAGAGGGAAGAAAGCTAACATGTGAATTGCTCACACAACTGCGTCATCTCCTCCAAGAGATATTGCTCGCGGGCGGTAGCCTTCTCCGCCTTTGACTTCCACACATCCGCGCTACCGTGGAGGATGGGCAGCTCACACTCTAGCTGCTTAATGCGACCGCACAGTCCCGAAAGGAAAGATAACTCATCCACCTTTGAGCACGGTTGCGCCACGGTTTTGTCGGTGGGAGAAGGACCATGAGGATCACTCGAAGGACCACTCGACGTACCCTATCACAAGCCAAGCAAGAGTGAATAAGGGACCAAGCAATACATGGATAAAAGGCTCGAATGCATTCAAGCGCGGCAAAAGTATCAATAGAGACACTTGGCCAAAATCATGTTTTCAACAAAGAAAGTCAAACTACAACTATTACAATATAACCACTGAGGAGAAGCCTGCTTCTTCGACTTGGACTTCGACTTTAGGGGCCTCATCGAGTCCGTGACAGTCTCAGCCGCCATAGACTTTCCGCCAGCCCCGAACGCCGCAGCCTTCGCCACCTGCTTCGCTCGTTGAAGTACCTCGGAGTATTTGGCGACTATGCTGATGAGTTGCAGCCCATACTTACCGCAGACAGTTGCAAAAGGAGTAAACACTACCTATTGACCATCTGCGCTGACGGGCATCGCCTTGGAGATTGTAGCAGGGTCCACCTCCACGCCATGGGTTTGCACCATTGCGAGTGCCATGGTAGCGCCAACCGCCCGCTGAGAATTCCTGAAGTCTGTGGGAATACCTCTAGTGAGGGACTCCACCAGGTCCTCCAGGTTCTCAATCAGCTCAGCCTTGGGTGTCAGCTCCTGGCGGATGCGGCTGAGCACACCCTTGGCCTTAGTCAGCGTCCCCTAAAGGGAAGCGTTGTGGTCCTCGACTACCACGACGGCGCCTACCAAAGCATCATCGTGACGAAGTGCCTTGGCGTCGAAGCTCAGACCACTAGCATCTATACAGAGCAAAGAGTCAGCACAAATGGCAAGAAGTCAAAGAAAAAACAATGAAAATCCAGCCGAAAGAATACCTGAGAGAGACTTGGCAATCGAGAAGAGTTGTTCTTCGAAAAACTTTTCCCTCTCAATGGTGGAGGTGCGCAAGTCCTCTTCCGTGCTTCCGCGACTCACCCAGTGCAGCGACTGCTTCGTCGCGACTCTTCACTGCCACGGCGAGCGCCTTTTCAAGAGAAGCAGCATTGTGAAGAAGTTCGTTGTGCTCAGCTGCAACACACATGATGCATCATCAATCGAAATTATAAACTTCGCAAGGACAAAGACAAAACCAATACCAACCTTCGACAACATGGTAGCGATTCTCCAGCATTGCATGTTGTCGACCCATCGCAAGGACCTGCTCCGCTAAACGAGACGCTTCCTTCATGATGAGCTGCTTCAGAAGAAAACGAAGGATCAGTAGATAGCATGAATTACAAATTTGAATGCACTATAAAAAGAAGCTTACGTGCTCCTCCAGAGACTCCAAAGATGGTTGCCGCGCAATTGTCCAGGCAACCATCTGGTGTTCCCCAGCATGCGGGGAACTCGATGAGTTGTGCCAAGAGTGGGCCGCCAATGGAGGAGAGGAGGATCGTTAGCCACTTCCTTGGCCTTGGAGTCCACGAATCTAGATTCCTTCACAAATTGGATGTCGCCAGAAGACGATGATGCTGCTTGACTACAAAACATACCCAGTAAAAAACTTCAAGGAAAGCAGCTCCGAAAGAAACCAAGACAAAAATTGCAGGCCTACTAGTCAAATTTATCAAAGTTGAAGGTTTGCTCCTCCGACTCTGACGACTCCTTTGGCAGCTGCATCTTCTTACGGGCAGGAGGAGCCATGAAGCATACAGGAATGGCGGGAATAGGCTTATCCGCAGCATCGACAGGGCCCTCTAGCGTCGTCGGCGATGAAGCATCCGAGTCCTTGCTGCGAGAATGCTTGCGAGTGTCTGGGTCGCTCGACTCGGGGGATACCTCCTCTTCAATTGGGACGGTCGATTCCAACTCGTCCTCTTCATGCACTTCGCGAGGAATAACCCCCTCATGACAAGAGGGCAAATTTGGAGACACCTTCTAGTCCTGAATTTAGAAGATACAACATTACATATCAAAGCATCATAAAGGCAATCGAAAGCATAAGTTATTTCACGGTATATATCTACCTCAGGAGGAGGGTTAGAGGCATCGAAAGGAGGCACAACTGGTTCACTCGAGAGATCCTCCTTGGCGGTGTACTTGGTCACCAGTCGCACCCTCTTATCTACTTCACTCGCGGAAATGCCCTCGGCGGACACGCGAGTGGCATCAGCAGCACCGGCCCAACGGAACATAGGATGCACTCTGGCTTGCAGTGGTTGGACACGGCAGCGCAACCAAGTGCGAATGAGGGCAACACCACCTTCATCCTTGCCTGTGCGGCTTTTGAGGTCGCAGATGCGCTCGTACAGCGCCTCTGTTTCCTTGATTCGCCGGGCATGATGGCATTCTTATAGGAGCGCCTCCTCTTACAAGTCGCCACAGGGTCGAAGGGCGCCAGTCCGTAGTGCTCTCCCTTGGCCTTCTGGTCGCGAATATAGAACCACTTGTCCCTCCACCCTTGGACGGACGCGGTAAGGTTGATGGCAAAATAGGTGACAGAGGAGTCGACATGGATTCCGCAGCCTCCTATGTTGTAGACTACAGAGCCAGATGTTGACTGGCGTTTCAACTTAAAAAGCCTCTTAAAGAGGCCAAAGTGCGGCTCGATTTCGAGCGAGCACTCGCAAAGCGTAATGAAACAGGATATGTGGAGAATAGAATTTGGGGACAGCTGATGCAGCTGGAGTCCATAGAAGCAAAGGAGGCCCATGAAGAAAGGATGCAGGGGCAGAGAAAGACCTCGAATGATGAACGCAAGGAACATCACCCGGAAACCAGGAGGAGGAGATGGCATTACCTCCTCGCCGGGCACTCGTGAGTCGTCTTCTGCAGCCGAAAGAACTCCATCTCGACGATGAAGTTGCAGTTTGGCGGGCCTGATGATGGAGGCACGCCAAGCACCGTTGGTGACGCGGGTGCCCTCACCCTTCTTCTTCCCAGCATCGGCGGTGCTGGTACCCATAGTGGCGGAATCGCCCTTCTTCTTGGCGGTGGCAACGGCGGACCCAGCGGCTACGCCTCCCTTCTTCTTGCCCATCTTCCGATGACGATGGGAACGGAGGAAGTAGCTGGGGAAAGTGCGGAGCTAGTCCAGCGTCGCAACGAGAATGCGCGCAAGGAAGCAGAGAGCAGCAGAAATGGCAATGGAGGCAAGAACAACGAAGACAGATGGGGAAATTACTGCAGCGGCGCTGCTACTTAAGCTCCTCGAAGATTCCATCCAACGGTCAGCAGAAACCCTACCACACACGTGGCGCACATCGGCACTGACAGGTGGTGAAGATGAAGCACGAACCGTCCCCCACTATTCCCATTACGCGCGGAAATCGAGGAGATGCAGTTAAAATAGAAGATTACGCACGCTCGGTCAAATCAAAGTCAGAAAGTGGGACCTACCGCTCGTCACGTCCCGTCAAAACCGCTCACGCGGGCAACTGAGGTCATCGCATCATCAACACTGACGTCATCAACATCAGCAACTGAAGATTTTGACTACTTTAGTCCGTGCTCGAGTCTTCGACTCAACCAAGCACTCGGGGGCTACTCCCAAAGGGAGCGCTGGTCGTGCACCGTACGATTATTTTTATGCAGGTGTATAAGCATTCAAGATAACACATCACTCGAATCTGCGATTCGATTGTGAAAATCTGGGTTACTCCCATAGGGAGCGCCAGAAGCAAATTCGACTGAAACAAGCAACAAAAGAAAACAGTAGTCGCCAAAAGTTTTTTAGTCCCCGCTCGAGTCTTCGACTCAACCAGGCACTCAGGGGCTACTCCCATAGGGAGCGCTGGTCGTGCACCCTATGATTATTTGTACATCGTACTGTGTGTCGATAACATCCACACTTGAATGATATGGCATCTCCGCCTCACATTTTCCCTACAAAGAGACTATGTCTCCTGGGCCACCCGAATCATCTCCGCGATGACAAAAAATTGGATGCCGCGCTTACAGCGTGAAGATAATAACTGAAAAGGCCTAGCAACGCATCTGCTGTGCACTACCAGAAACATATCCGTGCCTACAGGTACGATGAACATGCCTTGACGGACGCGTCGAGTGCTCACACTTATATACTGGAATTCAACTTCTGTAAGACCTCTGCGGCCTGAGTCGAATTACGCCAGCACTTCTCCGAATTCGAGTCCAGGGACTCGAGTTTGAGTAGATTGCGTTGTTTTTCCCTAAGGCAGTTAACTGACACCGATACATCGGTTAAATCAGGCACGTATATCAACAATCCCTATGACATAAACAGAACACTCAAAAAATTCTCACTCATGTACTCGAAAGTCCCCAGTCGAATCTACGATTCCACTGGACACTCGGGGGCTACTGACATGGGTATACCCTACAGGTAATCGAGCTTGGTATATACGGTCCAGATACGGCAGAAGCCCACGGCGTTGCCAAGTCCCAGTGGAGAATTCGAGTGGCCCACAGACTCTCGATTGCTTGCGAGACAAGAAGAAGCTTAAAGATAGAAAGTTCAAAGGGAACCCCAGGCGGGATACTTAACGCGTTAGCTACAGCACTGCACGGGTCGAGTCGCACAGCACCTAGTATCCATCGTTTACGGCTAGGACTACTGGGGTCTCTAATCCCATTATCTCTAACCGACTCGACCTGCTACCCAAGACCTAGCCTATCTATATAAAGGCTAGGAGGGGGCGGCGAGAAGGACACACGCAATCCTAGTTTCCACAACCCTCGGTAGATTGCATCTGTACACCATTGTAATCTTCGATTCCTTTGTTAATTCCTAGAGAAGACAAGCAGGAGTAGGGACCTCTACGAGGCCTAAACCTAGGTAAACCTTGCGTCCATGTGTGCTTGTTAGCTAGCCGACTGATGCCAGCACTCCCTCCTTCTCCAAAACCCAAGTCCATAACAATGGGCATTGACGAGTTAAACCCTCGTCACAAGACCATCCTCGACATCAAACGCCTGACATGCCTGAAGGACATACAAAGGCTCATAGGCTACATTGCAGCAGTAAGTCGGTTCATCAGCCGACGTGGTGATAAGGTTATGCTCAAGAAGGTGGGCAAATTCACATGGACGGACGAGGCTGACGCAACACTTCAGGAGTTGAAGAGAATACTCTCCTCCCCACCTATACTTGCAGCACCGGTGCCAAGGGATCTTATGTTGTTATACATGGCGGCAACCAACCGAGTAAGCATCATCGTCATCGTGGTGGAGTGCAAGGAACCAACGCACGAATACGGAGTTCAGCGACCCATTTACTATGTAAGCGAGGTCTTGACAGAATCCAAGCAGCGTTACCCGCACTACCAGAAGATAGCTTATGGAGTTTTCCTTGCTTCACTTAAGCTAAGGCATTTTTTCCAGGAGCACCCCATCACAGTAGTGAGCAAAGCTCCACTGTCCAACATCATCAACAATAGTAGCGCTACAGGGAGAGTAGCAAAGTGGGGCATTGAACTAGCCAGCTTCGACATCACCTACAAGCGGCGCGACGCTATCAAATCATAAGCATTGGTGGATTTTCTTGCAGATTGGATAGAGCTGCCAGAAGACATTCATGTGCTAGAGCCAGAGTATTGGGTCATGCACTTTGACGGATCCAAGTTACTCAATGGCTCGGGGGCTAGTGTATTATTGCAATCACCAACAGGAGAGAAGTTGCAATACGTCCTGCAGATCCACTTCAACGCTACAAATAACATGGCAGAGTACGAAGCCCTCATTCACGAACTTCGCGTAGCCAAGGATATTGGCATCAAGCGCATAGTTTGCTATGGAGATTCCGACTTGGTTGCCCAGGAAGTAGCTGGCACATGGAACGCACGGAACCCAATGATGGTATCATATAGAGACGAAGTAGACGAAATAGCCAAGTGCTTCGATAGCTACGAAGTCAAGTACTTCAAGAGGGAGGATAATGAGGCAGCAGATCTGCTGTCAAAGCTTGGATCAGCTCGTCGACCAATTCCGCCAGGCGTTTTCCTGGAGCATTTACGGACTCCATCGGTGAAGGGAGCGGACCCTGACTACCCGGATAGAGTGGACTCATTTGTTATCGCAGTAATAGTGACCTCTCCGGCTTGGACAAAGCCATTCATGGATTATCTACAAGACGGAACTTTGCCCGCCGATGAAGTCGAAAGCCGGCAAATAGTACGTAGAGCAAAATGTTACATCATCATTGACGGCCAGCTATACAAAAGAAGTACTACAGGAGTCTTCCTACGGTGTGTCTCCCAGTAGCAAGGTATTAAAATCCTTAGAGAAATACATCTCGGAGATTGAGGGCATCATGCCGATCCCCGATCGTTGGTGGCCAAGGCCTTCCGACAGATTCTACTCGATAACTGCCAAGGCGGACGCCGACAAGTTGGTACAAACATGCCTTGGGTGTCAGTTTTATGCAAGACAACCAAATGTTCTAGCTGAAGAATTACAAACAATACCAATAACTTGGTCGTTCGCAGTCTGGGGGCTGGACATGGTGGGACCTTTGCAGACAGCACCTTGTGGATTCACACACTTTCTAGTAGAAGTGGACAAATTCAAAAAATGGATTGAAGCTAAACCCATTAGAAAGCTTGATGGGGCAACAACCCTAAAGTTTGTCCGGGATCTAGTGGTGAGATTTAGTCTCCCACATAGCATCATAACCGAAAATGGCAGAAATTTATCTCTCGGAGAAGTTGAGGAGAACTATCATGAGAAAGGCATCAGCCTTGACCTAGCCTCTGTGGAACATCCACAGTCAAATGGGCAAGTTGAAAGGGCTAATGGACTAATTTTGCATGGAATCAAGCCACCCTTGGAGGCACTGCTACATAGAGTAGAAGGGGCCTGGGCGAAGGAACTACCACCTGTTTTGTGGAGTTTACGAACAACACCTAAGAGATCTACCGGCTTAACTCCTTTCTTCATGGTTTATGGAGCAGAAGCAGTTCTCCCATCCGACATCCTCCACGATGCACCAAGAGTTTCTGCCTACATGGAAGATGACGCTGAAGACTCCAGACGGCTATCTGTGGACCTACTTGAAGAAGAGCACATGCTGGCATGCCCGAGATCTTCCGTCTACCAGCAGAAGCTGTGCAGCTACCATAGTCGCTGAGTAAAGCATCGCTCATTTAAGGAATGGGATCTGGTGCTTAGACTCAAGCAGGAAAAATCACAGAAATTATCCCCACCTTGGGAAGGATCGATCGTCATAAGCAAAGCATTGCTCCATGGTTCCTATTACCTTGTCGATATTCGCGAGTTGAAAGATAGACCAAAAAATCACAAGCACAAGCAACGTGACTCCGATAATGATTACCCGGAGACAGATCGGCCATGGAACATAGCACAACTACGTCCCTTTTACACTTAGCACATTTATATTATGTAATAAGTTTCTAATATGATCAATGAAATAAAGCATTTGGTTCACTCATATTTTCTGAGTCTTTTACCTCCTTTAGTTGTTCATTTTGGGATCATATAAACCCTTTATGCGCAAGGTTGCATTTGCCCTTGTGAAAATTCCGCCTACGGGTGTTAGCTTAAGTTTTCTGGTCTACACGTTTTTTGAAGTTTTTATGTGGATTCCAGAGTAGTGAATTTTTGGCACTCAAAGCCGGTGATTTTGTTCTTAGGTTCTGGACAGTGCTATTAAGCATCATCGCCTGAGAGCATAGTTCTGTGCTGTGAGTCTTCCGTCTCACGAAAGTTCAAGCATATGAACCAGAATAATGGATAAGACAGCACTTGCTTCAGAAATATATACACATCCTGGAAACAGATAAGTTCTAGGAAACATGACTAGAAGTTTGTCCACCTTAGACAAACATAAGTTTTTTCCGCATACATTCTGCAGAGATACAGTTAATATAGACATTGTTTTCTATGGCTCTGCTGCAGGGGCTTCGTGGTGGCATCATCAGGAGAGCCAGGCCGGGAGAGCTCGTCAAACTCTGAAGGAGAGGGGATAGACTCAGAAGAGGCCACGTTGTCATCTAGGATCTCGATAGGCACGAAGACATCAGCCTTGACCATCTTGGCAACCCTGGTATCGAAGCCGACGAGAGAGTTCCAAATAGCATCGCTACCAATCTCTTGTCCTTCCTCATCCAGCTTGGGCATGCCGGAGGTCACCAAGTCCATGTCGGCATTGTCATAGTGAGCCTTGACCAGGGATAAGGCCATCCTAGCACCAGCCCAGATGCAAGAGGCTTTCTAGTCGTTGACTTTCTTGGGGGCTCGGCGCAAGGTTTCCGAAAATATGGCCGCTGAATCTGCCACCTTGATATTGATGCCTAGAGGTTGAGCTATCTCCTTGGCTTGGGCGATGGAGGTGCTGACGAAGTAGCCGGCAAGAATCATGCGTTCCTTGGTAGTCGGAGCACACTCACCCAAGTTGGCCAAGCCAATGGGAGTTGTGGTTTGCACAAGCATGCAAGGACCGTGAGTATAAAAGACAAATGGTTATCCAACTTACATAAAAAAGACAAAGATGGAGAATGGTTACCGAAGATGCTCATTTCTACTTGCATGCATGTCTCCGCCAAGTCATCGTGTTCCTTCTGGACTGACTTGAACATCTCAAGACCCCTAGCATTCTGCTCTTTGGCAGCTTGGTTCTGGTCTTTGAGTTGTGCGATCTCGTCCTTTAGGCGCTGCATCTCGGCGTCAGCTGACTCTTGCATAGCCTCCATTGTCGCCTCATGGCCCTTGACAGCATCGACCAGGTCATTCTTCAGAATCTTGTTTTCATCATCAAGCTCCTAGATATGCTTGGATTGCTCAATGATGCTCTTAGCCTTGGCTATGGCTTCTATAAGACAGAAATCAGAAAGTGCTATCAGAAGACAGAAAAAATGACTCAATGAGAAAGCAAGGAGCTGTCATAGGAAACAAACTCTAGCTATTTTTTATTTGTTCCTTCAGGAATTTGGTTTTACCCTGTTCAAGGTCCATCTCCTTCACAAGAGCAGCAAACCTCTCATTGGCGGCTATCCTCCGTTTATTCTCATTCTGCACATGATATAAACATGCTTAGTTTCTCTAGAGCATCTAGTCGGAACTATTCAAGTTTCAACTAAACACTCGGGGACTATAGTACATAATTTTAAAGTAAGTTAGTTTCTCTGGAGCATTTAGTCGGAACATTTCAGTTTCAACTAAACGCTTGGGGGCTACACAGACAAGTTCTACACTTAGTTCTCTAGAGTACTCAGGCCAATAACTATTGACTTATTTGCCTAAGAGCTCGGGGGCTACAGTGGGATATACTACACAAAGTAAAGCAAGTCAAGTTCAGAAAACTTACGATGGCAATGATCCTGAGATTGTTGGCCAGATGAGCGTAGGAATCATGAAAGGTCATAGCATTCTTATAGATTGTGTCGTCCTGTTTGATGAGATCATCGAGGGTCAACGTCGGAGGAGTCGCATCCAATGGAGAGGTCGAAGCCGGAGGCATGGATAAAGCCCTGGTTGCCTCCTGCACCTTCAAGGAAATAGATGGCGTGGAGGCTCCTACCTCAATCGCAGCTTCCACGTCCTCCTCTTCCACTTCCTTCCCCTTCTCGGTGGCATCCTTAGCCAGAGCTTCAGCCACTTTAGAGGAGGTGCTCTCCTGCATCGCCTAGCCGCTGGGAGCAATGTCTGCCTCGAAAGATCCTGAGGCATCAAGGTTTGGATTGATATTTGTCTCCATGGCAGAGGTCTCAGGGATGACAGGGGATGACAACCCAGTGGGACCAGCTAAGGGAATGGCAGCAGGAGTAGGGGAGCGGTGGTGAGAGAGGACTTGGCGGACGGACCCTTGGTCAACATTACACGAATGTTTTTGACCCTCCAACATCTTTGGAGGATCGCTTCAAACTAACACCGGCTTTCCTCCTGAAACATACAAAGTATAAGTACAAGAGTTGAAAAAAAGGTGTGCACTAAAAAGAAGCCAGACAATGAAAGTACTTACTCCACGGCAGGAGCCTTGGTGAGGGGAATGCAGGTGGCCTTCTTCTTCTTCTACGCCTCTAAGGCGGCAGTGGAACGTTTGGAGACTCCACTCTTTGTTATTTTCTTCTTCTTGGCCTTGGCAGCAGCATTAGAGGTGGAGCTCTTCTGCTTTCATGCTGCCAGAGCTGGCTGATCCTTGGAGGCGTCGTCGTCGGACACCACCTGGATATCCTAAATCTTTGGATCGTAGACCTGGGAGGCCATTTGATCTGCCGCCAAGGTCGCTAGCTAGGATACATGGCAATGTTAGATGCACAACTTCAAGTCGGAAAAACCTTAGAGTAAATAATGAGCAACAAAGGAAATAGAAGCTACCTCGGGGCATGTACCACAATCAAACATGTCGAAGGTGATCTTGAAGCCACGCTTCTTGTTCTTCACCTTGACGATGTCCTTTAGCTAGAGCTTGATGGAGTCAGTAGAGAAGTTATCCCGCAAAATTTGCATGGGATCCCTCCTGTCTTGGCTATATTTGCACATCAGTTGGGCGCGGTGCTGCAGAGGCTGGATCCGCCTAATGTACCAGCACATGGAAGGGTCCAAGCTTGTTAGACCTCCATCTACGAGCCATTCGATCCGCCTTACGGCACGATTGGCTTTGTCGTCGAAAGGAAGAGAGACTGTGGTCCGCCATGCAGGCACCTCGGTGGCAGCTCCATCGACAAAGTCGGAATAGGTCTCGAGACGGTCTGGCACAGGGATATCTGGCATGTAGAAATACGTGCGCTGCCATTTCTTGCAAGACTCATGCCCTACGATGTCGGGGAAGCGCCGGCTAGGCCGGACCTTAAATCTAATGGTTCCGTGGATCCGCAGTTCATCCTTGGACTCTACGGACTCTCTCTTGACGGTAAAGAAATATACAAACAGATCTAATCTAGGTTTCATTCCTACATATCCTTCGCACAAAGCTACAAAGTTGCTAAGGACTAGGATGCTGTTAGGAGAGAGGTTGTGGGAAAGTACCTGGAAGTGTCGAAGGACATCCAGGAAGAATTCGGAGACTGGCATGCTTATGCCGTGTACCAGCTGAGATTTGAGGTACACCTTCTCTCCGGCTTAGGGAGATGGGACCACCTCGCCGGCCGGCGCCGCCCGCCAGGTAAACTTCTCCATCGCGGGGAGGTACCCCTTATTGATCAGCTCTTGGAGATCTTCGGTGGAGAGATCAGAACCTCTCCACACCCCCTTATGGGAGTCGTTTTCCGTTTCAGCGGCTTCGGGCGCTGCTCGTTCTTGGTCATCACCAGCGCATTCCATCACGGCGGAGACGGGGACGACCACCCCCTCCGGCGGAACGACAACTCCCTGGGATGGCTCCGTCGTAGCCTCGGGAAGCGCCGCCGTGCAAGGAGCAGAGCTGGTGGAGGCCATTATGACGAGGAGTGTGTGGAGGAAGAAAATGCTCTGGTTAGGGTTTTTTGTAGAGGAGCTCGAACGGTCGTGTGGCTGGAGGAAGACGAAGACTGGGAGCGAATAGGGGTAAAAAGAAATAAATTGACTGTGGTGGAAATATATAAGCCTTGCATCAAATTCGTGCAAAAAGATCTAATGGTTAGGACGTTGCCGACGTGGAAGTGAACGTGCACGGTTATTTCGCCACGTCCTCCCTCTTTTGCCGCTCCACCGTTTCGGATTTCACGCGCGTAAAAATAGCTAATGATTGATTCTTTGCTTCTGTGAGTTTCGAGGTAGCGTAGGTTGTACCCTACATCATCCTCCTGACAGTTGCAATGAAGGGTCACGTCCGAAGATTCCATCGAAGATGGAGATCATCCGACTCTACAAACAAAGACTCAAGGAATCTCTAGCTACATTGCGAAGCTGGAGAGGATTGCAGGGTTCTTTGGGAGACCTTTGAGATATTGCTTGACGGAATGCGGACATCACTTAGACAGGATATTCAAAGATCAACGAGCAAGACATCGGAAGATTTCAAAGTCCTCCGGGGGCTACTGTTGAGGATATGCTATGTGGGTATCCTCATAGCATGTCACCAATCCGCCTAAACCGGGTGGACCATAGTTGGTAGCAAGGCCTATGGCCTTCTGGGCAGCCCAGTTAGACGAATCCTGAAGGGAGGCCCATGCTGGATAAAGGAAGGCTCGCAGGAGTCACCGACATACTCAGAGCCTTGGAGTACAAGACACGGAAGACTAGTTCGTGTAGATGTAGGACTCTTTACCTTGTTTGGCAAGGACCTTTCCCTGTAAACCCTAGGTCTTGGCGCCTTTATAAGCCGGCCTGCGGGAGCCTTTAGGGCACAACTTCTCTGATTGCAGCGTACAACGCGCAACACCTCGCACGGCGAACCTATCTCTGTAACTCGGCGTATTGCCATTATAGTGATTTATAGCAGCAGTAGAGTTCCGCCACTGTTGTGGGACTTGAACCTGGGTAAGCTGTGTTGCCTCGTACCCGCCAAATCTCCGCCTTACCCCACGTCTCTAAATACGCACGATGAGGACCCCTCCATGGCGTACTCGTCGACAATACCACGACAGGGTACCCCATTGGCGGTTCTCTATGATACATATGTACTTACAATGACAAGAGCTTACTTGTGACTGAAGTTGAGTAGCATGTGGTTTGGTACTCGTAAGCAAGGGGCATGAGATTTCAACTTATAACTTGTCAAGCATATCCTCTTAGTTGTGTCACTTTAAACTTAATCACTTGAAGATGCTTATGATAGGGGCAATGAGAGCTGAAAGCTAATAACTACCATAATATTTGGAAGCTCTTTATGAGACTTGAATCCCGTTTTCCATCTATGAAGGCCTTTATTTTACTTTTATGTTGAGTTTCCATCTTCTATCTTTATGCACCTATTGAGAGAGCATAGTGGCCATTCTTAGTTTAATGTGCATTGTCCAAAGACTTGTTGATTGATTCATAACTTTGATATTGCTTGTTCTTAAACTAATTGTATCTAGTCACCCTTATGAACTATGAAGGTGTCCTATGCATTTATGTTTTGCTACACTATGAGGGACAAGTGAATACCATTCTCATTATGTTTTCTTTATGTGAAACAAACAAACGTCTTTCAAAGAATTGTTATTCATCAATCTTTTGTTTGTACCTTTTCATGCTACAACATAGTTGCTATGTCTTATTGTTAGAACTATATCTTTCATGCCATGTTAAAGTACTATGATCCCAGCTATCAATGTTTTATAAATGCCTTGATCAAGATTGTGATGGTGCATGTCACCTCAAAAATTATTCTTTTCTTTTTATCACTTACCTACTCGAGGTATAGCAGGAGTTAAGCTTGGGGATGTTGATACGTTGCAAACGTATCTAAAATTTTTGATGTTCCATGCTTGTTTTATATTTACTTTCTTATGTTTTGTCCACACTTTGGAGTATTTTTACACATTTTCTGGAACTAACCTATTAACAGGATGTCACAGTGCCAGTTGCCTGTTTTCTGCTATTTTTGGTTCTAGAAAAGCCAGAAAATGAATATTCTCGGAATTGGACGGGACAAAAGCCAAAATCAATATTGCACCGAGGGGAACACAGAGCCAGAAGACGAGACGGAGAAGGGCCTCGAGGGGGCACACCCCCTCACCACGCGGCCAGGCCCTAACCGCGCCTGGGGGTGCAGCCGCCTTGGGCACCCCCTCGGCCTCCCCTTTCGCCTATAAGAAGCCTCTGATACAGTAACCCTAAGTACCCGATCAAAATTCCATGAAAGAGTTTATAGCTGCCGTCATCTTCATACCTAGATCGGGACGGATCTAAAGCTCTTCCCAGCACCCTGCCGAAGGGGAGAATTCAGCCTGGAGGCCTTCTTCATCACCATGCCTGCCTCCGGTGTGATACGTGAGTAGTTCATCTCTGGACTACGGGTCCATGTAGTAGCTAGATGGTTGGTTCTTCTCCTTTGTGCTATCATGTTTAGATCTTGTGAGCTCCGTTCATGATCATGATCATCTATTTGTAATCCTACATGTTGTGTTTGTGGGGATCCGATGGATATTGAGATGCTATTTTAGATTGATTATTGATTCTATCATGTCTTTATTATTTGTGATCTTGCATGCTTTCTGTTGTTAGTAGCTATCTTGGCCAAGTAGATGCTAGCAACTCCAAGAGGGAGTATTTATGCTCGATAGTGGGTTCATGCCTCTAGGAATCTGGGGAAGTGATAGAAATCTCTGAGGCACTATATGTGTTGTTGCTATTAGGGAGAAAACAACAATCATTTGTTCATAGAACAATCATATTGTTTACTTTACACACTTTGCTTAATGCAATTATCTGTTGCTTGCAACTTAATACTAGATGGGGTTCGGATGGTAACCTGAAGGTGGATTATTAGTCCTAGGTGCAGTTGGATTATGGTCTATGTATAATGTTGTAATGCCCAATCAAATCTCAAAGGAGTCAAGATGATTAGTATATGCATGTATGCTTTCTCGATGTTTGTCAATTGCCCCGCTGTAATTTGTTCACCCAACATGTCATCTATCTTAAGGAGAATCACCACTTGTGAAGTATGGACCCCGGTCCATTCTTTTACCATCAATCTACAAAGCTATTTACTGTTTTCTGTTTACTTTCTCCAAACTATTACTATCTTCCACACAACATGTTTAATCCTTTGTTTTCAGCAAAACCTGTGAGATTGACAACCTTACTGTAAGTTGGGGGCAAAGTTATGTGGTTTTGTTGTGCAGGATTCCAAGTTGGAGGTGTTTCCTTGCTCCTATTGGTTCGATAACCTTGGTTTCATAACTGAGGGAAAACTTGCTGATGTGCTCATCATACCTTCCTCTTGGGGTTCCCCAACGAGCTCGAATATATTTTGAGCCATAAAAGGATGCCCCGCTGAATCACATCCTCAACAACCTCGACGCTACGGGGCGGTCACCCTCTAGGGCATCGAGCTATCCCCACGGGACAGCACATACGAGAAGCGAGTGGCGATTAAGTCGTAGGTCCCACTAGACTTCCTCGTCCACTGGATGGAGAATCATCTCCCTAACACACCAGACATGTCCAACCTCTGGACCATGAACTTCGACGGATATAAACGCAAGGAAGGAGCTGCAGGCGTCATTCTGACGTCTCCTCAAGGTGACGAAATGCGATACATCCTTCAAATGAAGTTTCGCGCGTCCAACAACGAGGCAGAGTATGAGGCTCTGATCCACGAGATGCGGATGGCCAAGGCCTGTGGCGCCAAATGGCTCATCATCTACGACGACTCCAACCTTGTGGTCCAACAAACCATGAACATGGGCGATTCTCTGAGTGACAACATGGTTGCGTACTGCGACCTCTACAACATAGTCGAAGGAGACTTTGACGGCTGCGAGCTACGGCACGTAGGCCGCGAAAGAAATGAGGAAGCTGACATACTTTCCAACATAGGCTCCACCTACTCCCCGGTGCCACCAGGCGTATTCTTCAAGCAGATATGCGACCTCTCCATCAAGCTGAAGACTCATGCATGACCATGCGACATAGCAATGGAATTGGGAGCTATGCCACTTGAAGAAGCCGAGAGATCTAGTGATGCAGAACAAGGGTCCGCACCTGAATGTCCCATGGAGGTCATGCTCATCGAGCCATCCTGGATGCAACCATACATCACATACCTGCTCACAGAAAGGCTGCAATGACACAACAGATGTGCGACACATAGCGTGACATTGCAAGGCTTTCACCATCATCAACAGCGAGTTGTACAAGAGCAGCATAACAAGCGTCCTCCAGCGATGCGTCACCAATAACGAAGGAAGGGCATCCTCCTCGAGATACACGAGGGCCCCTGCATTCATCACGTTGGTAGTCGCGCCCTTGTCACTAAAGCTCTACGAGCTAGCTTCTACTAGCCCACCACGATGCCTGATGACAAGAACATCATCGAATGGTGCAACGCCTACTAGAGGTTTGTGGATAAGATGCATTCACCAGGCACAGAACTCAGGCCAATACCCATAGCCTATCCCTTCGCACAATGGTGACTCAACATGGCCGGAAAGCTGCAGAAATCATCACCCGGAGGATACGTCTACCTCCTCGTCGACATTCACAAGTTCACCAAGTGGATCGAGGCCATGCCGGTGACTAACCAGACCGGCGCCACCGCCATCAAATTCTTTGAGTCAATTGTCTTCAGGTTCGGGGTGCCGCACAACATCATCACTGACAACAGGACGAACTTTACCTCGAACGAGTTCAAGGATTTTTGTGAAAACCTAGGAATCAACATCAGCTACATCTTCGTGGCACACCCCTAGACCAACGATTAGGTCGAAAAGGCCAATAGCCTCGTCTGCAATGGCATCAAGAAGAGGCTTCTTCGACCACTCGAGCAAGCAGCTAGTTGCTGGGCTGAGGAGGTGCCCTCTATACTATGGAGCCTGTGCACGACTCCAAACAGCGCCATGGGTTACACATCATTCTTGATGGTGCATGGTGATGAAGCGGTACTACCCACAGAAGTGCACTACAAAGCCCCAAGAGTTGTCACTTAAAGTGTGGCTCAATCTACGGCCACACTTGAGGACTCTGTCAACCTTCTCGACGAAGCACACAAAATCTTCAAAGTGATCATGCTCACGTTTCGGTCAGCACTGCAGGCCCGCGCCATCACCAACCCCAATGAAGCACCAGCTCCATTGTGCACGTTCTTGTAGTCTGCAGGAATGCCCTCGGCAAAGGTTTCGACTAGGCCGTCAATATCTCCTTGGGGAGCATCTCTTCTTGAAGGCGTTCGGGCATAGTCTTGGCCATCTTGAGTGCATCCTGGCAGAAGATGTTGTGATCTTCGATCACTGCCACAGCACCAGCCATGGCATCCTCGCGGGACAAAACCTGGCAGTCAAAGTCCACCCCGGTGGCATTTGTGATTGATTCTCACAAATCAGAAATGGAACACGAAGAAGAGGAATCCAAACAAGATTAAAAGCACAACAAGGCATACCAGAAAGTACTTGGGCGACAGAGATAAGTTTTTATGCGAACCCTTTCTCTCTGTCGGTTGTAGCAGCCACCAACTCCTCTTTGCGTTTCTTCGACTCTTGCTTGGAGCGCTCAAGGGCTTCGGGTGCTTTGTCCTCCTTGATCTCCACCGCGCTGAGCCCCTTTTCAAGCGAGCTCAGCCAACAAAGAAGGTCATTCTCTTCCTCTAGTAGTTAAAGCAGGCATGTCAATCACAATCGAAACCTGTATTCGGCCAATCAAGACAAAAACATAAAACTCACTCTACAATTGGAGGTAGTTAGTATCTAGCCAAGCATGCTGCCGGCCAAGGTTAACAATCCGCTCGCCAAGGCAAACAGTGTCCTAGAGGATAGGTTGCATAAGAAAATGTGTCAGAACGAAGGAGACAAGGGAGAATTTCAGAGTAACGAACTTATGTACACTTACATGGTCACTCGAAGACTCTGAAGGCTCTTTCAGAGTAACAAACTTATGTCCATGTGTGCAAATAGTTGTTTTCACAACTAGTAATAGTGGTCATTTATGAATAATGCACGGCCCATGCAAGCTCATCACTACCTTCTTTCTTTTGGTTTCACTAGAATTTGAAGAAAGCTTGTTTGATTTAAATTCATACAAGTTGAATCAATTTCAAATAAATTCCAATGGACCTCCTAGTTCTTTTTCTTGAGTTTTGCAAGAATTTACTTTTGGAAGCTTTTTGTATGGTTTTTGAAATCAAACCAAGGTGCTAAGATAAAAAAAATAAAACAAACCTACCTTCCCTATCTCTCTACATGGCTAGCATGCCATCTAAAAACTCTAACTAAACCCTAATCCTAGGTATAACCGAGGCCATCTTTCCCTAGTGTCAATGCCACCATCCTAGAGCTAGCTAGCCTAGCTAGATCTAAACCAACAAAACCATCTGTTGCATCCACCGAACCCCTCTCCTCTCGGCCATGTGCCTCACCTAATCTTGGTTACCCCTCTCAGAATATGTCTAACATACAGATGTTGCCTCCCGTTCCAGACCACGAGCCAAGCTTCCCTATGGCCATCGACAAGCCCCAACGCCTTAGTGCTTCGATCGATCAGCCCAGACTCAACCCTGTGTTTCTCTCTGTTTTTGTTCTGCACCTGAACTCGACCCCTTCCCCACTGGTCTGACTTAACCCTAGGTGGATAGCGAGCTCGTGACTGTGCCTGTTTATCTCCTACCTGTCGCCTCACGTGTTCAAAGCCGGACCACACCCAACACAATTGTCGTGCTCGCCTTCCCTCCTCTCTGCATAAAGTAGTAGGTAGCACTGGCATCCCTGTCCTCATCCCTCCACATACTGCTAGATCGAGATCCTGGCTCCCTTTCTTCTTCCCACACCACAATGGCCAACCCTCAGTAAAACCTACCAAGCCTCTACCTTGTTAAAGATCTGCACATGTTGGAGCTTGCCAAGGTCAGCCAGGATCACCGTCACGAGCATCTGCTTCCTCTTCCTTGCCCTGTACCCAGAGACCGGCCAAGACCTTGCTGGAGCAAGCTGAGCACCACCGTGTTCGTGACAATACCGAGTCGACCATCGTTGAGCCTTGTTGGTGGTCTGTGCTACCACGAGCGACCTCGCCTGCACCGATGACCCTAGGGTGAGCAGAGCTCCATCCTAGTCATGTCCTTACCCCCTATTGTTTGATGTAGCACCACCACCATATGTCGTATGCTTCGTGTGTGCCGCTGCTCCCACCATTACCTGCGCAGATCGTCTCGTCACTGTCCGCCCCGCGTGCTCCCACAAGTGCGTGGAGGTGGGCCACGACCTCGTTGACCCCTTAGTTAACCTCTCTAGCTCCTGTGATGTCCCCGCCGCCCGTGTGCTTGTCTTCTGCGGAAATCTCCACTCTCCGGACTCCCATCAGCAGCAGCATGCGCCTGCAGACCAACTTGCTCGTAGATTCTTGAAACCCTACCGTCCACCTTCGGTGTTCCCTTCTAAATGAAAGTGGTAGCTTGTTGTTTGATCTACGTTTTTCATGTTGGCAACGCTGCAAGATTCTGATAGATTCTTGGCCATCGTCCTTAAAAATCTGAGAAAAATCATTGTTTCGCTAAAGTTCGTCAGGCGCGTCTAGTAGGTTTTGCAAATAGAACCCCGAGACTTTTCGAGCCTCATCCCACCGTCCTCGGCCTGGCCACGTGTCGACCCAACACGGGCTGCGCGTAGTGGCCCCGTGCCGCTTGTGGACTCACCCATCATTGACCATGGCTAACCCTGACCAGAGTGAGAAAACCCTGTGATCTTTTCCAATTCAAATAAAATTCTAGAAATTGTATAATTCAAATTTAATTCATTTATTTAAAACAATTCGAATTTGGTAAAACTTATAAAACGAATTATGAATCTTTTTCTAATATGAATTCAAACATATTGACAAATTTGACCAGATTTGACCCTGCCTAGTCCAACCTTTGACTTTGAATAATAATTGTTTTGCATTTAAATAATAATTTTTAATTCATATTTTTCAAATAATACAAATGATATATGTTTTGAGATCAAAAATATGCTAGGAATATGAATATGCTATTTAAAATATGTTCTGGGAAGTTAAAATTTTCGAATGAATAAATACCATTAATATGCCTTTATCTTAATAAATTCATAACTTTAATTCTGTAATTCCAAATTCAACAAATAATATGTATAAATCGATTAGCGCAACGAGATCGTTCCAACTATGCATTCCATGATATCAATTGAAGCATGCATCATATAAATATTAAATAGTCAGCAAAAGGTTTATGGGAGTATAACATCACTAAATAATTAATTATAAAGCTTTATTATTGTTCTTACACCTCACCCATGCCATGCTATGTTATACCATGCAATTGTGCATCATTACATCATGGCATATCTTGTCTTGCTTGTTGCATATGATTCAAATGATTGTGCCCTTTATTTATTATGATCATTTGTGTGTTTGGATTTTATTATGGATAGATGTCGAGCAAGGGAGTCATCAAGAGAACCAAGAGTACTACCTGGATCCCAGTTATTCCACTGCTTGTATTACATATAACACCTATGCCTCTATCTTTATTCTTGCATCATTGTGTCACGATTAACATTAAATTGAAATCCCAAGTACTACATGGCATTTACTTTTAAACCCCACCAAAGCTTGTATCCTCAATCCTATGAGTGATACTTTGCTAACGTATCCATAATTTGTGATGTTCCATGCTTGGTTTTATCTACTTTCTTATGTTTTTTTCCAACTTTGAGGTACTTTCTATACACTTTCTTGGACTAACCTATTAACAAGAGTCATAGTGCCAGCTGCATGTTTTCTGCTGTTTTTGGTTCCAGGAAAGTCAGAAAGAGAATATTCTTGGAATTGGACGGGACAAAAGCCAAAGTCAATTTTTCACCGAGGGACATAAGGAGCCAGAATACGAGACGAAGAGGGGCCGGGGGCCGCCACACCACATGGCCATGCGGCCTAGCCTGGCCCACGCCAGGGGGTGGTCTGGCCACCTCCGGCACCCCCTTGGCCTCCTCTTTTGCCTATAAGATGCCTCCGATACAGAAACCCTAAGTACTCGATCAAAATTCCACTAAAGAGTCTGTAGCCGCCGTCATCTCCATCCCTAGATCGGGAGGGATCTTAAGCTCTTCCCGGCACCCTACCGGAGAGGGGAATTCACCCAGGAGGCCTTCTTCATCACCATGCAAGCCTCCGGTGTGATGCGTGAGTAGTTCATCCTTGGACTACGGGTCCATGTAGTAGCTAGATAGATGGTTCTCCTCCTTTGTGCTCTCATGTTTAGATCATGTGATCTCCGTTCATGATCAAGATCATCTATCTGTAATTCCTACATGTTGTGTTTGCGGGGATCCAATGGATATTGAGACACTCTTTCAGATTTATTATTGATTCTATCATGTCTTTGTTATTTGGGATCTTGCATGCTTTCTGTTGTTAGTAGCTATCTTGGCCAAGTAGATGCTAGCAACTTCAAGAGTTAGTATTTATGCTCGATAGTGGGTTCATGCCTCTAGTAATCTAGAGAAGTGACAGAAATATCTAAGGTACTAGATGTGTTGTTACTACTAGGGAGAAAACAACAATCCTTTGTTCATAGAACAATCGTATTATTTACTTTATACGCAATGCATAATGCAATTATCCGTTGCTTGCAACTTAATACTGGAGGGGGTTCGGATGATAACCTGAAGGTGGATTATTAGTCATAGATGCAGTTGGATTACGGTCTATGTATAATTTTGTAATGCCCAATCAAATCTCAAAGGAGTCAAGATGAGTACTATATGCATATTGCTTTCGCGATGTTTGTCAATTGCCCCGTTGTAATTTGTGAAGGAAATATGCCCTAGAGGCAATCATAGAGATGATTGTATTTCACGTGTATCCATGAGTTATTATAATGTTCCTTGAATATCCATATACCAGGCAACTTGTATTGATTGGCAATTATGTGAATTGTTTGTGAAACTCTTTACTTGTATGGTTATCTAATAATTGTCCCTAGTCAGAGTTCATGCGAGGACACAGGTGAATATTAGACTAGCACATCGGTTGGTTAATGACTATGGGGTTGACATGGAGATGTCAAACCAATGATGTGGACACATGTTATGAACATGGGGTTGGACTGACCCAACATGAGACTAGCAATAATACTTGCAGCTCTCTCTACACATCGTGTACGTTTTGTCCTTAGACCTGAGATTGTCGCATGTACTTGAGATGTGGATCGACCTACTTTGGGGCTATCAAACACTACTCCGTAACTAGGTAGTTATAAAGGTAGCTTTCAGGTTTGTCCTGATACATGCTGCAAGGCATCGGTCAATCAAGATGGGATTTTCCCCTCTCTACTTGAGAGAGATATCTCTGGGCCCCTCGAGTGATCGGATCCAGAAATGCATGGCCGTGCTACATATGGTTAAGAGTTAACCTAGTAAAGGGATTCTGAATCACAGTATCGAGAAAGAGAGGTCAGCTTAGAGCTAGACCAAATATCGTGAGGCAAAGGGAAAGACATGTACTCAACCTTGTGATGGTTCGTCCGAATGATCTTTATATGCGTTTAGGAGTTGGCACGTCTTGCTAGAGGCCGCTACCAACTATTGACGGAGTAAGTGTACTCGCGTCATGTCTATACGTGTATGAACCTATAGGGTCACACACTTTAGGGGCTGGAAGCCTAATGAGGATTGGATCCGAATTAGACCAGGCTTAGGCTGCTAATGGGCTGCTAATGTAGAAGCCCACCAGGGATGCCTATATAAGAGAGAGTGAGGCGAGCTGAAAAGGAGAGAGCATTCCACCCAGCCGCCACTCCTCTTCCGCCTGTGTTGCACGCGCAGACCTAGCAGTCTGGCGTGTGACGGCTTCCACTCTGGACGTGTGGATACCTCGGAGGTGCTGCATCTGTAGCACTTGGACGAGTCGCGCAAAGGGGAGCTGCTCGTGGGACGAGGACGAGGAGGAGACGTAGAACATCTACACTGCCGCAACGTGCTTCATCGAGTTCCGCACCTGCGCGTCTAGCGGTAATCCCGTGATCTATGACAATAGTATTCCAGGTTGACGCGGTAGAAAATTTTGATTTTACGCTAGTGTAGCCTACCCGTTACACTTCAGTGGTATCAGAGCCGATGCTATTCAGTCATAGGTTCGGGAAGTTTGCATATGGTGATATGTAGATTGATATGAATGATATGATCGTTTGTATGGCGGTGTTTCTGGATTGATCTATGATCTTACTTTCCATGATCTTGATTCTAAGGTCGTCGAACGACTTACCCCTACCGGTCAGTTTCCGCCATCGGGGTAGATAGTGACACATAAATCGTTCTGAATCACGCGAAGATCAATATGATTGATCGAATCGGGAATTAGATCTGAATCGACGTACCGTGATCAAAGGAGTTTGGTCGAATCGGAACTATGGTCGGTTTATGGTAAATTTGATTTGCCGATCAAAATCCTTAAATAAAATTGTATAGATTTGATCTCTCATTTTTCACAAAGGTACCGCGAGGTGCGCTGCCCCTTCGAACCCTGCAGGGGAGACCCCCTAGCCCCCCTTAGTCGTAGCCCCCTTTTTTGTATCTCGTTAAGGTTCATAGGTGGTACGATTTCTCATGATCCGGTAGAATGCGATTCTATGCACAACTTGTTTTTGCAGGATTTATGTGATTAGTATGGCTCAGAAATGTATGTGATGCATGTATGTATTTTTCATGACCTGCGTGTCGTGAGTTGGGCAACACGGCTGGAGCCATATGTGTTGTCAATTATTGTAATGGCCTGCGTGCCAACTTGTGATGATCCCAATACCATGTAATTTTGATTACTAGATGTTAGGAGTAATATCTTGTATTAGTTCTTGGAGAACTCATCACTTGGAGGATGGCTCGCATAGAGCATGAAGATGGAGATCATCATGGTGGACAGGTTCTATGGCGATGGAGACCACCATGAGAAAATGGGCCATACTGTATCACATCTATGTGAATGCTATTCTTATACGTTTTACTACTATGCATGCTTAGATGATAGAAGTAGAACGATCCCTCACAAAGTTTAAGTTAAACCATGCCCTCCCAACCAAACCTTGCACCATCCTGTGCCCTGTACAATCGTTGGTGGGTCTATGAAATTAGGGTGCCACGGTTTTCCTTGGCTGGATGGGTTTGTATCGGATACCTACACGCATAAGGATTGGTGAGCTTAACAAGTTCATCTTAATAGTTAAGGACCTTGGGGCATAAAGGTTGGGCGCCTAGTTTTGACATAGAGATGTCACCCAACAACAAGAGTCATATGTGATATGATTAGCAAAGGTTGCTTACCGATTTACCTTGTCTTCTAGCAGTGATGCTAAAGCTCACTAGTCGACTTGTTAATTGTGGATCTTGAATCACTTAGTATCAATAGAGGGATGTTGATTTAAGTGGGAGTATATGCTATTAAATTGTTTAATATGTTTTACTCTTTCATGGTTACATGGCTTAGTATTTTGCATATTTTTTTTGTTGTAGATCAATGGCACCGAACAATTCATCACCTTTTTCTTTGCGTTCGATTCTTGAAAAGGATAAACTAAATGGAACAAACTATTCGGACTGGGTCCGTAACCTGAGAATTGTTCTCAGGGCTGAGAGAAAGGAAACTGTTCTGGATACCCCAATCCCGGATGAACCTGCTGATAATGCAACTGCTACCCTTAAGAATGCCTACAAGGAAGCATGTGATGAATCTCTTGAGGTCAGTTGTCTTATGCTTGCATGCATGGAACCTGATCTTCAAAAGAAGTTTGAGGATCAGGAAGCGTACGATATGATCGTTGCGCTTAAGGACATGTTCCAGACTCAGGCTAGGACTGAGAGGTACAATGTCGCTAAGTCCTTTGTGGAATGCAAGCTGGCAGAGGAAGCAGCTATAGGCCCCCATGTGATCAAAATGGTTGGTTACAGTCAGACTTTGGAAAAGCTTGGTTTTCCATTAGGCCAAAGTTGGCCACTGACTTCATTTTGGCATCTCTTCCATCTAGCTATGGGCATTTCATTTCGAACTACCATATGCATGGGGTGGAGAGGGGCCTTAATGAATTATGTGGGATGCTGAAAACAGCAGAATGTGACATTAAGAAGTGTGCAGGGCATAGCCATGTGATGGCTGTGCAGAACAAGCCTAGCTTCAAGAAAAAGGGCACTTCTTGGCAGAAGAAGAAGGGCAAGGCTAAGGATACGATCCCTAAGCCAAACCCTGCACCCAAGCAAAAGGTTGGTCCTGCAGGAGACAATGAGTGTTTTTTTTGTCACGAATATTGCCACTGGAAGAGAAACTGCAGCAAGTACCAGGCTTCTTTGAAGAAAAGTGGAAGTAAGAGTACTTCCCACTTAGGTACACTTGTTGTAAATGTTGTGGACATTTTTCTCGCAGATTCTTATGTTAACTCTTGGGTATTTGATACCGGATCGGTTGCTCATATTTGCAATTCAATGCAGGGGCTAATAAGGACTAGAGAAGTGCAGAAAGGCGAAGTGGATTTTCACGTCGGAAATAAAGCAAGGGTTGCTGCATTGTTCGTCGGCATCATGCAACTTCACCTTCCATCAGGATTTATCATGGAGTTGAATAATTGTTATTACATTCCTAGTATGGGTCGAAACATTTTATCACCTTCATGTTTGATGAGGGATGGTTATTCATTCGCGAGTACAAACAATGGTTGTGTAATCTCTAAGAATGCTATGTTTGTGGCTAATGCTCCCATTGTGAATGGGTTATTTATTTTAAATCTTGATAATGCATGTGTTTACAATGTTAGTGCTAAAAGGCTTCGGCAAATGATTTGAGTCCTACCTATCTATGGCATTGTCGTTTGGGGCATATAAGTGAAAAGCGCATGAAGAAGCTCCATGGTGATGGTCTTCTAACTTCGTTTGATTTTGAATCATACGAGACATGTCAAGCTTGTTTACTTGGAAAGATGACCAAGACGCCTTTTACGAGGTTTCCCGAGAGAGCGACAGACTTGTTGGAACTCATACATACTGATGTATGTGGACCAATGAGCACGACAGCCAGAGGAGGATATCACTACTTCATTACTTTCACTGATGATTTCAGTAGATATGGCTATGTCTACTTGATGAAGCATAAGTCTGAAACTTTTGAAAAGTTCAAAGAGTTTCAAAATGAGGTAGAGAATCAACGTGGCAAGAAAATAAAGGCCTTGCGATCTGATCGCGGAGGTGAATATTTGAGTCACGAGTTTAGCAATCATCTTAAGAGTTGCGGAATTGTTCCACAGCTCACACCGCCCGGAACGCCTCAAAGAAACGGGGTCTCTGAACGGCGTAATCGAACTTTTTTGGACATAGTTCGATCGATGATGAGCCAGTCGGATTTACCATTATCATTTTGGGGTTACGCGCTAGAAACAGCAGCTTTCACACTAAACAGGGTACAATCTAAATCCGTAGTTAAGACACCATATGAGATGTGGACTGGAAAGAATCCCAGTTTGTCATTTCTAAAGATTTGGGGTTGTGATGCATTTTTCAAGCGACTTCAGTCGGACAAGCTAACACCCAAATCGGATAAGTGCATTTTTGTGGGATACCCAAGGGAAACCTTAGGGTATTACTTCTACAACCGAGAAGAGGGCAAAGTGTTTGTCGCTCGCAGCGGTGTTTTCCTAGAGAAAGAGTTTCTCACAAAGGGAACGAGTGGAAGGTCGGTGCGACTTGAAGAAGTTCAAGATGAGCCAGTCGGGGATGCTTCTACGAGTGATGCTATTGTAGCAGAACAAGTTGAGGAACCCGTGGCAATAGAAGCACCACAACCACGAAGGTCGGCGAGGCTGCGCGAAGCGCGAGAGTTATTATTGTTAGACAATGATGAGCCTGTGACCTATGCAGAAGCGATGGTGGACCCAGACTCTGAGAAATGGCTGATTGCCATGAGATCCGAGATAGAGTCCATGGCAGACAATCAAGTTTGGAACTTGGTTGACCTGCCTGATGGTTTTAAAGCCATCGAGTGCAAGTGGATCTATAAGAAGAAGATTGATATGGATGGAAATGTTCACATCCATAAAGCTCGACTTGTTGCAAAAGGTTTTCGACAAGTTCAAGGAGTTGACTACGACGAGACTTTCTCGCCCGTAGCGATGCTTAAATCTATACGGATCATTCTAGCCATTGCTGCACATTTCGATTATGAGATATGGCAGATGGATGTCAAGACGGCTTTCTTAAATGGAATCCTTTCTGAGGACGTGTATATGATGCGGCCCGAAGGTTTTGTCGATCCAAACAATGCTGGAAAGGTATGCAAACTTCAAAAGTCTATTTATGGGCTGAAGCAAGCATCTCGGAGTTGGAACATTCGATTTGATGAAGTTGTAAAGGAGTTTGGCTTCACCAAAAACGAACAAGAACCTTGTGTGTATAAGAAAGAAAATGGGAAATCACTTGTGTTTCTAATCTTATATGTGGATGACATATTATTGATTGGAAATGACATTCCTATGCTCGAGTCTGTTAAGACCTCATTGAAAAATAGTTTTTCTATGAAGGACTTGGGAGAAGCGGCATATATTCTGGGTATCAAGATCTATAGAGATAGATCAAGGAGGCTAATTGGATTAAGCCAGAGTACGAACATTGACAAAGTGTTGAAACGGTTCAGCATGGAAGAGGCTAAGAAGGGGTTCTTTCCTATGTCTCACGGCATTAAACTCAGCAAGACTCAGTGTCCTTCGACCACTGATGAGCGAGAACGCATGAGTAGGGTTCCATATGCTTCGGCTATTGGATCCATCATGTATGCAATGACATGTACTCGCCCAGATGTTTCCTATGCTCTAAGTGTTACGAGCAGATACCAGGCTGATCCAGGTGAGATTCACTGGACAGCGGTAAAGAATATCCTTAAGTACTTGAGAAGGACTAAGGATATGTTCCTAGTTTATGGAGGTGAGGTTGAACTCAGTGTAAAGGGTTACACAGATGCGAGTTACCTTAATGACTCAGATGACTCGAAATCGCAATCAGGTTATGTGTTTGTCATGAATGGTGGTGCTGTGAGCTGGAAAAGTTGCAAGCAAGATACAGTGGCCTCCTCTTCAACAGAAGCTGAATATATTGCTGCCTCGGAGGTTGCAAAGGAAGCTGTTTGGATTAGGAATTTCCTGATCGCTCTTGGTGTGGTTCAGGGCTCGTCCAATCCCTTGGACGTTTATTGTGACAACAATGGTGCTATTGCACAAGCCAAAGAACCTAGACAGCACCAGAAGAACAAACATATTCGCATGCGCTACCATCTGATTCGTGAGTTCATTGATGAAGGTAGTGTCATGTTATGCAAAATACATACGGACTCAAATGTTGTTGATCCCTTGACTAAGCCACTCCCGCAGCCTGCGCATGAAGCGCACACAAGAGCAATAGGTATTAGATACTGTCTAGATTGACTCTAGTGCAAGTGGGAGACTGAAGGAAATATGCCCTAGAGGAAATCATAGAGATGATTGTATTTCATGTGTATCCATGAGTTATTATAATGTTCCTTGAATATCCATATACCAGGCAACTTGTATTGATTGGCAATTATGTGAATTGTTTGTGAAACTCTTTACTTGTATGGTTATCTAATAATTGTCCCTAGTCGGAGTTCATGCGAGGACACACGTGAATATTAGACTAGCACATCGATTGGTTAATGACTATGTTTCGCAAGTCATTGACATGGAGATGTCAAACCAATGATGTGGACACATGTTATGAACATGGGGTTGGACTGACCCAACATGAGACTAGCAATAATACTTGCAGCTCTCTCTACACATCGTGTACGTTTTGTCCTTAGACCTGAGATTGTCGCATGTACTTGAGATGTGGATCGACCTACTTTGGGGCTATCAAACACTACTCCGTAACTGGGTAGTTATAAAGGTAGCTTTCAGGTTTGTCCTGATACATGCTGCAAGGCATCGGTCAATCAAGATGGGATTTTCCCCTCTCTACTTGAGAGAGATATCTCTGGGCCCCTCGAGTGATCGGATCCAGAAATGCATGGCCGTGCTACATATGGTTAAGAGTTAACCTAGTAAAGGGATTCTGAATCACAGTATCGAGAAAGAGAGGTCAGCTTAGAGCTAGACCAAATATCGTGAGGCAAAGGGAAAGACATGTACTCAACCTTGTGATGGTTCGTCCGAATGATCTTTATATGCGTTTAGGAGTTGGCACGTCTTGCTAGAGGCCGCTACCAACTATTGACGGAGTAAGTGTACTCGCGTCATGTCTATACGTGTATGAACCTATAGGGTCACACACTTTAGGGGCTGGAAGCCTAATGAGGATTGGATCCGAATTAGACCAGGCTTAGGCTGCTAATGGGCTGCTAATGTAGAAGCCCACCAGGGATGCCTATATAAGAGAGAGTGAGGCGAGCTGAAAAGGAGAGAGCATTCCACCCAGCCGCCACTCCTCTTCCGCCTGTGTTGCACGCGCAGACCTAGCAGTCTGGCGTGTGACGGCTTCCACTCCGGACGTGTGGATACCTCGGAGGTGCTGCATCTGTAGCACTTGGACGAGTCACGCAAAGGGGAGCTGCTCGTGGGATGAGGACGAGGAGGAGACGTAGAACATCTACACTGCCGCAACGTGCTTCATCGAGTTCCGCACCTGCGCGTCTAGCGGTAATCCCGTGATCTATGACAATAGTATTCCTGGTTGACGCGGTAGAAAATTTTGATTTTACGCTAGTGTAGCCTACCCGTTACCCTTCAATTTGTTCACCCAACATGTCATCTATCCTAAGGCGAGCCACCACTAGTGAACTATGGACCCCAGTCCTTTCTTTTACCATCAATCTACAATCAACTGTTTACTGTTTTGTGTTCACTTTCTGCAAACTATTACTTTCTTCCACTCGATACGTTTAATCCTTTGTTTTCAGCAAAACCGGTGAGATTGACAACCTCATCGCAAGTTGGGGGCAAAGTTCTATGGTTGTGTTGTGCATGTCTCCACGTTGCTGCTGGCACCTGTAGTGCGCCTTGCCAAAGTTCAGCTTGCAACACCTTTGAGGTGTTTCCTTGCTCCTACTGGATTGATAACCTTGGTTTCATTACTGAGGGAAAACTTGTTGTTGTGCTCATCATACCTTCCTCTTGGGGTTCCCCAACGAGCTCGATATATGGCGCCGTTGTCGGGGAGTCAAGGACATCTTCACAAGGGGAGTCCCTCATAACCAATCTCTTTACTTTGTTATTTTTGTTTTGCTTAGTTTACTTTTGCTTTGTTTGCTTGTTTCTTTATCAAAAACACAAAAAAATTAGTTTTACTAGTTTACCTTCTTTATTAAAAACACAAGAAAAATCACTTTGAAAGACCTTTCAATAGGTAGTGGCTCTATAATTGTAAAAGATAATATTGAAGAATTCTTTAATCATGTTAGTAAACATGAGGATATTAAGGATAGATCCCTTGCAGAACTTGCTCCAAACTATGAAATTGTTGCAGCTTCTTTAGTTCAGATGTTGGAAGCTAGGTTTGTTAACCTTAACCCCTTAATGCAAGTAATGTTTCTTAAACTTAAATAAATTGAGGACCCTGAAAAGGGAGATTTTATTTTGGAAACTTTGCTTAAGAAATTCTATGATGTTGCCAAGGAAGCTAGAAAAGTCTTTGAACGTTTTAATATGCTAGGATCATGTGTAGATGTTGTTGGTACACGGGAAAAGATGAAAAAACTGAACCTAATGGGGAGAAAATTAAGGTACCAATACCCTTCAAACTTGTAGCAATGTATGAAGCCATAGAAAAGAATCTTGATTGGATTGTTCCTGAAAACCTGTTTGATGAAAATAGTGAACCCAAGAGCGTTGAGAGAGGATCCTCTAGAACTTATTTGGATGAGATACCTTGCCTTGTTGAAGATATTTCTAGTATTAATCTTAATGCTTCTTCATCTGAGAACACTTGATTCTTCTTCTTGCTTCTTATGCCTAACTTAAAGGCGTTAAAGAAAAGTACTTATTGGGAGATAACCCAAAAGTTTTAGATGAGTCTTGGAAGTTATTACTTATGTAATGACCACTCCTTATCCTATTTATTTGCTTTTTGTGCCAAGAGTAACCTCTAATGAGAGAGAAGTAATGATTGGGAAAGTTGCTGTCCCAAAACAGATTTATGTACTTCACCGTAAAAATTCTTGTAAAATCTCTGTACCTCATTTTGAGGCGTGCATTTTTGTGCTTCTGCCCCAGGTTGTTATCTAACTTTTATTAGTTCAACACTTTTCGATTTGAGCAACAGAAGGTCCTCAAAAAAATTCGTCTTTACCTGCTGGTTTGTTTTGACAGATTTCTGCCATTATTTGCATTCGCTTCTTGTTGGTTCCTTTTTGAATTCTTTTGGGGAATTGAGATTTTTGAGGGAAGTGCTACAGTATATTGTGTTTTAATGGAAGTTTTATTGGTGTTGAAACTGAACCTAAATACTTATTATCTTGAGTGCACTAATGTTGCTAATAAAGATTGTGTGAAGTTTTGTATGAAGGAAAATTTCAGGTGTATGGAAGGAGTGAGTAATGATATGAAGGATGGACTAAAGATCAAGCTTGGGGATGCCACGCGTGTCACCCCAAGAAATATCCAATAAGTACAAGAGTCAAAGCTTGGGGATGCCCAAGGCATCCCCTTCTTCATCAATAAAAATCCCAGGTTTCTTCCAAACACTTCATTTTTATTGTTTCATGCACAGTTGTGTTGTTCTTGGAGCGTCTTCTTTTTCGTTTTAGTTTTGGTCTTCTGTTTTCTTGATTTTCTTAGTTTGCTGAATGAATTTGTTGGACCCCCTCTTTCATGCATTGGTTTTCAAATAGTTTGGTTTGGATTGGAAAAGAGTAGGAAAGTTCATGCTTAAGTGGTAAAGAGAGCTTGTTTTTTACTGTGGCCTATGCTTTGTCATGCCATGCTTGATATTGTTTTGGCTTAATGTTTAGTATTCTTTGATGTAGCATGACATGTTATAAACAATTGAGATTGCTTAATGTGCCTTGGAAGAATCATGTGTTGTTTTAGCATATTAAAGCATAGTATTGTGGTATTCCCCTTTGATGCTTTATTTGGGTTGACTTGGCACATCCTCACACCATGTTATGACTATCCCAAGTCACCATAAGCCTTTATGATCCTTTAGTTTTCAACTTGTAGTATCACTTTATGCTTTGATTAATGATTTTTTGTCGCTCTGCATGATTATGGCCATTATTGCTCCCTTAGTTGGTCGCTCCTAGTCTTTTGCTAGCCTCCATAACCAAGTATGAGTTACACTCATGCATCCAACTCCTAAAACCAAGTTATTCCAAAGAGTCCACCATACCTACCTATTAGCATATGCTATTACAAGTATATTGATTCTTTTGTTTACCTTCCGAATTAAACTTGTTATGAGAAAACTAGTGATTAAACCTCTCATGAACTTGATGGCACACTTTACTTTTCTTGCCCTTAATAAACTTGAACCATTATGTCGTCTATGTTATATATGCTTGCACTTATATGTTGGGGATTAACAGAACCATGTTGTCATGGGGAACGCTTTCAACATTACACTTGTACTTTATACCTAGTTGATATGACGCTCTTTTGTCTATGGATGTCGTCGGTGTGAAATGAAAGGGGAGCTTGTAAGTCCATGGAGTTATGTATGTCTGTTAGAGAAACGCCTGGGTCGCTGGTATAATCCATGCTGTCATGGTGGAAACCTGCAGCGTAACCATAATGAGTTGTCTATGAAGCATTCTTCTTATAAAAAAAGAGTCAGATATTTAGAAAAAAAGAGAAAAAGAAAAAAAAGATATGAGAAAAGAGGAAAGAGAGAAAAAGCACCATTTTCCCATGGTAAATAAGAAGATTGCTGAGAAGCTCGCTGTCTGCTTGCCTTGTCATTTTGATATGGGGATTCTTCCGTATCATCGGGCAAGGGTTCTCTATGATACACATGTACTTACTATGACAAGAATTTACCGGTAACTAAACTTGAGTAGCATGAGGAGCGGCCCTCGTATTCAAGGGACATGAGATTTCCAACTTATACTTCGTCAAGCATATACTCCATAGTTTGTTCACTTTAACCTTAATCACTTCAAGATGCTTATGATAGGGGCAATGAGAGTTGAAAGCTAATAAGTACCACATTTTTTGGAAGCTCTTTATGAAACTTGAATCTTTGCTTCCTTCTATGAAGGTCTTTCTTTTACTTTTATGTTGAGTCACCACCTTCTATCTTTATGCAACTACTTTGAGAGCATAGTGGCCATTCTTAGTTCTATGTGCAGTGTCCCAAGACTTGTTGATTGATGCATAACTTTGATACTGCTTGTTTTTAACTATTTGTATCTAGTCACTCTTATGAACTTTGAAGGTGTCCTATGCATTTATGTTTGCTACTCAATGAGGGACAAGCTGAATGCCACTATGCTATGTTTTCTTTATGTGAAACAAACAAACATCTTGCAAAGCATTGTTATTCATGAATCTTTTGTTTGTGCCTTTTCATGTTGCAACTTAGTTGCTTTGTCTTATTGCTAGAACTGTATCTTTCATGTTATGATTGAAGTACTATGATCCTAGCTATCAATGTTTTACAAATACTTTGATCAAGTTTATGATGGTGCATGTCACCTCAAAAATAATTCTTTCATTTTATCACTTACCTACTCGAGGACGAGCAGGAGTTAAGCTTGGGGATGTTGATACGTTTCTAACGTATCCATAATTTTTGATGTTCCATGCTTGGTTTTATCTACTTTCTATTGTTTTGTTCCAACTTTGGAGTACTTTCTATACACTTTCTTGGACTAACCTATTAACAAGAGCCATAGTGCTAGCTGCCTGTTTTCAGCTGTTTTTGGTTCCAGGAAAGTCAGAAAATGAATATTCTCGGAATTGGACGGGACAAAAGCCAAAGTCAGTTTTTCACTGAGGGACACAAGGAGCCAGAATACGAGACGGAGAGGGGTCAGGGGGCCACCACACCACCTGGCCACGTGGCCCAGCCTGGCCCGCGCCAGGGGGTGGTCTGGCCGCCTCCGGCACCCCCTCGGGCTCCCCTTTCACCTATAAGATGCCTCCAATACAGAAACCCTAAGTACCTGATCAAAATTCCACGAAAGAGTCTGTAGCCACCATCATCTCCATCCCTAGATCGAGGGGGATCTTAAGCTCTTCCCAGCACCATTCCGGAGAGGGGACTTCACCCTAGAGGCCTTCTTCATCGCCATGCAAGCCTCTGGTGTGATGCGTGAGTAGTTCATCCTTGGACTACGGGTCTATGTAGTAGCTAGATGGCTGGTTCTCCTCCTTTGTGCTATCATGTTTAGATCATGTGAGCTCCGTTCATGATCAAGATCATCTATTTGTAATTCCTACATGTTGTGTTTGCGAGGATCCGATGGATATTGAGATGCTATTTCAGATTGATTATTGATTCTATCATGTCTTTGTTATTTGGGATCTTGCATGCTTTCCTTTGTTAGTAGCTATCTTGGCCAAGTAGATGCTAGCACCTCCAAGAGTTAGTATCTATGCTCGATAGTGGGTTCATGCCTCTAGTAATCTGGGGAAGTGATAGAAATGTCTAAGGTACTAGATGTGTTGTTGCTACTAGGGAGAAAACAACAATCCTTTGTCCATATAACAATCATATTGTTTACTTTGCACGCAATGCATAATGCAATTATCCGTTGCTTTCAACTTAATACTGGAGGGGGTTCAGATGATAACCTGAAGGTGGATTATTAGTCATAGATGTAGTTGGATTACGGTCTATGTATAATGTTGTAATGCCCAATCGAGTCTCAAAGGAGTCAAGATGAATAGTATATGCATATTGCTTTCTCGATGTTTTTCAATTGCCCCGTTGTAATTTGTTCACCCAACATGTCATCTATCCTAAGGAGAGCCACCACTAGTGAACTATGGACCCCGGTCCTTTCTTTTACCATCAATCTACAATCAACTGGTTACTGTTTTGTGTTCACTTTCTGCAAACTATTACTTTCTTCCACTCGATACATTTAATCCTTTGTTTTCCACAAAACCGGTGAGATTGACAACCTCATCGCAAGTTGGGGGCAAAGTTCTATGGTTGTGTTGTGCAGGTCTCCATGTTGCTGCTGGCACCAGTAGTGCGCCCTGCCAAAGTTCAACTAGCAACACCTTTGAGGTGTTTCCTTGCTCCTACTGGATTGATAACCTTGGTTTCATAACTGAGGCAAAACTTGTTGTTGTGCTCATCATACCTTCCTCTTGGGGTTCCCCAACGGGCTCGATATATTTTGGGCTAAGCAATGAGCCATTACTATAGGAGTTGTTTGAGCCGTGCGAGTCATAGGATTACATGTGTAGGGTTTGTGCAAGTCTTTGGATAATGAGGTACCTAAACAACTTAAACTTTGTAGTAAGGGGATAACTAAAGAAATAAGCACTGGTGGGCAATAACTGTTATTTGGTTCTTCCATACTCAATTGTGTCCCGTAGGACCCGAGAACTTGATTCTTGTTCTTTGACTATCGCACTATCCGCATGTGGGACCATGAATCCCCTTCGCCTGAGCATTACTACTATCATGTACTTATGCCATGCTTTACTGCTTTATTTACTATTACGTGTGGGGCACCTGTACTGTTTTGGAACGTGGAATGTTTTCGTGGCATTGACAAGCCCAGTCACACTTTCGGGTTCCTAGTTGACGAGGGTTTAACTCGGCAATGCCCATTGTTATGGACTTGTGTTTTGGAGAAGGTGGGAGCGCTGGAGGCATCAATCGGCTAGCAAACAAGCACACAGGGATGCAAGGTTTACCCAAGTTCAGGCCTCGTAGAGGTCCCTACTCATGCTTGTCTGCTCTTGGAATTAATGAAGGAATCGAAGATTACAGGGGCGCGCAGATGCAATATGGCGAGAGTTGTGGAAACTAGGGTTGTGATTATCCTCCTCGCCACCTCCTCCTAGCCTTTATATAGATAGGCTAGGTCTCGGGTAGCAGGTCGAGTCGGTTACAGATTAGGGTTTTCCCTTTGAACTTTCTATCTTAAGCTTCTTCTTCTTGTGTCGCAAGCAATCGAGAGTCCGTGGGCCACTCGAATTCCACATTGGGCCTTGGCAACGTCGTGGCCTTCTGTCGTATCTGGACCGTGTATACCAAACTCCAGTACCTGAAGGGTATACCCATGTCAGTAGCCCCCAAGTGTCCAGTGGAATCGCAGATTCGACTAGGGACTTTATGAAGTCTTTCGAGTACATGACTGAGCATTTTTTTGGAGTGTGCTGTTTGTGTCATAGGGATTGTTGATATACGTGCCTGATTTAACCGATGTATCGGTGGCAGTTAACTTCCTTAGGGAAAAACAACGCAATCTACTCAAACTCGAGTCCCCGGACTCGAATTCAGAAAAGTGCTGGCGTAATTCGACTCAGGCCGCAGAGGTCTTACAGAAGTCGAATTCCAGTATATAAGTGTGAGCACTCGACGCGTCCGTCAAGGCATGTTCATCGTACCAGTAGGCACGGATATGTTTCCAGTAGTGCGCAGCAGATGCGTTGCCAGGCCTTATTCAGGTCTTATCTTCACGCTGTAAGCGCGATATCCGAATTTTTTGTCATCGCGGAGATGATTCGGGTGGCCCAGGAGACGTAGTCTCTGTGTAGGGAAAATGTGAGGCGGAGTCGCCATAGCATTCAAGTGTGGATGTTATCGACACACCATACGATGTACAAATAATCATAGAGTGCGCGACCAGCGCTCCCTATGGGAGTAGCCCTCGAGTGCCTGGTTGAGTCGAAGACTCGAGCAGGGACTAAAAAACTTTTGGCGACTACTGTTTTCTTTTGTTGCTTGTTTCAGTCGAATTTGCTTCTGGCGCTCCCTATGGGAGTAACCTAGATTTTCACAATCGAATCGCATATTCGAGTGATGTGTTATCTTGAATGCTTATACACCTGCATAAAAATAATCATAGGGTGCGCGACCAGCGCTCCCTATGGGAGTAGCCCCCGAGTGCTTGGTTGAGTCGAAGACTCGAGCAAGGACTAATGTAGTCAAAATCTTCAGTTGTTGATGTTGATGACGTCAATGGTGACGATGCGATGACCTCAGTTGCCCGCGTGAGCGGTTTTGACGGGACGTGATGAGCGGTGGGTCCCACTTTCTGACTTCGATTTGACCGGGCGTGCGTAATCTTCTGTTTTAACTGCGTCTCCTCGATTTCCACGCCTAATGGGAATAGTGGGGGGACGGTTCGTGCTTCAGCTTCACCATGTGTCAGTGCCGATGTGCGCCACGCGTGTGGTAGGGTTTCTGCTGGCCGTTGGAAGGATTCTTCGAGGAGGTTAAGTAGTAGCACCGCTGCAGTAATTTCCCCATCTGTCTTTGTTGTTCTTGCCTCCATTGCCATTGCTGCTACTTTCTGCTTCCTTGCGCGCATTCTCGTTGCGGCGCTGGACCAGCTCCGCACTTTCCCCAGCTACTTCCTCCGTTCCCATCGTCATCGGAAGATGAGCAAGAAGAAGGGAGGCGCTGCCGCTGGGTCCGCCGTCGCCATTGCCGCTGCCAAGAAGAAGGGCGGTTCCGCCACTTTGGGTACCAGCGCCGCTGATGCTGGGAAGAAGAAGGGTGAGGGCACCCGCGTCACCAACGGTGCTTGGCGTGCCTCCATCATCAGGCCCGTCGAACTGCAACTTCATCGTCGAGATGGAGTTTTCCGGCCGCAAAAGACGACTCGCGAGTGCCCGGCGAGGAGGTAATGCCATCTCCTCCTCCTGGTTTCCGGGTGATGTTCCTTGCGTTCATCATTCGAGGTCTTTCTCTGCCCCTGCATCCTTTCTTCAGGGGCCTCCTTTGCTTCTATGGGCTCCAGCTGCATCAGCTGTCCCCAAATTCTATTCTCCACATATCCTGTTTCATTACGCTTTGCGAGTGCTGGCTCGGAATCGAGCCACACTTTGGCCTCTTTAAGAGGCTTTTAAGTTGAAACGCCAGTCAGCATCTGGCTCTGTAGTCTACGACGTAGGAGGCTGCGGAATCCATGTCGACTCCTCTGTCACCTACTTTGCCATCAACCTTACCATGTCCGTCTAAGGGTGGAGGGACAAGTGGTTCTATATTCGCGAATTTGGAGAAGTGCTGGTGTAATTTGACTTAGGCCGCGGAGGTTT
Source organism: Avena eriantha (assembly GCA_910589775.1). Taxonomy (NCBI): domain Eukaryota; kingdom Viridiplantae; phylum Streptophyta; class Magnoliopsida; order Poales; family Poaceae; genus Avena; species Avena eriantha. The sequence continues at coordinate 187,528,078 of OU342740.1, read as the reverse complement.
TACAGGAGTCGAATTCTAGTGTATAAGTGTAAGCACTCGACGCGTCCGTCAAGGTATTTTCATTGTACCTGTAGGCATGGATATGTTTCTGGTAGTGCGTAACAGATGCGTTGCCAGGCCTTATTCAGGTCTTATCTTCACGCTATAAGCGCGGCATCCGATTTTTTTCATCGCGGAGATGATTCGGGTGGCCCAGGAGATGCAATCTCTTTGTAGGTAAAGTATGAGGTGGATTCGCCATAGCATTCGAGTGTGGATGTTATCAACACACAGTACGATGTACAAATAATCATAGGGTGCGCGACCAACGCTCCCTATGGGGGTAGCCCCCGAGTGCCTGGTTGAGTCGAAGACTCGAGCGGGGACTAAAAACGTTTTGCGACTGATGTCGTCTTTTGTTGCTTGTTTCAGTCGAATTTGCTTCCGGTGCTCCCTATGGGAGTAACCCATAATTCACAATCGAACCGTAGATTCGAATGATTAGTTTGTCTTGAATGTTCATATACCTGCATAAAGAAAATCGTAGGGTGCGTGACCAGCTCTCCCTGTGGGAGTAGCCCCCGAGTGCTTGGTGGAGTCGAAGACTCGAGTAAGGACTAAAGTAGTCAAAAGTTTCTTCTGCTGGTATTGATGACGTTAGTGCTGACAATGTGATGACCTCATTTGCCCACTTGAGCGATTTTGACGGGACGTGACGAGCGGTGGGTCCCACTTTCTGACTTCGATTTGACTGGGGCGTGCGTAATCTTCTGTTTTAACTGGGGACTGTTCGTGTTTCATCTTCAACACGTGTCGATGGCGATGTGCGCAACGCGTGTAGTAGGGTTTCTGCTGACCATTGGATGGTCTTCGTGAGGAGGTTAAGTAGCAGCACAGTTGCAGTAATTTTCCCCATCTGTCTTCTTTGCTCGTGCCTCCTTCGCCATTGTTCCTGCTCTCTGCTTCCTTGCGCACTTCCTCTTCGCCGTACTGGACCAGCTCCGTGTCTTTCCTAGTTACTTCCTCCGTTCACACCACCATCAAAAGATGGGCAAGAAGAAGGGAGGTGCCGCTGGATCCGCGGCCGCCATTGCTGTCACCAAGAAGAAGGGCGATACCACCACCGTGGGCACTAGCACTGCTGGTGCTGGGAAAAAGAAGGGTGCGAGCACCCGCATCACAACCGGCGCCTGGTGCGCGTCCATTATCAAGCCCGCCGAGCTGTATCTTCATCATTGAGATGGAGTTCTTCCACCCACGGAAGACGACTCACGAGTGCCCGGAGAGGAAGTAATCCCTTGTCCTCCTCCGGGTTTCCGGGTGATGTTCCTTGCGTTCATCATCCGAGGTCTTTCTCTCCCACTACATCCTTTCTTTTGAGGTCTCCTTTGTTTCTATGGGCTCCAGCTGCACCAGTTGTCCCCAAATTCCATTCTCCACATCTCCTACTTCATTATGCTTTGCGAGTGCTGGCTCGGAATCGAGCCTCACTTTGGCCTCTTCAAGAGGCTTTTTAAGCTGAAACACCAGTTGGCGTCCGGTTCGGTAGTCTATGACGTAGGAGGCTGCGGGATCCACGTCGATTCCTATGTCACCTATTTTTCCATCAAGATCACCGCGTCCATCCAAGGGTGGAGAGACAAGTGGTTCTACATCCACGACCAGAAGGCTGACGGAGAGGACTACGGACTCGCGCCCTTCGATCTCGCGGAGACTTGCAAGAGGAGGCGCTCCTGGAAGAATGTCATTATGCCCGGCGAGTCCGTGGAAACAGAAGTGCTCTATAAGCGCGTCTGCGACCTCGAAAACCACATAGGAAAGGAAGAAGGTGGCGCCGCTCTCATTCGCACCTGGCTACGCTGCTGTGTCTAGCCTCTACAGGCCAGAGTGCACCCTATGTACTGCTGGACCGGCGCTGATGATGTCACTCGCGTGTCTGCCGAGGGCATTTCTGCGGGTGAGGTGGATAGGAGGGTGCGATTGGTGACCAAGTATACCGCCAAGGAGGCTCTCCGAGGAGAACCAGTCGTGCCTCCTTTCGACGCCTCTAACCCTCCTCCTGAGGTAGAACTGTACTACGAAGTAGTTTCTTTTGTCAATTGCCAACAAGCGCTTGATATATAATGATGTATCTTCTGATTGTAGGACTGGAAAGTGTCTTCCAATTTCCCCCCCCCCCCCCCCGTCCTGAAGGGGTTATCCCTCGCGAAGTGGATGAAGAGGACGAGTCAGAATCGACTGTCCCAATTGAAGAGGAGGAGGGAGCCCCCGAGTCCAGCGACCAGGACATTCGCAAGCGTTCTCGCAGCAAGGATTCTGACGCTACTTCCCCGACGATGCCTGAAGGTCCTTCTACTGCTGCAGAGGAGCCAATCCCCGCCGTTCCTGTGCGCACCATGGCTCCTCCTGCCCTGAAGAAGTTGTGACTGCCAAAAAGGAGTCGTCGGAGTCGGAGGAGCAATCCTTTGACTTTGATAAATTTAGCTAGTGAGTTCTGCATTCACGACCTCGTTTTGGTTTCTTTTTGGAGTTGCTTTTTCCCTGAAGTTTTTGCTTGATGTGTTTTGTAGTCGAGCGGCGTCATCGTCTTCTAACGATGTCCAATTTGGGAAGGAGTCCGGAGTCGCAGACTCCAAGGCCAAGGAAGTGGCCGAACAGTCTCCTTCTCCTCCATTGGCGGCCCACTCCGGGCACAATTCATCAAGTTCCCCGCATGCTAGGGAACACCAGATGGTTGCCCGGACGACTGCACGGCAGTCATCTTCGGAGTCTCTAGAGGATCACACAAGCGTCCTTTTGTTGTGTTGGCAGTTGAATTTATACTTGGTGTTGTTTGTGGATCCTTTTTTTCTTCTAAGGTAGCTCATCATGAAGGAAGCTGCTGGCCTGGTGGAGTAAGTCCTTGTCATGGGTCTACAACATGCGCTACTGGACAATCGCCATCACGTTGTCAAAGGTTAGTTTTGGCATCGTCTTTTTCTTCGTGAAATTTATGAACTCGATTGATGATACACCCTATGCATTGTAGTTGAGCACAATGAACTACTTCTCCGTGATGCTGCACTCGAGAACACGCTTGCCGCAGCGACGAAGCAATCGTAGCTCTGGAGGAGTCGTGAAAGCGAGAAGAGGATCTCCGCGCTTCCACTGCTGAAACAGAAAAGTTGTTCGAAGAACAACTCTTCTCGATTGGTCAGTCCCTCTCAGGTATTTTTGCAGATGGAGTTGCATGGCTCCTTGTTTGATGTCGTTATTTGTTCTGCTAACACCTTATGTATCCAGATGCCGGAGGCCTGAGCTTCGACGCCCAGTCCCTTCGCCGCGAAGATGCGTTGGCTGGTGTTGTCGCTGCAGTCGAAGACCGCAGCGCTTCCCTTCAGGGGATGCTATTGAAGGCCAAGGGTGTGCTCAGTCGCATCCACGAGGATCTAACCCCCAAGGCCGAGCTGATCGACAACCTTGGAGACCTAGTGGAATCCCTCGCTGGAGGTATTCCCGCGGATTTCAAGAACTTGCAACGGTCCGTCGGTGCCATCATGGCACTCGCGATGGTGCAAGCCCATGGCATGGAGATGGATCCTGCCGCTATTTCCGAGGTGATGCCTGTCGACATCGGAGGCCAGCAAGTAGTATTTTCTCCCTTCGCTAGTAGCTGCGCAAAATATGGTCCTCAACTTATCGAGACAGTCGCCAAGTATTCCGAGGAGCGGCGGCGATCGAAGGCAGCGAAGGCTGCGGCATCTGGGGCTACCACAGGCAAGTCCGTGGCATCGGAGACTGCCACGGATGCGATGAATCCCCCAAAGCCAAAGTCCAAGTCGAAGAAGCAAAATGCTCCTTAGTCTGCATGTGTAATAGTTGTAGTTGCCTTTTGTTGATACTATGCTTTCGTGGGAGTGTCTCGGTCGAGACTTTTGTTGTGCTTGAATGCATTCGTGCCTTTTATCAATGTATTCTTGGTCCCTCATTTGCTCTTGCTTGATTTGTGATAGGGTACGTCGAGTGGTCCTTCGAGTGGTCCTCGTGATCCTCCGTCCACCGACGAAACCTTGGCGCAGCCGCGCTCAAAGGTGGAGGAGTTGTCGTTGCTTACGCGATTGCGTGATCGCATTAAGCAATTGGAGCGTGAGTTTCCCATCCTCCACGGTAGCGCAGATGTTTGGAAGTCGAAAGCGGAGAAGGCCACCGCCCATGAGAAGTATCTCTTGGAGGAAGTGGCGTAGCTAAACGAGCAATTCAAATGTTAGCTTTCTGCTCTCTTATCTTTCCTTTTAGTCAGTCGCGGTGATGCCTTGTCTTCACGCTTTACCATTTTGTTTGGTGTAATTGTCAGTGCTCTTCATCCGCAAGATGAGAAGGACCGGGTTGCCATTCGAATGAATGACCTGACCCAGGAGCAACTTCAGGCAAGTGGGTACTTTTGGGTGGACCATGACCGTGTGATCGCGCTTGCGACCCTGCAGGATCGTGCTTCTCGAGTACTTCATTATTTGAAGAAAGCACAGTCATGCCTTAGGCATATTTATCAAACAATGTTCCCGTTGGACGCCGTCCCTTCAAGCCTGCTGGCCCTCCTGGTGAAGTTTCAAGATTTGAGTGCAGTCTGCGAGTGCGTGCGGCAACATTTATTAGATGATGCTAAAGCTGCGTTGTCGCTGGTGCGACTGCATAGGCCAGATGTGGATGTTGCGTCTGTTGCAGCTGGACAGCCGCCTCCGCTAGAAGGTATGACCTTGGACATGGTTCCGCACTATCAAGTGGTTGATCGGCCAGTAGAGGACATTGTCGATTTCTTCGAGGAGCAGATGAACGTTCTTCTTTTGCAGAAATAGCATGTTTTGTATCCTGCACATAATTGTATAAGTGTTGTAAAGTTCATACGATTGTATTAGGTGTATTGAGCACCTGTTGATATGTGAAGACCTTGTTAGCTTATATATTTTTCGAGTGTGTTGTACTCTGCGGTTCCTTTTCGTTAGCCTGACGTGTGTTTATCTCAGCACCTTGCCAACCTGTCAGGTGCGCTGCAGCTGGGTTGGTGTTTATCAATGGTTCGATTAGTGCGTCATCTACTCAGGATACCGCGATTAGTTCGTAGAAGAAGAGTCTATAGGGTGCACGGGCCCCGAGTGAGGAAATTGCAAGAGAGTAGAAAAAATACACAAAGCTTTGGGGCACTTAGCTTTATTTATTCACAGAATAGTACGAGGTACAATGTGTGGCTAAGTAGCCTGGCTGAATAGCCTTATTTGTAATGTAAAAATGACTATGGGTAGAAACGACACAGCTGCGCGACGTTCCAGGGGTTGGAGTATGCGAATCATGTCTCAAAATCTTTAAGGCGATAGGCACCACCTAGGATTAGTTCTGTAATCATGTATGGTACCTCCCAAGGGGACTCGAGCTTGAGATGCCCTTGTTGCTTTAGTCGTAGGACCAGGTTGCCTCCAATGAAGGATCTGGGGAATAGCCTTCTGCTATGGAAGTTGCAGAGGTTCTACTGGTAGATCGTTGATCTCTTCGCTGCTATCTCGCGTGCCTCGTCAAGGAGGTCGACGGAGTCTTCGAGTGCGAGGGTAGATTCTTTCTCGCTGTATGCAACCACCCGTGGGGCTTTGAAGCGCACTTCTGCGGGTAGAACCACTTCAGCACCGTGCACCGTGAAGAACGGAGTATAGCCCGTAGCGCTGTTTGGAGTTGTGCGCAGGCTCCAGAGTATGGATTATAGTTTGTCTGGCCAACATCCAGCGGCTTGTTCGAGTGGCCGAAGGAGTCACTTCTTGATTCCACCGCACACGAGGCCGTTGGCTTTTTCAACTTGACCATTGGTCTGCGGGTGAGCCACCGAGGCGTAGCTTACGTTGATTTAGGGTTTCGCAGAATTCTTGGAACTCCTTGGAGGTGAAGTTTGTCCCATTGTCCGTGATGATGCTATGTGGCACCCCAAAGTGGTAGACAATGGACTCGAAGAACTCGACGGCGTTGGCTCCTGATTGATTTGTCACCGGCATGGCCTCGATCCACTTGGTGAATTTGTCGACCGCGACTAAGAGGTAGACATAACCACCTCGCGAGGACCTTGGGAGCTTGCCAACCATGTCGAGTCCCCATTGTGCGAAGGGCCAGGCCAATGGTATTGGCCCAAGTTCTGCGCCAGGTGCGTGAGGCTTGTCCGCGAATCGCTGGCAGGCATGGCAGCGCTGGACGATATCATTGTCGTCACGCATGGCCGTGGGCCAGTAGAATCCAGCTCATAGAGCTTTGGTGACTAGAGTGCGACTGCCAGCATGATGCCCACAGGTTCCTTCATGCATGTCGAGGAGGATGGCCCTTCCGTCCCCGTTGGAGACGCACCGTTGGAGTACGTCGGTAATACTGCATTCGTATAATTCGTCATTGATGATGGTGAATGCCTTGGATCATCGTGCGATGTGTCGCGCATCAGTTGGGTCCTCTGGCAGCCTTTTGCTAAGCAGGTACGTGATGTACGGATGTGTGCAAGGTGGCTCGATCATCATGACGCCCGTTGGCCCTTCAAGTCCTGTATCGAGCTCCATGTCGTCGAGTGCCATTGGCTCGTTAGGTGGCGAAGCCCCTATTGGTCCACGTAGAGATAAACAAAACTGTTTCCCTATGCGGTGATCCCAAGATCCAGCTCAGGTAGAAGGCCACGAGGATTACCACTAGATGCGGAGTTGCGGAATTGATGAAGCACGTCGCTTGATGCAGTGCAGTCCTCGCGATCCGTTCCGGTGCCACGATCCACGATCCGTACTTTCTTCACGATCATCGAAGTGTTGAACGTACAGCACCTCCGCTGGTATCCACACGTACGAGGAGGATCACCGGTGATGGACTGCTGGGTCCGGTACGGCGGCGACAGGACGGACTGGGGCTAGGGTTTCCAACACATGGAGTGACCTAACCCTTGTACTCTAAGCACCTGCGCCCCAACTTATATAGGGAGTGAAAGTGGGCTCCACTCACTTGTGGCCCATTCACTAAAAAGGCCTATATTAGCCACTGCAAGTCTCACTTGCTGACTAAGTCCATGTCTCTATTTGGGTCCAACAAAAATAGGTTTCCTATTTGGTAATAACCCAAACTTGCTCCCGCTCTTAAGTGTGTGACCCGACAGGCTCATGGTAACCCGGACACGATTCCGAGTCTCACTCGTGATCGATCAGTTGGTAGCGGCTCCTAGCAGAACGTGCCAACTCCCAAGTACCAATAAGTCATGACGACATACCTTCCAATGTGACTTTCGTCTGAGTCCCTTTTGCCTCACGATATACCTTGTCGGACTATAAGCGAATGATCGTCATCCCTTAAATAGTCTGACTCTCTTTCTCGATCCGAGATAAGTGATTCATCCGACTAACTCTTAGTTGGCTGCCTCGGTTAACACTTAACCGTGACACGCATGGCCATGCTTTCTGAATCATATCTTCCGAGAGGGTCCAGAGAATATCTCTCCGGATGGAGGGGCAAAATCCCGTCTTGGTTATTCACATCACGCAGCTTGATTCTCAGACGACCCGAACTCCGCCTTTATAACTGCCCAATGACGGAACAACGTTTGACAGAACTAAGTCGGAGATCCTCAACTCGGATTGTGCAATAACCTCAGGTCTAAGGATTACATTGATTGAGACATGCAAATGACGACTTGTTCGTTGCATCTCAATATGGGTCAGTCCGACTCGCTAAACTCTTTAGCCGAATCCGTGTAAGTCGGAATAGTATCTCCATGCCCATGACAAGTGTAACCTAGTCATCTGCTGACTTTCACATTGGTCTAAGTTGTGTGTCCGGCACAACCTCAATGACCAAGGACAATTAGTATGAACAACATGAATATGTAGTTCCACAATCAAATCACATATTCGATGATACATATCAGCAGTTCATACATGGACCATAACCTTATGAATACACAGGAATATCATCATTCATGATTGCCTCTAGGGCATATTCCCAACAGTCTCCCACTTGCACTAGAGTCAATCTTCCGACATCACATGTCCAGGCATCTGATGCCCATTCCTCTCAGGTGCGCCTCATGCTTCGGCTGTGGAAGTGGCTTTGTCAATGGATCCGCAATGTTTGCATCCGTGTGTACCTTGCATAACTTGATATCACCTTGATCTACGAACTGGCGAATAAGGTGGTACCGCATGAGTATATGTTTGTTCTTCTGGTGTTGTCTAGGTTCCTTGGCTTGTGCAATAGCACCATTGTTGTCACAATACACGTCTAATGGATTGGACGAGCCCTGGACCACACCAAGATCCATGAGGAAATTCCTCATCCAAACGGCTTCTTTTGCCGCCTCCGAGGCAGCAATATACTCAGTCTTTGTTATAGACGCAGACACCGTTTCTTGCTTGGAACATTTCCAGCTCACAGCCCCTCCGTTTATCACAAACACATATCCGGATTGCGAACGAGAATCATCCGATTCAGTGAGATAACTCGCATCCGTGTAACCCTTTACACTAAGTTCATCCTCACCTCCATAAACCAGGAACATATCCTTAGTCCTTCTCAAGTACTTGAGGATATTTTTAGCCGCTGCCTAGTGGATCTCTCTAGGGTCAGCCTGGTATTTGCTCACAACACTTAGAGCATAGGAAACATCCGGCCTAGTACAAATCATAGCGTACATGATGGATCCGATTGCAGAAGCATACGGAATCACACTCATCCGACTTCGCTCATCAGTTGTCGAAGGACACTGAGTCTTACTAAGTTTTACGCCATGGGACATCGGTAAGAACCCCTTCTTAGACGATTGCATGTTGAACTTCTTCAACACTTTGTCCAAATATGTACTCTGACTCAATCCAATGAGCCGCTTTGATCTATCTCTATAGATCCAGATTCCTAGTATGTAAGTCGCCTCACCCAAGTCTTTCATCGAAAAACTCCTTTCCAATGATTCCTTGGTCTCTTGCAACATTTGGACATCGTTTCCAATCAGTAATATGTCATCCACATATAAGATCAGAAAGTTTACTTTGCTCCCACCAAACTTCTTATGTAAACAAGAATCATGATCACTCTTGATGAAGCCAAATGATTTGACTACCTCATCAAAGCGAATGTTCCAACTCCGAGATGCTTGCTTCAACCCATAAATGGATTTCCGAAGCTTGCATACCTTGTTAGCATTAGCCGGATCGACAAAACCCTCGGGCTGTATCATATACACGTCCTCGGTTAAATTTCCATTAAGCAAAGCCGTCTTGACATCCATCTGCCATATCTCATAGTCAAAATAGGCTTCTATAGCTAACATGATCTGAACTGATTTAAGCATCACTACAGGAGAGAAAGTCTCATCGTAGTTAACTCCTTGAACTTGTCGGAACCCCTTCGCGACAAGCCGTGCTTTATAGACAGAAACATTTCCATCCATATCAGTTTTCTTCTTAAAGACCCATTTGCACTCGACGGGTCTTGCACCGTCTGGCAAATCAACCAAGTTCCAAACTTGATTTTCATCCATGGACTTTAACTCGGATCTCATGGCTCCAAGCCATGACTCGGAATCAGACCCACCATCGCTTCCGAATAAGTTGTCGGCTCATCACTATCTAACAACAATACATCACGAGCACTTCACAATCTAGCCGATCTTCGCAGTGTCGGTGCAGTTTCCGGCTCAGGTACCACGTCCGGCTCAACCTCTAAGGCATTTGCCGACTCGCTGCTAGCAGGTATCTCTCGAATTTCTTCGAGATGCACCGTACTCCCACTGACTCCCCGACTGAGAAACTCTTTCTCAAGGAAGATACGTTTCGAGCGACAAACACTTTGCCCTCTTCTCGGTTGTAGAAGTAGTAACCCAAGGTTTCCCTCAGATACCCCACGAAAATACACTTATCTGACTTAGTTGTAAGCTTGTCCGACTGAAGTCGCTTGACAAAAGCTTCACAACCCCAAATCTTAAGGAAAGACAAACTCGGCTTCTTGCCAGTCCACATCTCATGCAGTGTCTTCTCTACTGACTTAGATGGTACTCTGTTTAGTGTGAACGCTGCAGTTTCTAGACAATAACCCCAAAATGGTAAAGGCAGATATGTCCTACTCATCATTGACCGTACCATGTCCAACAAGGTCCGATTCCTCCTTTCCGACACACCGTTTCTCTGCGGCGTTCCTGGAGGAGTGAGTTGGGGAACTATTCCACCAGTCTTTAGATGGTCATCAAACTCATGGCTCATGCACTCGCCTCCTCGGTCCGACCAAAGAAACTTTATTTTCTTGCCAAGTTGATTTTGTACCTCATTCTGGAATTCCTTAAACTTTTCAAAGGCTTCCGACTTATGTTTCATCAAGTAGATATATCCATATCTAGTCAAATCATCAGTGAAGGTAATGAAGTACTCATAACCACCTCTGGTTGTCGTGCTCATCGGGCCACATACATCACTATGTACTAGTCCCAATAACTCGGACGCCCTTTCACAACCTTTTGCAAAAGGTGTCTTGGTCATCTTGCCAAGAAGGCAGGATTCGCATGTCTCGAACGACTCCAAGTCGAACGAAGTTAGGAGTCCATCATCATGGAGCTTCTTGATGCGTTTCCAGCTTATATGACCAAGCCGACAATGCCAAAAGTAAGTCATATTCAGATCATTTGGTTTTAACCTTTTCACATTTATGTTATAGACATATTCACTATCAAGATTCAAAATAAATAACCCGTCCTAGATGGGCGCAAAGCCATGAAACATATCATTCAAATATAAAGAACAACCATTATTCTTAATATTCAACTCATAGCCCTGTCTCATCAAACATGAGGCAGAAATGATGTTTTGACTAAGCACTGGAACATAATAACAATTATTTAGCTCCATTATGAATCCAGAAGGTAAATGAAGTTGCATTGTGCCGACTTTCAACGCAGCGACTCTCGCTTTGTTTCCGGCTCTAATGTCAACCTCGCCTCTTGCCATGCTCCTAGTTCTTACCAGTCCCTGCAACGAGTTGCAGATGTGAATGACTGATCTGGTATCATATACCCAAGAACTACCAGGTGCATCAGCAAGATAAATGTCTATAACAATGCAAACAAGCGTACCTGACCTGGAAGTCACACCTCCGCTCTTTGCTTTATCAGCCAAGTACTTGCTGCAATTCCTCTTCTACTGGCCATCCGACTTGCAGTAGAAGGAAGTGGATCCGGCTGTAGGAGATGGCTTAGTCCCTGAGGAAGCGCTTTGGACTGGGTCCTCCGCCTTACTTCCTGACTTTGCCTTCTTCTTCTTAGTCCAAGAACTCTTCTTGAACTTAGCCTTGTTTTGTACCATCAACACTTGACTGGCACCTTTCTTGAGATCCCCCTCAGTCTGGTTGAGCATCCCATGTAATTCAGGGAGCTTCTTATCCATACCATGAATGTGGTAGTTCGATATGAACTGACCATACGCGCTAGGAAGAGAGTTCAGAATTATGTCTGTAGCGAACTCTTCGCTAATGGGGTAGCCAAGCCTTTCTAGAGACTGCACGTAACCAACCATCTTGATCACATGCAGACTCAGTGGATTTCCATCCTTCAGCTTACAGATCAACAAAGCCTGAGAGACTTGATACCTCTCAGTCTTTGCCTGAGCCTGGAACATACTTTTGAGGCTTTCGATCATATCGTAGGCCTCAACATTCTCGAACTGCTGCTGCAAGTCCGATTCCATGTGAGCAAGCATAAGACAGCTAATCTCCATGGATTCATCACAAATCCGACGGTAGGCATTGGTGGCTGCGACAATCGCATTCTCATCCGGCTCAGCTGGAAGTGGGTTGTCTAGGACACGATCCCTTTTTTCTTGTTTGAGAACAATTCTCAGATTATGATACCAGTTCGTAAAATTAGTTCCATTCAGCTTATCTTTCTCTAAGATGGTTCTCAAAGCAAAACCATAAATCTGAGGAAGACTGCTAGGTGCCATTGATCTACAACAGAAAATATGATAAACACTTAAGACATGTATCCATAAAGAGCAAGCATATTAAACACTTTAATATTTATGCTCCCACTAGAACCAACACCCCTCCGGTGGTTACTTAGTGATTCAGGATCCTAAATAAGCAAGTCAACTAGTGAGCTTTAGCATCACCGCTAGCCGTCAACTGATCTAGGTAGACAACTCCTTGTCAATCGTATCTCATACGACTCCTGTTGGATGGGTGGCATCACATGCCCCGGCTCCCATCCGACTTTTCCCCAAGTCCCACAACCGTTGTGATAGACCTGTCTAGATTACCAAGTGCTTCCGCTGTAAGAGTTCGACTCGAACCCACCTAGTCGGAAAGAATTGATAGCACCTCAATTTTATGAGCCCACTACCAAAAATGTCTGACTTGTGATGGTGCAGCACTTGGCGGGGAAACCGACTAGACCTTCTTTGAGGGATTATATTCTACCAACTATCTAATAGAGGTAAAACAGAGACATAACAATAACACAAAATAAAAGCAATTATAATGTGAAATGGTATGGCTCTCTTCATGGCGATCTCCATCTCCATATAGCCTGTAATCCGACTCGTGTCAACTCTTGTCACGTGCCATCTTACACCATGTAGCCGACTTGTACATCGACTTGCATGCCATCCGGATTCTCCAAACAGCTACACTAGCTAGTAATGCAAATTACACAGAGAATCCGACACGCATGCTGTTATACAATAAGATGACAGCACCTAGGCTCCAGCCGGCTGACAAAAAACCGTGATACGCAGATCACGTATGGATTACACGCATCACATGCACATAAGCCATACCATTCACAACATCATCCTGCAAAAACAAGTTATGCATAGATACGATATCTGTTGGTGTTGTGAAACTCGCAACGACATCTAAGGCGCTATGATGTTTTTTCCGAAAAACGCAGATCTCATCTGCATTCCGGACATGGATTTCATCATCGGATAAAACAATTTTACCCAAATCCGATCCGGACTCTAATTCGATCAAACCCTTTGATCTTCGATCACTGCATCCAGGTTTACGTGTCACAGTCTACCCCGATGGCGGAAACCGACCGGTAGGGGTAATGTCGTTCCACGACCTTAGCAGTTAGATCACGGAAACCAGATCATCCATTCCCCCGAGTACAGTTGATCGAATCAACTTTGTACAAAACTGATCCATCTCATAGATCGACCACCAAAACTGCAATTAGATCCAATCTAACGCCAACTGCATATCACATATGTGTGATCTCGAGCCTAAAACCAGAAGCTAACGCTCTGATACCACTGTTGGGCCACGTAGAGATATACAAAACTTTTTCCCTACGCGGTGATCCCAAGATCCAGCTCAGGTAGAAGGCCACGAGGATTACCACTAGACGCGTAGTTGCGGAATTGATGAAGCACGTCGCTTCATGCAGTGCAGTCCTCGCGATCCGTTCCGGTTCCACGATCCATGATCCGTACTTTCTTCACGATCGTCGAAGTGCTGAACGTACAACACCTCCGCCGGTATCCACACGTACGAGGAGGAGCGTCGGCGATGCACTGCTAGGTCCGGTACGGCGGCGACACAACGGACTGGGGCTAGGGTTTCCAACACATGGAGTGACCTAACCCTTGTACTCTAAGCACCTGCGCCCTAGCTTATATAGGGAGTGAAAGTGGGCTCCACTCACTTGTGGCCCATTCACTAAAAAGGCCTATATTAGCCACTTCAAGTCTCACTTGCTGACTAAGTCCATGTCTCTATTTGGGTCCAACCCAAATAGGTTTCCTGTTTGGGTCTAACCCAAACTTGCTCCCGCTCTTAAGTGTGTGACCCGACAGGCTCATGGTAACCCGGACACGATTCCGAGTCTCACTCGTGATCGATCAGTTGGTAGCGGCTCCTAGCTAAAGGTGCCAACTACCAAGTACCTATAAGTCATGATGACATACCTTCCAATGTGACTTTCGTCTGAGTCCCTTTTGCCTCACGATATACCTTGTCGGACTATAGGCGAATGATCGTCATCCCTTAAATAGTCCGACTCTCTTTCTCGATCCGAGATAAGTGATTCATCCGACTAACTCTTAGTCGGCTGCCTCGGTTAACACTTAACCGTGACGTGCATGGCCATGCTTTCCGAATCATATCTTCCGAGAGGGCCCAGAGAATATCTCTTTGGATGGAGGGGCAAAATCCTGTCTTGGTTATTCACATCACGCGGCTTGATTCTCAGACGACCCGAACTCCGCCTTTATAACTGCCCAATGACGGAAGAACGTTTAACAGAACCTAAGTCGGAGATCCTCAACTCGGATTGTGCAATAATCTCAGGTCTAAGGATTACATTGATTGAGACATGCAAATGACGACTTGTTCGTTGCATCTCAATATGGGTCAGTCCGACTCGCTAAACTCTTTAGTCGAATCCGTGTAAGTCGGAATAGCATCTCCATGCCCATGACAAGTGGAACCTAGTCATCTGCCGACTTTCACATTGGTCTAAGTTGTGTGTCCGGCACAACCTCAATGACCAAGGACAATTAGTATGAACAACATGAATATGTAGTTCCACAATAAAATCACATATTCGATGATACATATCAGCAATTCATACATGGACCATAACCTTATGAATACACAGAAATATCATCATTCATGATTGCCTCTAGGGCATATTTCCAACAGCCCCCGACTCCGTTGACGTGCTTTCTTTCTTCTCTGGAGCCTAGGGCTTGATGGAGCGCTCGCAGATGCACTCGAGGAATACCCCAGGTGGTATAGGGGTGCAGGTCGAGCCAATGTTGGTGAGTGCGTCCGCCTCTTCGTTGCTTTTGCGGCCTACGTGCCGCAGCTCACAGCCGTCGAAGTCTCCTTCGAGTGTGTCATAGAGGTCGTGATAAGCGATCATGTTGTCGCTTAGTGCGTCGCATTCGTGCATCGTTTGATTGACTACCAGTTTGGAGTCGCTGTAGATGATGAGCCTTTTGGCACCGCAGGCTTTCGCCATCCGCATCCCATGGATTAGAGCTTCATATTCATCTTCATTGTTGGAGGCGGTGAACTGCATTCGTAGAATGTATTTCATCTTGTCTCCCTGGGGCGATGTCCGTATGACACCTGCGCCAGCTCCGTCCTTTCGCTTAGACCTATCGAAGTGCATTGTCCAAAGGTTAGACATGTCTGGCTTGTCGGGGAGCTAGTTCTCCATCCAGTGCACGAGAAAGTCCGGGAGAACTTGCGATTTGATCGCGTCGCACTTTTCATATGTGATGTCTCGTGGAGACAACTCGATTCCCTAGAGCACGACTTGTCAACACCCGGATTTGTAATCCCAGATGCCTATTATGTCATCCATCGCAATACCAGGATTACCATTTTTGTGAGACCTAACAGATTGGATATCATAGTACATCATCCATTACAAACCATAATAAGGTCTTACACAAATAAAGGATCTCATGATCCAATCTTAATACAACAAGCCGCGGAAATAAGCGTAGCGGTGGGGTCCATCTTCAGGGGCACAGGCAATGCTGACGATGGAAGATAGTCCTAGTTATCATAGTCGTCCTACTGTCCTTCATCTTGGTAGTCTCCTTCATAGTCTGGCCATAGGAATAGCTAGAGACAAAAGCCATGAGTACTCTTTAAGTACTCGCAAACTATTACTAACAAGTAAGGTAGTGCTAGTAGAATTGCTAACTCTAAGTTTATTTATAAAACTAAGTTTGAAACCTAAGCTGAGTTCAGAAACAAAGAAAGATAAAATAAAGTTCTAGAATCACTTAAGTTGGGAAGCTAGTGTCATAGTCACAACTCTGTATGTTTCAAAAAAAAGTCACAACTCTGTTGTGGTCAAGTCAAGATTCATCATTCATTTCATAAGTCATTTTGAAAACATCTGACGATGAAACAGTATGGCCACTCCAACTGTCCATAATCACGGATGCGGCTATTCGAATAATTTGACACTCTATAGAGGTGGTACACTTTCACCACAAGATTCGATACATATGTCAGGGATAACCCTGAATCATCATATTTAGTATGCAGACAATCAAACATAACCTTTCCTTTACACACCCTAGTATAAGCATCTCTCCTATGAGTATGGCCTCCCAACCATGACCATATGTCATCTGGGGCACTGCATAGGTGGACAACATTGAGAGGTAGCCTCAGCTCAAACCTCTCCCACGAGGAAACTAATACTAATGCATATAAATTTCCAGCTAAGCCTTACCCAATTCAGGTATTGTGGTTGTACGATAAAATTGGAATGGTATCGCATCCGAATCCAACCATCAGTTTTTGTAAAGGGCTAAGGCTCATGCCTCAACATTTTCATCATCATAAGCCATTTGTGTTTCTCAACACATATCAAAACATCTCAATAGAATGACTCATCATTCCAAGGTTTTCACAATTCATTTTCACCAAGTATTCCCATCTAAAGTGACTCGGTTTTTGATTTAGCTCTAAGCCACTAAGTTAAGAGTGTTCACTAAGGTGGGATGCTAATCTCAATATCATGCCATAGAATGACATCTAAAGTTATCTAGATAGGTCAAGTTTTATACTTTTTTATGCTACCTTCAAACAAGTAAGGGACTTTGGTAAAGTAAAGAAAGTAAAACTTCTAAATAAAACTTGGGGTAGATACTAGTCAAAGTGGTATAACCAAAGCAGGCTTAATGCATCTTGCTTAGGTTATCTAACTTAATTCTAGCTTGCTAACAATATCTTGCCTTGGGTAGTGCAGTGGTTGAAGTTTTCTTCCTCCTCTTCTTAGTATAACTCCTCCTCCTCGAAAGCTTGGTCGGTACTATCGTCTATAAATACATACGGGATACACAATCAGCAAACAATACTTAACTAGTCTAATTAGCACACTAAGGCACACATTTGATGATCTATTATCATCACAAGCATCACAAGGTTTTATTAACTAGCTTCATTCTTTTTATTTAAGAAAAGTAATTTCTACTCATTGAAAATAACTAAGATTTAATATTCTCCAATTAAAATATGGGATCATGTGGACCCATGGCATCACCACATATTCTAACATATGGGAATGTGATTTAAAGGTTGGATCACATTTTAATAAGTTTAAGTTTAATATTTAATGATTTAAAGTGACTAGAAATGCCTATATAGCACTAATTTGGTACTAGTCCAAAGTCACTGCATGCAAACCTTAATATTATTACATATTCGGATAGGTATGGTAAAATGTGATTTTTGAGAGTTGGAATCAACTCAGAAGCTATTATGGTTGATTTTATAAAAATGTTTGAATGAGCAAATGCTTATGTCTTGTTATTGTTACTAGGAAAGATCACTAAGTCTAAATGAATTAAATCCAATGGGCTTGGATAGATCTTTTTAGAGGCTTTCCAACAAAATTGGATTCACTCAATTTGGACGTGCACAACTTTTTGAATTGATTTTTGAACTAAGGGACAGAACTGAGTTTTAGCTAAAATAGATAAATCTAAATTTGAATTAAATGGGTCGCGCGGGAACACTAATGGGCCGGCCCAGTCTCACTCCGCGGCGCTGAGAACAGCTGACAGGGGGTCCCTCATGTCAGTGGCTCTTTAAACGCGAAGCGGTACGGGGCAACGTGGACCGTTGGATTAGAAAAAAGATCTACGGCTGGGCCTTGTCGTCGACGACGGACAGGTCACCGGCGAGGTGTAACCCTAGCGGCTTGGTGGGGGTCTGAGGCGGCTTACCGGAGCTCCGGCGAGGGTCGGCGAGGTGGGCAAACAAACAAGTCGAGGACTGTGGTTCTCCTGGTACTGGCGGCGTCCAAGGAGATGGCCTAGATCAACGGCTCCCTTCTTCTCCCTCCGCGGCAGACTCCGGCGAAATTCCGGTGCTGGGGACTAGGGCTTGCTCCGGTGGGGCTTTGGGAGGTTTCTGAGGTGGAGTGGATGGAGCTGGTGTGACGAATTGGTGCTGGGGAGCTCTCTATTTATAGCGGGGCGAGGGGTGCAATCCGGCATGGGCAGGGCTCGCCGGTGATGATGGCACAACGAGCTAGAAGCTTGGGCGGTGGGTTAGGACGGTGGGCGGTGCCCTGGCGAGTGTCACGGAGGTGCGTGTGTAGTGCATTGCGGTCAGGAGAGGTGAGTGGCGCGGCATGCACAATGCCTCTTCCGACGGTGAACTTTGCGGTGGCCGGCGACTACTGGGCACGGTCGGGGAAATGGGCATGTCCGTTAGCTTCCTAGGACGGTGGTGATCGTGTAGGTGGGCAGCGAGAGCTAGGCGGGGTCTGGTTGAGCGGGGACCGTGTGTGCTCTGCGGGCGGCGTCGGCATGGCAGACAAGCTCCAGGCGCGGCGGTTCCTGGCTTCTCCTCGCTGTGTCCGCGGGCTGGGGCTGGCCTGGTGGTGGAGGTGGACCACGAGCGACACATGGGGCAAGGTTGGCGAGGCTGGCGGCTATTGTGGCGCGCTGTCGCCGGTGAGGGTGCTCAAGGTGCTCGGCCTTAATGGCCATGACCATTTGGTCGTGGGCACAGTGGGTGGACGGGCTAGCAAAGGGTAGGGGATGTGCTGGGGTGGCTCTGGTTGCAAAATGGGAGACCACATTGGTCCAAACACTGCTCACAATAGTGTTTGTGGTTTTTTCCAGATTTTTGCACACAAGGTGTTTGACAAATTGGCCGAAAGAATTCAAGTTTTGAATTTTGATATGATTTTTGGTGGAGTTGTTTGTCACATGCTTAATCATCTGTGGTTGCTTGGATTTGTGAAATTCAGTTCATTTGAATAGTTTTTGAAAAAGCGTGATCTTGATACATACACTAGATTCAATTTTCAAATGCCATTTAAATTTAGTGTTTGAATGTTTTTGGTAGATCACAAAGTGGGCCTTGGTACCTCACTACTTGTACTAGCAAGGGGTGCAAAGATCCACATTTGTTTCTGTTAAGATTTGAGTTCTAGGAATAGCCAAAGTAGGCATGGTGATTAAAATGGCACAAATAACCATTTGCTTATTTTATTCTTTTTGATTTATTTTTCTTTGGGATTTGTTTGGGAATGATCTAGATGATGTTTAATTCACCCTAGAATCATTTTGAAATCAATGGATCACTCAAACATGGCAATTCAAAACACTCCTATTTTAAATGCATACACATATGAATGCTTAATGATTTTAAATGGAAAAGTTTTTGTTAATTCTAAATTTGATGATTTGGATCTTAATAACCTTGGATTAGAGTTTTGGGATGTTACAAACCTTCCCCCCTTAAACAAAATCTCGTCCCGAGATTTACGAAAGAAAAACTAGGAACTAAAGAGATCTGGGAACTCTGTCCTAATGTAATCTTCTCGCTCCCAAGTGGCTTCTTCTTCGGTATGGTTGCTCCATTGAATCTTGAGAAATTTGATACTCTAGGTCCTGGTGGTTTTGTAAGCTTCTTCCAAGATATGGATGGGCACTTCATGGTATGTCAGGTCCTTGTTGATATCAATAGCTCGGTGATCGATGTTCTTGAAAACTCCAGTCTTCTCCAGCACTTGTAGGCATTTGTGAAGTAACGAGATATGGAACACATTGTGGATGGCTGACATCTCCTCTGGTAGTTCCAGTTGATACGATACTTCTCCTCGACGGTTCAGAATATTGAAGGGCCCGATATATCTGGGGGCTAACTTTCCTTTCAGACTAAAGCGTTGTGTTCCCTTCAATGGCGAAACCTTGAGATACACAAAATCTCTGACATTGAAAGTCAAGTCTCTCCTTCTCTTGTTAGCGTAACTTTTTTGTCTGGACTGGGCGGTCTTGAGGTGCTCACGGACTTTGTGAACTTTCTCTTCAGCTTCTCGGAGAATGTCGGGTCCAAAGATATGACTTTCTACTACTTGCGACCAATTCAAAGGGGTACGGTACTTTCTTCCGTATAGGAACTCAAATGGTGCCATTTGCAAACTAGCTTGATAACTGTTGTTATATAAGAACTTTGCAAAAGGTAGGCAGTCTTCCCATTTTGATCCATACTCCAACACACAAGCTCTCAACATATCTTCTAGGATTTGGTTGAGTCTTTCAGTCTGTCCATCGGTTTGCGGGTGATACGCCGTACTAAAGTTCAATTTGGTTCCCAATCCTTCTTGGACTTTCTGCCAAAATCTCAATGTAAACTGGGTTCCTCGATCTGATACTATGGTCTTGGGGGTGCCATGCAGACTAACAATTCTAGCAATGTACAACTCTGCTAGTTTTGAACTCTGGTAGGTTGTCTTGACGGGTATAAAGTGGGCTATCTTCGATAGTCTATCAACGATGACCCAGATTGAGTCATTTCCCCTACTAGAAGTAGGCAAACCGGTGATAAAGTCCATTCCGATGGAATTCCATTTCCATTCCGGAAACTGCAATGGTTGCAACAATCCTGCGGGTCTCTGATGCTCTACTTTGACTCTTTGACAGATGTCACACTTGGCGATGTAGCTACGAATTTCTCTCTTCATCTTGTGCCACCAAAATTGCTCTTTCAAATCTTGATACATCTTTGTTCCTCCGGGGTGGACAGAATAAAGAGTATCATGAGCTTCCTGCATGATAACTTGCTTCAGATCTGAATCTGCTGGCACACAGATACGTCCTTCGTACCACATAACTCCTTCTTCGTCTTCGGTGAATCCAGGTACCTTTCCCGTACCAATACGACGTTTGATTCCGTCGATACTTTCATTTCCCTTCTGGGCTTCCTTGATTTGGCTGATGATACATTGCAAATGTATCTATAATTTTTGATGTTCCATGCTTGGTTTTATCCACTTTCTTGTATTTTGTTCCAACTTTGGAGTACTTTTATTATGATTTCTTGGACTGTATTGCTTTCTCGGTGTTTGCATGTATTGCTTTCTCGGTGTTTGTCAATTGCCCCGCGGTAATTTGTTCACCCAGCATGTTATCTATCTAAGGAGAGCCACCTCTAGTGAACTATGGATCCCGGTCCTTTTTCTTTACATACAATCTACAATCTTTTACTGCTTTGTGTTTACTTTCCGCAAACTTTTACTTCTTTCCATTCGATATGTTTAATCCTTTTTTTACCGCAAAACACGGTGAGATTGACAACCTCATCGCAAGTTGGGGACAAAGTTCTGTGGTTGTGTTGTGCAGGTCTCCATGTTGCTACTAGCACCGGTAGTGCGCCCTGCCAAAGCTCATCTAGTAACATCTTTGAGGTGTTTCCTTGCTCCTACTGGTTCGATTAAACCTTGGTTTCCTAACTGAGGGAAACTTGCTGCTGTGCTCATCATACCTTCCTCTTGGGGTTCCCAACGAGCTCTACATCAACACCATGCACCAAGCACTTTTCTAGGCGTCGTGTATTGATCCATCAAGCGATTTTCTGGCGCCGTTGCCGGGGAACGAAGAAGAAGAAACTCCCACCTCAACTACACGGCATTAAAGATTTTCTGGCGCTGTTGCCGGGGAGTCAAGAACATCTTCACAAGGGGAGTCCCTCATAACTAATCTCTTTACTTTGTTGTTTTTGTTTTGCTTAGTTTCTTTTTTGCTTTGTTCGCTTGCTTTGTTCTTCAAAAACACAAAAAATTAGTTTTACTTGTTTTGCTTTCTTATTTGAAAACCCAAAAAAATGACTACTCTTGAAAACACTAAGTTGTGTGACTTCACTAGCACCAACAAAAATGATTTTATGAGCACACCTATTGCTCCACCTGTGGCTGAAAATACTTTCTTTGAGATAAAACCTGCTTTACTCAATCTTGTTATGAGAGAACAATTTTCTGGTATTGGTAATGAAGATGTTGCTTCCCATATAAATAACTTTGTTGAACTTTGTGACATGGAAAAGCATAAGATATAGATGGTGATATTATTAAACTGAAATTGTTTCCTTTCTCTTTGAGAGGAAAAGCTAAAGAATGGTTGAATTCCTTAACTAGGAATAGTATTGATTCTTGGACTAAGTGCAAAGATGCTTTTATTGGAAAATACTATCCTCCTGCTAAGATTATATCCATGAGAAGTGAAATAATGAAGTTTAAACAACTTGATAATGAGCATGTTGCTCAAGCTTGGGAAAGAATGAAATCTTTGGTAAAGAATTGTCCCACTAATGGACTGACTGCTTGGATGATCATCCAAACTTTTTATGCAGGATTGAACTATTCTTGAAGGAACCTATTGGATTCAGCTGCTTGAGGTACTTTCATGACCATCACTTTGGGTGCTGCAACAAAACTTTTGGACAATATGATGGTTAATTATTCTGAATGACATACTGAGAGAGCTCCACAAGGTAAGAAGGTAAATTATGTTGAGGAAACCTCCTCCTTGAGTGATAAGATTGATATAATTATGTCTATGCTTGTTAATGGGAAAGCCCATATTGATCCAAATAATGTTCCTCTAGCTTCTTTGGTTGCTCAAGAAGAGCAAGTTGATGTGAACTTCATAAGAAATAACAACTTTGGCAACAATGCTTATGGTAATAATGCTTATAGGAACAATTTTGGTAACAAAAATTATAAGCCATATCCTCCCAACAATGGTAATGCTTACGGAAATTCTTACAACAATAATAAGAGTGCTCCCTTTGAACTTGAAGTTATGCTTAAAGAGTTTATTAGTAAACAAACTGCTTTCAATAAAACTATTGAGGAAAAACTCTCTAATGCTGAAAGGAATATAACATATTTGGCTGAAGCTCAATCTACTTTGAATAAAATGGCTGCTAAACCTGAAACTAATGAGAATCCCTTTGCAGCTACTAATGCTATACAAGTAAGAATTGATGAAAATGTTAGACTATTAGCTGAATTACATGCTAAGTGGGAAAGAGAAGATGAAATTGCTAGAAACATTAGTGTTTCTACTATTACCACCACTAGTGTTGAGGCTAGTAATAGTTCTACTACTTTAGATGATAAAGTTGATTTTGATCTTGATGGTTGCAACATCTCTGAAGTTATTAAGTTCCTACAAAATCTTGCTAAAAGTCCTAATGCTAGTGCTATGAACATGGCTTTTACAAAACACATTACCGATGCTCTCATAAAGATTAAAGAAGAAAAGATGAAAAATAAAGCTTCTATTCCTATAAAGCAAGAAGATGGTTGGGAACCCATCATTAATATGAAACTGAATGACTTCGATTTCAAAGCTTTGTGTGATCTTGATAGTAGTGTTTCTATTATGCCTAGAAGGATTTATGATATGCTTGATTTGCCTCCTCTTGAAGATTGTTATTTGAATGTCCCACTTGATGCTAATGCTAAAAAGAAACTCATGGGGAGTCTTAATGATGTTCTTATTATGGTTAATGATTCCTATGTCCCTGTTGATTTCTATGTTTTGGATGTTGAATACAATGCTTCTTGTCCTATTACTTTGGGAAGACCTTTTCTTAGAACTGTTGGTGCCATCATTGATATGAAAGAAGGCACCATTAAATATCAACTCCCACTCAAGAAAGGTATAGAACACTTCCCTAAAAAGAGAGAAAATATTTCTTTTGCTCCTCCTATTAAAAAACAAAATTTGGTCTTAATGCTTCTTCGTTCGAGAACACTTGATTCTTTCTTTGGTTCTTATGCCTAACTTAAAGGCGTTAAAGAAAAAGTACTTGTTGGGAGATAACCCAAGAGTTTGAGTTGAGTCTTGGAAGTTATTACCTCTGTAATAACCTCTCATTATCCTTTTTATTTGCTTTTTGTGCCAAGATTTACCTCTAATGAGAGTGAAGTAATGAATGGGAAAGTTGCTGTCCCGAAACAAATTTCTGTGCTTCACCGTAAACATTCCTTAGAGAGCTCTGTACGTCGGATTGAGCTGTAATTTTTTGTGCTTCTTCCCCAGGTTGTTATCTAACTTTCGTTTATTCAATACTTTTTGATTTGAGCAACAGAAGGTCTTCTAAAAAATTCTTCTTTACCTGCTGATCTGTTTTGACAGATTTCTGCCATTTTCTGCATTTGCTTCTTGTTAGTTCCTTCTTGAGTTCCTTTGGGGAATTGAGATTTTTGAGGGAAGTACTACAGTATCTAGTGTTCTAATGGAAGTTTATTTGGTGTTATAACTGAACTTTGAGACTTATTTATCTTAAGTGCACTAATGTTGCTAATGAGATTGTTTGAAGTTTTGTATGAAGGAAAATTTTCAGGTGTATGGAAGGAATGAGTAATGAGATGAAGGATGGACTAGAGATCAAGCTTGGGGATGCCACGCGTGTCACCCCAAGAAATATCCAAGAAGTACAAGCGTCAAAGCTTGGGGATGCCCAAGGCATCCCTTTCTTCATCAATAAAAATTCCAGGTTTCTTCCAAACGCTTCATTTTTATTGTTTCGTGCACAGTTGTGTTTCTCTTGGAGCGTCTTCTTTTTGTTTTCGTTTTGGTTTTTAGTTTGCTTGGTTTTATTAGTTTTCTGAATAAGTTGGTTGGACCCCCTCTTTCACACTTTGGTCTGCAAATAGTTTGGTTTGGTTTTGGAAAAGAGTAGGAAAGTTCATGCTTATGTGGTAAAAAGAGCTCGTTTTTGACTGTGGCCTATGCTTTGTCATGCCATGCTTGATATTCTTTTGGCTTTATGCTTAGTATTCTTTGCTGTAGCATGACTTGTTATAAACAATTGAGATTGCTTAATGTGCCTTGGATGAATCATGCGTGGTTTTAGCATATTAAAGCATAGTATAGTGGTATTATCCTTTGATGCTTTATTTAGGTTGACTTGGCGCATGCTCACACCATGTTATGACTATCTCAAGTCACCATAGCCTTCATGATCCTTTAGTTTTCAACTTGTAGTATCACTTTATGCTTTGATCAATGATGTTTTGTCGCTCTGCATGATTATGGCCATTATTGCTCTCTTAGTTTGTCGGTCCCAGTCTTTTGCTAGCCTCCACAACAAAGTATGAGTTCCACTCATGCATCCAACTCCCTAAACCAAGTTATTCCAAAGAGTCCACCATACCTACCAACTAGCTTATGCTATTCCAAGTATATTCATGCTTTTGTTTACCTTCCACTTGTTATGAGAAAACTGGTGATTAAAGCTCTCACGAACTTGATGGCACACTTTACTTTTTTGCCTCTAATAAACTTGAACCATTGGGTCCTTATTTGTTGCGTATATGCTTGCGCTTTATAAGTTTAAATTAGCAGAACCATGTTTCATGGGGAACGCTTTCAACATTGCACTTGTACTTTGTACCCCGTTGATATTATGTTCTTTTTCTTACGGATCCCGGTGGTGTGAAATAAATGTGGAACTTGTAAGATCATGGAGTTTGTATGCGTGTTAGAGAAACGCGTGGGCCGCTAGCCTAAGCCATGCCTAATCATGGTGGAAACTTGCAGCATCACCATAATGAGCACTCTATGAAGCATCCTCAATAAAAACCTAAGCAAATAGCAAATAAAAAGATCGCTGAGATGCTCATTGTATGCTTGCCTTGGCATTTTGATTATGGGAAAGATCCTGTATCATGTGCAAGGGGTACCCCGTTGGCGGTTCTTAATGATACACATATACTTACAATGACAAGAGCTTACTCTTGACTGAAGTTGAGTAGCATGAGGATCGGTCTTCGTAAGTAAGGGGCATGAGATTTCGGTTTATAACTTGTCAAGCATATCCTCTTAGTTGTGTCACTTTAACCTTAATCACCTTCAAGATGCTTATGATAGGGGCAATGAGAGCTGAAATCTATAAGTACCATAATTTTTGGAAGCTCTTTATGAGACTTGAATCCCTACTTCCTTTTACAAAAGGCCTTTCTTCCACCATTATATTGAGTCTCCACCTTCTATCTTTATGCACCTACTTTGAGAGCATAGTGGCCATTCTTAGTTCAATGTGCATTGTCCCAAGACTAGTTGATTGATGCATAACTTGTTATTGCTTGTTTGAAACTATTGTATCTCGTCACTCTTATGAACTTTGAAGGTGTCATATGCATTTATATTTGCTACTCTATTGAGGGACAAGCTGAATACATTTATGCTATGTTTTCTTTATGTGAAACAAACAAACGTCTTGCAAAGCATGTTATTCATGAATCTTTTGTTTGTGCCTTTTCATGTTGCATCATAGTTTCTTTGCTTATTTCTAAAACTTTGTATCTCATGTTATGATTGAGGTACTATGATCCCAGCTTTGAGTTTTGCAAATACTTTGATCAAGTTTTGATGGTGCATGTCACCTCAAAAATTATTTATTTTTATCACTTACCTACTCGAGGACGAGCAGGAGTTAAGCTTGGGGATGTTGATACATTGCAAATGTATCTATAATTTTTGATGTTCCATGCTTGGTTTTATCCACTTTCTTGTGTTTTGTTCCAACTTTGGAGTACTTTTATTATGATTTCTTGGACTAAGCTATTAACAAGAGCCACAGTGCCAGCTGCCTGTTTTCTGTTGTTTTTGGTTCCAGAAAAGTCAGAAAATGAATATTCTCGGAATTGGACGGGACAAAAGCCAAAGTGCCTATTTTTCCGGAAGGGATCAAGTGCCAGGATACGAGACCGAGAAGGCTGGGGCCCGGCCACACCACTTGGCCACGCGGCCAGGCCTGGACCGCGCCAGGGAGTGGTCTGGCCGCCCCCAGCACCCCCTCGGCCTCTCCTTCCGCCTATAAGTTGCCCTCGGGACGAAAACCCTAGGTACCCGATCAAAAGTCCACGAAAGAGTCTATAGCCGCCGTCGTCTCTGTCCCTGGATCGGGGGGATCTGAAGCTCTTCCTAGCACCCTGCCGGAGAGGGGAATTCACCCTGGAGGCCTTCTTCATCACCATGCAAGCCTCCGGTGTGATGCGTGAGTAGTTCACCCTTGGACTACGGATACATGTAGTAGCTAGATGGCTGGTTTCTCCTCCTTTGTGCTTTCATGTTTAGATCTTGTGAGCTTCGTTCATGATCAAGATCATCTATTTGTAATTCATACATGTTGTGTTTGCGGGGATCCGATGGATATTGAGATGCTATTTCAGATTGATTATTGATCCTATCATGTCTTTGTTATTTGAGATCTTGCATGCTTTCCGTTGTTAGTAGCTATCTTGGCCAAGTAGATACTAGCAAGGTTCATGCCTTTGGTAATCTGGGGAAGTGACAGAAATCTCTAAGGTACTAGATGTGTTGTTGCTACTAGGGAGAAAACAACAATCTTTTGTTCATAGAGCAATCGTATTGTTTACTTTACACGCAGTTCGTAAAGCAATAATCTGTTGCTTGCAACTTAGTACTGGAGGGGGTTCGGATGATAACCTGAAGGTGGATTATTAGTCATAGATGCAATTGGATGGCGGTCTATGTATTATGTTGTAATGCCCAATCAAGTCTCAAAGGAGTCAAGATGATTAGTATATGCATGTATTGGTTTCTCGGTGTTTGTCAATTGCCCCGCTGTAATTTTTTCACCCAGCATGTTATCTATCTAAGGAGATCCACCTCTAGTGAACTATGGATCCCGGTCCTTTTTCTTTACATACAATCTACAATCTTTTACTGCTTTGTGTTTACTTTCTGCAAACTTTTACTTCTTTCCATTCGATACGTTTAATCCTTTGTTTACCGCAAAACACGGTGAGATTGACAACCTCATCGCAAGTTGGGGACAAAGTTCTGTGGTTGTGTTGTGCAGGTCTCCACGTTGCTACTAGCACCGGTAGTGCGCCTTGCCAAAGCTCAGCTAGTAACACCTTTGAGGTGTTTCCTTGCTCCTACTGGTTGGATTAAACCTTGGTTTCATAACTGAGGGAAACTTGCTGATGTGCTCATCATACCTTCCTCTTGGGGTTCCCAACGAGCTCTACATCAACACCACGCACCAAGCACTTTTCTAGGCGCCGTGTATTGAGCCATCAGCTGATTAATGTGGGTTGAAGTTTAATGCTAGCTAAAAATCCTTTGCTAACTAGCTCAGTTCTAAACTACTTCAACTCCTCGTACAAACTTGGTTGCTTCTTCTTGATCATGGTGTTTAGCCTACACGTCAATCTGCTAAGAGCATCCTCTACCACATTGGCTTTGCCGGGGTGATAGTGAATGTCCAGGTCGTAATCCTTGATTAACTCTATCCATTTCCTTTGCCTCATATTCAGCTCCTTCTGAGTGAAAATATACTTCAAGCTCTTGTGATCTGAGTAAATCTCACAGCGATTACCCATAAGATAATGACGCCATGTCTTCAATGCCAACACTACGGCGGCTAATTCCAGATCATGGGTCGGATAGTTCTTCTTATGCTGCTTTAGTTGTCGAGACAAATAAGCGATGACTTTGCCTTCCTGCATCAATACACATCCGAGACCAATCTTGGATGCATCACAATATACATCAAACGGCTTCTTGCTATCTGGCATGATCAATATTAGGGCTGAAATCAATCTCTTCTTCAATTCTTGGAAACTGGCTTCACATTTGTCGGTCCATTCAAACGTCTTGTCCTTCTTCAACAATTGGGTCATGGGTCTGGCGATGCTCGAGAATCCTTCTACGAACTTACAGTAATATCCGGCCAATCCGAGAAATGCACGGACTTGGTTTGAGTGGTTGGGGCTTCCCATTCTTCGACATCTTTGATCTTGGTGGGATAAACAGAGACTCCTCCAACAGACACAAGGAATCCTACTTCTTTCAGCCAAAACTCACGTTTGCTGAACTTGGCATATAGCTGATGCTCTCTCAGGGTTTCTAGGATGATTCTCAGATGTTGCTCATGCTCTTCTTCTGACTTGGAGTAGATAAGGATATCGTCGATAAACACAACGACAAACTTATCTAGGAAATTCATAAAGATCTTATTCATGAGATTCATGAAATAAGCAGGGGCATTGGTTAATCCAAAAGACATAACCATATACTCGTATAAACCATAACAGGTAGTAAAGGCGGTCTTCGGAATATCCGTTGCACGAATCTTAAGTTGGTGATAACCAGTCCTAAAATCAGTCTTTGAGAATACTTGGGCACCAGTCATCTGATCAAACAGATCTTCTATCTTTGGCAGAGGGTACTTGTTTTTGATGGTGACGTCATTCAGCTTTCTATTATTAGTGCACAACCGATTGCCTCCATCTTTCTTGTCGACGAATAACACGGGTGATCTCCATGGCGATGTGCTTGGTTGAATCAAGCATGTTGCTAACATAGCATCCAACTGCTTCTTTAGTTCCACTAACTCTGAGGGGTTCATGCTATAGGGTCTCTAGGTTATGGGTCCGGTTCCGGGGATTAGTTCGATAATGAACTCAATATCCCTATCCGGGGGCATACCGGGCAATTCATCTGGGAATTCGCCGGGGTATTCACAGACTACTCTAACCTCGTCTATGGTGGGTAGGGCTAGACTCTTGTTGCACTTGAATTGACGAGGTAAGGTTTCAGATATATGCTCTACTATTACTCCAAATCTTCTAGTCATGGTGATGGCTTTATATGCATAGTCTATCAGTCCTTTATGCTTTGACATCCAATCCATTCCTAGTACTACTTCCAATCCTTTGGTTCCAAGTACTATTAGATTAGCATAAAAATATATCCCATGTATTCTAATAGGCACAGCTTTGCAAAATTTTCTAGCTTTTGTAGGTGAACCGGGGATTTGGACTATCATGACATGCTTCAAGTTGGTTGGGTGGATCTTACTAGTGGATGCAAATTCTTCAGTGACAAATGAATGCGATGCTCCCGAATCAAACAACACCCTTTCTAAAACTGAGTTGATAGAAAACATATGCAGCACTACATCTGGCGCTTCTTGGGCTTATTCGGCATTATGGAAGATACGACCGTTGCGGTTGTGAGGGTTCCCTGGGGCAAACCTTCTCCCTGGTTGAACACGACGTTGTTGTTGAGCTGGGGCATTCACATTGGCAGTGGCGGCAGTCTTCTTGGGGCACTCATTGGAATAGTGTCCCTTCACTCCACACTCGAAAGAAGTTATCTGGGACTTGTCTTTAGCTGCGATAGGCACAACATTGCTTCCAGTTCTGGGTGCAGTGTTGTTGTTGTTGTTTTTGCTCATGGGAGGTGCACGGTCGAAATTGCTGGTGTTGCCAGGGTTGTTGTTGTTTCCTCAGGACTTCACATTGCCTCCGCTACGGTTGGGGTAGCTTGGGCGAGACATTGGGGGTCAGTTGTTTCTTGGTGCATACCCTGCAGACGGGTTGGGACGGTACTTCTGGTTACTGCTGGATCCAGCTTGGTGCATCATACGACGTTTGCGGTTGTCGTTTGCCTGGTTAATGTAACTACCTCGGTGAATTACGCTCTTAGTTACATGCCTGGATGAACGAAAGTGGTTAAAATAGTATGGTGGGGCCCAGGGCCACTCACGGTAGACCTTTCGGCCGTCCTAACCACTTTCAGACATCGGGACAAGAACGAGCAGCGTAATCGGCAGGCGAAGGGATCAACTACATACACAAATGAGTATGTATGCAAGCCACATACAACAGTCCTCAGAGCCATTCCATCTAAAAGAAATAGAAATATTGCAACGCCATACGGCAAGATTCAAATATCCTAGATAGAGATAATAATTTAGGATAGCTCCTCATACAACAAACATCAGAGTATCAGGCGGAAGAGGAAAACAAGATCCGAGTACAGATAAGAAGCAAATCGGCATAAGATGCCCCATAAATAAACACATCCCGCCCACAGATCTCACGGATCCCCGTTCCCGGAATCTCTACACCGAATGATCGTTGCCAACATCATCTGTCTCTTCCACCCAGTATCCATCTTGTGGGTACACCTGTTCATCTAAATCAAACAATTTATCGTGTGAGACCCTAGGGGTACTCAGCAAGTCTTTATGCCGCTAAAGGGGACACAACCTGGGGTGGCGCAATTGCAGCAAAAGATAATACCCAACAATTCTACAGATACTCGCTAACCATCCTCCTAACCAATGATAGACGGATGTCCGTGAATTAAGAACAACAGTTATAACAGTATAATTAACAGATCCATCCTCCTCCTCCTTACCAACGAGGAAGCGGACGAACAACCCCCATCATCCGTTGGCAGTTTTATTAACCATTCCATGAGCGTTGCACTAATTACTAGTCAAGTACTTAGTCAAATTCAAAGCGGTGCTTTAGTTATACTTGTCTATGATCGAGAAACTGTGCTCCAAGTCATCCATAACCGCGGACACGACTTTCAGAAAGATTTCCCCTGCAGGGGTGCACGAATAGCAACACACACTCGATCAACCTCAGAAAAACCAAATCAAAACCCAACGAGGCATTCACGACAAAGCAATCACAGCATTCAGAAATATTCCAGGGGGCCACCCCAATAAGCTACCCGCAACGAAGTTGTCCGGCTCCGAGACGGACCCAGGGTTTGCGACGACGGCTGTAAACGACTGGGAACCTGAAAATATGACTGGGCTTGTCGATACCGCAAAAACGTGGCGCGATCCAAAACAGTACAGTTGCTCCTCGCACAATCTTAAATAAAGCAGTAACATGGCATCAGTACAGGATAGTAATAAAGCCCCAAACTAATTGTGGCCCCAAGAAATAAGAATGAATCAAGCTCTGGCTCAGGGGGGTCCATAAGGCCTCCCGGATGTGGATAGTGCGAATAGTCAAGGAACAGGAATCAAGTACTCGGGGTCCTACGGGACACAAGTGAGCAGGGAAAAACCAAATAGCAGATATTGCTCACCGGTGCCTCTTTCATTAGTTATCCCATTACTACTCAGGTTGAGTTATATAGGTACCTCGTTATCCATCAGACACTCACATACCCTACACATGCTTTTCTACGACTCGCATGGCTCAAACAACTCCCGTAGTAATGGCTCATGGGATGGAGGAACAAGCTTCGGTGGGGTTTAAAAGTAAAGGCTATGCAGTACTTGGGATTCA
The DNA here is from genome assembly GCA_910589775.1 of Avena eriantha. Taxonomy (NCBI): domain Eukaryota; kingdom Viridiplantae; phylum Streptophyta; class Magnoliopsida; order Poales; family Poaceae; genus Avena; species Avena eriantha. The sequence goes on along the minus strand of OU342740.1, from coordinate 187,496,229 downwards.
ATTTAATGCAATCGCGACTCAATGATGCAAAAATAAGATAGAGGCAATAGGTACTGTATGTATGCAAGCATGTGGTAGTGCTTGCCTGGCAGCTCAGTTGAAGCGAGAGATGGATCTGGGTAGTACTCCTGTGATTCCTGGTAATTCTCCTGCTGGGCGTCTATTCGAAGAAGAACCAAACAAACAAGGGCCAACATAAATAAAGTGCACACGCATATGATTTAAAATGCGACAAGCAAACAAGCATGCCATGATGAATGATGCACAAATTACATGGCATTAAAGTAGCATGGTAAGGGTGAGGTGTGGTGCAAGAATTAAAGCATTTTAGTAGTTATTCAGTCCAATTTTATTGCCATAAACAATTCAGATTTGTAAGAATGACATGATGCATGCTTCTATTCAGAACAAGGACTGCATAAATAGAACGGGCTCGTCGCGCTGATCGATTTAGACATATTATTTGTCGAATTTGGAGTTGTAGAATTAAAGTTATTAATTTATTAAGAAAAGGGCATTTTATTGTAATTTTAATCATCTCGAAATTTTAAAGTGTTCAAATGATATTTTGAATGGCATATTTGAATTCCTCACATTTTTCTGATTCCAAAACATATATTATTTGTATTATTTTGATTTATATTTGAAAAGTTATTTAAATCTGATTTGAATTTGAATTTAAATCAATTTTGAAAAAGTTTAAACAGACAACCAGAAAAACTTTTGTCACCCAGCCTGACCCAGCCATAGCCACTGACGGGTGGGCCAATGTTGCTTGGGGCCACGCACGCGGAAAAACTTTTGCTACCGCGGCTCCACCTAGCCACTAAGGGTGACAGATGGGTCCGACGGCTACTGGCCCACGTGACAGTGGGGTTACCCCTAGAGGCTGACAGGTGGGGCGAGGGCTGGAGCGCGGGTTACGGCCTGAGAAAACAGAGGGGCTTTTCTCCAAAACGCTAGTGCGGCTGACAGGTGGGGCTAGCGAGGAGCGTGGGTTAAGCAGATAAAAAGCTAGGGGGTTTTCTGCAAAAGAGGGGCCGCGGTACTGTGCTTCTGTTTCCTCTGAACTATCTGACAGAAAACAACGCGCGGTGCAGCGCGGTGGGGGTCGAACTCGCGACCTTGCGTGCGCGGGCGGCGGCGGCTACCGCTGGGTTGGGGAGGGGTTGTTGTCTGGGAGCGGCTGCGCGGCTAAGTGAGGTTCTAGACGGCGCGGGCACGTGCAGACACAGCGAGCTGCGGCGCACTGAGGGCGTTCGGCGCAACGCATGGTGCGGCTAGGGCTTTACGGAGGAGCGGATGTTGTCTAGGAGGTGGAAGGGCTTACCGCGGGGAGGTTGGTGGAGTCAGATCGGGGAGTGGCGCAGAGGATCGTCGACGAGGCTGGCGAGCCGGGAGTCTAGGGTTTCTGCAAGGCGTCGACGTACTGGCGGTGCTGGCGCTCCTTGTCCTCGTCGGCGCGTGCAGGCGATGTAGAAGAGAGTCCACGATCTCCCTGACCACCTCCACGTCGTGCTGGCCGGCTAGAACGAAGGGGCGACGCGGTGCTGGCGGTGACCGGCGGCAGGTGCTGGCCACGGTGAAGAAGAAGGGGAAGGAGAGGGCAGGCTCGGGCGGATCTGGGCGATGCAGGAGAGCCGTGTGGATGAGGGCAAGCGAGAGAGAGGGAGGAGATGGCGTGTGGGCGTGGGACAGGGAAAAGTAGCCTCGGCTCTTTCCTTTTCTCCTCGATCACGTGCTTACTCGGGCTGGGGAAGGTAGGCATGGAGAGGCTGCCGGTGGGGACGGTGAGGGGTAGCATCTAGGCCAGCCTAGCAGGTAGAGAGAAGGAGAGCAGAGGGGAGACTCGGTGGTAGCTTAGGCTAGGTTTAGATGGGGTAGTCTCGGGTTAGGGTTTTGTTAGGGTTAGGTAGGGTGGCTGGGGTGTGGGCCAGGGACAGAGAGGGCCAGGTGGAACGAGCAGGTTAGAGAGAGAGGGAGTGTAAGAAAGAGAGGTGGGAGGAGGTTTAGGGTTTAGTGTAGAACTAGGTTAGAGGAAATTAGAGATAGATAGCTAGGTTAGGTTTTTATTAGGGTTTAGGTTTTGAATTTGTTTATGAGACCATACCAAGAGGAAAGTGGGGCTTGATCTAGCATAAGCTAAGGTGGAGAAGAAACCAAGAAAAAGAGAGAGAAATGAGATATGTAGAATGAGCCTCATTTGATCATGCATGAAGAAATTACAATTAATAATGATGTTGATGAGAATATGGGGATGATGTTGATGAGTACAGTCTACATCTCATCATGTAGTCCATTCAGGAATCTCTCCTTCTTCTTGGCCTCCATGTTGATCTCATCAGGTGCATACATTGCTAAGGACAGGAATTTGTCACGGTACTCCACTACAGTCATTCTGCCCTGCTTCAACTCTCTGAATTCATCCCTCATTCTGGTGACTAGTCCCTGTGGCACGTGGGTGCGGCTGAACTTGATTTTGAAGGCTTGCCATGTCATCACTTGACCATGGTTCATCAGGCGGATGCTGTTCCACCAGGCTCCTGCATCTCCTGCCAAATAGTGGGTGGCAAAGAGAACTTTCTCGTTGTCATCAACTCTGGCTACTTCCAAATTATTCTCCATGGTCTGTAACCAGTCATCAGCATCTAATAGGTTCTCTGAAGTGCTAAAGATTGGGGGATTGGTATTCTGGAAATTCTTCAGCTTGGATCCTTGATGATCCTGATTTCCATGTCCTTGGTTGTTTTGGGCCATCTGGGCTATCTGATGCAGTGTTGCTAAGTTGGCTTGGCGCTCTGCCCTGCTTGCTTCACAGTCTGCAACTAACATCTGCATAATCTGCAGCATTGGGTCCTGCGATAAGCTGCTCCCTCTGGGGTTTCCACGAGTCATCTGAAGATTGAGATAGATAAAGGGGTAAGACGGAAAGTTCTATGGTTCATGGTTTTGGTTTCAAGGCTAAAACTTTGAGTTTGGCTCAGGTTTTGCAACTAACTCCATTTCATTCATTCAAACAAGCACACGATACAAACACACACACACACACCACAACAAGGAAAATATATGGTTTTAAGAACCATTCTGCTAGCTACGATACATTGGGACCAATACATCTCATGCTACGACAGTGCTCTAGTGCATCTACTCATCATCGATGAAGTCGGAGTCCTCATCGTCGGTGTAGAAGTCTACAGCATCCTCCTCCAGAAAGGCATCATCATTGCTGAGGTAAGAATCCATATCTCCCTGGATGTCTTCACCCTCCTCTTCTTCCTCCTTTGCTGCAAGCTGAGCTTCTTGCTCCTTGACGGTCTTCTCGAGATCGGCCACCTTCTTGCGAAGACGGGCGATGGTGCGATCCTTCTTTTTCGTGCTGGCGGCAAAGGGACTAACGGTCCTTAACAAGTAGTGAGAGAGTCTGGGCCTTCTGGTCGGCAATGGCACGGTTATGGTTGGCAAACTCCCTAGCATTGTCCAATTCCTTCTGGCGATCGTACAGCAGGAAGTCAAGGTTCTCCACTTGACGCTTCAACTCCGGGTGACCTGGCATCTCCATTGGCATTCCCATGAAGTCACGCCTTGCATAGTACGCAAAGCTTCCTTGGATTTGGTTGACACTGAGGGCACATAGACGTGCGAGAGCTTCATGCATTGCCTGGCTAATCCATCTAGCCAGTTGTTCTCTCTTACGGAGAACTGGATTCTCCCGGACGTTGGTGCTTCTATGCTTCCTCGAAGATCAGCGGTGACTAGCCATTGCAAATCTCCTCCTGGGGGTCCAGGAAGTTGAGCTCCAAGAAACTCCGGATGTGGGTGTCCCAATAACTCTGACAGTGAATCTAGATCCCTCTCGAAGATCAGTTGGCCTCCGTCCCCCAACTGGTAGAACTTGCTGAACTGAGTCTCCATCTACAAGAATTAAGGATGAGGAAGTTCGTGAAGTGATCAAGTGTGGTTGCTTGGATTTGTGAAATTGAGTTCATTTGAATGGTTTTTGAAAAAGTGTGATCTTGATACATACACTAGATTCAATTTTCAAATGCCATTTAAATTTAGTGTTTGAATATTTTTGGTAGATCACAAACTGGGCCTTGGTACCTTACTACTTGTACTAGCAAGGGGTGCAAAGATCCACATTTGTTTCTGTTAAGATTTGAGTTCTAGGAATAGCCAAAGTAGGCATGGTGATTAAAATGGCACCAATGACCATTTGCTTATTTTATTCTTTTTGATTTATTTTTCTTTGGGATTTGTTTGGGAATGATCTAGATGATGTTTAATTCACCCTATAATCATTTTACAATCAATGGATCACTCAAACATGGCAATTCAAAACAACTCCTATTTTAAATGCATACACATATGAATGCTTAATCATTTTAAATGGAAAAGTTTTTGTTAATTCTAAATTTGATGATTTGGATCTTAATAACCTTGGATTAGAGTTTTGGGATGTTACACGACTCGTTCGGTGGCGTCAGGATTATTGAGTATATGCCCGAGCGGGGCGTCGTTTACCACCACGATTGGGTGCTCCTGGAAGTAGTGGTGCAGTCGTCTGGCTGTCATGAAGACGCCATAGGCCAGCTTCTGGTAGTGCGGGTACCTCTTCTTTGTTGGCGTGGGAACATTGCTGAGGTAGTGTACTATGTGTTGTACACCATGGACTTTATTTTCTTTGGCTCGCTCCACCATGAGCATAGTGTTAACCACCTGGTTGGTGGTGGAGATGTAGAGCAGCAGCGGCTCCTTTTCGCGAGGCGTCACCAGTACTGGCGAGGTGGATAGTAAGCGCTTGAGGTCCTCGAATGCTTCTTGCGCTTCATCTGTCCACTCTAACTTGTCAGCTTTGCGAAGGGGTTGGTAGAAAGGCAGTGCCTTTCGCCCATTAAAACTGATGAATCGACTGAGCGCCGTGATTCACCCAGCCAGCTGTTGGACGCCTTTTACGTTCTTCGGCTTCTCCATGGACAGTATGGCCTTTATTTTCTTCGGGTTTGCCTCGATTCCTCTTGCGGAGATGACATACCCAAGTAACTGCCCAGATGGCATGTCGAAGGCGCATTTGTCCGGATTGAGCTTGATCCGGTAGCGGTCGAGGTTGGCGAAGGTCTCGCGAGATCGTCGATTAACGAAACTTCCTCCTTGGTTTTGATGATGATGTCGTCGATGTAGACTTGGATGTTGCGACCAAGTTGATTCTTGAGGCAGGCATGCATGCACCACTGATAGGTAGCTCCTGTGTTTTTTAGCCCGAAGGTCATGGTGATGTAACAGAACACACCAAAGGGCATCGTAAACATCATCTTCTCTTGGTCCTCCTCCTTCATTCAAAGCTGATTGTAGCCTGAGTAGGCGTCGAGGAAGTAGAGGCGTTTGCATCCTGCAGTGGAGTTGATGATTTGGTCGATTTGCGGCAATGAGAAGTGATCCTTTGGGCAGTGCTTATTCAGGGAGGTAAAGTCCACGCACATCCGCAGGACATCCGTGTCTTTTTTAGGCACAAGCACTATGTTAGCGAGCCAGGTGCTTTCCTTGATCTCGCGTTTGAAATTTGCGTCGAGGAGTCTGTTGATCTCCATTCCGACTGCTTTTGCTCTTGGTTCAGACAGTCGATGTATTGTCTGCTTGACTAGTTTTACGTCTAGGTTCACGTTGAGTGAGTGCTCGGCGAATTCCCTGGGAACCCCTCGCATGTTTGCTGGACACCAGGCGAAGATTTTCCAGTGCTCACGGAGGAATTTGACGAGCGCCAGTTCCTATGCGGAACTCAGGTTGTTGGCGATCAGGGTCCTCTTTGTGGGGTCCGTTGGGTGGACCTGGACTTTCTTCGTGTGCACCGATGAGTCGAATGACAGGTCAGGTGAACTTGGCCTGCTTAGGGGAGACTGACTGTTGTGTGTCGACTCCTTCAATCTTGCGAGATCCTCCTGCATGCCGAAGGATTGGGAGATTCTATTGAATTCCCTGTCGCAGCTATCGGACCTCTCGAAGCTTCCATTGATTGTGATGACGCCATTTGGACCTGGCATTTTCATCTGCAGGTAGGCGTAGTGCGGTACTGCCATGAACCTAGCGAACACAACACGTCTGAGGATGTAGTGGTATTGCAAAGTCCAGTCGGCGACTTCAAAGTCAATGTGTTCTCACCAAAAGTTTTTCGGCGTACCGAAGATGACGTCGAGGTTGATTTTTCCTAGGGGATATATGCCCTTGCCTGGGACGATGCCGTGGAACATCATGTCTAAGACCTCCAGACAGGTCAGAGGGATCCTCATCGCACGCAAGGTACTTGCGAACATGAGGTTGATGTCGCTCCTGCCATCCATGAAGACGCGACTCATATCGAAGCCACCAATCTATGCCTCAATTATGAGGGGACAGTTGCCTGGATGAGGGACTTGACGCGGATGGTCGCGCTTGTCGAGGGTGATGCAGGAGTCACTTCCATTGAGGTACTCAGTGGTGGAAGGTGGGGAGTTTATTGCAAAGTTGACTTGGCGAGTGATGGCCTTCTGCACTCGATTTGAGGGACACCCTTTTTGGATCATCATGTTGCCTATGGCTCGCGGATATGGTTTGCCTCCGTGGTGCTAGACTGGCGCGGCCGCGGGTGGTGGTGGAGGAGCTCCATGTGCCATAGCGCCTGGGGCGGCTCCATAGCCCCAGTTGACCGCGTCGCGATTCATCTGAGCCAAGCCCTCGTGGAGTTTGAGGAACTCGCGGCAGTCCTTGAGAAGGTGGTTGGACTTCTTCTTGCCGTCGTGCTTGTTGATGTAGAAGTGCATGTTGCATGGCCCGGACAGTTTGTCCTCGATAGATGTTGCGGGTGCCTCTTCACGAGTGCGATGCTGCCACACTTGTGTGGTATTCCTAAAGTCACGGTATCCACCACTATAATAATCGATGTTACGGTTGTCATCATGTTTGTCGGTGTAGCCGGCTTCGACCATATTGACGTCATCACGGTCATGGTAGATGCGCATTCGACGCTTGCTTTGGCTGACGCGTCTGTATCCGAGGTCGTCGTCGTTGGAGTGGGCGTGGTTTTTCACCGAATCTTCTCCGTCCCCCCACCGATTCACGATTTCCATCGATCGTTTTGGGCTTCGGGCGGCCCAGCTCCTCCCTGAGCTCTATGCGGCGAACTCCGCCATTGAACGCGTCGATTGCATGGTCTTCAGAGATGTTTTCTATGGAGTTCTTGATGATGGACCACCTCTGGATGTACGAGCGTAGCGACTCGCCAGGTCTTTGTTGGCAACCTCTTATTTCTTCGATTGATGCGAGCCTTTTTTAAGTGCCCTCGAAGTTGCTCACGAAGCTATAGACTAGCTCTTCCTAGCTGCGAATGGATCTGCATGGGAGGTTGTTGAGCCATGCACGAGTGGTGCCCTGCAGCTGCAGCTGCAAGCATTGCATGGCCGTGCTTCGACTCCCGCCGTGGAGCCTGACGGAGGAGATATGATCCTCTAGCCAGATCTTCGGGTCCTGCAGTGTAACACCCCCGGGATTAGGGTTAAGTAAACCTCGAAATATCCTCTGAGATAGACTTACCTCCAACCTTAGAGACTCACAGTATATGATTCGGTAGCATTACAGAACACAGGGATTTAACAGCATAAGTTTAAACTCTTAATAGAGTACGATATCAGATTATTACAAGCCAGGGGTCACAGACCCATCATTACACCAAACAGCGAAAGCAAATTATGTTGTTCTACACAACAAACTTAAAGAAGGGCCTAAGAGGCCATACACATAAGCGACGTCCAACCCATAGTCTTCAGGCTACTACCTAGGACCCCCAACTACTCGTTTATGTCAACGTAGAAGTCACCTTCAGTTGCGGCTAGATCATCTGAGGAATAAAAACAATAGCACAAGGCTGAGTACGAGAATGTACTCCGCAAGACTTAGATAACCTAGTATCTACATGCTCTGGCTAGAAAAGCTCTCTCTGGATTTTCTTTGCATAAAGCCAACTTTCTTTATAAACAAGAGAGGGAGAAGAGGCTCGTCTACACATAATACTTTCAAAACAGGGTAAGAGAGCGACAACTCCATCTTGAACATCTGAACTTGTTAACCAGGTACATCTGAACTCCTCATCTAGGATCACCCCCTCAAACCCCCGAGGAAGCATCCTTAAGCACACGTGGATCAACAGGTTTTATTTATAGTTAATGTTATCTATGATCTTAGAATTCGGTCACCAAGCGTTCATAACCGTGAACACAGCTTTTCGAAAAGATTTAACCCTGCAGGGGTGTACAACTTTACCCACACGTACCAACTGACTCTTTGTAACATCCCAAAATTTTGCAATTTCAGATGTTACTAGAAGCATGCATAATATCATTGCATCATGGCATCACATATCAAAAACTGCATCGGGTATTTTCTTAAACCCCATAGTCAATTATAGACAAAAACGGGTAAAACCTTTTGAACCACCAAAACCCTTGAAAAAATGTTATGTTAAAGTCCTACTCTAACCCTCTCCTTTTTACAAAATTTTAGAAACAAATTTCGTCTAATTCGGAGTCCGTTTGCAAAACTTATTAAACAAATAACAAAACAGAAAATAATAAAAAGAATAAAAAAGAAATCTAACCTAAGCGGGCCAGCCAAAGCCAGCCCGCAACTAACTACCGCCACGCCCGACCGAGCGGGCGACGCGTAGCGCGTGGGTCGGCCTGGACGCCGCCAGCAGCCCGCACCGCACCACACCGCCGCAGCCACCGACAGGCGGGCCCCACCGTGTCGTCCACCCCGACGGGATCGGAGCGAACTCCCAACGCCGCCGCCGCGTCTGGTTCGGACTCCCCGACAAAATCGGAGACGAACTCCGCTGCCCCCTCCCCCACATCTCTGGCAAATAAAAGCCCCAGAACCACCGCCTCTAAAACCTAAATTTTTTTCTCGAGAAGCGCCTCTGGGCTGCCGATTTCGAGCTCACCGGAGCTCTGCCGCCGGCGACGTCGGAGGGTGAGCCTCCCGTTGAAACCGAGGCCTTTTTCTCCCCTCTTTACGCTCCTTGTTTCCCTCTCTAACGACCGCATCGCTGGCGCCATTTTTCCCCTTGAACAGAAGCTCGTGCCAATCGCAATTGCTCGCCAGAGCTTCGCCAGAGTCCGCGAAGTCTAGTCGCTGTTAGCCGTCTACCGGGGAGGAGGTGGTCCACGCCGATCACGGGAACGGAACCGCGAGGAGGAGCCGCACGCCGTCCACTACTCCGTCACGCCGGGGAAGCTCCGCCGCCCATCGCCGACCATCACCGACGCGCCGCCGCCGTCCGCCGTCGACCTCGTCGCCGCCCGCCACGGTAAGCCGCTGGCCCGTCCGTTACCAATCCAACGGCCCAGATTAGTTAGGCCTACCGAACCGGTACCGACGAACCGCATCGCACCACGTGGCACCGGCCTTGTCAGCGTGCCACGTCAGCCCGCGCGCCCCGCTGGCCCAATCCCGAGCCGTCACTTGTCGCCGCGTGGTTGGTCGCCGTTCTGGTTTTCTTTGAAATAGGCAAAAAACACTTTAATCTTGTAAAATCCATAGTAATTCGAATATTAGTCCAAAAATTGTGTATAATATACCGTTGGATTCATATTTTCGAGTAGAACACAGATCTACAATAATATTACTGTTTTGCCACAGAAATCTTGCAGTAGGATTTAAAATGTGGATTAGAGTATTTTAATTCTAGAAAATTATCCGTAGCTCCATTTTAGTTGATTCTTGTTGCGTTGTCTTTGTTTCGACAAGACCTTCTGTAGAAAATTATCATATCATGCTTAGGGTGTTCAGATCTATCTCGAGGTAGATTGGAGTTGTAGATCTAGTTTTGAGCTTGGTTATTTAGGGTTTAACCCAAAATACCTAAAATCTGTGGGAAATCGATTCTAATGATATCCCCAACTCAACAACACCCCTGGTTAAAACCATTGGTCGAAATCAAATACATCCTTGCATATTACCATGTTGCGTGCATGCATATTTGACTTCGTGACTTGTTTTGTGCAAATTGTGATTGAATCCATGTTTGTTTTGTTAGATTGCTCGGAGTGCGCTGAGGAGTATTGTTGTGTAGATTGCTACTCGGATCAAGGCAAGTTACACCACTTGTTTATACTTATGTCCCAGTTTTGACTATGCATGTTTTACTCTTCAAAATTCTGTAGTATGCACGTGTAGGATTTTGGTAGATTTTCTTAGTACTATTTTGCAAGTGCGGTTTTGTAGCATGCCGTGAGTAGCTCTATGCCTAGGATTCTCTATCCCAATAGGTTATCCTATTTTTCTAAGTTATGCATACTATGCTATACACTTATCTATAGCAAGTACCGTTGGGAGGGTACGAAAGACTAAAAAAATTCTAAGTATGATAGCTCTCTCGAGCGAACTTTTCTCCTCAAAACCCCCTTCAAAATAAAACTAAGTTTTCTTCTAGGAGGAATGGTTGTCGGGACAACGAGTGGGTTTTTGGTGGAGGACGGCCGCCCAGGAATCAAAGAAGTCTGCCACGTTTCAGAATTCAGAAGCTTCCCGTGCAACCACAATACATATGGGCTCTGTCTTGGCTTAGTACTTAGTGGGAAACATCACCGGGGTACCAACATTTAGAGGTTCTTGGCACGGTTGGATCCAGCTGGTAGAGGGGCTACTAAGGGAAGGCTTCTCCATGGTCTTGTCTATACAAGGACTTGATCTTGGATTGTGGGGAAAGTTGACAACCTCTCGAGAGTATTGCAATCTGATCGATCAGCCGTGTTCACGGAAACAGAACAACTTTGAGCATCTGAAGGATGGAGCCTCTTGAAGATCTTCCTCTCTCTTTTCCAAACTTAACGTTTTATAAACCCCAGGGCGTGAGTAATATCGCCATTGGGTGGGATTTTGGGAACTTGGTGCGTAATATCCAAGTGCTAGGTTGAATTGGGCACTTGGTGAGTAATATCCACATGTTCCATTCGACCCTATACTATTCATCAAAGTTTACAAAGTAGGGAAAACTTTCTTCCTCTTTTCTTATTACATTGATAAAATTGGCTTTACGCAAATGAACCCCAGAGCCTACTCTTAGCCTTACATGTAGAGATAGTCTTACTCTTTCCTTGGTGTAAATTGCCAATACATTCAAAGTATTGACCCAACTTGTTGGCTGCACGTCTTATGTGCAGAATCCAAAGATTGAAAGGTGCGTAGGGATCGCGGGTCTTCACGCAGCTAGCCTGAGGCATTGATGAACTCAAGTTTTACTTAGTTTCCGCTGTTTTATTTGAGCTAGCCATGAGCTATGCAAGTTGTAATAATTATACTCTAGATTATTCGTGTAATAATGACTTGTGTTTTACATGATATTCATCGACTGTGAAGTGCTAGCTATTGATCCAGGGACTAGCATGTTAATCATAGGGACTTAGGATCCTTATTGGTCCGAGGTCGCAACACTCTTAATGCCAAATTATTAGCCCTCTTCCTTGGAAGGCCGGCAGAGGGTGGTTGACCATGACCTTTACCTTGTTGTCGCCGAGACCATGAGTCACGCCCTAAGGAGGGTTCCGCCATAACGGGTCAAATCCCGAAGCCAGTCCCTAGAGATGTGGGCGGGGTTGGTTTATCAGGGGCGCCATCTACCCCAAGAAACCCTGGCCACGCTTACCTACATGTTATGATGCACCTCCTTCACCTCCTCTTTCGAAAATAGTTTCAACGCATATGCCAAATGGAAAGCCCGAACTATCTGACTCATGGAATCTACTAGGCAAGTTAGTTAGTCGAGGGGTTTTCCAGGCCCCGTGTGGTTGTACGCTCGTCTCGATTCCAAAGGCAAGAACTCGGTTCCTAGTAGTGGCGAGCATAGGACTACAAAAACCACACCCAACATGGCCTCCCATGCAAGCCTAAGCATATTTATCGGTCACCTTTGATCATGTCTCCATCTCCTACCTTTCTAGATTCTTTGGCATCTCCGATTCATCATCATCGGAATGGATCAGGCGTAATTACTAAGCATGGCTAAGCTTGACCATCGAAGAAGCTCTAGCAACACACACATGCCAGACCTAGGTATGCTAGGAACAGTGGATTAGGTATATAAGGCTACAACAGGGAAACTATGCAGCATATAGGTAACTCTAGCTACTAACAAAATACCACATTGGAATCGTGTGCAACATAGCGAGAAAGTGGATACTTTGTAAAATATGGGTTCATAATGAGAGGCTACGCTTGCCTTGTCCTTCAGTAGACATATATGGATCTTCGGTATCGTTGAGGATGAGGAAGTGGTTGATGAGTAGAGTAGTTGGACCACCTTTAGTTCTATAGTCGAACGTTATTCGCGATTGTAATGAGTACCAAACATCTTATATTGGTTAGTTAAATTTGGTTGAGTGTGTGGATTTTTGTGCCATGTGTGCCTTGCCTTTCTCGTGTCTTTCTTGTTTACATAAGGGTAGGAGTTTATTCCTTAGACTTTCTATCTATTTCTTAACTTGCCTCCCAAACCCTCCAGATGGCGAGACGTGGAAACAACAATAACAACATGCCCCCAGAGATAGCTCAACTTCTGAACTCCCAGAATCAGTTGATCCAACTCCTCACTCAAAACATGCAAAACAACAACAACAACAACAATCCGCCGCCTCCACCACCTCCACCGCCCCAACAGGATCGCTTGACTCGATTCTTGAGGTTGTATCCCACAATTTTCTCAAGTAGTTCTAAGCCAATTATGGCAGACGACTGGCTCCGCACCATCAACAAGAAGTTAGACACCGTCCAAGTTGTTGGAGCTGACAGGGTGCGCTTTGCCGCGCACCAACTTGAGGGACCAGCTGCTGAATGGTGGGATAACTACCAGGTCACCCACCCTGACATTGAAGCTATCACCTGGAACCAGTTTTACCCATCACGTAGCCGCGGGAGTCATGTCACTTAAGAGACGTGAGTTCCGCGACTTGAAACAACTACACCGCTCTGTCTCCGAGTATGGGGACCTTTTCAACAAGCTGACACGTTATGCACCTGATGATGTATCCACTGATGCCAAGAGACAGGAGGAGTTCTTGAGGGGACTTAATGATCCAATATCTATTCAGCTTGTAGCTCTGAAGTTCGATAACTACCAGGAACTCCTGGACAGGGCAGTTGTGGTTGAAGCAAAGCAAAGGAGTATAGAGAACCGAAAGAGAAAGTCCACCTCACACAAGCACAACTCTACCCCATATCAGAAGCAACGCACTTCGTCACCACCACCCCACAGCCACAATGGCCACAACCACAATGGTCATCGTCATGGAGGACATAACCACAATGGCCATAAGCACAGCAATGGAAATGGCAATGGGAAGGATCTGAGTGAAGTGACATGCTTCAAGTGTAACAAGACAGGGCACTATGCGACTACTTGTCCCGAAAGGATGAAGAATGGGAATGGGAATGGAAACGGCAACGGACAGAACCATGGCAATGGTAATGGAAATGGGAAGAAGCCGAATCTGTTCGTCAAAGCCACGGTGAATCATGTCTCCGTGGAGGATGCTCGTGAGGCACCTGACTCCGTGATTGGTAAGTTCAAGCTTAACTCCACACCTGCAGTTGTTCTTTTTGATATTGGTGCATCGCGTTCATTCATATCAAGGGTATTTGTGGATAGAGGCAAGATACCTACGGAAACTATTAGTACTCCCCTAAGGGTAAGTTCTCCTGGAGGAGAAATAGTGGCAAACTCTGGATGTCGTGGGTTAGAACTAAGGATTGGAGCGCACACCTTTCCCACCAGCCTAGTCGTTCTGGAATCACAAGGATTAGACATAATTTTGGGCATGAATTGGATGACCGAGTATAAGGGAGTCATAGATTGTGCCAAAAGGACTATCGCACTCACGACTCCGGAAAAGAAAAGGATCCGCTTTAAGTCAGCTTTTGCACTCAAAGGAAGTATGGTGAACTCTCTTAAGGGGGTTAGCTTGGAGGATGTCCCAGTTGTGAAGGAGTATCCAGATGTGTTTCCGGAAGAACTGCCAGGGATGCCTCCCGACCGAGACATCGAGTTTCTCATTGACTTGATGCCTGGTACTTGACCAATAGCAAAGAGACCATACAAGATGGATGTGGATGAGTTGAAGGAACTTAAGAAACAGCTGAGAGAGCAGTTGGACAAAGGCTTCATTCAACCAAGTTCATCATCTTGGGGAGCACCTGTCTTATTCGTGGAGAAGAAGGATAAAACCAAGAGGCTGGTTGTGGACTACCGGTCGTTGAATGAAGTGACAATCAAGAACAAGTACCCTCTACCCAATATTAATGACCTGTTTGACCAATTAAAGGGTGCTAGTGTTTTCTCTAAGATTGATCTCCAATCAGGATATTTCCAGCTAAAGATCCGGGAACAGGATGTACCCAAGACAGCTTTCACCACAAGATACGGATTGTATGAGTACACCGTGATGTCATTTGGCTTAACCAATGCCCCAGCATACTTCATGACTATGATGAACAAGGTGTTCTTGGAGTACCTGGATAAGTTTATTATGGTATTCATTGATGACATACTCATATACTCCAAGGACGAGAAAGAACATGAGAGGCATTTGCGCCTAATCATGGAAAAGTTAATGGAACACAAGTTGTATGCCAAATTTAGCAAATGTGAGTTCTGGTTGAAAGAAGTGGGATTCCTTGGTCATACTGTATCAGCTAAAGGTGTTGCCGTGGAACTAAGTAAGGTAGCTTCCGTGACAGAATGGGAGTCTCCTAAGAATGTGGGTGATATTAGGAGTTTCCTAGGCCTTGTGGGATATTACCGAAGATTCATTGAAAACTTTTTCAAAATAGCAAAGCCTATGACAGAGTTGCTGAAGAAAGAGAAGAAGTTCCAATGGACCGAGGAATGTGAAGCGAGTTTTCAGGAATTAAAGAAGCGTCTAGTAACAACACCAGTTTTGTGTCTCCCTGATATCCAAAACGATTTCCAAGTCTATTGCGACGCTTCTCGGCAAGGACTGGGTAGTGTACTAATGCAAGATGGAAAAGTAGTGTCATACGCCTCTCGGCAACTTAAGAACCATGAGAATAACTACCCCACGAACGATTTGGAACTAGCATCAGTTGTGCACGCGCTTAAGGTATGGAGACATTACCTAATGGGCAAACATTGTGATGTGATCACGGATCGCAAGAGCCTTAAGTATATTTTCACTCAAAAGGAGTTAAATATGAGGCAAAGGAGATGGCTTGAGCTCATCAAGGATTATGACTTAGACCTGCAGTACCATCCTGGAAGGGCCAACGTTGTGGCTGACGCCTTAAGCCGGAAAGTCTATGTAAATGGACTTACCGTGGGAGAACTTCCAAAAGATTTGTGTGAACAATTCAAGGACCTCAGGTTGGAAATAGTTCCGGAGGGATACTTAGCAACTATGGAGATAGTGCCAATGCTTCTGGACCAAATCAAAGAGGCCCAGAAGGGGGACAAAGAGTTGGAAGAAATAAGAGCTAATATAAGCAAGGGTAAAGCAAAAGGGTTTCACACGGATGAACAAGGAACACTTTGGTATGAGAAGCATTTGTGCGTTCCCGATGACCCTGATATCAGGAAGTTAATCCTTCAGGAAGCTCACGATTCGCCTTACTCAATTCATCCCGGTAATACAAAGATGTACATGGATGTGAAAGATAGATTCTGGTGGAACAACATGAAAAGGGAAATTTCTGAATATATCTCCTTGTGTGACGTGTGCAACAGAGTCAAGGCCGAACATCAAAAACCCGCAGGACTGCTGCAACCATTACCTGTGCCCGATTGGAAGTGGGAGAAGGTAGGCATGGATTTTATCACGGGACTACCCCGGACTCTATCTGGGTATGACTCCATCTGGGTAGTGGTCGACCACTTCACAAAGGTGGCCCACTTTATTCCCATAAAAACACCTATACGAGTGCTAAACTTGCCAAGATTTACATGTCAAGAATCATAAGCCTTCATGGTGTACCCAAAGGGATTGTCTCGGATAGAGGTACCCAATTCACCTCTAAGTTTTGCCGGTAGCTACACGAGTCTCTAGGGACGCGACTGGAGTTTAGTACCGCCTTCCACCCACAAACAGATGGACAGACAAAAAGAGTCAACCATATCTTGGAGGACATGTTAAGAGCCTGTGCGCTAGACTATGGGTCTAGTTGGGATGATAGTTTGACATATGCGGAATTCTCATACAATAACAACTACCAAACTAGCATCAAGATGGCCCCATTCGAAGTTCTATATGGCAGAAAGTGTAGGACTCCGCTGCTATGGAGTGGGGTTGGAGAACGTAGTTTTTTTGGACCTGAACTGATCAAGGATGCCGAAGAGAAAGTGAGACAGATTCAAGACAGGTTAAAAATAGCCCAATCCAGACAAAAGAGTTATGCTGATTCCAAGCGCAGGGATGTGACTTATGAAGTAGGAGACCGTGCGTATCTCCGAGTTTCAGCACTGCGAGGAGTTAAGAGATTTGGTATCAAGGGTAAGTTAGCACCCCGATTCATAGGGCCCTACAAGATCTTGGGTCATAGAGGGGAAGTTGCCTATCAGTTGGAATTACCCGAAGTGTTAACAGTTCACGATGTTTTCCATGTGTCGCAACTAAAGAAGTGTCACCCGGAAATGGTTGAATCCCCACTAAAGGATACAGTTCCATTGGAAGAAGTTCAACTGGAAAACGATCTCACGTATGAGGAAAAACCTACCCGGATTTTGGAAACAACCGAGAGAATTACTCGAACCAAGACTATCAGATTTTGCAAAGTTCAATGGAATCACCATTCCGAAGAAGAGGCCACGTGGGAGTGTGAAGAAGACCTGAAGAAAGAACACCCACACCTATTTGCTAACCAACCTGAATCTCGGGGACGAGATTCTTCTTAAGGGGGTTAGGTTTGTAACATCCCAAAATTTTGCAATTTCAGATGTTACTAGAAGCATGCATCATATCATTGCATCATGGCATCACATATCAAAAACTGCATCGGGTATTTTCTTAAACCCCATAGTCAATTATAGACAAAAAGGGGTAAAACCTTTTGAACCACCAAAACCCTTGCAAAAGTGTTATGTTAAAGTCCTACACTAACCCTCTCCTTTTTGCAAAATTTTAGAAACAAATTTCGTCTAATTCGGAGTCCGTTTGCAAAAGTTATTAAACAAATAACAAAACAGAAAATAATAAAAAGAATAAAAAAAGAAATCTAACCTAAGCGGGCCAGCCAAAGCCAGCCCGCAACTAACTACCGCCACGCCCGACCGAGCGGGCGACGCGTAGCGCGTGGGTCGGCCCGGACGCCGCCAGCAGCCCGCACCGCCGCGGCCACCGACAGGCGGGCCCCACCATGTCGTCCACCCCGACGGGATCGGAGCGAATTCCCAACGTCGCCGCTGTGTCTGGTTCGGACTCCCCGACAAAATCGGAGACAAACTCCGCTGCCCCCACCCCCACGTCTCTGGCAAATAAAAGCCCCAGAACCACCGCCTCTAAAACCTAAATTTTTTTCTCGAGAAGCGCCCCTAGGCTGCCGATTTCGAGCTCGCCGGAGCTCTGCCACCGGCGACGTCGGAGGGGAGCCTCCCGTTGAAACCGAGGACTTTTTCTCCCCTCTTTACGCTCCTTGTTTCCCTCTCTAACGACCGCATCGCCTGCGCCGTTTTTCCCCTTGAACAGAAGCTCGTGCCAATCGCGATAGCTCGCCGGAGCTTCACCGGAGTCCGTGAAGTCCAGTCGCCGTTAGCCGTCTACCAGGGAGGAGGTGGTCCACGCCGATCTCGGGAACGGAATCGCGAGGAGGAGCCGCACGCCGTCCACTACTCCGTCACGCCGGGGAAGCTCCGCCGCCCGCCGCCGACCATCACCGACGCGCCGCCGCCGTCCGCCATCGACCTCGTCGCCGCCCGCCACGGTAAGCCGCTGGCCCGTCCGTTACCAATCCAACGGCCCAGATTAGTTAGGCCTACCGAACCGGTACCGACGAACCGCATCGCACCACGTGGCACCGGCCTTGTCAGCGCGCCACGTCAGCCCGCGCGCCCCGCTGGCCCAATCCCGAGCCGTCACTTGTCGCCGCGTGGTTGGTCGCCGTTCTGGTTTTCTTTGAAATAGGCAAAAAACACTTTAATCTTGTAAAATCCATAGTAATTCGAATATTAGTCCAAAAATTGTGTATAATATACCGTTGGATTCATATTTTCGATTAGAACATAGATACACAATAATATTACTGTTTTGCCACAGCACTCTTGCAGTAGGATTTAAAGTTTAAATTAGAGTATTTTAATTCTAGAAAATTATCCGTAGCTCTGTTTTAGTTGATTCTTGTTGCTTGGCTTTGTTTCGATAAGACCTTCTGTAGAAAATTATCATATCATGCTTAGGGTGTTCAGATCTATCTCGAGGTAGATTGGAGTTGTAGATCTAGTTTTGAGCTTGGTTATTTAGGGTTTAACCCAAAATACCTAAAATCTGTGGGAAATCGATTCTAATGACATCCCCAACTCAAAAACACCCCTGGTTAAAACCCCTGGTCGAAATCAAATAAATCCTTGCATATTAGCATGTTGCATGCATGCATATTTGACTTCGTGACTTGTTTTGTGCAAATTGTGATTGAATCCATGTTTGTTTCGTTAGATTGCTCGGAGTGCGCTGAGGAGTATTGTTGTGTAGATTGCTGCTCGGATCAAGGCAAGTTACACCACTTGTTTATACTTATGTCCCAGTTTTGACTATGCATGTTTTACTCTTCAAAATTCTGTAGTATGCACGTGTAGGATTTTGGTAGATTTTCTTAGTACTATTTTGCAAGTGCGGTTTTGTAGCATGCCGTGAGTAGCTCTATGCCTAGGATTCTCTATCCCAATAGGTTATCCTGTTTTTCTAAGTTATGCATACTATGCTATACACTTATCTATAGCAAGTACCGTTGGGAGGGTACAAAAGACTAAAAAAATTCTAAGTATGATAGCTCTCTCGAGCGAACTTTTCTCCTCAAAACCCCCTTCAAAATAAAACTAAGTTTTCTTCTAGGAGGAATGGTTGTCGGGACAACGAGTGGGTTTTTGGTGGAGGACGGCCGCCCAGGAATCAAAGAAGTCTGCCACGTTTCAGAATTCAGAAGCTTCCCGTGCAACCACAATACATATGGGCTCTGTCTTGGCTTAGTACTTAGTGGGAAACCTCACCGGGGTAACAACATTTGGAGGTTCTTGGCACGGTTGGATCCAACTGGTAGAGGGGCTACTAAGGGAAGGCTTCGCCATGGTCTTGTCTGTACAAGGACTTGATCGTGGATTGTGGGGAAAGTGCACAACCTCTCGAGAGTATTGCAATCTGATCGATCAGCCATGTTCACGGAAACAGAACAACTTTGAGCATCTGAAGGATGGAGCCTCTGGAATATCTTCCTCTCTCTTTTCCAAACTTAACATTTTATAAACCCCAGGGCGTGAGTAATATCGCCATCGGGTGGGATTTTGGGAACTTGGTGGGTAATATCCAAGTGCTAGGTTGAATTGGGCACTTGGTGAGTAATATCCACGTGTTCCATTCGACCCTATACTATTCATCAAAGTTTACGAAGTAGGGAAAACTTTCTTCCTCTTTTCTTATTACATTGATAAAATTGGCTTTATGCAAATGAACCCAGAGCCTCTTAGCCTTGCATGTAGAGATAGTCTTACTCTTTCCTTGGTGTAAATTGCCAATACATTCAACGTATTGACCCAACTTGTTGGTTGCACGTCTTATGTGCAGAATCCGAAGATTGAAAGGTGCGTTAGGGATCGCGGGTCTTCACGCAGCTAGCCTAAGGCGTTGATGGACTCAAGTTTTACTTAGTTTTCGCTGTTTTATTTGAGCTAGCCATGAGCTATGCAAGTTGTAATAATTATACTCTAGATTATTCGTGTAATAATGACTTGTGTTTTACATGATATTCATCGACTGTGAAGTGCTAGCTATTGATCCAGGGACTAGCATGTTAATCATAGGGACTTAGGATCCTTATTGGTCCGAGGTCGCAACACTCTTAATGCCAAATTATTAGCCCTCTTCCTTGGAAGGCCGGCAGAGGGTGGTTGACCACGACCTTTACCTTGTTGTCGCCGAGACCATGAGTCACGCCCTAAGGAGGGTTCCGCCATAATGTGTCAAATCCCGAAGCCAGTCCCTAGAGATGTGGGCGGGGCTGGTTTATCAAGGGCGCCATCTACCCCAAGAAACCCTAGCCACGCTTACCTACCTGTTATGATGCACCTCCTTCACCTCCTCTTTCGAAAATAGTTTCAATGCATATGCCAAATGGAAAGCCCGAACTATGTGACTCATGGAATCTACTAGGCAAGTTAGTTAGTCGAGGGGTTTTCCAGGCCCCGTGTGGTTGTACGCTCGTCTCGGTTCCAAAGGCAAGAACTCGGTTCCTAGTAGTGGCGAGCATAGGACTACAAAAACCACACCCAACATGGCCTCCCATGCAAGCCTAAGCATATTTATCTGTCACCTTTGATCATGTCTCCATCTCCTACCTTTCTAGATTCTTTGGCATCTCCGATTCATCATCATCGGAATGGATCAGGCGTAATTACTAAGCATGGCTAAGCTTGACCATCGAAGAAGCTCTAGCAACACACACATGGTTGAAGCATAGGGGATCTTATCCATTATCTCTCTTTCTTCCGCCGTAGCCGGACTTTGAGTCTTACTCAATGTCCTGCCTTGCAACATAGGTAAGAATTCCTTCTTACTTCCGTCCATATTAAACTTCTTTCATATCTTATCAAGGTACGTACTTTGCGATAGCCCAATTAGGCGCCTTGATCTATCTCTATAGATCTTAATGCCTAATATATATGACGCTTCACTAAGGTCCTTCATCGAAAATTTGCTATTTAGATAACTTTTAACACTGTTTAAAAGATCTACATCATTTCCAATCAATAATATGTCATCCACTTATAATATTAGAAATGCCACATTGCTCCCACTCACTTTCTTGTAAATACAAGCCTCTCCATAAGTTTGGACAAATCCAAACTCTTTGATCACCTCATCAAAGTGGATATTCCAACTCCGGGATTTTTGCTTCAGTCCATACATGGATTGCTGAAGCTTGCATACCTTATCAGCATCCTTAGGATCGACAAAACCCTTAGGTTGTATCATATACAACTCTTCTTCAATGTTACCATTGAGGAACATAGTTTTGACATCCATTTGCCATATTTCATACTCAAAATATGTAGCAATTGCTAACATAATCCTAACCGACTTTAGCATCGCTACGGGAGAGAATGTATCATTGTAGTCAACTCCTTGAATTTGTCGAAACCCCTTTGTGACAAGTCGAGCTTTATAGATGGTCACATTATCTTTAGCATTAGTTTTTCTTTTGATGCTCAATGGCCTTTCGGTATTGAGGTAAGTCCACCAAGGTCCAAACTTGGATTTCGTACATGGATTCCATCTCGGATTTCATGGCTTCTAGTGATTTGTTGGAATCCAGGCTCATCATCGCTTCTCCATACGTCGCAGTGTCATCTATTTCATCAACCATGAAATTCATAACAGGATTTCCATACAGTTTAGGAGCTGCACGTGTCCTGCTTGACCTGCGAGGTTCGGTAGTGTCCTCTTTTGGAGTTTCATGATCATTATCATTAGTTCTCTCTTCATTCGGTGAAGTCAACTCCGGAACAATTTCTGGCACTGCGCCACTTGCTGTTTCATGAAGAGAAGGTTCAGTAACCTCTTCGAGTTCTACCTTTCGACTACACACACCTTTCGCGAGAAACTCTTTCTCTCGAAAGGATCCATTCTTGGTAACGAAAACCTTGCCCTCAGATCTGTGATAGAAGGAATACCCAATTGTTTCTTTAGGTATCTTATGAAGATGCATTTTCCGCTTTGGGTTCGAGTTTATCAGGTTGAAGTTTCTTCACATAAACATTGCAATCCCAAACTTTAAGAAATGACAGTTGTTTCCAAAGCACAATTTATATGGTGTCGTTTCAACGGATTTAGATGGTGCCCTATTTAAAGTGAATGTAGCAGTTTCCAGTGCATAACCCCAAAATGACAGTGGCAAGTTAGTCAGAAACATCATAGATCGAACCATATCCAATAAAGTACGATTACGACGTTCCGACACACCATTACGTTGTGGTGTTCTGGCAGGCATGAGTTGTGAAACTATTCCACAATCGCTCATGTGTGTGCTATACTCGTAACTAAGATACTCACCTCCACGTTCAGACCATAGAAATTTAATCTTTCTATTATGATGATTTTCCGCTTCATTCTAAAATTCCTTGAACTTTTCAAAGGTTTCAGACTTGTGTTTCATCAAATACATATACCCGTATCTACTCAAATCATCCGTGAAAGTAACAAAATAATGATATTCACCTCGCACCGACACACTCATTGGACCACATGGATCTGTATGTATGATTTCCAATAAATCTATCGCATGTTCCATTGAACCGGAAAACAGCATTCTAGTCATCTTGCCCATAAGGCATGGCTCACATGTATCAAATGATTCAAAATCAAGTGATTCCAAAAGTCCATCAGAATGGAGTTTCTTCATGCGTTTAACACCAATATGACCTAGATGGCAGTGCCACATATATGCAGATATATCATCATCAAGTTTAATCCTTTTAGCATCAACATTATGAATATGTGTAACACTATTATCGAGATCCAATAGAAATAAACCATTCATCATAGGTGCATGACCATAAAAGATAGCATTCATATAAATCGAACAACCATTATTTTAGATTTAAATGAATAACTGCTTCGCAACAAACATGATCCGGATACAATCACGCTCAGTGCCGGCACCAAATAACAATTATTAAGATTTATAATTAATCCCGACGGTAGGTGGAGAGGTAGCGTTCCAATGGTGATCACATCAACTCTTGATCCATTGTCGACATGCATCTTGACCACATCCCTTCCTGGTTGTCGCTTGTTCCACAGCCCCTGATTCGAGTTACATATATTAGCAATCGATCCAGTATCAAATACCCAGGTGCTACTACGAGTACTAGTCAAGTACACATCAATAACATGTATATCACATATACCTTTGTTTGCCTTGCCGGCCTTCTTGTCCACCAAATACGTGGGGCAGTTGCACTTCCAATGGCCAGTCCCCTTACACTAGCACTCGGTATCAGACTTAGGGCTAGCTCGGGATTTCTTTTCAGGCACGACAACGGATTTGCCGCCCTTCTTTCCCTTCGATTTACCCTTCTTGTCTTTCTTGAAACCGGTGGTCTTATTGATCATCAACACTTGATGTTCTGATATGGGTACGATATGCGCGAGGGAGAAGCAGGAGGTAGGCGCAAGGGACATCATCAAGAAGAAGGAACGTTCAATTCAGACAGACATAAGTCCTAAAATTGAAATGGACGTGGAATCCTCATACGAACTCCGAATCAAGAAAATAAGCACTTGTTGGATAGATAATTCCAAGATCTTTCCAATGAGTACTTCCACAGCTCAAGACCCCGGATAATCCATCCCCCATACCCCGGATAATCTGGCCCTACTTTGGTACTTCTGCTAAGGACTTCGTGCACGACGTTCTGTATGGCCCCCGGATAATCCGGCCCACTTAGACTGGATAATCCGGCCCTAAAAGTCTCCATCAGATCCGGACGGATCTGACCGTGTCAGTCACGTTTTCGTTTCGTGTTGTTTCGACGTTCTAGTTGCCATATAAGCCCTGGAACGCCCTCTAGATCAGGGTTAGCTAGAAATTAAGTCTAAAACTATTGTGTGAGTTGCTTGGTGAGCATCACTCGGGGGACGGCGATGTCGTGTTATCTATCGTATTGATATTGTCGCAGAGGTTCTTATGTTCATCAAGGATTGTCGTGTTTTGGTTTGAGGCGTGGTGATTTTCTCCACGTTGTTTGCTGGATTCGTTCCTCTTCTTCAGGTGACGTTCATTGGCATTGTTGGAAGAATTCCTATCTAGGTTACTCGCTGTGAAAGATTGGGACAAAACTATAGGATCGTCGGCTTGATCCGTATAATGTGGTATTAGAGCACCAGGTTGCTCACGGCGAGGTTGTGTTGATTGATCGGCTGAGTGTGTTCTTGGTGGAGATCAGAGAGTTGTGGCGGTGCAGATTGGATCTCGACATCCGTGCACCGGAGTGTTCGACGGTTTCCGCCCGGAGTATCCGGCCGACCCGGATAGTCCGGCCCTCCAACATTGGACAATCTGGCCCAGACATTTTTCTGTTCTGCAGTCGTGCTAGGAAGCATGCCATTGTGTCAGGGTGATTTTTTTGGCAAACGGTGCACTTCTGGGAAGAGAACTGGTGATGTGTACAATGATTATCTTGACATCTTGCATGGTGTAGTATGTGATGATTCTCAAATCAGTTGGAGACTGGTCCATATGGCGACATATGAGGAATATGAGTCGTGGGAACGTCATATGCAAGATGGTTTTTGCAGATGTGATACATACAAGTATTCGAATAATCCTACACGTATACACCTTGCATTACGACGTGTGGATGAGGAGATAGCTCGTTGGTGGGATACGGAGGTGTGTGAGAAGGATATTGTTGATGCAACTTGGAAGTACTTCAGTAATTTTTTGCGTGGCTGTTTTATGTCTCCTCGTCGTAAGGTATTTTGTACCAAGCCCATAAAGGCAGTCCAGCAGTCGCCCAAAGTTGTAGTTATGTCTATTCCATCTCATGTAAAGGAGGCTCCAGCAGTTGTTCCAGTGCAACCGGTCAGCGTGGCAGTGCCAAAATTTTCTGAAGAGAAGCTGCCTGATGTTGACAAGGATTTTGTGTGCGCTGCAACTGCAGTGGAGGATGTTGTACCATGGAGTGGGCTGAATTTGCAACTCAAGAAGGTACAAGGCGATGTTTGCATGACAGTTGACAAGGGCCAGCGTTGGAATTTATTTAAGGTGCAGTGTATGATCAAAGGCAAAGCATGCAAGTTGATTATTGATGGAGGAAGTTGTACTAATGGCATTAGCAAGGCAATGGTGGCAACATTGGGGTTGTCCACATGGCGTATTCCTGAACCTAAGCATCTACAATGGTTAAATAGTTGTGGTATGGTGAAGGTAACTCATAAGGTGCGTGTGCCATTTACAATTGGTGATTATGTTGATGAGATTGAGTGCGATGTGTTGCCATTGGAGGTATGTGGATTGTTACTTGGCCGTCCATGGCAGTATGATCGCAACGTAACACATGCTGGACGAGCAAATACATATTCTTTTGTGCATGGTGGCAAACAGCAGACTTTGAAGCCTATGTGGGATGATCACATAAAGTCTGATGTAGAGCTGGTGGTACATAAGGAGAAGGTGCACAAGGCTAAGCCAAAATCTAGCCTAGCTAAGGTGCAGGAAGGAGAGCATGATGCACAGTGCGACAATGTTGATATTGCTTCAGCTATGCCTGTAGATGACAAGCTAGTGGAACTTGTTAGTGACAAGCCAGTTGAAGTGCATCCTCTAATTGCTGAGAGGAAGGATGTGGCAGCATGTGTTCAGAAGGTTGTTTGTGTTGACACAGGTGTTCAGACGGATGATATTTGTGCTCCTGATGTTCCAATGCATGAGGTGTAGTGGGGTAACAGGAGCAGTTTTGTTAGCACACATGTGAGGCATTTTGTTGGGACAGTTATGCGGATGCATAGAGGCAAGGATAGACATGTTCGTCAGTTGTGTGGTCCAGGCATTACTCATCTTATGTCAGGTCGTGTGAAAAGGTCCATGTTCAGCAACCACGAGTTCCAACAAGAGTTGAGAAGAAGAAGACGGTGACGCCTAGGTCAAAGCTCGTATGGAGACGCAAGGAGGTGCAGGCTCCAAGGGTTGTTTCAAGTCAAGCACGCCGAGAGGGAGGTTGTGGAGTGGAAGGCAGGCAAGACTTGAAGATGGCAAAGACGCGTGAAGCGATTGTGCATATCATGCCACCTTTCCGACCCGACCCGCAAGCGTTGGGGACAACACTTCTTGAAGGGGGGATGATGATATGGGCACGATATGCGCGAGGGAGCAGAGGGAGGTAGGCGCAAGGGACATCATCAAGAAGAAGGAACGTTCAATTCGGACAGACATAAGTCCTAAAATTCAAACGGGCGTGGATTCCTCATACGAACTCCGAATCAAGAAAATAAGCACTTGTTGGATAGATAATTCCAAGATCTTTCCAATGAGTACTTCCACGGCTCATGACCCCGGATAATCCGGCCCCCACACCCCGGATAATCCGGCCCTGCTTTGGTACTTCTGCTAAGGACTTCGTGCGCAACGTTCTATATGGCCCCCGGATAATCCGGCCCACTTAGACCGGATAAGCCAGCCCTAAAAGTCTCCATCAGATCCGGGCGGATCTGACCGTGTCAGTCATGTTTTCGTTTCATGTGGTTTCGACGTTCCAGCCGCCATATAAGCCCTGGAACGCCCTCTAGATTAGGGTTAGCTAGAAATTGAGTCTAAAACTATTGTGTGAGTTGCTTGGTGAGCATCCCTCCGGGGACGGCGATGCCGTGTTATCTATCGTATTGATATTGTCGCGGAGGTTCTTGTGTTCATCAAGGATTGTCGTGTTTTGGTTTGAGGCGTGGTGATTTTCTCCACGTTGCTTGCTGGATTCGTCCCTCTTCTTCAGGTGACGTTCATTGGCGTTGTTGGAAGAATTCCTATCTAGGTTACTCGCTGTGAAAGATCGGGACAAAACTATAGGATCATCGGCTTGATCCGTATCATGTTCTTTCCTAATCTCCACTTCTGTAGTTTTAAGCATTGACAGAAGCTCGGGGAGAGACTTCTTCATGCCCTGCATATTATAGTTCATCACGAAGCTCTTGTGGCTAGGTGGCAGAGATCAGAGAACATGACGTATGCCTAAGTTAATGGGAATCGTTATTCCCAACGACACAAGCTTATCGGCATACCCAGACATTTTCAGTAGGTGCTCACTAACGGAGCTATTCTCTTCCATCATGCAGCTAAAGAACTTTTCAGAAGCATTATAACTCTCTACGGCAGCATGGGTATCGAAAATCATTTTTGATTCACCCATGGTATCAAAGGCATTGCCATTTTCGAAACGTTTTCGAAGTTCCATCTCTAGCCCATACAGTATGCCGCAATGAACTAAGTTGTGGTCCTCCTGACAATTTAAATAAACGTTCTTTTCCTTGGTGGGGGCATTAGGAGCTGGTGGGGGGCTAGCGGCGCTTCTAGCATATATTGCTTTTGTGCAGCAGTGAGGATAATCCTCAAATTCATGGCCCATTTGGTAAAGTTGCTACCATTTGCCACAAGTTTCTCTTTCTCCATGAACACATTGAAATTAAAAGCAGGTGGTGCCATCTACAACAGAATTTGTAAAGTTTAGACTAAGTTTATGATAGATCGAGTTCAACTAATCAAATTACGAATGAACTCCCACTCAAAAACAACATCCCTCGTGTCTTTTTGGTAATTACATGAACCAAATCCACTTCACCAAGTCCGATCATCACGTGAGTCGGTGTAGCTTCAAAGGCGAGCATCTATATGGGCATCATATCATCTATATGACTCAAGCTTAACCTTTCGGTCCGTGTTCTGAGGCCATGTATGTACATGGTAGGCTCGCCAAGTAAGAACCTTAGTATTCGCGTGTGTAAAAATGTCTTACACCCGTTTATGGTCGTGGATTCAAGTGCACCCGATCATCACGTGATGTCTTGAAGTGGTGAAACATAAAACAGTGTGTACCTAAGGGAGAACACATTTTTATCTTGATATCTAAATGAGGGATCATCTTATAATGCTACTAAAACGCCAAACAAGTAATATAAGATGCAAGCATAAAATGTGTAAAGTGAAATGATATGGTTCTTGCACTTGATCACCATCATGTGCATGGTGGTATGATATTTATCATTCCTTTGTATGTAAGGCCAAGGTCTATGGAAATTACACGTTAGGTGTGTTGAAAGAGTATCAACTATACATCAACTTACAACATTACCATATCATGACACCAGCCCAGCAATGATCTAAACTAGATGCCTCTAATTTATCAATTGCAAGTTTTACGTGGCTTAGGGCTTTCGAAGATAGAACCGGTCTTACCTACTAATACGTCCATTTTGCATCACTATTCTATATCATAATTTACTGTTATTCATTGATATATTTCATATTAAGTGATGATACTTATGTTATTTCATCAATTTTTGCATGGTTGATGATTTTTGGAGCATGGACCGCTGCAATCAGGATTCTGATGGAAAAGGTGCTGTTTCGAGGTGAAATTTGGGAAGATCGGAAAATCTGGGAAAATACATGGAAAATCCTATTTTTCTAGAAGACGAAGAAAGCCAGAAGGGGAAGCGGAGATAGGCCACAGGGGGGCCACACCACCGCCGGCGCGGGCCACCCTAGGTCGCGCCACCAGGTGGTGTGGCCACCATGGTCCACCCCTAGCTCTCCCCTCTAGCGTATATTATCCTCCCGAAACCCTAAGACTCGGGGAGCGACCACAGAAAGATTATGCCGCCTCTACGGGGCGGAAAAAACACTGAGAGAGAAAGATCTCTCCGGCAGATAGATTTCTGCCCGGGGAATTCCTTCTCGGAGAGGGGAGATCGCCGCCATCAACACCATCATCAAGCTGGACTTCATCGGGATCATCATCATCACCACCACCACCATCATCATCATCAGCACCATCATCACCATCTCCATATTGCTTTAACAATCGGGTTGAATCTTGCATAGTTCTTAGGGGAAACTTTCCCGATGTTGATTACTCCTTGTAGTTAATGCTATTGAGTGGAACCATTGAATTATTGTTTATGTTCAGATTGTTATACATCATTATTCCATCTCTGATCATGATCCATATGATGTCTTGTGAGTTGTTTGTTTTGTTCTTGAGGACATGGGAGAAGTCATGTTGTTAGTAGTGCAGTTGTGTTGAGAAAGATTCAATAGTTTGATATTTAAGTTGTGGTGTACTTCTTCTAGTGGTGTCATGTGAACGTCGACTACATGACACTTCACCTATATGGGCCTAGGGGAATGCATTTTGTATTTGGATACTAATTGTAGGGGTTGCCGGAGTGACAGAAACCTGAACCCCCGTTAGGAAACCATTGCACAAGGGACA
This sequence comes from Avena eriantha, assembly GCA_910589775.1. NCBI lineage: Eukaryota > Viridiplantae > Streptophyta > Magnoliopsida > Poales > Poaceae > Avena > Avena eriantha. Next base: position 187,467,017 of record OU342740.1, on the reverse strand, counting down.
TCAGGGTCTTAGTGTTTAAAGTTGTGGTTAGGTTTCTACCTTAATTACTTTCTTGTACTTACGGATGTTTGCAAGGGGTATAATCACAAGTATGTATTAGTCCTAGGAAGGTCGGTACATTAGCACAGGTTCACCCACACAACACTTAGCAAGCTAAAGAAGATTAATCAACTATATGAAGCGAAAGCACTTGACAGTCTTCCCATGTGTCCTCAAGAACGTTTGGTCATCTTAAGTAATACAAGCGGCTTGTCCTTTGCTGAATAAAGGATTGGGCCACTTGCTGCATCTGTTCTTACTGTCTTTTATTTACTTGTACTTTATTTACTTGGATTATCAAAAAACCCTAAATCCGTTTGCTAAGTATTTGCAGAGAATTCCTGATCCATACCACTAGCCAGCACCTTCTGCTCCTCGTTGGGTTTGACACTCTTACTTATCGAAAATACTGCGATACCCCCCTATACTTGTGGGTCATCAAGACTATTTTCTGGTGCTGTTGTCGGGGAGTGAAGCGCTATTGGAGAGTGGAACTGGTAAAGGAAACTTCTACTATGAGTATTGTTTACTTCTGTTAGTTGCTTTATTTTCATTATGGATAATTCGCTGAGTTTCTTATTTCGTAATGCTACTACCACTGCTAAGGTAGTAGATGAACCACCACCTGCTGAGAATGATGCTTTTAAAATACCTACGAGAATTATTGATCGTGTTATGGATAACTACTATGTTGGGGATGGAACTGTCCATCCTGGTGATCATTTGCTCTTATACACGAATTATGCAGGTTGTTCAAGTGTGCAGGTATTACTACAGATCAAGTCAAGAAGAAGTTATTCTCATTATCGCTGAAAGGAAGAGCTGAGAACTGGTATAAGCTGCTGAAGAATGGTCAAGCTCTTGAATGGGAGGAAATAGTGCCTCTCTTTTATTCAAAGTTTTATCCTCCTAGTGAGATTCATAAAGACCGGAATCAAATATACAACTTTTGGCCTCTTGATGGAGAGAGTACAGCTCAAGCTTGGGGGACACTGAAGTTACTAATGCTCAAATGTCCCATTTATGAGCTCCCCAACAATATTATTATCAATAATTTTTATGCAAGGCTTTCTCTTCATGATAAGGATTTATTGGATGCTTCTTGTGTTGGATCATTCACTCGCATGGAAGAAGAAGCTAGATGGGATCTTCTGGACCGTATTCAAGATAATGTTGAACCATGGGAGAATGACAAAGATAGAAAGTCAGGTATAAATTATGATTATGAATGCATTTAATCTTTTATGGGAATTGACGACTTTCAAAATATTAAAAATGCTTATGGTCTAGACTCTCAAGCTACTGCAACTTATTTTAAGGCTTTTGCTTCCTACATTGAAGTGCCTAAAAAGAAGTGGAATAAGTATCATAAACCTTATAAAGATGATGATAAGAGTGTTCCTACAAGAAATACTGAAGTTTATAATGCTAATCATGTCTTACCTGAACCTTACATTGAGAAAATGCCTTTCCCAGTTAAGATAAAGGAACATTCTATGATAGTTAGTATGGTTAATGAAAGTACAAGTAAAGTTGTTGAACCTGATAAACAAATGGATGATGAACCTATAATAGAAAATGTGAAAGACGTTGTTACTAAATATGTAGAAGAGGGACACACTATCCTTTGTAAGGATATCCCTAATATTGTTTCATAAAGTAGTGTTATAAGAGCTAGTACTCCTGTGTTTTCTGTTAGAATAAGTGATCACTGCTATGATGGTCCTTGTGATAGTTATATTGTTAAGTTTATGCATGATACTGAAAGTTACTATGAGAGAGGGAAAAGTGTTCTTATGTATCTCAATAATATCAAGTTTCCTCGTTTTATGCTGAAAGTTTTTATGTTGCACTTGTTTTGCCTTCCTATGCTAGTAGCCTCTGGTTTCAAAAACTTGTTTGTTTACAAAATTCCCTTGAATAGGAAGTGGGTTAGACTTAAACTTGTGTAGTTTTGCTTCTTAATGCTCTCTTTCACTTCAATTCATATTCCTAAGTGAGCATCATCAAAATTATCATGCCCATCTTAATGACTATAAAGAAAGAGCATTTTGGGAGACGACCCAATTTATTTGTGCTTTTGGTTTGTTTTTATTTTTATTTGAGTATTGGAAGTTATTACTTCGGTAATAACCGCTCCTTATCCTTTTTGTTTGGTTTTTTGTGTCAAGATCAACCCCTAATGAGAGAGAAGTAATATTTGGGGAAGTTGTTGTCCCGAAACAGATTTTTGTGCTTCGCCGTAAAAATTCGTGAGAGATCTCTGTATGTTGGATTGATATGTAATTTTTTGTGCTTCTTCCGCAGGTTGTTATTTAACTTTCGATAGTTTTGCACTTTTTGATTTGAGCAACAAAAGATTTTCGAAAAAATTGATCTTTACCTGCTGGTCTGTTTTGACAGATTTTGCCACTCTTGCATTTGCTTCTTTAATCGATTTTCTTTTTTAATTCTTTTTGGGTTTTCGGAAGGAGTTGCTACAGTAGCTATTGTTTTGATGGTTTTCAGTTGAAATTGGACTCAAAAGGTTTTATCACTTCACTTATACTAATATTGCTAATGAGAATTGTGTGAAGTTTTGTGTGAAAGAAACTTCCAGGTTAGTGGAGGAAACGGTGTAATGAGGAAGTGAAAGGTTTCATGACTCAAGTAATAAGTGTATGAAGATGAAGATATTGATATTATTCAAGTGGTGACTCCAGAAGAATCTACTAAATACCAAATTCAGAGACCTGCGGAGTCTGTTTTCAAATAGGTAATAGTTTTGGTAAGAAAAGTTCCGCAAAAGATCTGTCCAGTTATATTTTTGTAGTTTTTAGCCAATAAGGAAAGCTACAAAGCGAAAGACGGACGGAAACGGAGCATACAAACCTTTCAACCAAATAGACTCTTTGCAAGCTTCAGCAACAGCCATATATTCTGCTTCGGTTGTAGATAAAGCAACAACTGGTTGCAGCGTTGCCTTCCAAATCACGGCACATCCACCTACCGTGAACACATAACCTATGAGGGACCTCCTCTTATCCAAGTCGGCAGCAAAATCTGAATCCACATAGCCTGCGAGTCCCTCATCAGTCTTGCCAAACTTCAAGCAAGCGTTGGATGTGCCATGGAGGTACCTGAAAATCCACTGAACAACTTTCCAATGTTCTTTACCAGGATTAGCCATGTAACGACTCACCAAACTCATAGCATATGATAAATCAGGGCGAGAACAAACCATGGCATACATAAAGGAACCAACAGCACTAGAATAAGGAACTCGAGACATGTACTCAATATCTTCATCAGAACTAGGACATTGCAATGCTGACAATTTAAAGTGAGGAGCAACAGGAGTACTAACTGACTTTGCATCATACATATTAAAATGTTGAAGAACTTTCTCAACGTAACTTTGCTGACTAAGAAACAACAACCTAGATTTTCTGTCCCGTTTAATTTCCATACCTAGGATTTTCTTAGCAGCACCAAGATCTTTCATCTCAAATTCACTACTTAGGTGTGCCTTCAAAGTAGTGATTTCTTTCATGCTCTTGGCAGCAATTAACATATCATCAACATATAACAGTAAGTAAATAGGTGACCCATTAACAAACTTTATATAAACGCAGCTATCAAACTAAGATCTCTTAAAACCTTGTGAGATCATAAATGAATCAAACCTTTTATACCACTGTCTTGGAGATTGCTTCAAATCATAAAGCGATCTCTTCAATTTGCACACAAAATCCTCTTTTCCAGGAACTATGAACCCTTCAGGTTGGTCCATGTAAATCTCCTCCTCTAGTTCACCATGCAGAAAAGCAGTCTTTACATCTAGCTGCTCAAGCTCAAGATCATGCATAGCAACAATACCAAAGAAAGTACGAATAGAGCTATGCTTCACAACCGGAGAGAAAACATCATTATAGTCAATACCTGGAATCTGGCTAAAACCTTTTGCTACTAACCTTGCCTTAAACCTTGGAGGCTCATTAGGAGACAAACCTTCCTTTCTCTTGTATATCCACTTACAGCGGACAGCCTTCTTCTATTTAGGAAAGCGCACAACTTCCCATGTGCCGTTCTTATCAAGCGATTGCATCTCTTCTTGCATAGCAGAAACCCACTTCTCGCGGTTAACGGATGCAATAGCCTCATTGTATGTAGCAGGTTCAGTATCATGCTCCACCTGTTCAGCACAACTCAAAGCATAATGAGCAAGATTACACTCTTCAATTAAACGACGAGGTGGAACTATGTTACGCCTCGGTCTATCAGCAGCAATAAATTCATGTGGCTGCTGCAAAACAGTAGGTGAGTGCTGAACAACATCATCATCAATATTTTCCTCATAACTATCATCAACAACAGCATTATTATAAACAGTTTTATGCAGGTGTTCCACCTGCACACGAACTCCATCCTCTCCAATAGCAACAGGAGAGGGATCTGATGGCAAGCTGTCATGATACATAACGGATTCATTGAAAACAACATTTCTACTCAACAAAATCCTTTTAGTTTCAGGATTCCATATTTTATATGCCTTAACTCCTGAACCATAACCAAGGAATATGCACTTAACAGCTCTAGGCTCTAACTTTCCATTATCAACGTGAGCATAAGCTGTGCAACCAAAAATTCTCAACTGTGAATAATCAGCAGGCGAACTTGACCGTACCTCAATGGGAGTTTTCTTCTCAAGTGGAATAGAAGGTGGCTTGTTGATGAGGTAGCACGCTGTGTTGGCTGCTTCAGCCCAGAAACGTCTATGCATACCTGCATTGGACAACATACAGCGAGCCCTCGAGATGATGGTTCTGTTCATGCGCTCAGCCACGCCATTCTGCTGAGGAGTGTAAGGGATGGTGTGGTGCCTGATCATACCGTCGTTACTGCAAAACTCCTCAAACTCATTAGAACAGAATTCCATACCATTATCAGTATGTAGTACCTTTACCTTCTTTTCAGTTTGCTTTTCTACCATAACTTTCCACTTCTTAAAAGCATCAAAAACATTAGATTTGTGTTTCAGAAAATATGGCTACACTTTTCTTGAGTAGTCATCAATAATAGTAAGCATGTAATTAGCACCACCAATAGAAGTCTTACGGGAAGGTCCCCATACATCAGCATGCACATAATCTAATATGCCTTTGGTGGTATGAACGGAAGCATTGAATTTAACTCTTTTATGCTTACCAAAACCGTAGTGCTCACAGAACTCAAACTTACCCAAGTTGCAACCATCAATCAGCTCTCCCTTAACCAATTCTGCCATGCCATGTTCGCTCATATGCCCAAGACGCATATGCCACAGATTTGTTTTACCACAATCATCAGAATCATTAGCAGTAACAGTAGCAGCAATACCAGGCAAAGTGCTACCTCTAAGAACATATAACTTAGCAGAATTCATATCACCTATCATGTGAATAAGAGAGCCTTTCGATACCTTTAACAACCTATGCCCACCGGCGTACTTGTATTCATCAACGTCCATGGTACTTAGGGAGATCAGATTTCTGGCCATGCTTGGTATGTGCTTCACCTCATTCAACGTACACGTCACGCCATCATGTGTCTTGATCTTAACAGATCCAACTCCGAAAATATGGCATGGGTTGTCATTCGCCACACGTACAAAATCTCCAGTCTGCACAGACTCATATGAATTGAACCAATCTTTGTTACAGCAAATATGAAACGAACATGCAGTATCAAGAATCCATTCATCATCACGAGATGCACAAGCAGCAAAAACAGCTAAACATTCACCGTCGGAACTATCACCAGAAACAACAGCAGCATTACCATTACCTTGATCCTTATCTTTCGGTTGGTAAGTACCGTTCCTTTTCTCCTTATTCTGCAGCTTCCAACAATCATCAATAACATGATTAGATTTCTTACAATACCTGCAGAACTTGTCCTTTCTCTTGGACTTCGAACGACTTCTGTCGTCTTTGCTCTTATCTCGGTTGTCATAGTTGTTAAATCTCTGCTCGGTCCTGCCACGAACCTGCAGAGCTTCAGCCTTGGAGGACGCCCCATCTGCCTACACCACAGATTTCATCTTTTCCCTCTGTTTGAGGGCATCTTCCACTTTATCAAGGGTTATCTTATCACGGCTCAACAACATTGTATCACAAAAGTGAGTATAAGAACTAGGCAACGAGCATAAGAGTAATAGAGCTAGATCCTCATCATCATATTTTACTTCCATAGATTGCAAATCAGAAATAATCAAAAGAGATAAGTGATTCATTACCGATCCACATTCCTGCAATCTATGCGAGAACAACTTCATCTTCACATGCATCTTACTGGTTAGATCCTTTGACATGCAGATCGATTCCAGTTTCCCCCAAAGGGCAGTAGCAGATTTCTCTGTCAAGACTTCCTGCAAAATATTATTGGATAGATGAAGTTGAATCATGGACAAAGCCTTACGGTCCTTTCGCTTCTCTTTGTCAGACCAGCTCTTAGCATCATTTTCCCCGAATCCATCCAGCGCATCATCTAGATCTGAAGTTTGGGCGAGAATCGCCCGCATCTTCACCTGCCACAAGCAGAATCTTGTGGAGTAGTCCAGCTGCGGTAGATCGAACTTCAATGATGACATGTCGCAAACCCTAGATTAGAACATGGGGCTCTGATACCACTTGTTAGATTTGCGACAAGTAAATAACAAAGAATGAAAACAAAATCACAGCAAGGGGACACAGATTTAACGTGGAAAACCCTCTCCAACAAAGAGAGGGGAAAAACCACGGGCGCCAGCCAGCGAAACTTCACTATAACGGAGAGTGTTTACACAACACCGGGGATTTCACAGATGCCACTTATCCCAGCCGGCGGCTTACAAGAAGTATATATAGCGGTGGTAACCTAGGTCATCAACGATCCGTACGGGCCTCGCTCCGCTCCGTCAGAAGTTGGCCTCTACTTTGTAAAATTTGGATCAACATATAACATCCCACCTGACACCCTAAGGACCAGGAGAATAAAAACAACAAGAGCACTGTTGTGTACATGCTTCAGCTACACCATCATGTTATGCGAGCACAAAGGAAATAAGAGTAGAAAATAAAGGATTTGGTCGAGAATCAGAAGATTGAAGTATAAGAACGTAGCAAAGGAAGCCCGTAATCAGCTTGATGGTGTTACTGTAATGCTGGATTGCTGATTTGAAAAAAAAAGAAGGATTGCAGGATTGCTATTGGCCATTCAGTTTGTCATTTGCAAAGGAAGACTCCTAAACTTTTGCAAATTAGATTACAATCATATATTTTGCTTCTCTTTGGAATCCACTGGATATCTTAGGTTTACGGAAAGTGCAAGATGGAGAGAGAGAGAAAATCAAAAAAATAAAGTGCAAGATGGAGAGAGAGAGAAAATCAAAGAAATAGACTAGATACGTTCATGACATAGAATTGTCGTTTAATTAAAGTTTTTTCGAAAGATCTGGCTAAGTGCCGGCATGTACTAACGTTGCTGGAAACAAAAGATTTTCCGATGGCGAACAGAAAAAGAGAGAAAAATATATAGAAAAGTGATAAGAAAACATATGCCAAATGAGGGCTTTCAAGGTGGTTGAACATGAGCTTTCGCAAAGCACTGTATAAAGTGGACCGATTGTGATAATAAATAGGATGAGTGATAGAGAGATCTTCTTGGTGTAGACAATCACGTGGACAAGTCCGGATGCAGTATTCACATGATACGGTGCCGAAGGCCTTGAAGAGATCTGAATGCATATGTACTTGACTAACTCGCTTTGAAAATAATTGTCAAAAGTAATATTTTAATAATTTGAAAGCTATCCAAACAAATCGACCGTAGCAACCCACGAACATTTGTGCTAGTAATAATAAAAGGGCTTCTCGTGCTGTGATATTGGTCTTCATGTGCACATCGAACGACCGTTGTATGTGATCGAGCTGAAGTCGCGTTGGTATCTCTCTGTCCCGGTCGCTGCCTGGAATCCAAAAGTCCTCACGTCGCGTGCACATGGGACAAGGCCCAACACCATATACTCGCCTAGCAGGTCATCCGCTCCCACAACGACGACGCGTCCGCCATGGCCGCCGGACACGTACTGCACGTGGACGTGGGATCGGTAGCGCTTTGATTGATTTTACCGATCTCCAACATCTCAATGTACATGGCAGAGCTTGAGCTTTGGAGACAAACGAAATGAATTTAGGGATGGTTTCATATGGTGCTTTGTGGAAAAAACAAAGATACGTGCACATAAGATGATTAACGTGGTGGGCTGTTTGCTGACCTGCCGGCAATAAATTTATTTACTCTGTACTATTTTTCTGCTAAGGTAGTCACGGAATTTTTTCCGCTAAAACAAATAACAAAATATTCTGGCAAGATTTTGTTTTCTAAATGCATTGGTAGAAAAATATAAAAAAATAATAATATTTGGGGGAAAATATCGGGAGTCTTACTCAATGGAACCTAATATATCAGCTCATCAGGCATAAATTCTCTAGATTACAATCCATGTCCCAAATTGACGTCAAGAATAAATACCCCTCGTTGTACCTTGCTTCAGACATCCCGTTCCTCCAACCGGATTTAGATCGACAAGACGACGATGATGTGTGCATACCTCGGCAGCAGGGTGGTCAGGCCTATGAGAATTAACGGCTCCGCAAACCTCCCTTCTTGCGATTTATCATGCACAATCAGAAGCCAAACGGAGTCTTCTTTTGATGGTTTGTTCTTATCAACATCATATTTTATAAGTTTATGTAATGTGATTTTCTTCATTACACGTTTAAACTGTCATGTAATTTTTGTATTACATGTTTCAAATTGTTGTGTGGTTTTTTACTACAACACGCTATAAAAGACAGGTAAAGTAAGGCATTCACGATATTTAGATTTAATGGACGCATCTATCTATCTAAACATATAAAAAGATCATTTGCTTTAATATACACCGTGGCAACGCACGGCCTTTGTGCTAGTAAAAAGAAAATTGAGGTTCCGTATCGTGCCGTCCTGCGATACGTCGTCCTTATCGTCGCGCTCCTCTTTGTTCGCCCCGCACGCGCGTAAATGGGCCAAGCCCAATTAACCATCACCCTCACACGCGACTACCACATCGCTTCCCTTCCGTCGCCGCTACACCATCTTCATCTCGCAGCTGCCTTGCCCGGCTCCTCAACCCCGATTCCACCTCCGCCATGGACGACTCTACCTTCCACAGCCCCTGCAGCATACGAGGACCTCCCCTCCGATGATGATGCCCTCCCGGAACCAACGACACCTTCTGTGGTGCGCCAGATGGACGACGGAGGAGAAGGATGACGACATTGGCGCGGCGACCACTGCACTCAACCGCGGTCACGGCTCCGGGATACGCCTCCTTGCGAACGGTGGCGAGGCATCCAAGCCAGGCAAGAATACCAGCTCTCCCCTACCCAATCAACCGATTGGGGTTAATTTCATTGTTGTTACCTCGCGATTTCATCTCCGTTCTTGCAAAATTCAGGCTCGGGTGCCTCGGTGCTGGTGGGTGAAGTTGTCCCATATGCTTGGTCCCCTTCCCCCCTCCATCGCACCACCCTCATACTGCAGTAGTGTCCTAGATGCATGTGCATATATCAGAACAGATCCAGAATTGAACATTTGATAATGTAGACACTAGGCAGTAAGTTGCTAATTACTTCTTGGATCAGATGAAGGATGAAACGATCAAGTCACATATGTTGAACTTGAGTACTCCAAAAATATTTTCCCCACTTGTTCTAACATTCAGTCTTTCATGATTCTGATCTATTTGACTAGAACCTAATCATGTTCTAACTTGTACTACATATTATTAAACATAGAACTTCTAAAATTTCGAAGCAACGACTGCAGCATATGGAATCATGAACAACAGACGACGAGTTCGTCACGCAAATACCCAGCCCCAAGGTTGACGTTCCTTCACCCCCCCCCCCCCCCCACCCCACCTGATGTCTACATACGCTTCTATCCTTATAGACAGTGTTGGGCCTCCAAGTGCAGAGGTTTGTAGAATAGCAGCAAGTTTTCCTTAAGTGGATCACCCAAGGTTTATCGAACTCAGGGAGGAAGTGGTCAAAGGTATCCCTCTCAAGCAACCCTGCAATCAAGATACAAGAAGTCTCTTGTGTCCCTAACACACCCAATACACTTTTCAGGTGTATAGGTGCACTAGTTCGGCGAAGAGATAGTGAAATACAAGTAATGTGGATGATTATAAGTGGTAACGGTGCCAGAAAAGAGCTTGACGGGTATGAAGAGATTAAAGGGAATCTGAAATAAAGATGGAAGAAAGCAAACATGTAACATATCTAGTTGCAAACGGTGTTTCAATGCTTAGAAACAAGGCCTAGGGATCATATTTTCGCTAGTGAGCACTCTCATATAAATATCTTCTCTTTATGATACTACTCTGAGCTACTCTCTGGTTGGACACTCTAATCTATGGTAGGGCTATAACAACACTCCTCAAAGTTTGTATTCCCCATCTAGATAACCCCACACTGTCACCTTGAGCGCTAGATGGTTCCAACAAACACCACAATCTCATAGAGACATCCAACTCAAATTATACTCATAACAAGTATTTGTAATCTCTAGCCTAAGTGCCACCATGGTGTGCATGCTATCACTTTCAGACACGTGGGGAGAGCCAGAGATATATTAAAGCACTTAAGTAGCAAGGTAGATCTACTTGATTATAAAGCTCATGATCACAATATGATCATGCATAGAGAGAGAGAGATGAACACATAGCTACCTATAGAACCCTTAGCCTCGAGGAAGATCTACTCCCTCATCATCATGGGAATCAGCAACGGCGATGGAGATGGTGGTGGAGATCGATGGAGATGGCTCTGGGAGCACTTCCCCGTCCCGGCGGGGTGCCGGAACAGAGACTTTCTGTCCTCCGAATCTCCCCTTCGGTGGCGGAGGCGCTGCGGAACTTTTTGTGGCTGAAGGCTGGATTATTTAGGGTTTTCTCATCGGGAGTTGATACGTTGCTAACGTATCCATAAATTTTGATGTTCCATGCTTGGTTTTATCTACTTTCTTATGTTTTATCCACACTTTGGAGTACTTTTCATGTGATTTCTTGGACTAACCTATTAACAAGAGCCATAGTGCCAGCTGCCTGTTTTATGTTGTTTTTGGTTCCAAGAAAGTCAGAAAATGAATATTCTCGGAATTGGATGGGACAAAAGCCAAAGTCAGTTTTTCACCGAGGGACACCTGGAGCCATAATACGAGACGGAGAGGGGCTGGGGCCTGGCCACACCACCTGGCCACGCGGCTAGGCCTGGCCCGTGCCAGGGGGTGGTCTGGCCACCCCAGGCACCCCCTCGGCCTCCGCTTACGCCTATATATTGCCTTCGATACAGAAACCCTAATTACCCGATCAAAATTCCATAAAAGAGTTTGTAGCCGCCGTCATCTCCATCCTTAGATTGGGAGGGATCTAAAGCTCTCCATGGCACCCTGCCGGAGAGGGGAATTCACCCTGGAGGCCATCTTCATCATCATGCAAGCCTCCGGTGTGATGCGTGAGTAGTTCATCTCTGGACTATGGGTCCATGTAGTAGCTAGATGGCTGGTTCTCCTCCTTTGTGCTATCATGTTTAGATCTTGTGAGCTTCGTTCATGATCAAGATCATCTATTTGTAATTCTGCATGTTGTGTTTGCAGGGATCCGATGGATATTGAGATGTTATTTCAGATTGATTATTGATTCTATCATGTCTTTGTTATTTGTGATCTCGCATGCTTTCTGTTGTTAGTAGTTATCTTGGCCAAGTAGATGCTAGCAACTCCAAGAGTTAGTATTTATGCTCGATAGTGGGTTTATGCCTCTAGTAATATGGGGAAGTGACAGAAATCTCTAAGGTACAAGATGTGCTGTTGCTACTAGGGAGAAAACAACAATCCTTTGTGTAGGAGATATGCCCAAGAGGCAATAATAAAGTGGTTATTATTATATCTTTATGTTTATGATAAATGTTTACATCCCATGCTATAATTGTATTATTAGGAAACACTAATACATGTGTGTTTTGTAAACATAAGAGAGTCCCTAGTAAGCCTCTTGTTGAACTAGCTTGTTGATTGATTGATGATCATGGTTTCCTGATCATGGACATAAGGATGTGATTAATAACAAGATTATATCATTAGGAGAATGATGTGATGGACACACACCCATAGTAAGCGTAGCATAAGATCAAGTCATTAAGTTCGTATTGCTGTAAGCTTTTAAGTGCGTAGTAACCTAATCCTTTGACCATGAGGTTGTGTTAATCACCATCACCGGATGGGTACTTTGATGACATCAAACACCGCTTCGTAACTGGGTGGTCATAAAGGTGTCATTGGGTATTCTGAAAGTATGTGTTGAAGCGCATGGACCAAGATTGGGATTTGTCCATCCATATGACGGATATATATGCTCTGGGCCCTCTCGGTGGAATATCATCTAGTTAGCTTGCAAGCATGTGACTAGGTCACAAGGGATGACATATCACGGAACGAGTAAAGAGTACTTATCAGTAACAAGGTAGAATTAGGTATGGAGATACCGACGATCAAACCTCGGATAAGTATAGTATCGCGTGACAAAGGGAATTGGTTTCGTATGTAAATGGTTCAATCGATCACGAAGTCATCGTTGAGTATGTGGGAGCCATTATGGATCTCCAGGTACCGCTGATGATTATTGATAGGAGATGTGTCTCTGTCATGTCTACATATTCATGAACCGTAGGGTGACACACTTAAGGTTCGAAGTTGTTTTAAGTAGATATAGAATATGCGTTGGAGACCGAATGTTGTTCGGAGTCTCGGATTGGATTCGGGACATCACGAGGAGATACGGAATGGTCCGGAGAATAAGATTCATATATTGGGGATCATTTTCTGAGTTAGGAAATGTTCCGGAGTATTTGTATGAGGGTTCTAGAAGGTTTCGGAATGTTCTGGAAGGTTCTGGAAGGTTTCTTGGAGTTTACTTGAAAACCAAGGAAGGGATCAAGGAGTCCTGATGGGTCAAGACTAGGAGTCATGGGGGAGGAGGACTCCTCCCCCCTCCCCAATCCGCCGGTCCTAGAGGAAGGGGAGTCCTACAAGGACTCCCCCTCCCATGGCGCCTCACCCCCTTTAAATAGAGGGGCAGGGGCGCCCCCTCCACCCCTGCTCCATAACTCCCAATCTCTGCCGCCTCTCTCCTCCTCCTTTCTTCTGCACAGGCATAGGCGAAGCCCTGCAGAATTCTCTACTCCACCACCACCACCATGCCGTCGTGCTGCTGGGATTCCGTGGAGAAGATCTACTACCTCCGCTGCTTGCTAGAACGAGGAGAGGAAGGTCTGCTTCGACTCCGCACGTGTGACCAACTGCGGAAGCGCTACCGGAACGCGGCGCCAGAAAGATCGTCCACACGATCTTGAGATCGGCAAGTGATCGACTACATCAACCACGAGATCTAATCTCGTTAACGCTTTCGGATCTACGAGGGTTAGTTCCTATCTATCTCATTCCACATGTCTAATAGATTAGATCTTGGCTTTTATCTAGATTAGATCTGGGTTTTGTTCGTTCTTGCGGTAGAAATTTTTTGTTTTCCATGCTACGAACCCTTCACTTTGTTCATAGAACAATCGTATTGTTTACTTTACACGCAATTCGTAATGCAATTATCCGTTGCTTGCAACTTAATACTGGAGGGGGTTCGGATGATAACCTGAAGGTGGATTATTAGTCATAGATGCAGTTGGATGGCGGTCTATTTATAATGTTGTAATGCCCAATCGAATCTCAAAGGAGTCAAGATGAGTAGTATATGCATGTATTGCTTTCTCGATGTTTGTCAATTGCCCCGCTGTAATTTGTTTACCCAACATATTATCTATCTTAAGGAGAGCCACCACTAGTGAACTATGGACCCCGGTCCTTTCTTTACCATCAATCTACAATCAATTGTTTACTGCTTTGTGTTTACTTTCTGCAAACTATTACTTTCTTCCACTCGATACGTTTAATCCTTTGTTTTCAGCAAAACCGGTGAGATTGACAATCTCATCGTAAGTTGGTGGCAGAGTTATGTGGTTGTGTTGTGCAGGTCTCCACGTTGTTGCTGTTGCTGTTACCGGTAGTGCGCCCTGCCAAAGTTCAGCTAGCTACACCTTTGGGGTGTTTCCTTGCTCCTACTAGATTGATAACCTTGGTTTCATAACTGAGGGAAAACTTGCTGTAGTGCTCATCATACCTTCCTCTTGGGGTTCCCCAACGAGGCTTCTTATAGGCAAAGGGGCGATGTCATAGGGTTGACCAGGGGCCCACACCACCTGGTGGCACGGCCAGGAAGGACCCGCGCCACCACATGGTGTGGCCAGCCCCTAGCCCCTCTCTGTCTTGTCTTCTGGCTCCGTGAGTCTTCCAGTGAAATATCAACTTTGGCTTTTGTCCGGTCCAATTCCGAGAATATTCATTTTTTGGCTTTTCTGGAACCAAAAACAGAAGAAAACAGGAAACTGGCACTATGGCATCTTGTTAATAGGTTAGTTCCATAAAATGTGTAAAAGTACTCCAAAGTGTGGACAAAACATAAGAAAGTAGATATAAAACAAGCATGGAACATCAAAAATTATAGATACATTTACGACATATCAACATCCCCAAGCCTAACTCCTTCTCGTCCTCGAGTAGGTAAGTGATAAAAAGAATAATTTTTGAGGTGACATGCACCATCACAATCTTGATCAAGGTATTTGTAAAACACTGATAGCTGGGATCATAGTACTCTAACATCGACATGAAAGATATAGTTCTAACAATAAGCAATAGCAACTATGTTGTAACATGAAAAGGTACAAACAAAGATCACGAATAACAATGCATTGAAAGATGTTTTTTTGTTTCACATATAGAAATCATAGCATAGTGGCATTTAGCTTGTCCCTCATGGAGTAGCAAAACATAAATGCATAGGACACCTTCAAAGTTCATAAGGGTGACTAGATACAGATAGTTCAAGAACAAGCAATATCAACATTATGAATCAATCAATAAGTTTTGGGACAATGTACATTAAACTAAGAATGACCACTATGCTCTCTTAATAGGTGCATAAAAATAGAAGATGGAGACTCAACATAAAAGTAAAAGAAAGGCCTTCATAGAAGGAAGAAGGGATTCAAGTCTCATAAAGAGCTTCCAAAAATTATGGTACTTATTAGCTTTCAGCTCTCATTGCCCCTATCATAAGCATCTTGAAGTGATTAAGGTTAAAGTGAACAAACTATGGAGTATATGCTTGAAAAAGTATAAGTTGGCAATCTCATGTCCCTTGAATACGAGGGCCTCTCCTCATGCTACTCAAGTTTAGTTACCGGTAAGTTCTTGTCATAGTAAGTACATGTGTACCATAGAGAACCACCAACGGGGTACACCTTGCCCGATGATACGGAAGAATCCCCATATCAAAATGACAAGGCAAGCAGACAATAAGCATCTCAGCAATCTTCTTATTTACCATGGGAAAATGGTGCCTTTTCTCTCTTTCCTCTTTTCTCATCTTTTTTTCTTTTTCTCAATCTCTATCTCTTTTTTTATAAGAAGAATGCTTCATAGATTGCTCATTATGGTTACGCTCCAGGTTTCCACCATGATTAGGCATGGATTAGACCAGACGCCCATGCATTTCCCTAACACACATACATAACTCCATGGACTTACAAGCTCTCCTTTCATTTCACACCGACGACATCCATAAACAAAAGAGCATGATATCAACTGGGTACAATGTACAAGTGCAATGTTCAAAGCGTTCCCCATGACAGCATGGTTCTGCTAATCCCAACGTATAAGTGAAAGCATATACACCATAGATGACACAATGGTTCAAGTTTATTAGGGGCAAGGAAAGTAAAGTGTGCCATCAAGTTCGTGAGAGCTTTAATCACTAATTTTCACATAACAAGTTTAATTCGGAAGGTAGATAAAAACATGAATATACTTGGAATAGCAAATGCTAATAGGTAGGTATGGTGGACTCTTTGGAATAATTTGGTTTTATTTGGAGTTGGATGCATGAGTGGAACTCATACTTGGTGTGGAGGCTAGCAAAAGACTGGGAGCAACCAACTAAGAGAACAATAATGGCCATAATCATGCAAAGTGACAAAACATTATTAATTAAAGCATAAAGTGATATTACAAGTCAAAAACTAAATGATCATAGAGGCTATGATGACTTGGTATAGTCATAACATGGTGTGAGCATGTGCCAAGTCAACCCATATAAAGCATCAAAGGAGAACACCACAATACTATGCTTTAATATGCTAAAACAACGCATGATTCTTTCAAGGCACATTAAGAAATCTCAATTGTTTATAACATGTTATGATACAGCAAAAATCACTAAGCATAAAGCTAAAACAATATCAAGCATGACATGACAAAGCATAGGCCACAGTCAAAAACAGGCTCCTCTTATACCACTTAAGCATGAACTTTCCTACTCTTTTCCAATCCAAACCAACTTATTTGAAAACCAATGCATGAATGAGGGGGTCCAACCAATTTATTCAAGCAAACTAAGCAAACTAAGAAAAATAAAACCAAAAACGAAAACAAAGACGCTCCAAGAACAACACAACTGTGCATAAAACAATAAAAATGAAGTGTTCGGAAGAAACCTGAGATTTTTATTGATGAAGAAGGGGATGCCCTGGGATCCCCAAGCTTTGACGCTTGTACTTCTTGAATATTTCTTGGGGTGACACGGGTGGCATCCCCGAGCTTGAGCTTTTGTCCATACTTCATGTTATCACATTACTCTTCCCTACACTTAAAATTTCTTTCATATAAAACTTCACACAATCTTCATTAGAAACATTAGTGTACTTAATATAATAAGTCTTTTGGTTAAGTTTCAACACAAGTAGAACTTCCATTAAAAAACAAGCTACTGTAGCACTTCCTTTAAAAAGTTCAAATGATCAAAGAGAACTCAAAGAGAAAGAGATTAAGAGGCAAATGCAAATAATGGCAGAAATCTGTCAAAACAGACTAGCGGGTAAAAACCAATTTTTTCGAAGACCTTCTGTTGCTCAAATCAAAAAGTGTTGAACTAACGGAAGTTGGATAACAACCTGGGGCAGAAACAAAAAATATTACAGCTCAAGCCGACGTATAGAGATTTTTCACGAATTTTTACAGCAAAGCACAAAAATCTGTTTCAGGACAGCAACTTTCCCAAGTCTTACTTCCCTCTCATTAGAGGTTATTCTTGGCACAAAAACCACACAAAAAGGATAAGGAGAGGTTATTACTGAGGCAATAACTTCCAAGACTCAACTAAAACTTTTGGGTTATCTCCCAATAAGTGTTTTTCTTTAACGCCTTTGAGCTAGGCATGATAATTTTGATGATGCTCACATAAGAAATATGAATTGAAGTAAAAGAGAGCATCAAGAAGCAAATATGGAACAAATTTAAGTCTAACCCACTTCCTATGAAAAATAATCTTGTGAATAAACAAGTCATGAAAGCACAAAGCAACAAGCATAGGAAAGCAAAACGAGTCCAACTTCAAAATTTTCAACATAAAGAGGGGAAACTTAATATTGTTGAGGTACATAAAACCATGTCATAAAGAAACAAGTCAGAACTCTCTCATAATAACTTTCAGTAGCATCATGAATAAAATTAACAATATAACTATCACAGAAAACATTCTTATCATGAGCCACATGCATAAAATAATTATTACTCTTCCTATAAGCATAGTCATTCTTATTAATCATAGTGGGAGCAAATTCAACAAAATAGCTATCATTATTATTCTCATCACCATAATCATCAAATATAGGATGCATATTGTAATCATAATTAATTTTCTCCTCAATAATAGGTGGACTCAAAATATCATACTCATCATTGTAATCATCATATATCGGAGGCATAGTATCATCAAAGTAAACTTTCTCCTCTGTGCTTGGGGGACTAAGAATATCATGCTCATCAAAACCAGCTTCCCCAAGCTTAGACTTTTCCATAGCATTAGCAATAAGGGTGTCCAAATAATTCATACTAATAACATTGCTATTAGTATGCAAATAAAGTTCCATAGGTTTTTAATTTTCTCTTCAAACACTTCATGTCCTAACTCAAGATAAATACTATAAAGCTCTCTAATTTTGTTGTTGTTTTCCATTAAGCCTAACTAGTGAAAATAAAAAAAGAAACAAAAAGATATGATCCAGAATCTAAAGGAAATAGCTTCGAGCACTCACACACCAGCAACCGCACTAGAAGATAGCTTAGTAGCTAGAGGATGTGAGTACATTTTACCTTACGTCCCCGGCAACGGCGCCAAAAAATAGTCTTGATGTATACGCACGCTTCTATCCTTGTAGACAATGTTGGGCCTCCAAGTGCAGAGGTTTGTAGAACAGCAGCAAGTTTCCCTTAAGTGGATCACCCAAGGTTTATCGAACTTAGGGAGGAAGTGGTCAAAGGTATCCCTCTCAAGCAACCCTGCAATTAAGATACAAGAAGTCTCTTATGTCTCCAACACACCCAATACACTTGTTAGGTGTATAGGTGCACTAGTTCGGCAAAGAGATAGTGAAATACAAGTAATATGGATGATTAGAAGTGGTAACGGTGCCAGAAAGAGCTTGACGGGTATGAAGAGACTAAAGGCAATCTGAAATAAAGATGGAAGCAAGAAAACATGTAATAGATGATCTATTATAGATCTAGGTGCAAACGGTGTTTCAATGCTTAAAAACAAGGCCTAGGGATCATACTTTCGCTAGTGAACACTCTCATATAAATATCTTCTCTTTATGATACTACTCTGAACTACTCTCCGGTTGGACACTCTAATCCATGGTAGGGCTATAACAGCACTCCTCAAAGTTCGTATTCCCCATCTAGATAACCCCACACTGTCACCTTGAGCGCTAGATGGTTCCAACAAACACCACAATCTAATAGAGACATCCAACTCAAATTATACTCATGACAAGTATTTGTAATCTCTAGCCTAAGTGCCACCATGGTGTGCACGCTATCACTTTCACACACGTGGGGAGAGCCAGAGATCTATTAAAGCACTTGAGTAGCAAGGTAGATCTACTTGATTACAAAGCTCATGATCACAATATGATCATGCATAGAGAGAGATGAACACATAGCTACCGGTAGAACCCATAGCCTCGAGGAAGATCTACTCCCTCATCATCATGGGAATCAGCAACGACGATGGAGATGGTGGTGGAGATCGATGGACATGGCTCCGGGGGCACTTCCCCATCTCGACAGGGTGCCGGAACAGATACTTTCTGTCCCCTAAATCTCCCCTTCGATGGCGGTAGCGCTATGGAACTTTTTGTGCCTGGAGGCTGGATTATTTAGGGTTTTCTCATCGGGAAGCTTCTTATAGGCGAAGGGGCGATGTACAGGGTGGACTAGGGGCCCACACCACCTGGTGGCGTGGCCAGGGGACCCGCGCCACGACATGGTGTGGCCAGCCCCTGGCCCCTCTCCGTCTCGTCTTCTGGCTCCGTGAGTCTTCCGGTGAAATATCGACTTTAGCTTTTGTCCGGTCCAATTCCGAGAATATTCATTTTCTGGCTTTTCTAGAACCAAAAATAGAAGAAAACAAGCAACTGGCACTGTGGCATCTTGTTAATGGGTTAGTTCCAGAAAATGTGTAAAAGTACTCCAAAGTATGGACAAAACATAAGAAAGTAGATATAAAACAAGCATGGAACATCAAAAATTATAGATATGTTTACGACGTATCACACCCCACCCCCTGTTATTTCTCCGGTTCACTAAATCCGCTCGATTTTCCTTGCTGGAACAGGGCAAGCTAATGCAATCAGTGTCTGCCATGCTACACTTCAGCCAGATGGTGACCATTCACCAATTTATTCCCTCAGGTTGAATTCCTTCATCTCTTCTCCTTGATTTTTTTGATGATCTACCTTGTTCTGACCCCGTGTGTTCCATCAGGGATGTCAAGGGCAACAATGTGATGAGATGATGTGATGTCCCCAACGCTGACACTGCATATTTTCCTGTTGGCTATGAAGAAGGTGGCGAGGCAAGAAACTGTCGAAAAGAGTCCAAATCCATTGTAACATTATTGTCATCGTGATCTGAAAGTGAAATTGGATGATTTTATGTTCAGGCACTGATAATGGTGGTTTATGCAGGTGTGGAAAGAAGATTGGGTTGAAGGTGGAGGCAGGGAAGCAAAGAACAACATTTGTGTTGATGGAGGTGAAGGCAACACCACCTACTCCATGGAGGTTTCCCTCTCCCTCACTAAACCGTGTTAAGAACCCGAAAGCTACATGTATGGCAACATCAAGCTCACCACTCAAGAAGCCACTAAAGGTGACTGAATCTGACATATGCCTTATTGATTTATTCAGTATTGGTGGCTCCTCTTCTCCACCCAGGACTTCCTTGACGGCACAATGCATGCCTCTCCACTGCCTCAGTGACCTCCCCAACGCCCAAGGTAGCTGGCCTTTACAATCTTTTGTTTTCTCATTCTCTAGCTTATGCTAAAATTGATCTTGCTCATTGGTATTCATATGCATTTATGTTAGAATCATTGAAATCTTTTTGGATGTGTTTCTGTTAAAATTCATATGACTATTTATTGAAAATAACCTAATTATTAAAATGTATTATCTGTGTAAGAACCTAGACCAATTAAATGATTCTCATAATCTTAACTTGAACTAAAACCATTTCATGTGTATGTACCTGGCCTGTAGCACTCTGGAAGGTCAAGATGTGAACTGGTTTGCTAAGAAGATATTATTGGTATTTTAGCACCGTACTTCACTTCCTGTTCATAGGATTGACATTTCGAAGTTTGACAAAATTCATGGATGTAGGGCATGCTAGCTGGAAAGATTGAAAATACTTCTTATTGCAAGTTTTGGTATGAAGAATTTGCGTGTAGGGTGTGCATGTATGCATTATATTATGTTACTCCAGACTGGGCCATGGACTCAGGTAGTGGAAACCCCCTATACCTATGTTTCTATCTCCACCAAGATGTCTGGTTACTAGCAATTGATGTCTTTTCCACCAGGAACTGCACATAACTCCTTTGGTGAGGACTCACTGTTAGTTAGGAATGTCTAGACCAGACCCTGGTAAGTGGTGAAGTTGCAAGATGCACTGGTTTTTTTCCATGAATTTTAACATGTGAATGAGAATGGTGCTCTAATTTCAGAAGATTCAGCATGGTATTTGTATGATACTCTACTCTGGAATGTGAATATAATAGGAGAATGCGTAAGAAAATGTTTAGTGTGCTTGGTACTGAATTCATAACATCCACTGGACCAATCATATTATGTGATGTACTATGGACATCTGGACACTTTCTATGATGCTACTCATTGATCATCTCTTAACACAAAGTACATGAGCAATGTGTAATTTTTATACTAACTGACTAATTGTAGGGATATATGATTTGAATTGTTAATACTTTTTTAGTACGTAGTGCTTTTCAGTTATAGGTTCTCTCTCTATATAGAACCTATAATGCTGGGAATTATGTTCCAGTTATTTTGGTAGCTTGCATAGTCAGGTTTGTCACATTATATGTATTACCTATGTTAGAATTCCATCGCGATGGCAAAATTAAATTACCCTTTTTGGAGGTAAAATCATTTCTCCTAGCAAACGCTTGTGTATATTAATTGAATTTGGAGAGCATGAAGGTTAGAGGTAACATATTTTTCAGAAGTTTATGCCACCTTTATCACAGAATGTCTTCGTTGACTAATTTAGATACTTTGTTATCTATAACTAAATTATGCTTTCACATGTAGTTGTTTGGCTTGAACCTGACTTCATTGGTATTCCCCAAATATAGTTCACTAAGTCAACTTCATCAGTTTTGGGGAATTTGTGTTACTTGATTAGCCTGACTTTCATGGATTGTGATGGAGGGCTCTCAGGATGAGTGTCTTAACGAACAATAGGCTAGCTCCATAGATACATCAAGGTCAGGGCACAACAATCTTCTTCCGCCGCAAGTCAGCGCGCTTCTCTGGATATCTAAGGAAATTTTTAATATTACGCTGATCAGTTGTTTACCTGAAACTGGAATGCTTTCCAATTCCGTTGTTAAAACTTGGTCGTCAATCTCTTCTGCAGCAGGCAATCGATCTATCTTCTTTAATCTTCGATCTCTTGTGTTGGCTTGCGGAGTGTCCGCAAGTAGTTGGGAAACAGGGGAGTGGTGACTTGCGGAAAGAAATCGTGGGAGAGACTTGGATCATGTCTGGCCGTCGGCGGCGGCGAGTTCTTCTCGCTATCCATCCTGCAGGTAACCCACGTAATGCCTTCTTCTAACATAAGAAAAAGTCCACCGCCTAGCCAGCTACTTCGTTTCTTTTTTTCCTCTCTATATATATTATGAATCAATCCAATAGTTATTTTGCTTAGAGGAGTTCCGTCATGCATATCTTCTCCGTCCTCCTCTCTTGTTAATTAGATTTGTTTCTTTATCGTGTACCGTGCTTACTTGTTAATTAGATTATTTTCTTCATCGTGTACCACTAGCATCCATGGTTCAGGTACAACGACTACTCCGTGAACTTCGAGCTCCTTTGATATTTGCTCCGTCCTTCGGTCAATCAGTTACTATGCCTAAACTTTACTATTTTTGTGTCACTTTGGTACTTATTGCTTAACTTGCTGATGTGTACTCCATCTGTTTCAAAATATAATATGTTTTAGCTTTGTGAAAGAAGTGTATCTAGACCCTTTTTAGTGTGTAGGTTTACTCTAAACCTGCAAGAACCTATACATTAAAAAGAGTTTAGATACACTCATTTCATAAAGCTAAAACATCTTATATTACTCTAAACCTGCAAGAACCTATACATTAAAAAGAGTTTAGATACACTCATTTCATAAAGCTAAAATATCTTATATTTTGAAACGGAGGGAGTATACTGTACATGTGATTTGTGTGATGTGCATACTCGTGTCTAGAGAGGAGTTAGGCAGAAACTGTTATTGAGAAATAAGCACCATCAATGGCAATTCCCATGCTTGGTTTGAACCCTCTTAAACTGATATCATATCAGATCGGGGAGCACAACTTTTAGGATTTGTCACTTCTGCCTCATAGCAGCTCCTCCTGGTCATGGTGTTGCATTCTCCCGAAAACCTTATGTTGTGTTTGATCCAGGTTTTTTCTGCTATTGTTCGTCAGTAATTAAATTTGTTCGGTAGAAACTTCTCAAACAACACTCTTAAGGTAGTATATTTATATCCATTTTTTAGAGTAACTATGAATATGAACATGCTATGTAAAAACTCTATTGCTACTTATGGATGAGAGTGCGTTGCAATGTATGCTCTCTTTTTTTGCGAATGTTGCAATGGATGCTCTGAATACCTGATTTTTGTATCAATTGCGGTCTGTAGCTAGCAGATGTACAATTTTGGAAATTTTGTAGCATTGGTGAAGCTTTTCACGTACCACTTGGAGGAGCTATTAGTTTCGGAAGTTCATGGCCAATAAGAGTTCAGAAAATTAAACCATATGTTCATAAGTGAGCAAACTATGAAGTCAGAATTTCTTTTCTATTCATTTTAGTCTTCATACTCAGAATCTTGATTGGATTTAGGTGTAACACGGTTTAGGAAATGATGTAGCCTTGGCGAAGCTTTTGGTGTACCACTCGGAGGAGCTATCAGTTGTGCAAGTTTAGGGCCAATAAGGGCTTGTTTGATTCATAGGATAGGAAAAGTATAGGAATAGGAAAAACATAGGATTGAGATGTCATGCCAACTTGAATCCTATGGGAAGAGGAATTATGTTTGATATAGCAAAGGAATTTTTCCATGAGGTTTGATCTAATGTTTCTTTCCTATAGGAATTGCACTACAAGATTCCTATAGGATTAATTCCTATAGGATGTGTTCCTATGAATCAAACAATTACATAGGAAAAATTCCCATAGGATTTAAATCCTACACAATTCCTATGCAATTCCTATGAATCAAACAAGCCCTAAGAGTTCGGAAAACCATATGTTAATAAGTGCACAAACTATAAAGTCAGAACTTCTTTTTTATTTATTTTGGTCTCCAAACTCAGAATTTTGATTGGATTTTGGTGTAATAAATTGACATTTGAAAATTCCTATTGTGAATGAGTGAACTACCTGTGCCTTTGGAGGAACGAAAATCGGAACCATGACTTGAAATAGCTTTTTTTTGAAATGAGCATATATTAATATCACACGAATACCAATTACACTCAGCCTCTGCAACAACGCATACCCTAATGGCAATACGGATGCACACAGCCAAAAAAAAAAGAAGAATTATAAAAAAGAAAAGTCCCGCTTCAGGAATCCGATCCTCAGCAGCAGCGACACTACCACCACCAAAACAACACCAGAAGTCCAACCCCTCCAAAAGCGACGCCTTCAAGAAGGAAATAGTGCACAAGCGCTGTCATCGCCCGATCAAAGATCTAGGTTTTCACCCTGGAGAAAGTCCTCGCTCGCAAAGCAATGCCTTCTGCAAGTCCATTGCCAGCACAACCAATGAAGGCCAGACCTTGGATTTTCATCCTGCAAGATAAGACTGTGAACTCCTCCTATGATGTCGCCCCCTCTAACAGATGCTGCTGCGAGTCATAGATAACCAAGCCAGATCCTCATCGCCATATAGACTCAATCCACCATAGCTCACCCACATGTCTCTGCCTTCATGACATTCTCCACATCTGACTTCACCATGTGTATCGTCAAAGACATGTCGCATGATGGTAACAGGTAGCAGAGCTTCACTACGCTCCCACTGAAACCAAATGGCCAGCAAAAAACACAGGTATGCATGACCTAATTCCTTCCGATCCAGCAAACTCCAGGCATATGCGCCCCTGGGAGTTCGCCGGCGGAGCCTTCCGGAACCATACACTCCGGCCAGATCCATGGAGACACGCATCAAGTAGATATTCGTCTTGGTGCGAGAGAGATCCGAGGACCACCCCCTTTATTGAAACCGAGCCAGCAGCCCCCACGCTACCCGCCGGAAAGTAGCAGGATCTGTCGCATAGCGGCAAGATTGCCCAGTCAACCACTCCGACGGAGAAGGAAGTCACCACCACCATGCCAGGGGCAGTAGCCCCAAGCGCCCTAGCGTCGCGAGCATGACCCGAAGATCCTGGGCGCCGGTGTCGGCGACGAACAGAATAGATCTCGGCCTGAAGACATGGATTCCTACCACCGCGTGCAGCCATCTGGGCCAAGGACCCCCAGCTGCCGCCAGCCACGACGCCACCGCCAAACCAGCGTGGGCGCGGACGCTGCCGCCGCCATGCCAGATCGCGGCCAGGGTCACTGCCGCTGCCGCCACGCCGCCTGTAACACCCTCGAATCGGCCCTATGCAAGTTTTAGCGATTTCCGCCAAACCCACATAGAAACGATTCAAAGATGCCCACCAGGCACTTGCGTGCGGGTGGAAAACGAAGTAATAACATTACACAATAGTCCACGATGGAACCCACAGAACAGATATATATACAACAACGACTCCATGAGTCAAGAATACCGATATATTATACATAGATCCAAATCACCTTGAAAACGATAGAGCGTCCGACTACGGACAAGATGCAAATGGGGATAAGAGTCCCGGAGAATAACCAATGGCGTCCATAACCCTGCCCAGGCCAAGCCGGAAGGGTAACCCTGCTAACGACGTCGAACTCATACCTGCTAAAAACAAAAGGGGTGCCGACAAAGGGCAAAGGAAAAAGAGGAGCGTCAGTACTGAGGCCAGTACACGGCGATGCTAGAATTCGGCGACTCTCGCCTACATAGGTATGGTGGACTGAAGTGGCAACGAAGCATGCACTAAACACCCTATAGAGACTTGAAACCACTGTCGGCTATTAGAGAGGGATAAGAAAGACCTATTCGGGACCAACCTGATACTAACACCAATCATACCCATCCTGGCATTTCCCCCTCGAGACCAAACGAGGAAGTCAAACCGAGGAACTCACACAGTTGACAGATTTATTCATTCCATTATAGTTGCAGCACTTACTAGTCATATATAGATATCATGAGTCATCCTGATAGCATAAGTAGTGGGCAGTTTTAGTTAACCATTCAGTGGTAGTTGCAGTACTTACTAGTCAGATACAATTAGCATGTGACATCCCAAACCCAGCAGTTCTTGGCACTTTTATTTCATTCCATTGGAGTTGCGATACTTACTAGGCAGGTATAACATGACACGATACACGCCAGTTCCACTAGTTTTTGGTACTTTTATTATCCATTCCATTGTAGTGAAACTGATTACTAGTCGCATATTAAGTCAAATTTATAGCACTACTTTAGTTTTGCTTGTCTATGATCGAGATACTGTGCTCTAAGTCGTCCATAACCGCGGACACGGCTTTCAGAAAGATTTACCCTGCAGGGGTGCACAAATAGCAACACACACACGATCAACCTCGGAAAAACCAAATCAAAACCCAACGAGGCTTTCATGACAAAGCAATCACAGGATTCATAAAATATTTCAGGGGAACACCCCATTAAGCTACCCGCAACGAAGTTGGCTGGCTCCGAGACGGACCCAAGGTTTGTGCCAATGGCTGTAAACGACTAGGAACCCGAAAGTGTGACTGGGCTTGTCGATACCGCAAAAACATTCCACATTCCTAAACAGTACAGGTGCTCCACGCACAATCGTAAATAAAGCAGTAAAGCATGGCATAAGTACATGATAGTAATAAATCACTAAACTAGTTTGTGGCCCCAAGAAATAAGAAATGAATCAAGCTCTAGCTAAGGGGATTCATGGTCCCATATGCGGATAGTGCGATAGTCAAGGAACAGGTATCAAGTACTCGGGGTCCTACGGGACACAAGTGAGCGTGGAAGAACCAAATAACATATATTGCCCACCGATGCCTCTGCATTAGTTATATCTATTCCCAGCATTTTAATCAAATTGTATTTAAAGTCATGATCATCTCCACCATTAAGCATGTGCCAATCTTTCAACAACAATGGAGCAACAACAACGCGAAGCAGCACCTGAGCAAGTAACTACGACTCGCAAGGCCGACTATCTATCAAACAACATGCAATAGGATGTGTCCAAGGAAATATAGAGGCTGTAAGAAATATAAAGGGTGCACGGAAACGAAAGCATCGCAACACGGACAGCAATAGATCAACAGGAGGAAGTAAAGACTATAAATTGCAAAGTAGGTAGAAAGAGGGAGATTGCTCGCCTGGGAAACACTACCGAAGGATCATATCCGGAGAACTTGTCGATACTCGCATCAACTCATCGGCCTAATCCGCGAAGAAGCAAACACTAGAAGAAACACCGGATGCAATATTTAATACTATGGCAGAAGATCCGGCATGATTATGATATGATGCAGATGCGGTGCAATTAGGCAGTATTAAGCGGAACCGGGGTCCCGACAATTAATTAGATGGTTCATGTTGTTTAGCTACCCCGCAATTTAAATGTTGTCTTAACACGGCAAAACATAGCATCGGTTCGCTACACAAATTTAAATGGAGGCGGTATAATACAAGTATAGCCCGCATATGCGCTCCATATTTAATTATGAGGTGGATCGACTAAGTATCCCGAACAAATGAATATGTATGCGAGCATGAGCAATTTAATATGCAACAATTTAATATCATGTTATAAAATATAGGAGCTTAGCGTCACACATGTCGGATCGACGATCTTGGGTTTCAGGGGTTCGGGTTCGGTCTCGGGGATCGGTCTTCGAATCTTGGTTGAGGGTCTCAAACATCGGATCCGTGTCGAAGAACTTGTCGTTTTGGCAAGAAGAGCTTGGTGGTCTTCGTGTTCGGACTTCGCCTCCGGGAACGGGGTCTTCGGATCGGCTTCGCCGCTCTCGATTTGGACTTGCTACCGATGGCGAGTTTGTAGTTGTTGGTAGTTCTCGATGCCATCTCGAGGACACATGTACTTCAGGAGATCTTGGTAACGGTCTTGTCGGCTTCAAGAGGCTTGCTGCAGTCTTTACCCGGCCACAACACAAACACACGGTATCAAGCGCACACCAAACGGAAGGAAACAAAAGCATAACGCGAGGAAGGCCATGTCCCATTCAGGAATTAACCCGAACACCTTGCGACCGGGAAAACAACGGAAGGGGCGGCGCTCTCGCAGGAAGTACCTCAAACGGGCGACGCGCGCGGGAGGCCGTCCGTGGTGGAGAAGCGACCGACGGAGGAGTGGGCACCGGAGACGAGAACGGAGGCGGGCCCACGCACGACAGAGGTTCGTGGGGGCGCAGGGTCGGTGACGAGGCCGAGAGGCGGCGCGCTTGCGTCCCTGCGATGACGGGGATCCTGGTGGAGAGGAGGGCGGCTGCTCCTGGCGGCAAGGAGGCACGGAAGCAGGGGTCCCACGGGGTCCGCGCGGGGTAGGTCGAGGAGGGAGAGCCAGTGGCACCACGCAGGGTCGGTGACGCGGCACGGAAGGAGTCGAGGTCCAGGGCGAGGTCGAGGACTTGCTCGCGAGGGGGCCGCAGGTCGAGGACAAGGTGCAGGTTGGCGCTACGGAGAGCGGGGGTGTCGCGGTGAGGCCTTGGCCGCCTAGTGGGAGCAGGACGAGGCCTGGCTGCGGGGTTGGGGAGGCCGACGAGGGACTCGCGCGGCTAAGCTGGATGAGCGGCCGCGGCGGCTTATGCTGCAGGGCAGCAACGACGGGGAAAGGGAGAGGAGCGTCCGGGGAGAGCGAGGGGTAGGTGGGGACTGGGGAAACGAGGGCGGTCGCGTCGAGAGAGGGTCGCGGGGAAAACGACGAGCGGGGCGAGGGTTGGCGTGGGTTGTACGCGTGAGGAGGTGGGCCAGGGGAGTTAGCTGGCGGCGGGGCTGGTGGTGGGGCCAGGGGCGGAGATCCCGAGGCGCCTGGTCGGCACGGGGTGGGGCTGGCGAGGTGGGCGGGAGCATGCGTGCGTGTGTGAGATGTGTGCAGGTGGCGGGGTGTGAGGGAGATGGCGGGTGCGGCTTGCTGCTCGCCTCCTGGCGGCGGGGTGGAGGAAGGGTGAGGGGTGGTTAGCTAGGGTTAGGATATGTTAGGTTTTTGGGTGTTTTTGGGGGTGGCCGGCTGGGCCGGTTCGGGCCTGGTTCGGCTGCCCCCTAAAAATAATATAAATATTTTATTTGTTTAAAACGGGGCTTTTGACATCCGTTTTTAGACGAAACAAAATATTCCAGCCAATCCCGAGTTTTGTATTTGAATAAAGACGGGGCTTATTTAGAAGAAGGCTTCTTAGTCATTCTTTTCCGATCCTCTTCTTCCTCTTGTCTTTTCTTTTATTTTTATTTTATTTTTTCTTGAACCCCCAAGATTGGGGGCAGGGGGTTGATGATACGAACGGAGTGAGAAAACAGTCTTCCCTTGGGGGAGGGAAGATCAGGTAAGGAGAACAGATATCCTAGTCCTGTGGCCCCTGGAAAGCCAGCACTCTGAGTGAGCTACTAGTAATAGAGCGAAGGAAAGTGCGCAGTCGAGACATCTAGACCGCTTAAGTAAAGTGAGCGGTCGTAATGGCTCGAGAGTGGAGAGATGCCTCATCTCGGCCGGGATATCTCCTAAGGAAGGAAGAATGAGAATCATTTCAGTCCACTGGTTCTAGCCCTGTAGCTGTAGTAGTAAGCCTGTCAGGAAGGTTCTATTAAGCACCATAATTATCTTCCAACTTCTTTTCTTTTTAGAAATCCATTTTCTTTTGTTAGGTTTTCGAAAATAGGTTTGAGACAAACATATGCAGGATGATGACGATGCTCAAATGCAATGTGGCATGATGACATGAGCATGCGGTCATGATGATGCAATGCACCAAAAACACATCGATTTTCTAGTAGTGGTTTTAGCGGGATGCCACAATTCGACACCACTAACAAGGATCTCGCCCTCGAGATCCGCCTCATGGTACCGGGAAGAAGGTCGACGATCTAAATCTTCTCGCTTCATGTAGATCCTCGCGACACCACTAACAAGGTCGCTGCTCACATCCGTCGAGAGAACACTCCGGATAAACAAAGGAAGAAGGTAAAGGTATCAACAAATAAAGCCACCTCTAGCTTCCGTGGACGGAGTAAAATTGTTGGATCCACCGATTGGATGTACAAGAGCAAATGATAAGAGTAGTCGGATGGTGATCAGTCCATCGTGCACCCAAACCATTACTCTACACACGAATAGGAGAATTATGCAACCAACTCTCGGAATCAGATTGAAGATCTCGACAAGCGAGGTTCGGAAATAAGGAGGGATGCAGACTCTGCATCAGATCTGGCATAGATGATGTCGTCGCGTCGGAAAACACCGGAAGGCAATGGAAGGAACATAGAGAAGTCTAACAGATGAAGGATTCCTTAGATAGCACGAAGACTGGATGTAGAAGCACCGTTACCAAAGAAGGAAGCGAAACCCTAAAGGTACGACGGAAACCCAACCACGAGAATTCCTGGACTCGAAGAAAAGATAAGAGAATAGATCCAAAACACGCAGAGATAAGAGGAGAATAGCAGAGGGTAAGGAGTAAAAGCAGACCTAATCAGATCTATCCAACCGATTTTCCAAAATAGTTTTGACACTCTACTTCGACCATTAGCTAGGTTATCCTACAGGCTGGACTTGTGGGGTATCACAACTACTGAGCTCTGATACCATTTTGTAACACCCTGGAATCGGCCCTATGCAAGTTTTAGCGATTTCCGCCAAACCCGCATAGAAACGATTCAAAGATGCCCACCAGGCACTTGCGTGCGGGTGGAAAACGAAGTAATAACATTACACAATAGTCCACGATGGAACCCACAGAAACATATATATACAACAACGACTCCATGAGTCAAGAATACCGATATACTATACATAGATCCAAATCACCTTGAAAACGATAGAGCGTCCGACTACGGACAAGATGCAAATGGGGCTAAGAGCCCTGAAGAATAACCAATGGCGTCCATAACCCTGCCCAGGCCAAGCCGGAAGGGTAACCCTGCTAACGACGTCGAACTCATACCTGCTAAAAACAAAAGGGGTGCCGACAAAGGGCAAAGGAAAAAGAGGAGCGTCAGTACTGAGGCCAGTACACGGCGAGGCTAGAATTCAGCGGCTCTCGCCTACATAGGTATGGTGGACTGAAGCGGCAGCGAAGCATGCACTAAACACCCTATAGAGACTTGAAACCACTGTCGGCTATTAGAGAGGGATAAGAAAGACCTATTTGGGACCAACCTGATACTAACACCAATCATACCCATCTTGGCATTTCCCCCTCGATACCAAACAAGGAAGTCAAACCGAGGAACTCACACAGTTGGCAGTTTTATTCATTCCATTATAGTTGCAGCACTTACTAGTCAGATATAGATATCATGAGTCATCCTGATAGCATAAGTAGTGGCCAGTTTTAGTTAACCATTCACTGGTAGTTGCAGTACTTACTAGTCAGATACAATTAGCATGTGACATCCCAAACCCAGCTGTTGTTGGCACTTTTATTTCATTCCATTGGAGTTGCGATACTTACTAGGCAGGTATAACATGACACGATACACCCCAGTTCCACTAGTTGTTGGCACTTTTATTATCCATTCCATTGTAGTGAAACTGATTACTAGTCACATATTAATTCAAATTTATAGCACTACTTTAGTTTTGCTTGTCTATGATCGAGATACTGTGCTCCAAATCGTCCATAACCGCGGACACGGCTTTTAGAAAGATTTACCCTGCAGGGGTGCACAAATAGCAACACACACACGATCAACCTTGGAAAAACCAAATCAAAACCCAACGAGGCTTTCACGACAAAGCAATCACAGGATTCATAAAATATTTCAGGGAGCCACCCCATTAAGCTACCCACAACGAAGTTGGCCGGCTCCGAGATGGACCCAAGGTTTGTGCCAATGGTTGTAAACGATTGGGAACCCGAAAGTGTGACTGGGCTTGTCGATACCGCGAAAACATTCCACATTCCTAAATAGTACAGGTGCTCCACGCATAATCGTAAATAAAGCAGTAAAGCATGGCATAAGTACAGGATAGTAATAAAGCCCCAAACTAGTTTGTGGCCCCAAGAAATAAGAAATGAATCAAGCTCTGGCTAAGGGGATTCATGGTCCCATATGCGGATAGTGCGATAGTCAAGGAACAGGTATCAAGTACTCGGGGTCCTACGGGACACAAGTGAGCGTGGAAGAACCAAATAACATATATTGCCCACCGATGCCTCTGCATTAGTTATATCTATTCCTAGCATTGTAATCAAATTGTATTTAAAGCCATGATCATCTCCACCATTAAGCATGTGCCAACCTTTCAACAACGGTGGAGTGACAACAACGCGAAGCAGCACCTGAGCAAGCAACTACGACTCGCAAGGCCGACTATCTATCAAAACAACATGCAATAGGATGTGTCCAAGGCAATATAGAGGCTGCAAGGAATATAAAGGGTGCACGGAAACTAAAGCATCGCAACCCGGACAACAATAGATCAACAGGAGGAAGTAAAGACTATAAATTGCAAAATAGGTAGAAAGAGGGAGATTGCTCGCCTGGGAAACACTGCCGAAGGATCATATCCGGAGAACTTGTCGATACTTGCATCAACTCATCGGCCTAATCCGCGAAGAAGCAAACACTAGAAGAAACACCGGATGTAATATTTAATACTACGGTAGGAGATCCGACATGATTATGATATGATGCAGATGCGGTGCAATTAGGCAGTATTAAGCGGAACCGGGGTCCCGACAATTTATTAGATGGTTCATATTGTTTAGCTACCCCGCAATTTAAATGTTGTCTTAACTCGACAAAACATAGCATCGGTTCGCTACACAAATTTAAATGGAGGCGGTATAATACAAGTATAGCCCGCATATGTGCTCCATATTTAATTATGAGGTGGATCGACTAAGTACCCCGAACAAATGAATATGTATGCGAGCATGAGCAATTTAATATGCAACAATTTAATATCATGTTATAAAATATAGGAGCTTAGGGTCACACATGTCGGATCGACGATCTTGGGTTCCAGGGGTTTGGGTTCGGTCTCGGGGATCGGTCTTCGATTCTTGGTTCAGGGTCTCGAACATCGGATCTGTGTCGAAGCACTTGTCGTTCTGGGAAGAAGAGCTTGGTGGTCTTCGTGTTTGGACTTCGCCTCCGGGAACGGGGTCTTCGGATCGGCTTCACCGCTCTCGATTCGGACTTGCTACCGATGGCGAGTTTGTAGCTGTTGGTAGTTCTCGATGCCATCTCGAGGACACATGTACTTCGGGAGATCTTGGTAACGGTCTTGTCGGCTTCAAGAGGCTTGCTGCAGTCTTTACCCGGCCACAACACAAACGCACGGTATCAAGCACACACCAAACGGAAGGAAACAAAAGCACAACGTGAAGAAGGCCATGTCCCGTTCGGGAATTAACCCGAACACCTTACGACCGGGAAAACAACGGAAGGGGTGGCGCTCTCACAGGAAGGAGCTCATACGGGCGACGCGCGCGGGAGGCCGTCCGTGGTGGAAAAGCGACCGACGGAGGAGAGGGCACCGGAGACGAGAACGGAGGCGGGCTCACGCACGGTAGAGGTCCATGGGGGCCCACGCGCGCTTGCGTCCCTGCGACGACGGGGATCCTGGTGGAGAGGAGGGCGGCTGCTCCTGACGGCAAGGAGGCGCGAAAGCAGGGGTCCGACGGGGTCCGCGTGGGGTAGGTCGAGGAGGGAGAGCCAGTGGCACCACGCAGGGTCGGTGACGCGGCACGGAAGGAGTCGAGGTCCAGGGCGAGGTCGAGGACTTGCTCGCGAGGGGGCCGCAGGTCGAGGACAAGGTGCAGGCTGGCGCTACGGAGAGCGGGGGTGTCGCGGTGAGGCCTTGGCCGCCTAGTGGGAGCAGGACGAGGCCTGGCTGCGGGGTTGGGGAGGCCGACGAGGGACTCGCGCGGCTAAGCTGGATGAGCGGCCGCGGCGGCTTATGCTGCAGGGCAGCAACGACGGGGAAAGGGAGAGGAGCGTCCGGGGAGAGCGAGGGGTAGGTGGGGACTGGGGAAACGAGGGCGGTCGCGTCGAGAGAGGGTCGCGGGGAAAACGACGAGCGGGGCGAGGGTTGGCGTGGGTTGTACGCGTGAGGAGGTGGGCCAGGGGAGTTAGCTGGCGGCGGGGCTGGTGGTGGGGCCAGGGGCGGAGATCCCGAGGCGCCTGGTCGGCACGGGGTGGGGCTGGCGAGGTGGGCGGGAGCATGCGTGCGTGTGTGAGATGTGTGCAGGTGGCGGGGTGTGAGGGAGATGGCGGGTGCGGCTTGCTGCTCGCCTCCTGGCGGCGGGGTGGAGGAAGGGTGAGGGGTGGTTAGCTAGGGTTAGGATATGTTAGGTTTTTGGGTGTTTTTGGGGGTGGCCGGCTGGGCCGGTTCGGGCCTGGTTCGGCTGCCCCCTAAAAATAATATAAATATTTTATTTGTTTAAAACGGGGCTTTTGACATCCGTTTTTAGACGAAACAAAATATTCCAGCCAATCCCGAGTTTTGTATTTGAATAAAGACGGGGCTTATTTAGAAAACAAAATAGGTTTTCGAAAATAGGTTTGAGACAAACATATGCAGGATGATGACGATGCTCAAATGCAATGTGGCATGATGACATGGGCATGCGGTCATGATGATGCAATGCACCAAAAACATATCGATTTTCTAGTAGTGGTTTTAGCAGGATGCCACACCGCCAGATCTTTGCTCGACGACGCCCCAGGCGGCGGCGGCGGGCGAGAGATTCACGAGGGGGAGGTCGGCCGGGAGGAGGGAGGCCTGCCCCCTCTAAAACACTGTATTTTGAGGATGTCTTCTTTTCTTTTAGTTCTCGTGCTTTCGTAGCTCTAATCTTATGGATTCCATATATCAATTTCTCAAAAAAGGTTTTCTAGCCATACTTGGTGGCTTTCTATACAAAGGAAGGTCCCTAGAAACCTCTTTCTTAAAAGTCTTCATCAAAGATCAAATTCTTATTCTCCTCACTATTTGTGTTGTGTTATTTTTGCGGCTTAGTTTAATCCTGTGTTAGGAGCTTTCTCATGAGCTGAATAACACTCGGCTCTCATGCTATGCTTAAAAAATGAAAAGTAGAGTGACGTAGATCCTACATTCATATCCTTCAGATTGTAGCGGTGAAGCGCATGGCCATTGACTTGAAAAAAACTGAAATTAATTGTTTTGTCGATGATGTTGATGGTTAAATGCCGGTAAAAAAGATGTCTATGTTTGTCCACATGACATGACAAGCAATGTTTCCGTGCGCAATATGTTTACATGTACTCCCTTCGTTCACAATTACCTCGTGTCCTAGGTTTAGTCAAAGTCAAACTTTGCAAAGTTTGACCAATGATATAAGAAAAAAATACCAACATCCATGATTTCCAGTGCATATAATATGAAAATATAGTTTATAACAATTCTAATACAATAGTTTTTATGTTATTAATGTTGATATTTTTTTATAAATATATGGTCAAAGTTTACAAAATTTGACTTTGACTAAACCTAGGATGCGAGGTAATTGTGAAAGGAGGGAGTACAATGAACAAAGAATAAAACGCCATAGCAATGCACATGCATGTTTCCTATTATTCTAATAGATACGTGCCTTAACACTGCGGCTCAAATTAAAATTATGAGAGAACTCTGTGATTTGGTATACCTATGTCTTTTTTTGCGCCTTCCTTCGGAAAAGCACACGATTGTGTCATGGAAAAAGAAAGTGTTTAAAGACATCGATGATTGGATAGTTTCTTTTAGACGTTATTTTGTAATTGCTGAAGACGACTCATGTATCTTTAGAGAAAATTGCATATAACTACAATAATTAGGGCCAGACCTACGGCTTTTGGGGATTGCTTTAAAAAACTACGACTTTAGGCCTGGAGCCTACAAATAACTACAAACTTTGCGTAATTAGGCAGTTAGCCAGTTTAATCGCAATTTTGATAGGACTCTCACGTCAAAAAACTACGAGCTTTGGGCCTCCAGACTAAAAAAAACTACGACTTTTGGGGCTCTCGTGTCCTGATCTGGAGCTCTCACATTCGAATCTAGTTGAGAACAATAGAACCGGAGCGAGTATGATATTGATGGTAAAATAAAAGTTCCGCCGGCTATTTTCGACTCTGTTTGTCCATCTTTAGGTCCCGCCTTTCCGGCCTCCAATTCCGCCTCTCTTCCTTTCTTCCTCCGACACGCTGCAAATCTAGTAGTAACCGGATTTATCGGGGACCTAAACAAGAAAAAACTCCCACCACCCGCTCCTCTCTCTCTAACCAACCCGCGCTTCCACACCCGCATCATCTCCCCCAATTGCAGAATCGGCATCGATGCAATTCGACTGGGGCCTCGCATCCGGTGCGGAGGTCTGCGATTGGGAGGTGGTTCCGCGGCCGGAATCGGTGCCGCTTCGCTATC
This sequence comes from Avena eriantha, assembly GCA_910589775.1. Lineage (NCBI taxonomy): Eukaryota > Viridiplantae > Streptophyta > Magnoliopsida > Poales > Poaceae > Avena > Avena eriantha. The sequence goes on along the minus strand of OU342740.1, from coordinate 187,430,401 downwards.
CGTGGGAATTTCCTGGCTCCTGACCCGTCGGGTATCATAGGTGCTGGTTCTTGTTTGTTCTGATGTTTCTTTCTTCGCGCCGTAGCGTTAAAATGTTCGGCATTGGGGGTCAATGTGAAATGGTGCTAAAAAATGGCATGGGTGATTTTGTGATGTAGCAGGCTGCTAATTCTAGAATTCGTTGTGATTTCTGCAGACTTCGGGGATCGATTTGATATTTCCTCGCGTTAGTGTTAGATCATGCTGAGTGATTCTTCATGGCAAATGGGAATTGTTGGCTTCTTTGGGGAGGCATCGCGGCAATAGTCAGCTAATTTGATAAATGAAATCACCAGAATTCAGTGCTATCAAGGTGTTGTAGTGGGGTTATATCTGACGAAGAGGTGCATTTTTCCTTTGGTTTGGTGTTTTTTGCACGGCCACCTCAGTCCATTCATTGGAGAAACAACAACTAAGAGCAACGTGATCATGGAGCATGTGATTGGAGGGAAGTTTAAGCTTGGGAGGAAGATTGGGAGTGGGTCATTTGGTGAGCTGTACCTTGGTATGCTTCATATGCCTTATCCGCAAAATGGTTGTCATTTCGTTAACCAAGTATCTTTTTCTTATGCTTGTTTATGTACCTTTTCTTCATTCAGGTATCAATATACAGAACGGAGAGGAAGTGGGAATAAAGTTGGTATGTGTTGATAAACTTGCTTGTAATTTCAATTTTTGGGGCCTTATGACATTTACAATCGAAATGTTTGGCTGATTATAATTTCACTCTGATCTGATTTGTGTTAGGAACCTGTGAAGTCAAAACATCCACAGCTGCACTATGAATCCAAAGTTTACATGCTGATGCAGGGTGGAAGTAAGTGGGTAATATAGTTATGTTTGATTTACAGTCATGTGCATGGTAACACCAGTTAGGAAGTTAGCCCCTTCTTGAATTAATTCGTTTTTAACTGTAGATGGCATCCCACATCTGAAGTGGTATGGTGTTGAGGGGGAGTACAATGTTATGGTGATCGATCTTCTTGGCCCAAGCTTGGAGGATTTGTTTAACTCCTGCAACAGGAAATTTACTATGAAAACAGTCCTTATGCTTGCTGATCAACTAGTAAGTTTTCTCCTCTACATCTGTTACCTGGTTATGATTACCTGTATATGAATCAAATCCATTTGATTGCATTTGCTCCTGGTCATTTTTGTTTAATCCATTTAAAAATATTCAAGGATTTTGGAATAAAAAAAATATCTTGGTGGAGCTAATCCCAAAGTTTGACTTCACCTTAGACTAACTTTACTGGATCTCAATGACAGCCTCTCTGAGACCCGACATCAACAACTTAGCATGATTAGTGCACTTAATTCCATTTAATACAAACAACACACATTTGAGCACATGTTCAAGAAGTGAGTTCACTTATAATTTACCTGCATTGAGAGGACAGGCACTAGATGTTTTTGCTTACATAAGTTTGTCTGGCTTGTGTTCGCTCTATGTAGTGGTGTTTCAGTAAATATGATTTTGTATTTAGCTCAGGCTTACATTGACGTTTTTCCCCTTCAGATAACCCGAGTGGAATACATGCACTCCAAGGGATTTCTTCACCGTGACATCAAGCCAGACAACTTCCTTATGGGCTTAGGCCGTAAAGCTAATCAGGTGTGCCTTGTCAGAAAAGCTTTATTTGATTCATGTTATCTACTTCAGTTTTTTTGGCATAAATTTAACAGGAGTCGTGAGTTCTTTAATATGGTAACCTCTAACAATTGCCCAAACTCATTATGCATAAATGATCGGCACATAAGAAGATATGCTATTTTTCATCTGTAGGTCTATATTATTGATTATGGGCTTGCTAAGAAATACAAGGACCTCCAGACTCATAAACACATCCCCTACAGGTGAATATACTTATTTATTAAGTTTGATTGGAAAGTTTATGAAGTTATCTTACAAGCAAGGATTACGAGTCGACGAGTCGACCAGTCGTTTCGGGGCAGCGACTCGTAGACTAGTCCTGACTAGTCTTGACTCGCGTAGACTAGTCGACATGAGTTCAGCCAATATGTAGTATAAAATACCATACTACCATAGTACAAATATTGAATGAAAATATACAATAGTAGGGGAAAACAAGGCCCCCCTCTGGAGGTAGCAGCAGCCGCTGGAGGAAGCATCAGTCCGGCGGAGGGAGGAGCAGACCACCACCAGCAGCCGGCGGAGAAGGAGCAGACCGGCAGCAGCAGCCAGTGGAGGGAGGAGCAGAACAGCATCCTGGGAAGGAGGCTCGGAGCAGCAGCCACCCGTGGAGGAGCCAGATTCGTTTTTGGGTTCTCGGGGGAAACTGGGAGCTCGATCTAGGTTTTCACGGGGGAAACTGGGAACTTGGAAGGCAATATAGAAAAAAAATGGCATGTGGGGTCATTTTTTAGTCGACTGACTCAAAAACCTGGACTAGTCGAGACTAGGCGTGACTAGTCGAGCGACTCGTTCGACTCAAATAATTAGTCGAGTCGAGATGTCGAGTCGACCTTTCAAATGCGACTCGTAGACTAGTCGCGACTAGTCGCTCGACTCGTAATCCTTGCTTACAAGTTAATTTGACATAGATGAAAGAGTATGAGTTTGGCGGAATATGATGGATATATTATTGAGCCTCATGGGCAAGTATATATAGGCATACAAGGGATTATCTTGGAGTACAAGTCAAGTTAGGATTGTACGTAAACAGATCTTAACTTTATCTAAACTACCATAACAACCGTATATGAACACTCCCCGTAGTCGTAGCGGTAGCGTCGTGAACCACAGTAGCTTGAACTGTAGAGGAAGCTGGTGAGATGCTCAGGCGAGGTGATAGCCCTTGTGCCGATGTCGAGGGAGTTGAGAGCTTGAGGCGGTGCCAAGGTCGGGGAGCCGTTGCGAGGGGTTGCTGTGGTCGATATCGTGGTCGGGGATGCCGGTGCCGAGGTAGCCGCACGTGAAGCCGCATGCACATAGTGCGCGAGGAGGATGACGGAAATGCATCGAGGCAGTCATCGTGGGGCCACGACAGCTTGCCGAGGTCTGTGGACGCTTGCCGTGGGGCCACGACACCTTGGCAAGGGGTGTCGATGCCGAAGTCGATGCAGTCCGAGCCGTCGAGGACGAGGTGCGGCCATAGTTTTGCCAGAACTAGGCGCACGTCGAGGAAGAACGCAAACTCCGGTTTTGCCAGAACCGAGTACGCAAAGAAGAGCTTGTCGGTGACGCGGTCGAGGCAGTCGTAGAGGAAAGTGTCGATGTCGAAGAAGACTTTATCAAGACTAACGAAGACGAGGCGCCGATCCGAGATTGCCAGGCTCGGGGACGCGTCGGGGACGAAGGCACACACTGGTGTTGCCAATACTGGGCACACAAGGGCTGGGACGAAGACGTAGAAGGCGGCGAAACCAACGGCGGCCTGGAGTGGTCATGTTGGACGCCTAGATTGGCACGGCGGCGGTACTCGATGTAGGTGAAGAAGAATCCGACGTGACGAAGACCATGCGCGGACGTAGATGACCTACACCGTGGAGGTGGTGCGGAGATAGCCTGGGGCGTCGGTGCGCAGGGACGGTGATGTAGACTGCGTGCCGCGATGCTATGACCCGTTGGGGCGGCATAGCTGCAGGGCGCAAGTCGGTGCAGCGGCTGGGAGACCACCAGCGACGTACACGCCAAGGAAGGTGCGTTTGAAAGCCGGTAGCATGAACCAAAGGTGGTGGTGCTGCGGCCCGAAGGGGCGACCCAGTGTCAGCCCGTAGCTCAATCGGTGGTAGGCACGTGCTCGGAGATGTGCTTGGCGTAGACGGACGCGAGATCGGTTGATCAGACCGACGGTGCGCCGTATGCGCCATGGCATTGATGACGCGTAGATCGGAGTCGATGGCGACGTTCTCGGTGAAGTCCTGGGCGATGACGACGAAGACGATTCAAGGGGGACGGCCACAACAGCCTACCGAGGAAGGCGTAGCAGCCGGCCGAGGTGCGCGGCAGCCAGCTGTGAGGCCGCGACAGCCTGCCGAGGCAGGCAGCGGAGGAGGCAGGCGCACGGGCGCGGTGTAGATCGCCGACGCTGATGGTCGGAGTAGAGGCGCGGTGATGACGACGGCGGTGGGCGACTCAATCCGATCTATGATCGGTAAACCAAAAAAAAAAGACCGGCCAAGTGACCGGCGGAGAGAAAAACCCGATCTAGTAGATCGGAAAAGACTCACCAGGGCTGCCGATCACAGATCGGCAGACGAACCCAGCGACGGATTGCGCGGCCCCTGGCAGAGATCATGGAGATCGATCCCCCTGGGGGCGGCACGGCGGAAGCGTGCGGCTAGGATTTGGACCGGTTAGGCTGATACCATGAAAGAGTATGAGTTTGGCGGAATATGATGGATATATTATTGAGCCTCATGGACGAGTATATATAGGCGTACATGGGATTATCTTGGAGTACAAGTCAAGTTAGGATTGTACGTAAACAGATCTTAACTCTATCTAAACTATCATAACAACTCTATATGCCTAATACTCTAACAATAGATTTTGCTATATCAAGTATTTCCGCCGTCAAATTTCAAATACATTGCCAGAACATAGTGGAAATTTTTCCATGTTTTTGATAATGTACCATCATATTGGAACATTTCTATTAGGGGATACTTCCCGTGGGATTCAATCATAATAAGTTCAGAGAATGTCTGTGTAGGTCCTAGACAGTAGATACTGCTATATAATATCAATCCTGATATACATAGGATCATAATTCTATAAAATTCGCTTCCAATTTCATGTTAGTCGAATGCAAACTTCGTATCTACAATGATGAAATTAGTACATCCAAATTCCAAATATTATAATGCCATTTATTCGAGAGTGTACAGGTTTTGCTGGACCGGTATAATGTATAAGATGTGCTCATCAGGCGATCAGACAAAACTTGTAATTCAGCTCATACTTGCTTAAATGCAACTCAGCCTATCTATAGTTGCTTAAATCAGCTCTTAGAAACATGCTACTCATCGTTGCAAGGCTTTGTAATTCATGTTGTACATTGTCTATGAATTGAATGAAATTTGGCTGCTCTGGCGCCTCCACTTGTTCAAAAATAAATAAATAAGACATGTCTTGTTGTGCCGGTGTATTTAAATCATGTGTTCAATATACTTATAATTAATTGTTTCTCTGTACAGGGAGAACAAAAATCTGACAGGAACAGCGCGCTATGCTAGTGTGAATACTCATCTCGGAATAGGTGAGCGCAATATGTTAATTGAAATTTGTTATCTTGTCTCCCAGATTCTCGCAAAACTAAGCACTGAATTATTTTAGCATTAAGCTTATCGATAAAATGAATATCATCTGGTACAATTAACATCTATGTGGTATATGGATAAAAAAGTTCAGCACGTTATCTTAGATGTGCATTTATTTATTTCTTACAGAACAAAGCAGAAGAGATGATCTGGAGTCTGTTGGCTACCTTCTACTGTACTTCTTGAGGGGAAGGTTAGGCCTGATGATCTGTACTTTACCATCTTATCTATTTACTAATCAATAGTGTGAGTTCTTACTTATCATGCTTTGCTGTATTCTCAGTCTCCCATGGCAGGGTCTCAAAGCTGGCACTAAGAAACAAAAGTATGACAGAATTAGTGAAAAGAAAATGCTTACTCCAGCAGAGGTACTGATGTTGCAGTCATGAAGTTCACCATTCAATTATGGTAATTCCCAAATGTATTTTCACTAAAATAGTTTTGACCAGGTTCTGTGCAAATCTTATCCATCAGAGTTCATCTCATATTTTCACTATTGTCGCTCCCTGCGATTCGAAGACAGACCAGATTATTCTTATTTGAAGAAACTCTTTCGCGATGTATTTGTTCGTGAAGGTACACACACGCTTCTTTCTTTTAGTTGTCCTTTATTTTATCCACTGCAAATTAAATTTGTATTAACAAAATAGTGGTCTAATTATGGGATACCTCTGTAGGATATCAATTTGATTATGTATTTGACTGGACCGCACTCAAGTATCCTCATATGAGTTCGAGTAACAAGCTTGCACGAGTATGTATCATCTTACCTTATCGAATGGTATTATGTTCTGTACTTTCTTGTTAAACTATTTATCTTGTTGATATCCAGCAACTGAGTGGAAGAATGACTGGAGTTGGGGCATCTGTCGACAGAACAGATAGATCTTCAGGTTTGCCTTGTGTTCAGTCGCATTCGTCCATTACCTTATGATGAAACACCGAGATCAATACTTGGTTCATTTTTGTTCTGCCAGTAGGACAAGAGATCCGAGATAGATTCACTGGAGCTGTGGAGGCATTTGCCAGAAGAAACTCAGGCTCCGGTCGCCATGGAGACCATTCCAGGCACAAAAGCCTCGCAGATTCCTTTACTTCATCTAAAGAAGCAGTAAGTTTCGCTCAATCATGAATCTACGGAGTAATCTGATCCAAGTAGCAAAGCTCTTTTGCTGGCACCAAAAGCTGCTGGAAAGGGAGTAACTTCTTTCATATGACCATATGTGACAGGTTGTTGCTGATTCGGAGCGAACAGGCATCTTGTCCCGGACCGGGAGCTCGTCGAAGATGGCCATCACTCCATCCAGCCGTCCGACCTCCTCGGTAGACTGCACGGGCCGGTTGTTCTCTGGCAGCGGCGGCAGCAGCAGCCGCCCATCGCCGTCCACCGTCCAAAGGCTTCACCACTCTGGTGGAGTCAGCGGCACAGAGAACAGCCCCTCGTCACCTGTCGCCCGGAACACGACTGGAAGATCCGGCCGACGGGACAGCCACGCGGCGCTCCGGAGCTTCGAGCGCCTCTCGATCAGTGGGGAGAGGAGGAAGTAATGGATCAACAGGTGCCAAAGGGTTCATCAGCCTTCCATCTGCACATTCACAGGAATTCAGCGATCGGACGATGGCATGACGAGGAAGGGATAAAATGGAAAGGAAGGAGCGGTGACCTGGTCCGTGCATGCATGTGCTTTCTCCAAACTCCAAATGAGATGTTGCGATATAAGATCATGTACTCGAAGTATGTACTCCGTAATCAATTCTTTCTGAAGGCAAATTCGGCTTATTGGGTACCCTCTTTGTTTCAGTATAGGACTCTGAATCATAGGAACGACGCTACCAAATATCTATGGATTGATATATTCTAATCCCTCTGTTCACTGAGGTAAGACCTTTTAGATATTTTAAAATAGACTAGATTTGTATATGTGTTTTAGAAAAAAGTTCGAGTGTACCTTTTAGATATTTTAAAGTGAACTAGATTCATACTCCCTCCGTTTAGAAATATACATTTTACCTTTGTGAAATAGATGTATCTAGATGCTTTTTAGTGTATAGATTCACTCTGAACCTCTATGACTTATACACTAAAAGACGTCTCGATATATTTGATTCATAAAACTAAAACGGTGTTTAAAAAAAACTAGAGTGCCTTACATTAGTGAATCGGAGGGAGTACTATCATACTTCCATGAGACTCGGATCTCGGTAACTAATAGGACAAGGGATTTACAATGTGAAACATGAACTCGTACTTGACCTCTCTCTCGTCGCCCTCTTGTCTAAAGTAGCAGAGAGGTCTCCACAGGCGACCGGGCCGCTTCCAGCTCCTCTTCGTCGGAATAGCCAGTTGGAGATGGATAGGGAGGCTCGTCGGAGTAGTTAGGTCCAACAGGTGCCTCGGCCATGTGTCGGTTGTGGGCTTTATGTCCGGTAGTGGATCCTATGGCTGGAGCAGGGAGGTAGGGAAAGGAGCACCATATCCGCCAATAAAGGCGTCAGTGTGTGTGGCCTCTTTGAGATGAGGCGGGGCCATGCGGTAGAGCTTCTTCTGTACGGTCGTGGAGGCGAAGGAGAGAAGCGAAGCAGCATGGTGTGCAGTGCGGTGGAGCTTGTCCTGAGTGGCCGTGGCGGCGAGGGGGAGAAGCAAAGCGACGACTAGTCCCATCCATCTCGAAGGTGCTGGTTCATGTCCGGGTCACGACAAGATGTTGTTCCCTTCACTTCTGGGTGTCATGACGATGGCCAGGGACGAAGGGCGGTGGGATATTGTCATGGCGGAGAAGAAGGCAAAGTTTTGATGGCGGAAGTTCCCAAGCGTCGGCGAGATGCACCATCGCTACCATTGACCAAGGGGGTCACTCCACACCTCGAAGTTTTGTGCTCCGATGGTATTTCTTCCTCCGTAGGGGAGGATCTTTGGCTGCTGCACGACGTTCATCGTCGAATCTATCCCGAGTGGTCCGTCCCTAGTGGTGGGATTGACGGCCATTGCAGCGAAGCATATTGGCGGTGGTGGAGAAGGCCTCGATCACGTTTCACAGTTTCTTGCAAGGTCATTTTTGTAAAGTGTGAGGATAGTGCTATATTATTGTCACTTTTGCTTCAGTGCTCCCCTCTCCTTTTCAAATTTGGACAACAAAAAGTCGATACCGATTCGTTTCGAAGACGGTATGAACCCACACGAAGCCGTATGGTCTTTCTAGACGTATACTCACCGTACACGTATACTCACGTGTCTGTGGAAGGCGGAAATCGGGAGGTATATAGCAGCAGTAACGAAAATTTAAAACATGACATGCAAAGACGTAGATCCCAATAATGGGAGGTGGGATCAACCGGTAAGAACGTGGAGTATACCTAGTTCGCCTGAGTACACCTATACAAAGTATACATAATCTGGATATAGGTTTCGACCGGTCAAAATAAAACTGGCGCATACAAATTTAAATTTTAGGGGAGGACACCAAAGCACACATCTATTATTGTTTGTTTTTAGGTCTTCGGTGTAATTATAACCCACTGCTTGGAATGCTTCTGGGGTCCTTTTGGACCCTTCTCCGTTAAAACAAACATGGCAATCTACTCTGCGTGTCGGTCCGATCTGTTACATTTCAGACAGATTTATTGCAAGGGAGAGTGAGATTGGCATTACAATCTGAAACTTAAAGCAATTGACTTTGCATGTTGGTCTGTTTTGTTGCATTCAAGACAAATTGGAAAAACTACAGATTTCCGGGGGTACAGGGCCAATCAAGTGAAAATGCCTAAGTCCTAGTTCTGCCAAGGTAAAAAAGGTAATTATACTATTAGTCCCACCTTTTGCACCCAGGTGCAAAATAGTCTCACACCTTGCAAAGAGAACAAATATAGTCCCACATCTTGCATCCCAGGTGCAAATCGGTCCAATTCAAATAATTTCTATCGATTTTGACTGTTTGACGGTTTTCGTCCGTGCGGCACGTTTATGCGATTTAGTACATAACAAAGAGAGGCTCTAAGGTTGGTCCTCCCACTGTCGGGCGTTAGTTGAGAAAAGAAGAAGCCACGTTCAACCAAGATCTCTCCAGCTCATTCAAGAATAGAAAGCAACGCAGTTACGACTACATGGCGAGGACCCACCGCACTACCGTACCGGAGTTTTTTCCGTCTCCTCTTTCTTTGTTGTCTGGTGATGGTGTCGGTGGTTGTAGCATCCCAATTGTCTAACAATTGTAATGCTACTTGGTCTAGTAAGATATTGGCTACTTCCTATATATAATTGTTGCATCATCATTATATCATGCTCATGTCATCATGCCACCTTGCATTTGAGCATCATATAAAACCCCTTTTCTTTTGGTTCTTCTCTCATATGCATTATTAATTGTATTTGCCTCTTGATATTGTATTTGGTTATTGATATATTGTTTAAATGCCCAAGTTGAGTTGGGGCAATATCTTTTATTCACCTCCATCACCTTTTCTTTCCACCACCTTATAATTCCACCATCCCATTAACCATGGGCTTGTATTTCTTTTCCTTTTGATAATTATTCTAGCTCATGTGGGTTGGGGTGGATCCAAGTCTAACATTTCTTTGCTTGGCCTTTTTCTCCACTCCTTGGGAATGCATAAGAATAATACCATATCATTACTTTTGTTCTCCCAAAATCAATCATGGCATTTATTATTTTTGCATGGGCCATGCAAGGGTACCACCACCTTTAGTCCATTTGATTCCTCTTGATTTTATTGGCTTTTTCCCTTGTGGGTCATCTCCATCTCTCTCCACCATCCCCATGTGCCCAACCAAAAACCCTTTTCCCTCCATCATGCATGTTCAAATGGGGTCTTCTTTTTATTTATTTTATACACCCTCTCTTCCTCTCTCTTGTAGTGCTTTCCCCACCATCAACTTTTGCTCAACCACTAAGCCCCACCTCACTCCATAGCCAGCTCTTTCTCTTCTATTCAAAATTTGCAAAAACTTCCAAAAAGAATATTTCTTGGGCTTGTTTAAATCTGCAACAAATCAAAATAAAAATCAAAACAGAGAATAAAACAAAAGAAATAAAAAGAGAGAGCCTTACCTGCAGCCCACCTTACCTGGACGCAGCCCAGTAGCACCCCGGCTCGTACCTCTTTTCTCTTCCTGGGCCGCTCCTTCTCCCTCCCCCAGCCCGTACCCCTTCGCTCACGCCGTCTCCCCTGTTTCTCTTCTCCATCGCCGCCCTCTCTGCTCAGCGACAGACGGCAGCGGCAGGTGGCCATCCCCGCCGTCAACCGCGTCAGCAGGCACGCCGAGCGCGTGATTGTCCCGCCCTTATCCTCGCGCCGCGCTGCATCTTTTTCTCGAACCCTAGCTGCCGTCCTCGTTTCCCTCTCCCCTTCTCCACCGGACCACGCCGCCGCCAGTCAGGGATCCGCGCCGTCGGTGCCGTCCAAGCTGGTGAACGAGGACTCGTCGTGGGCCCCGCCGCGGAACGTGGAGTCGCTCTAGCCTGCTCAGGGAGACCGGGCCCACGCAGAACCTCCCCCCGTCAGAGCACCGTGCGCCACCGCAGCAGCCTCGCCGTCCCCCTCCGCTCCGACCACCCCGTCATCTGATCTCCGCGGGAATCAAACGAGGTGAGCGCCCCGCTCGTTCCTCTCCCACTTCCTCCCCTCCGCGTGGCCGCGCCGCCCGTAATTGGCCCCCGCAGGTGAGGTGCCCCGCCGTCATGTAGACTTAGAACGGAGTTTTCCCCTCTGTTCCCCACGACGCCCCGTCCCGTACAGCCGCCGCCGACGAATGTCCCTGAACGAGACCTATAGCCGGAGCTCCCCTCTGTACTTTTCATTTTTGCGGCAAGTGCCATCTCGCCGTGATTGCGACGCCACCCTCGCCGGAAGATCTCGCCGTCATCAGGTCGTGTCGCGATTCAGATCGCAGTTCAGCTCAGAGCTCGCGTGACTGTTTTGCAAAAGCCCCCCCCCCAACTCCGGTCGATCACGCCTAGGTCCCTCGCCGCCCCAGTGCCCCACCTATCAGCCACCTGGCAAACTTGCAGAAAACCCCCTAGCTTCCCAGGCCTCAACCCGCGCTTCCCCCCGCTGCGCCCCATGGCTGACCCATGCCCCTGCGCTGTCACGTGGGACCACGTCTCCGTCGGGCCCGCATGTCAGCCGCTTAGGCTAGCCAGCGCCGCGGTGAGAAATCCTTTTGCGCGCGGATCTCGCCCAGTCAGCAGCGGCCCACCTGTCTGTGACTGTGGCTAGGTTTGCCTGATTGTAAAATGTTTTCTGTTTGTCTGTTTTATTTAAACTTTTTCAAAATTGATTTAAATTCAAATTCAAATCAGATTTAAATAACTTTTCAAATATAAATCCAAATAATACAAATAATATATGTTTTGGAATCAGAAAAATGTGAGGAATTCAAATATGCCCTTCAAAATATTATTTGCACACTATAAATTTTCGAGATGGTTAAAATTATTTTAAAATGCCCTTTTCCTTAATTAATTAATAACTTTAATTCTACAACTCCAAATTTGACAAATAATATGTCTAAACCGATCAGCGCGACGAGCCCGTTCTATCTATGCAGTCCTTGTTCTGAATTGAAGCATGCATCATGTCATTATTAAAAACCTGAAATGTTTATGGCAATAAAATGGGACCAAATAAATAATAGAATGCTTTATTTCTTGTATCCACACCTCACCTTTGCCATGCTACTTTAATGCCATGTAAATTGTGCATAATTCATCATGGCATGCTTGTTTGCGTGTCGCACTTTAATTCATATGCTTATGCACTTTATTTATGTTGGCCCGTGTTTGTTTGGTTCTTCTTCGAATAGACGCCCAGCAGGAGAATTATCAGGAATCACAGGAGTACTACCCAGATCCATCTCTCGCTTAAACTGAGCTGCCAGGCAAGCACTACCACATGCTTGCATACATACAGTACCTATTGCCTCTATCTTATTCTTGCATCATTGAGTCGCGATTGCATTAAATTAAATCTTAAGTACTGCATAGCCTTTATTTTTAAACCCCACCGAAGCTTGTTCCTTCATCCCATGAGCCATTACTACAGGAGTTGTTTGAGCTATGCGAGTCGTAGAAAGCATGTGTAGGGTATGTGAGAGTCTGATGAATAATGAGGTACCTAAACAACATAACCTGAGTAGTAATGGGATAACTAATGAAAGAGGCACCGGTGAGCAATATCTACTATTTGGTTTTTCATGCTCACTTGTGTCCCGTAGGACCCCGAGTACTTGATTCCTGTTCCTTGACTATTCGCACTATCCACATCAGGGAGGCCTTATGGACCCCCCTGAGCCAGAGCTTGATTCATTCTTATTTCTTGGGGCCACAATTAGTTTGGGGCTTTATTACTATCTTGTACTTATGCCATGTTACTGTTTTATTTAAGATTGTGCGAGGAGCACCTGTACTGTTTTGGAGCGTGACACGTTTTCGCTGTATCGACAAGCCCAGTCACATTTTCGGGTTTCCAGTCGTTTACCGCCATCCACACAAACCTTGGGTCCGTCTCGGAGCCGGCCAACTTCGTTGCGGGTAGCTTAACGGGGTGGCCCCCTGAAATATTTTCTGAATCCTGTGATTGCTTTGTCGTGAATGCCTCGTTGGGTTTTGATTTGGTTTTTCCGAGGTTGATCGAGTGTGTGTTGCTATTCGTGCACCCCTGCAGGGTAAATCTTTCTGAAAGCCGTGTCCGCGGTTATGGACGACTTGGAGCACAGTTTCTCGATCATAGACAAGTATAACTAAAGTACCGCTCTTAATTTGACTAAGTACTTGACTAGTAAATAGTGCAATACTCACGGAATGGTTAATAAAACTGCCAACGGATGATGGGGAATGTTCGTCCGCTTCCTCGTTGGTAAGCGAGGAGGAGGATGGATCTGTTAATTATACTGTTATAACTGTTGTTCTTAATTAACGGACATCCGTCTATCATTGGTTAGGCGGATGGTTAGCGAGTATCTATAGAATTGTTAGGTATTATCTTTTGCTGCAATTGCGTCACCCCAGGTTGTGTCCCCCTTTAGTGGCATAAAGACTTGTTGAGTACCCCTAGGGTCTCACACGATAAATTGTTTGATTCAGATGAACAGGTGTACCCGCAAGATGGATACTGGGTGGAAGAGACCGATGATGTTGGCAACGATCATTCGGTGTAGAGATTCCGGGAACGGGGATCCGTGAGATCTGTGGGCAGGATGTGTTTATTTATGGGGCATCTTATGCCGATTTGCTTCTTATCCGTACTCGGATCTTGTTTTCCGCTTCCGCCTGATACTCTGATGTGTGATGTATGAGGAGCTATCCTAAATTATTATATCTATCTAGGACATTTGAATCTTGCCGTATGGCGTTGCAATATTTCTATTTCTTTTAGATGGAATGGCTCTGAGGACTGTTGTATGTGGCTTGCATACATACTCATTTGTGTATGTAGTTGATCCCTTCGCCTGCCGATTACGCCGCTCGTTCTTATCGTGATGTCTGAAAGTGGTTAGGACGGCCGAAAGGTCTACCGTGAGTGGCCCTAGGCCCCACCGTACTATTTTAACCACTTTCGTTCATCCAAGCATGTAACTAAGAGCGTAATTCACCGAGGTAGTTACAATTGGTATCAGAGCCATCCCGCCCTTCAGGGTCTCAGCCAAAATGGTCATTGTCAGTCTAGCAAATATTTTGGTAGTTATGTATACTAGGGAAAAACAAAACGTGAGAGTAGGACTGCTTCCATTTTTCTTCTTACCCACCCACCCACCCTTTTCTGGTAAGGAAGTGTAACATTTTCAATCCTCTTCTAAAATTCAAACTAGGATTCACGTGTTCTGGGTTCCGTAGTACCATAGGTTGTGTGTGTGTGTGTGTGTGAATTCCTTGTCTATCTGTTGCATCCAAATGTTATCACTATCTACCTTTTGGTTATCAACTGTTGGTTCATTCCATACCGACAGGCCTTTGTAAACCGACGCGATCTATTCTGATTCGTTGTATACCGATGCGATCTATCTACTCTTTGTTATCCGACGTTATCTTGTTGGGGTGTTCTTTTTCGTAGTTACCAATCTTTAGGTTCATATTAAGAAGAAGGTATTGGGATATGTGTTTTACTGATTCATGTGCGGAGTAATGATTTGAGTGCGGGATGGAGTCGCGACCATACCACTACTGTTATCATTTGCTCTTGTATGTTGAACTAGTAGAGTTACTAATCTTGATTCGTTAAGTGGTTTTGCGCATATAGTGGTATTTTAATGCCGAAATTTGCGGAAATTTTTTCTTTGTTAGTTTGTGTACCACACTCCTTGTTCAGTCGTGTGCATTATGCTTAATATCTTCTAGTTGCCTTGAACTTTGTTGATATTTTAATATCATCTCAGTGAATCACATCCTTTAATCTTGGTTAATTCCATTTTGGTACTATTTTGGATTATTATCATTCTCCATTATAGTACTGACTTGTGTTTTATATCAATCACAGGATGGCACCACCACGCCGTTCTGAGGAAGACATACCACCTGAACTTGGGGCTGCTTTGGCAAGTATTGCAAATGCTTTGGGCACTATGCAGCAGAACCAGCAGCGCTTCGAGGAAAGCGTGAGGAGGAATGAGTTTGTTCCGCTACCTCCACCTCCCAAGCGAGGAGACATCAAGAGTTTTCTCAAGTTCAACCCACGCCAATTTGAGGTGTCTGAGCAGCCACTTGATGCGGATGACTGGCTTCGTGAAGTGTCAAGGTTGCTGATGACTGCGGATGTTCCCGAGCAAGAATGGGTCAAATGTGCTACTCACCTTCTAAAGGGAGATGCAGCTCTCTGGTGGGAAAATTACCTCAAGGCAGATCTTTCTGGTTTTCAGCCTACTTGGGAGGGGTTCACTGCTGCTTTCAAAGAGCAATATCTGTCAGAAATTGTCATGGAAAGGATGAAGGAAGTGTTTCTCAACCTCAAGCAGGGCACTGATAATGTCAACACCTACATCAGAAACTTCATGAACCTTTCTCGTTACGGTGGCGATGAGATCTCTGATGACAAGAAGAAGCAAAAGAGGTTTCGGCAAGGCCTCAATGCTTCCATCAAATATGCAATCACTCATGCAAGGCCGGCATCTTTCCTGGAACTTCAACACACAGCTCTGCAGGAAGAAGCAAGTAGGCAAGTATGCCTCCGGATCGTGAGGTTGAGTTTGTCATTGAACTTGAACCTGGTACCGCTCCTATTTCCAAGCGGCCTTATAAAATGGGTCCTGCTGAGTTGGCTGAACTCAAATGTCAGTTGGATGAACAAGAGAAGTTGGGTTTCATTCCGCACAGTACTTCTTCTTGGGGTAGTTCAACCATCTTTGTGAAGAAGCGAGACAAGACTGATAGACTTTGTGTTGACTATCGGGCACTCAATGCTAAAACAATCAAGAATAAATATCCCCTTCCGCGGATTAATGATCTCTTCGATCAGCTAGCTGGAGCTGTGGTATTCTCTAAGCTTGA
Source organism: Avena eriantha (assembly GCA_910589775.1). Taxonomy (NCBI): domain Eukaryota; kingdom Viridiplantae; phylum Streptophyta; class Magnoliopsida; order Poales; family Poaceae; genus Avena; species Avena eriantha. The sequence continues at coordinate 187,414,580 of OU342740.1, read as the reverse complement.
TTTGAGAAGTGGTTATCATCAAATCAAGATTCGCAAGGAAGATGTTCCCAAAACAGCTTTCACCACCCGCTATGGCCTGTATGAGTACACGGTCATGTCTGTCGGTCTCACCAATGCACCTGCCACCTTCTCGAGGCTTATGAACTCGGTTTTCATGGAGTATCTTGATAAGTTCGTTGTGGTCTATCTGGATGACATTCTAGTCTATTCTAAGTCAAAAGGAGAACATGAAGAACACCTTCGGTGTGTCCTAAACAAGCTTCGTGAGAACCGCCTGTATGCAAAGTTCTCCAAGTGTGAATTTTGGCTACCTCAAGTCACCTACCTTGGTCACGTCATCTCTGCCAAGGGCATCGCCGTCAACCCAGAAACTATTAAGACAATTATGGACTGGCTTCCACCCATAAATGTCAAAGAAGTCCGGAGTTTCCTTGGTTTCGCCAGTTACTGACGTTGCTTCGTTCAAAATTTCTCGAAGATTGTGAAGCCTCTTACCGATCTCCTCAAGAAAGGCAAGGAATACCTTTGGACTCCTGCATGTCAAGCAAGCTTTGAAACACTCAAAGAGAAGCTCACTTCCACACCAGTCTTGGTTCCTCCAGATACATCAAAGCCTTTCCAGATTTTCTGTGATGCTTCATTGCAAGGATTGGGTGCGGTCCTTATGCAAGAAAAGCAAGTTGTTGCTTATGCCTCTCGACAGTTAAAGACGCATGAGATCAACTATCCTACACATGACCTCGAACTTGCAGCAGTTGTCTTTGCTTTGAAAGTATGGAGGCATTACTTGCTTGGCAACCGTTGTGAAATCTTTTCTGATCACAAGAGTCTGAAGTATATCTTCACACAACCTGATCTCAACCTTCGTCAGAGGAGGTGGATTGAAACAATAAATGATTTCGATTTGACCATCAACTACACTCCGGGCAAAGCCAATGTCATGGCCGATGCTCTCAGCCGAAAAGCTTATGTCAACAATCTCATGGTGGAAGAACAACAGCCTCTCTTGTGCGAGGAATTCCGCAAGCTCAACCTTGAAATTGTGGATCAAGGGTATCTTCTGAACCTTCAAATAATTTCTATCGATTTTGACTGTTTGACGGTTTTTGTCCGTGCGGCACGTTTATGTGATTTAGTACATAACAAAGAGAGGCTCTAAGGTTGGTCCTCCCACTGTCGGGCGTTAGTTGAGAAAAGAAGAAGCCACGTTCAACCAAGATCTCTCCAGCTCATTCAAGAATAGAAAGCAACGCAGTTACGACTACATGGCGAGGACCCACCGCACTACCGTACCGGAGTTTTTTCCGTCTCCTCTTTCTTTGTTGTCTGGTGACGGTGTCGGTGGTTGTAGCATCCCAATTGTCTAACAATTGTAATGCTACTTGGTCTAGTAAGATATTGGCTACTTCCTATATATAATTGTTGCATCATCATTATATCATGCTCATGTCATCATGCCACCTTGCATTTGAGCATCATATAAAACCCCTTTTCTTTTGGTTCTTCTCTCATATGCATTATTAATTGTATTTGCCTCTTGATATTGTATTTGGTTATTGATATATTGTTTAAATGCCCAAGTTGAGTTGGGGCAATATCTTTTATTCACCTCCATCACCTTTTCTTTCCACCACCTTATAATTCCACCATCCCATTAACCATGGGCTTGTATTTCTTTTCCTTTTGATAATTATTCTAGCTCATGTGGGTTGGGGTGGATCCAAGTCTAACATTTCTTTGCTTGGCCTTTTTCTCCACTCCTTGGGAATGCATAAGAATAATACCATATCATTACTTTTGTTCTCCCAAAATCAATCATGGCATTTATTATTTTTGCATGGGCCATGCAAGGGTACCACCACCTTTAGTCCATTTGATTCCTCTTGATTTTATTGGCTTTTTCCCTTGTGGGTCATCTCCATCTCTCTCCACCATCCCCATGTGCCCAACCAAAAACCCTTTTCCCTCCATCATGCATGTTCAAATGGGGTCTTCTTTTTATTTATTTTATACACCCTCTCTTCCTCTCTCTTGTAGTGCTTTCCCCACCATCAACTTTTGCTCAACCACTAAGCCCCACCTCACTCCATAGCCAGCTCTCTCTCTTCTATTCAAAATTTGCAAAAACTTCCAAAAAGAATATTTCTTGGGCTTGTTTAAATCTGCAACAAATCAAAATAAAAATCAAAACAGAGAATAAAACAAAAAGAAATAAAAAGAGAGAGCCTTACCTGCAGCCCACCTTACCTGGACGCAGCCCAGCAGCACCCCGGCCCGTACCTCTTTTCTCTTCTTGGGCCGCTCCTTCTCCCTCCCCCGGCCCGTACCCCTTCACTCACGCCGTCTCCCCTGTTTCTCTTCTCCGTCGCCGCCCTCTCTGCTCAGCGACAGACGGCAGCGGCAGGTGGCCGTTCCAGCTGTCAACCGCGTCAGCAGGCACGCCGAGCGCGTGACTGTCCCGCCCTTATCCTCGCGCCGCGCTGCATCTTTTTCTCGAACCCTAGTTGCCGTCCTCGTTTCCCTCTCCCCTTCTCCACCGGACCACGCCGCCGCCAGTCAGGGATCCGCGCCGTCGGTGCCGTCCAAGCGGGTGACCGAGGACTCGTCAGGGGCCCCGCCGTGGAACGAGGAGTCGCTCCAGCCTGCTCAGGGAGACCGGGCCCACGCAGAACCTCCCCCCGTCAGAGCACCGTGCGCCACCGCAGCAGCCTCGCCGTCCCCCTCCGCTCCGACCACCCCGTCATCTGATCTCCGCGGGAATCAAACGAGGTGAGCGCCCCGCTCGTTCCTCTCCCACCTCCTCCCCTCCGCGTGGCCGCGCCGCCTGTAATTGGCCCCCGCAGATGAGGTGCCCCACCATCGTGTAGACTTAGAACGGCGTTTCCCCTCTGTTCCCCGCGACGCCCCGTCCCGTACAGCCGCCGCCGACGAATCTCCCTGAACGAGACCTGTAGCCGGAGCTCCCCTCTGTACTTTTCATTTTTGCGGCAAGTGCCATCTCGCCGTGATTGCGACGCCACCCTCGCCGGAAGATCTCGCCGTCATCAGGTCGTGTCGCGATTCAGATCGCAGTTTAGCTCAGAGCTCGCGCGGCTGTTTTGCAAGAAGCCCTCCCCAACTCCGGTCGATCACGCCTAGGTCCCTCGCGGCCCAGTGCCCCACCTGTCAGCCGCTTAGCAAACTTGCAAAAAAAAACCCCTAGCTTCCCAGGCCTCAACCCGCGCTTCCCCCCGCTGCGCCCCGTGGCTGACCCATGCCCCTGCGCTGTCACGTGGGACCACGTCTCCGTCGGGCCCGCATGTCAGCCGCTTGGGCTAGCCAGCGCCGCGGTGAGAAATCCTTTTGCGCGCGGATCTCGCCCAGTCAGCAGCGGCCCACCTGTCTGTGACTGTGGCTAGGTTTGCCTGATTGTAAAATGTTTTCTGTTTGTCTGTTTTATTTAAACTTTTTCAAAATTGATTTAAATTCAAATTCAAATCAGATTTAAATAACTTTTCAAATATGAATCCAAATAATACAAATAATATATGTTTTGGAATCAGAAAAATGTGAGGAATTCAAATATGCCCTTCAAAATATTATTTGCACAATTTAAATTTTCGAGATGGTTAAAATTACATTAAAATGCCCTTTTCCTTAATTAATTAATAACTTTAATTCTACAACTCCAAATTTGACAAATAATATGTCTAAATCGATCAGCGCGACGAGCCCATTCTATCTATGCAGTCCTTGTCCTGAATTGAAGCATGCATCATGTCATTATTAAAAACCTGAACTGTTTATTGCAATAAAATGGGACCAAATAAATAATAGAATGCTTTATTTCTTGTATCCACACCTCACCTTTGCCATGCTACTTTAATGCCATGTAAATTGTGCATCATTCATCATGGCATGCTTGTTTGCGTGTCGCACTTTAATTCATATGCTTGTGCACTTTATTTATGTTGGCCCGTGTTTGTTTGATTCTTCTTCGAATAGATGCACAACAGGAGAATTACCAGGAATCACAGGAGTACTATCCAGATCCATCTCTCGCTTCAACTGAGCTGCCAGGTAAGCACTACCACATGCTTGCATACATACAGTACCTATTGCCTCTATCTTATTCTTGCATCATTGAGTCGTGATTGCATTAAATTGAATCCTAAGTACTGCATAGCCTTTATTTTTAAACTCCACCGAAGCTTGTTCCTCCATCCCATGAGCCATTACTACAGGAGTTGTTTGAGCCATGCGAGTCGTAGAAAAGCATGTGTAGGGTATGTGAGAGTCTGATGAATAATGAGGTACCTAAACAACATAACCTGAGTAGTAATGGGATAACTAATGAAAGAGGCACCGGTGAGCAATATCTACTATTTGGTTTTTCATGCTCACTTGTGTCCCGTAGGACCCCGAGTACTTGATTCCTGTTCCTTGACTATTCGCACTATCCACATCCGGGAGGCCTTATGGACCCCCCCCCTGAGCCAGAGCTTGATTCATTCTTATTTCTTGGGGCCACAATTAGTTTGGGGCTTTATTACTATCCTGTACTTATGCCATGTTACTGTTTTATTTAAGATTGTGCGAGGAGCACCTGTACTGTTTTGGAGCGTGACACGTTTTCGCTGTATCGACAAGCCCAGTCACATTTTCGGGTTTCCAGTCGTTTACCGCCATCCACACAAACCTTGGGTCCGTCTCGGAGCCGGCCAACTTCGTTGCGGGTAGCTTAACAGGGTGGCCCCCTGAAATATTTTCTGAATCCTGTGATTGCTTTGTCGTGAATGCCTCGTTGGGTTTTGATTTGGTTTTTCCGAGGTTGATCGAGTGTGTGTTGCTATTCGTGCACCCCTGCAGGGTAAATCTTTCTGAAAGCCGTGTCCGCGGTTATGGACGACTTGGAGCACAGTTTCTCGATCATAGACAAGTATAACTAAAGTACCGCTCTTAATTTGACTAAGTACTTGACTAGTAAATAGTGCAATACTCATGGAATGGTTAATAAAACTGCCAACGGATGATGGGGAATGTTCGTCCGCTTCCTCGTTGGTAAGCGAGAAGGAGGATGGATCTGTTAATTATACTGTTATAACTGTTGTTCTTAATTAACGGACATCCATCTATCATTGGTTAGGCGGATGGTTAGCGAGTATCTATAGAATTGTTAGGTATTATCTTTTGCTGCAATTGCGTCACCCCAGGTTGTGTCCCCCTTTAGTGGCATAAAGACTTGTTGAGTACCCCTAGGGTCTCACACGATAAATTGTTTGATTCAGATGAACAGGTGTACCCGCAAGATGGATACTGGGTGGAAGAGACCGATGATGTTGGCAACGATCATTCGGTGTAGAGATTCCGGGAACGGGGATCCGTGAGATCTGTGGGCGTGATGTGTTTATTTGTAGGGCGTCTTATGCCGATTTGCTTCTTATCCGTACTCGGATATTGTTTTCCGCTTCCGCCTGATACTCTGATGTGTGATGTATGAGGAGCTATCCTAAATTATTATATCTATCTAGGACATTTGAATCTTGCCGTATGGCGTTGCAATATTTCTATTTCTTTTAGATGGAATGGCTCTGAGGACTGTTGTATGTGGCTTGCATACATACTCATTTGTGTATGTAGTTGATCCCTTCGCCTGCCGATTACGCCGCTCATTCTTGTCCCGATGTCTGAAAGTGGTTAGGACGGCCGAAAGGTCTACCGTGAGTGGCCCTGGGCCCCACCGTACTATTTTAACCACTTTCGTTCATCCAGGCATGTAACTAAGAGCGTAATTCACCGAGGTAGTTACAGTGGTGTTCACGGACTTGGGCGCACGATCAACTCAATCATGGGATGTTTGAGGACCTAAAATCTCTAAAATTAGGTATTGCTAGCACCGGTGGAGCGATCAGGAGTGTATAGTTGTTGCGGATTTTGCCTTGTTCGATGTCTTCCTCTCCGCTGGTGCGCACGAGCTCGTGGATGCCTATGATTTCAACGAATATAGGACCAAAACTGCTTAATTTTAGTGATGTTGTTTAGTGGTTAATGTTCTGGGGTAATGGTTTGAAATTTAAGGTAGTGAAGTACGTAAATTTCTTCCAAATTCAGTTAACAGAAAATTGGCAGCGATAGTTTGCAGTAAACTGAAACTGTATGCACATAGAATTTGGTTAACTAAATTTGGATGAAATTTGGATAATTCAGTTAAGATATGCCTTTCCAGTAGTAGCAGGAGTGGAGAAATAATCCTTGAGCTCGTAATGTCATATAGCATGTACCGTAAGTACACAACGTGGTTCAAAGGAATGCAGAACATTGTAGTAGATAACAACCAACAGTAGTAGCACTAGTGAAAATGAGCCTTTGGTTTGGGCCACTAGTCCTGGCCGTGGCTGGGGCCGAGACTAATGGTTCGAACCAGACGGTCCGAGGACGTCGAAGTTCTTTGTCCCAGCCCGTAAGGGACCATTAGTCCCGATTTGTGATACAAACCGGGACTAATGGGTCTGGGCACGCCTGCGTGGTCCTGGCAGAACCATTAATCCCGATTTGTGTCTCAAACCGGGACTAATGGTCTGGCCCTATATATAATGCACCCAGCCCTCCACTCTCTCATGTTTTTCCTATGTGAGGTGGGTATAACTTTGTGCTAATTTTTTTCTTCACTATGAAACATGCCCGTGCGTTGCCACGGTCTCTCGGTTTTTTTCATGCATGTTAAGCATCACAGTGATGTGGACGATCATATAGTCGAAGGAACAAAACGAGATGCAATTTAGGTTTTTCAACAATTATATAAAGGTTATCCAAACTTAGTAAATCCAAATACCATTGAAAATCCCAATTTTAGTTTTTTATTAATTTTTACTTTCTTCGTTTTAAAATATAAGATGCTTTAGGCATTTTATGAAACACATGTGTAGGTTCACTTATTTTTCTCTGAATCTACACGCTAAAAGACATCTACATACATATGTTCTAGAAAAAAGCTAAAACATCTTATATTTTGAAATTTGAAACGGAAGGAGTATTTTTCTATTCTCTTGGTTCTTGTAGGGACTTTTTCATGTAATAAGTTTACCTTTTCACCTTATTCCCCATTGCCCTGCCAAGTGCTTCGTAATCACCCCAGTCCAACAACATGGCACTCACAGCCACAATGTCTCCTCCAAAGTCTTTTCAATCGCCTTGGTCAACCACAAAGCCAAAGAACCGAGATAGGTAGTAACCATCATCCGAGTTCCAACAAGTAATGTCTGTTACTTTCCACTCTAGCTCCAGGAGTTGTGAAAAATCTAATAGTTTTCCAAAATACCTTCACAAGGTTCAGAAGGATCTATTTTCCCGCCTTTCCTTTTTTGAATCATAGCATGAGAATAGATGAAATAAAGACCCTTGTGTCAATTAAAACTTATATAATATCATTAACCATCGTAAGAGAATGTTAACCAATAGCAGCATATAATCAAATGCATTTTCACAAATATAAAATATATAAACACCATAAGAAAATAATTCCTGGAAGACAAAAAGCCTAATGCGATGGTTCAATTTGATTTTACACTATATATCTCAATATTGATGGCAAACAATAAACATGTGCTAGCAGCGTATCAACATCAGGTGTACAAGTATGTAGCACCCCACAATAGAACAACCAAAATTCTAGAAAATTTCATGTATCACGTTCACTTTTGGCCAACTGACAGTGAAGACGCAAAGTAATTTCACGACAACAATTAGAAGTGGAAAACCAACCGAAATGTGAAGATACAAGTAAATTAACGACTTCCTGGTGATGAATCTAAATAAACAAGGACTGAAGGACATAACTAAATTCGACATACATCCATTTTCGACAGATAAAAAAAACTTAGATACATATCGCAGTGTACCACCAAAACAACACATAAATATGAAAGTGAAAGAAAAGTAAGCTGGATTACGAGAAGGATTTCGGCCTGCATCTTAATCTGTGTCGCTGGTCACCCCATGCCCGTCAACTCCTCCCTCTGTTGTGCCCGAACCAGAATTTTTTTGGCACGCACATCAGTTTGACCTTAAATGAAGAAACAAACATCGAGTTATGTATCTTGGCAACAGAAAGTCCCTAACATTCTACGGTAGATCACATATGACATATATATATATATAAAAGAAATGGAAGCGTCCATGCTCGCAACTGATGCGCAGACATTCTATAAAAACCTGGCGATAATTCGCACATACCTTATGATAATTCGCACATAACTTGGCAGTTAAGGCACTCCAACATAGTAAGAGGATAGGAAGCATATTCATGTGTTCAGCTTGTACAACCTTGGCATTTTCATGCTTCGGTCTTACAACATCAAGAGAAAGAACATAATGCTGATGACCAACTTAATTGCATTCGTTAGTTCATATTATTAGTTATAACTACAAGAAAATAACCAGATAAAAAGGGAAAAAAGTTATAATTGATCTCCTTCGAAACTGCGATGATTAGGATACTGGACTTCCAGCATTTTCTCTTTCATATGAGCTCTCTTCTTCTCTGCTCTCATCAACAACATGATTTTCTTTTTCTGGCTGCATCAAACAAGATAGCAATTAAAGTGTATAAATAAACCTGATAGTATGAGTTATGGTGGTGAACTTTTTGGAGTATTGAGTTCTACAGGGCCCATGTAGAGGAGTTCACCATATCAATATAAACACAAATCAACATTATAAACACATACCATGGAGCATCGAAATGTAAGGAAAGAGTGTCCCATAGAAAGCACATGGAAATGCAATGAAAAGATGCATTTCAGCAGCCTGATCTACTTTGTGTTCTTCTACTCCAAAGAAGTGAACGCGAATGTTAGATCTGCTATTGTACATTTAGAAGGATTGAAAACTCCTCTGACCTTAACCACTCGGAGATCTGAGGAGTCGATGGAGGAGATCATGGTTGGGAGGTCAGGTCGCAATGGAAAAGCATATCTCGCCCGTGACTTTCCGCTGCCATCGTCCCGAGTAAAATGTAGCCCGATAACAGAAGGAATATAGTCTGCTAGCAAGAACAGAAAATGAATAGAGAAACATTGAACGTCGCATCCAACCCTTTGCAAAAACATACATAGTTTGACTCTCTACAACACATATGGTTGTTGAGTAATAAGGTTTCACTGATTGGTTGTGCAAAAAAACCTTGTCAGGGTCCAAAAACCTAAATTGAACTAATCCCTAGACTCGTGATATGGTTACAGAGAATTCAACTAAAATATAAATGTAGCGTGCACACAGGAACAGATATTAATGTTGTAAAATGTGATACATAATTAATAAATTATTATAAATGTGATATATAAATTCTTCTACTATGTGTTACTATCACGACATTAAACCCCTGGAGAATTTGACACAAAATCAAAATTGGTGATGTTCATCAGAAGTTCTCAATATAAAAATCTACTCCTACTGAGGTATAGAAAACTGTTGAGCGCAGGACTGGTTACCTGCGCTCGCATTGCAATTCCAGAGCTCTTCGTCTTGCTTCGGTTGCCCAGACATGCGAGGTGCAGTGCGATGAATCGCTCCCGCTCCTGTGCTCCGTCCACGCCGGCGGGGCGAGCAAGCCGCCACCGCGAAGCCAGCCAACCACCGCCCACACCCGCTGCACTCCGCGGCCGGTGCGCCACGCTCTCGTCGCTCGCCCCCGCCGCGCGCGCAGGTAACCAGTCCTTGCCCCCGCCCGCCCCTGCCTCTTCTGCTCGCCTAACACCCCGTCGGCTCCCCGCGACGCTGCTCGGCTCCCCTCCCCCGCGCCGCCCGCCGCGGCGCCCCGCCAGCGCGCCCACGGAGCAGCGCTCGTTTCGTCTGTTCCGCCCTCGCCGGCCCGGCGAGGCTTTCGCCACGCACATCCGCCGGAGGTTTCGCGTGTCCGTCCGTGACCCGGCGGACGCGACAGCCCGCGGTATGTGCCAGGCGCAAGTCTGGGTCGCCCACACGCCCTCGCCGCGTCGCGTCAACAGTTTTCTAGTCAGTAATGGCCTTACTTACATCTTCTCTACCTTCTCGGATCGCTTCCATGCCGTGGAGCTCTCGCCGCATCTGTTCGTCGTCACGGTCTCGTGCCCAGCCGTGGCGGCCGCCCTGCGCCGTCGTGCCGCCTTCGTCTTCGCCGGCGAGCTGTTCCACCTGCGCGCTTCGGACCCCTCCTCGCTGCAACGGTCGTATGCTCGAACTGCACCGTTTCAGTTGACTTTCGGCACGGTGCGCTGTCCACCCGTTCCGCTAGCCGACCTGCTGTCGTGCGGCTCTGGCCTCGAGAGTTTGCGACCGCTCGCGCGCCCTCCTGCCCGTCCTTCTGTCCCTGACGGCAGGTCCCACCCGCGGGTGGCCCCACCACTCCCCACCCCGCGCAGTTCTCCGCCTGCCATCTCACCGTTCTCCACGGCTCCTGCGCGCATGGCAAGCGCTGACCCGCCCCTTACCGCCGCGTGCCCCCGTGCGTGTCACCTCCTCGCGGCCGCCCCCGCATGTCGGCCCGGTCCTAGACCTTTTTCACCATGCCCCGCGCTGTCCCCCGTTCGCCCCACCCCCTCCCAACCGACCGATCCTGATCGCGCGGCCCCCTCTTGGGCGGATATCGTAAGGAGAAACGCTGGGTCAACCCCGCAGCCCCATTCCTCCTCGCGGTCCGCTCCCGTCGCCCTCGGTAGAAGATCTCGCTTCTCTTTCTCGACTTCCGGGCGGAGGAGACGCTGCTATAAATGTCTCTCGCGCCACCATATCGTGCGTGAGTGTCGCGACCCCGTCACCTGCCTATCCTGCTCCGCCTTTGGGCACAAAGCGCGTGCCTGCCCCAGTTCCACCGCTGCCATGGCGTCTCGCCGTGCGCCTCCCGACCACATCACCCCACCGCCGCGACGCCACCCCGCCAATGCCCAGTACCCTGTCACTCCCTTCCCCTTCGCGCCGTTCCCGTTCCCTCCTGGCTTCGTCGCTCCTCCTACCACCGCGGTACCGCCCCAGCCTTCCCCGTATGTGCCCGCTACACACATCCCCCACCTGCTTTTGGTGGCGGAGCCAACAGCGCCACCGAGTCCGATGCGCCGTCCCATCCATCCCACCGGACAGTGTACCTACCGCCGGTGAATATGTGCGAGTTCGAGCACCTCGGCTACTCCTACATAGACCCCGAGGCTTCTTCCCCTGGCCCGATAATCATGGCGGCCCTTTACGACCAGGTGCCTGGGGGCATGGAGGCGGTCCCTGTCTCCGGGCCGCATGGTACCCACGTTGTCATCTTTCGCTCCGCCCAGGATCGGGAGTTCGCCGTCAACGAAAGCCCCTTCGTGGTGGAGGAACACTCGGTCTACTTCGAGCGGCACGAGGAGGCGCCCAACCGCCGCCGCATCGTCCACGCTGGGTTCGCGGCGATCGCCCTTGTGGGTTTCCCCCTGGAACACTGGTGCCGCCCCCGCATCGAGGCCTTCGTTGGTGGGATGGGGAACCCCATGGAGGTTGCCCACATCAGCATGACCGGGCGCCAATTCATCTCCACCCTCGTCGTCTGCAAGTACGCCAACTCCGGAGATATCCCGGCCGAGCTCGACGTCGTGAACTCCAACGGTGCCACTACCACGGTGGAGGTCCGTCGCGTGCGGCAATGGCCGCTCTTCGGCGCCATGCCTCCCCCGGCCCCGTTCAGTCCCGGCGGCGGCCCCCCAAGCGGCCCCGGTGGCAGCGGCGGCAATGGTGGTGGGCCGGGTGGCCCGCATGGCGGCGGTCCCGGCGGCACCAGTGGTGGCGGTGGCGGGGGCGAGGCCAGCACTTCGCATGCGCCTCCGTTGTTCCGCCGCCTCTCCGGAGATTTTCGCTCCTTCCCCGCTGTTCTTCGTTCGGCCGGGACCAGTGGAGCTCCCCCGCGCAGCGGCCGGGCACGCCCGCCCCCTGCTCTTGGCTGCGATGACGACTTCGTGTTGCATGTTTGCCCTGCTGCGACACCGCCTACTGAGGACGCGCGTGCCTTCTCCGCCATCACTCCTAGTGGCGTGCCCCGCCCCAACGCCATGCACCTGGCATCGTGCCCCCTCTTCTTCCACCTGCTGCTTGTCGGTGACTCCGGTGATCTGGGCTACTTCCGTGTGCCACGCTCGCTCGCTGGCGTGGATGCTCCCGGCCCCCGCGGGATGCCGCACCTCAACCTCAACACAGGCTCCATTAGCGTGCTCATCGGCATCGAGCAGGCCTAGGGTGTGGCCTCCTCCGTCTCTGTCGCTGTGCTCGCGGAGGCGGTCGTGTGCACCGACCCACGTGCCTTCGTCCCTGTCAACTGCGACGTCTCCCCCGTGGTGGTTCCCACGCCTGCGCTGGTTGTTGCTGCAGCCCCTACTCGGCGCGCTCGGGGCCAGAAGCGTGTAGCCGCCGCGCCGCCCATTGCACCCACCACCGCGCCCTCCGTCGTTCCTGCGTCGCAGGCTAGCGCCAGACTCCGCGGTAGGGCGGCCCTCACTTCGAGACCATCCTCGACCGCGTCGTGCGCCTGCGGGCATGCAAGCCGGGCGAGGGGGCGTCCGCCTCGGCTGCACCGCCTCTGTTCTGCCCCGACGAGCTCCTGACCATGGCGGAGGGCTGCTAGCTCCCCGCCGATGACGTCCGCCGCCTGGCGGAGGCCTCCCTGGTGCTTGTCGACGCTCCATGAATCCGGCATCTCCCCGCTCGCGTCCGGCGACCTGCTGCAGCATTTTTGGTACTGAGCGCGCCGTCTTAGTTGGTGTGCTCGCCTGCGACTGGTTCCTAGACGCACCCTGTCAGCATTTTGGGTCCTATACCGCCGTTGCTTCGGTCTATGTAGCTCGCTCTGCCGCTGCACTAGCCAGCCTCGCTTCTAGCGTCTCCCTTGTACGCCTAGTACATGTGCACTGTTGTGTGTGGTTGTGTGTGTGCTATGTACATTACACTATGTGCCTGCGTTGTGCTTTAGTGTCCCGATGCCTGTAAACCGTTGTAGGCAGCTGCTCGTGGGCTCGTGGAATGTCCGGGGCCTGAACAATGCCGTCAAAAATACTGACGTGAAGATGAATCTCTCTGCACAGCCCCTCCATGTCATCTGCCTCCAGGAGTCCAAACTCCACGAGATTTCTCCTTCGAAAGCGACGTCCTTCCTCCCAGTCGGCTTCACCTCCCTAGCTCCCTCCCTGCCGTCGGCGCCTCTGGCGAGGTGGTCACTGCTTGGGACCCGCACGTGGTGTGCTGCGTCTCCGAGCGCGTCCTGGAGTTCTCCATCACCTCCGTCCTCGAGTTGGTTTCCGGCGGCACTCGTTTTGCCGTCACTAATGTGTACGTGCCCTGCGACCATGCGCGTCGCGCCACGTTCCTTGACGAGTTGCGATCCCTCGCTGACCTCGGGAGCGCCCCATGGTTGATTGTGGGTGACTTCAACATCGCCCGGAGGACCAGAGAAATGACAACTTCGACGCGCGTGCGGTTGATGCCCTTAACAACCTCGTCGACGACCTAGAGCTGCAGGAATTGCCCCTCCTCAACCGCAGGTACACCTGGTCGAGTGGCCGCGATATCCCCACTCTTGTGCGCCTAGATCGGGCCCTCATCAACCTGGCGTGGGGTGACCGCCTGTTCAACACCACGCTTGTGTCCCTGCTTCGAAACACCTTGGATCATGTGCCCCTCCTCGTCACTGCCTCCTCTCGCGCGCCCGTTAATCAGGTCTTCCGTTTCGAACGGTCTTGGGCCTTGTCCCGTGAATACCGGGTCCTCATCGCGTCGACCTGGGCACGGCCCCAGAACTGTCGTTGATATGGGCATGAAGGAGGAGGTGAAGCCTAATTTTAGGACTCCACCAAGCTAGGTGATGCGGGCGCATCCCATCGATGATTGGCACGCTAGGACGACCTACGATATGTAATGATAAGTCTAAGGTTGTGTCAAATATTGTTTCTATGTTATTGAGTCCGAGTCCATGTTAGGTTCGAGTCTGTTTGTGTGTTCGGTTTGGGTCTATCCAACCGACTAGTGGCAGGCCTCCTATACAAAGGAGCCAGCCACCTAGGGTTTAGGGGAGTTCAGTTGTTTAGTCTAAAAACTATATTGTGCTCCACCGTGTATCATCCCTCCGGGGACGGCGATACCGTTTATCAGATTATTATTGCTGCAAAGGTTCTTGTGTGCATCAAGGATTATCGAGCTGTGGTTTGAGGCGCGGTGATCTTCATCATGTTACTTGCTGGATTCGTTCCTCTTCTTCAGGTGACGTTCATCGACGTTATTGGAAGATCATCTATCAGGTTGACTCGCTGTGAAAGATCGGGACAAAACTTAAGGATCATCGGCTTGATCCGTATCAGGTGGTATTAGAGCTCTCGTTGATCACATCGTGTTTTTGAATCATCTGTAGACTATTTTTCTACAAGTAGTTTACATATCAGTTTGTTCGGAATCGACTGGATCTTGATCAGATCCAATCAAGGCAGCTGGTACGTGGAGTCTAGGAAAGGAGATAGTTCCGTCGGCAGCAAGGTCCGATCGATCTTCTACTACTTGATCCGTATCACCGGTTTTCTGATTGGGGAAGTACACGATCAGGCAATCGTGCTATTTCCAATCTCAGGCGAGGGTTGCTGGTGTTCTATCTTGACGTGATCCGTTCCAGCTAGTCGATCAAGGAGGAGGCCTTTCGTTTCGGTCTACAATTCATCCCTCAGATCCGATCGCGGGGATCAAAGAAAAAAAAGTGGCAATCGAGGGAAGCGCTCGCACCCGCCTAGGCCGCCTAGGTCGTCCCGCATGCCGCACGCCTAAGGACAGAGTCCTCGAGCGAGGACGCGCGTGCTCGGTAGGATCAGGAAAGAGTCCGGCCATACAACGAATTGATACGTACGTCTAGAAAAGAAAAAAAAGGGCAGGTTTTGATTTGCTTCCACACGATCGCTAATTTCTAGGGCAATAAAAGGGAAGGCAGGTTTTGATTTGCTTCCTGATTGTGTACTACTACTGAGCGAGCTCCGATCAACGTGACCTCGCACGTGCCTCGAAGCGTTCGTGTGCTTGGTGCTACACGTCCTCGTGATTCTTTTCGCCTGGGATTGATAGCTATCTGTTTTGGCTGTGTGAATTTTGTCAGAGTTCTACTAAAGTTCGGAGATGGATCTTGAGGGTAATATTAGTGATTTTTCAGTGCAAGACGTCTACAATGATTATCTAGGCCTGAAAAATTGTGTGCGCTGGAATTCTAGTAAATTAAAGTGGAAGCTCCTATATACTGCAACCTCGACATAATACAAGTTACGGGAAGAGACAATGCAAGCTGGTTTTCGCTTATGTGTTGATCTTTCTCCAGATCTGCAGTTTGATGACACTATCGCTTTTCGTCTTGCAAAAAGGCGTGAGGATGCGCGAATTTTCCGGTGGTGGAATGTGGACACACGTACGCGAGGTGTCTCAATAAATACTGTTTGGGAGGACTACAAAAAGTTTTTACGTGCTAAATTTTTGGCACCATCAGAGATAGAGGACAAGGTGATTGTTTCGGAGGATGTTGTACCATTGAGTGGGCTGAATTTGCAACTCAAGAAAGTACAAGACGATGTTTGCATGACAGTTGACAAGGGCCAGCGTTGGAATTTATTTCAAACGCAGTGTATGATCAAAGGCAAAGCATGCAAGTTGATTGTTGATGGAGGAAGCTGTACTAATGGCATTAGCAAGGCAATGGTGGCAGCATTGGGGTTGTCTACATGGCGTATTCCTGAACCTAAGCATCTACAGTGGTTAAATAGCTGCGGTATGGTGAAGGTAACTCATAAGGTGCGTGTGTTATTTACGGTTGGTGATTATGTTGATGAGATTGAGTGCAATGTGTTGCCATTGGAGGTATGTGGGCTGTTACTTGGACGTCCATGGCAGTATGATCGCAATGTTACACATGCTAGAAGAGCAAATACATATTCTTTTGTGCATGGTGGCAAACAACAGACTTTGAAGCCTATGCAGGATGATCACATAAAGTCTGATGTAGAGCTGGTGGTACATAAGGAGAAGGTGCACAAGGCTAAGCTAAAATCTGGGCTCTCTAAGGTGCAGGGCGGAGAGCATGATGCGCAGTGCGACAATGTTGATATTGCTTCAGCTATGCCTGTAGATGACAAGACAGTGGAACTTGTTAGTGACAAGCCAGTTGAAATGCATCCTCTTATTGCTGAGAGGAAGGATGTTGCAGCATGTGTTCAGAAGGTTGTTTGTGTTGACATAGGTGTTCAGACGGATGATAGTTGTGCTCCTGATGTTCCTGTGCATGTGGTGCAGCGGGGTAACAAGAGCAGTTTTGTTATCACACCTGTGAGGCGTTTTGTTGGGACAGTTGTGCAGATGCATAGAGGCAAGGATGGACATGTTCGACAGTTGTGTGGTCCAGGCATTACTCATCTTATGCCAGGTCATGCAATGAAGGTCCATGTTCAGCAACCACGGGTTCCAACAAGAGTTGAGAAGAAGAAGACGATGGCGCCTAGGTCCAAGCTCGTATGGAGACGCAAGGAGATGCAGGCACCGAGGGCTGTATCAAGTCGAGCAGGCCAAGAGGGAGGATGCGGTGAGGAAGACAAGCAAAACTTGAAGATGGCGAAGACGCGTGAAGCGATTGTTCATATCACGCCACCTTTCCGACCCGACCCGCAAGCGTTGGAGACAACACTTCTTGAAGGGGGGATGATGATATGGGCATGAAGGAGGAGGTGAAGCCTAATTTTAGGACTCCACCAAGCTAGGTGATGCGGGCGCATCCCATTGATGATTGGCACGCCAGGATGACCTACGATATGTAATGATAAGTCTAAGGTTGTGTCAAATATTGTTTCTATGTTATTGAGTCCGAGTCCATGTTAGGTTCGAGTCCGTTTGTGTGTTCGGTTTGGGTCTATCCAACCGACTAGTTGCAGGCCTCCTATATAAAGGAGCCAGCCACCTAGGGTTTAGGGGAGTTCAGTTGTTTAGTCTAAAAACTATATTGTGCTCCACCGTGTATCATCCCTCCGGGGACGGCGATACCGTATATCAGATTATTATTGATGCGAAGGTTCTTGTGTGCATGTCTCAGTGCGTGGCCGCGCGGCTTTCTCGGTCACTCAAGTGGGCCCGTGCAGAATCGAAGAAATGGACCCGACAGCGGAAACGCCCCCCTGAGGTAATCTCAAACTGCAGGCGGGTCATTGATCTTCTTGACCTCGTGGAGGAATTCCGCGTGCTCCTCCCACCGGAACGCCTGCTGCGCGACATGGTGCGGGCGAAGCTGTTGGCTGAGTACACCTCCCTTGGCATGTACTGGCGCCAGCGCTTCACCTTCCGTCTTTGCCGCCTCGATGAAGACAACTCCCGGTTATTCCATGCATGCGCCTCCGCTCGTCAGCGCGGCAACCAGATCAAGGACTTGCATGATGGGGCTCGTGTAGTTTTCAACCACGATGAAAAGTCTGCTATTCTCCACCGTTTCTATGCTGAGCTCCTTGGCTCCTCCACACCGCCCGTTTGGGACTTTGACCTCTGTCGGGTGCTTCCGCGTGTTCTGGGGCTTGCCTCCCTAGAGGCCCCGTTCTCCGAGGAGGAAGCTAAGGAAGCACTCTGGGCAATGCGCCTTGATAGCAGCCCTGGCCCAGACGGTTTCGGCCCCGCGTTCTTCCGCACATTCTGGGACACTGTGCAGGGTGACGTGATGGAGTTTATGCAGGACTTCCACGCCGGTGTCGCACCCCTGGATGGGGTGAATCGTGCTTACATCGCCTTGCTCCCCAAGAAGGCCGACGTTCTCACTGCTGATGGCTTCCGCCCCATCTCGCTCTAGAACTGTATCATGAAGCTCATTACCCGCATTTTAACGACGCGCCTCCAGTCCTTCATCGAGTTGCTGGTGGCCTTCGAGCAATCTGGCTTCATCAAAGGGCGCAACATCATGGACAACTTTCTCTATGCCGCCGACCTTGTCCAGAGCTGCCATGTGCACAAGGTGCCAGCTGTGGTCCTAAAGCTCGACTTCCGGAAAGCTTTTGACTCGGTGAATTGGGCCGCCCTCGACGCAGTCCTCGAGGGGAGGGGCTTTGGCACTTGTTTCCGCAGGTGGATCGCCGCCATCCTCTCCACTGGGAAGACATCTGTCCTACTTAATGGTGTGCTCGGCCGTTGGATTTCCTGCAGGAACGGGTTGCGACAGGGGATCCCCTGTCCCCCTACTTATTCCTTGCGATTGCCGAGCTCCTCCGCTGCCTCGTGGTTGAAGACTCCGAGGCGACCGCCTACTCCACCCCCTGGTTGATGACCTATCATGCCCCATCGTGCAGTACGCTGATGACACCCTGATTATTCTTCGGGCGGACCCTCGACAGCTGTGCTGCCTGCGCTCGATCCTCGACTGCTTCTCCCGCGCCACGGGCCTTGAGATTAATTTCCATAAGAGCACCTTTGTCCCCATCCATATGACGGCGGCGCGTGCCGCGAAGCTCGCGGCCACCCTCGGGTGCCCCGTCTCGTCGTTCCCCCAGACGTACCTGGGGCTCCCCCTGTCGGATAAGAAATTGCCCGTGTCTGCTCTGGAGTTCCTCGTCTCGAAGATCGCTGGACGCCTCCCCAGCTGGCGCACCTCTTTGATCCCCATCGGTGGGCGTCTCACCCTCGCCACGGCCGTGCTATCCGCGCTCCCCATGTTCGCCATGTCCGTTCTTTCCATTCCGAAAGGCACCCTCGCCAAGATGGATCGACCGCGCCACGCCATGGTGTAGAAGGCGGCCGTCGCCTGCTCAGGAGGCGACTGCCAGGTTGCTTGGGATTTCGTCTGTCGTCTGCGCGACGAAGGCGGCCTAGGGGTGGTCGACTTTGCCATGCAGAATACATGTCTTCTGCTCAAGGTGATGCACACCCTTTTCTCTGGCCGTGACATGCCTTGGATGCGTTGGGTTCGTCGGAGCTACCTGTGCGCCCACCCGGCTGAGCCCACTCCCTCCTGGCGGCACTTCGCGTCCCTGATCCCCCTGTACCATTCGGTTACCCATGTGGTCCCGGGGGATGGTGCGACTGTATCCTTGTGGTTTGATAGCTGGACTCCCCTTGGGCCACTTGCTGTTGCTCTCCCCGTAGCTTTCTCGCACTGCCTCACGCCCGACGCATCTTTAGCAGACTCTATTCGGGATAGTGCCCCCATGATCGCGCTACGACCACGGGTCACCCCCCAGGCTGCCTCGGAGTTGGGTTACTTGCACTCCCAGTTACGCATGTTTCGTCTTCCGCCGGTCCCCGATAGCCGCCTCGTCTCCCTGGGTGCCTCCGAGGACTTCCGCGTCGGGGATGTCTATCGCGCGCTACACTCCTCTGAATGCGTTGTGCCACACCAGGACGTCAACTGGGACAACTTCGTGCCCCCCAAG
Source organism: Avena eriantha (assembly GCA_910589775.1). Taxonomy (NCBI): domain Eukaryota; kingdom Viridiplantae; phylum Streptophyta; class Magnoliopsida; order Poales; family Poaceae; genus Avena; species Avena eriantha. The sequence goes on along the minus strand of OU342740.1, from coordinate 187,395,198 downwards.
GTGCGCGTCTTCTTTTGGATCCTTCGTCTAGGAAGGACCAGGATACGAGATCATCTATTCCGCATCGGGTGCGTCTCCACCCCCAGCTGCCCGTTCTGCCCCACCACCGCGAGGATGCGCCTCACCTGTTTGCTCGCTGCCCCCGCCTGCGCGAGTTTTGGGGACACGCGGCCCCGGCTTGCGTTTGCCCCCGGACGCTGACGTCACCTCGCTCCTGGAAGGTCTCTCTACTCACCTCCCGGACATGCACCCCCGTGCCCGCAACACGATGATCCTCGCACTTCTCTGGTCCGTGTGGAAATCCCGTAACAGCATGGTTTTCGACAGGGATCTACTCTCCTCCTCCCGCATTGTTGCGCTTGTTGTTGGCCACCTACGCCTGTGGGTAGTTCGTGCCCCTACCGCGTTGACCTGGGTGCCCTCCTTGCTTGGTGTGACCGAGTGTCGTAAAGCCTAGCCGTGTACCTACTCCCCCCTTCTCTCTCTCCCACCCCTCTATGTACTCCGGGCGCGGTATGCCGCCCCTGCCCCTGGCCCCTGCATGTGTGCATGGCTGCCTGGCTTCCTGTACCATTTTTCACGTATTATGTATTCAAACCAAGAGTTCAGGTGGGCGATTGCCCCCCGTTGCACCCTCAAAAAAATCTACTCCTACTTATTCCACTGTTTTGTTTAGCAATTATTGGAGAAACAAAATCAGACATTCATTTTACTATTCCTGACCAAATCGCTCTAACTATTTCTCCTTCACGAGAAATCATCGAACACCTAGTGTGCAACATACTAGTGTTATATCTCACCGGGAGGAAAGGATGACAAATCATCAAACACCTAGTGTGCAACATACCCGTGTGTCCTATCTCATGGAAAGGAAATAGGCCTTGACAAGGATGTAGCGTGAGGGGCCCTCCTACAACTCCTCTAGAGGAGGCGTGGGGAAGAGAGATGTGTGGGCAGAGGGTTGCAGCATGCGGCCTGGAGTCCCCGCCGCCAACCGGATTGGAGTCGCGACCGACACTGCGGGATGAGAATGGCCGCGTGAGGGAACAGAGGTGCGGCACACACCGGAGAGGGGCTCGATGGTGGAGACCTCATCTCAAGGAGTAGCGGACATGGAAGCACGAGCGCAACCTCTCCATTGGTTCCAGATCGGCGCTCTCGCTTGGCTAGGCTTGTGGTTTTGGTGTGGGTCGATATGGAATTACACACCGCCGGTGCTCTTGGATGCACCGCCCGCCCATGCCCTTCAGTCTGCCGTTGTTTTCTCGATCTGCTTCCGCCCTTCTTGAAAGGGAGAGGAGAGTTCGGGAGAGGAGGGTTAGCGATCGACGTCACAAATCCCGTAAGGCGGCCCACATGTCAGCACAAAATCGAGGGAAGAGGGGCGACGGATGAAGGTAGGAGCGAAACGCGCGTGGCAAAAGATGGAACCGAAAGTTCTTTTTAGATAGTACAAGTCAAGTTAGTATTGTATGTAAACAGATCTTAACTCTATCTAAACTATCATAACAACTATATATGTCTAATACTCTAACAATAGATTTTGCTGTATCAAGTATTTCCGCCGTCAAATTTCAAATACATTGCCAGAACATAGTGGAAAATATTCCATGTTTTGATAATGTACCATCATATTGGAACATTTCTATTAGGGGATACTTCCTGTGGGATTCAATCATAATAAGTTCAGAGAATGTCTGTGTAGGTCCTAGACAGTAGATACTGCTATATAATATCAATCCTGGTATACATAGGATCATAATTCTATAAAATTTGCTTCCAATTTCATGTTAGGCAGAATGCAAACTTCGTATCTACAATGATGAAATTAGTACATCCAAATTCCAAATATTATAATGCTATTTATTCGAGAGTGTACAGGTTTCGCTGGACCGGTATAATGTATAAGATGTGCTCATCAGGCGATCAGACAAAACTTGTAATTCAGCTCATACTTGCTTAAATGCAACTCAGCCTATCTATAGTTGCTTAAATTCAGCTCTTAGAAACGTGCTACTCATCGTTGCAAGGCTTTGTAATTCATGCTGTACATTGTCTATGAATTGAATGAAATTTGGCTGCTCTGGCGCCTCCACTTGTTCAAAAATAAATAAATAAAACATGTCTTGTTGTGTCCGTGTATTTAAATCATGTGTTCAATATACTTATAATTAATTGTTTCTCTGTATAGGGAGAACAAAAATCTGACAGGAACAACGCGCTATGCTAGTGTGAATACTCATCTCGGAATAGGTGAGCGCAATATGTACATTGAAATTTGTTATCTTGTCTCCCAGATTCTCGCAAAACTAAGCTGATATGGGGTGGTCCGATCTTCTCAGTAAGCTCTTGTCGATGATATGGTGGATGATAGATAACTAGTGCGTACCGCTCGATCCCAGATGCCAGTTCAACAGATCTCGAACCTTGTAGGATATTCACAACACCACACTCTTGCGCGCGTAGCCGTGACCACGAACGGTAGTATGCAATCTACTAATTACCAATGGAACAACAGATCATACTCAATTATAGTTAGTAGATTCGAACACAGGGTAATTCCAGAGGTTTTATGAAAGAAACAACTCCAAAATATTTTAACGTGGTCTAAACCCAAAAAACCATGATTTACAGGCCTATATAAAGGCTGCTGGACGTCCAACACAGAGTTGGGGTCAAAACCAAACATATCTCTAACTTTCCTAACTTAAAAGGACTCTATTTGTAAACTGACAGAAAACGCTTGTCGACTTGTTTTGGTTGCTGCGCACAGCTCGTAAGGAACTAGGAGACGTGCAAGTACCCGTTGGAAAGATCTCGGAATTATCTTTCCATCAAGTACTTATTCGCTTAATTCCGAGTTGGTATGCGGAAACCACGTCTGTTTCAATTTCAGAACTTCTGTCTATCCGAATTGAACCTTCCTTCTTGGTCGTCTTCTAACTCTCGGTCGCCTTCATTTCGATGACCTTCTCTTGCGCCTTCCTCCCGCTTCTCCCTCGCGCATCCTCGGGCGATCATCATGCTGGACTCCTCTTGTAGCCCTTCCCCTCCTCGTGCCATGCTTGTCTCTCCAACGAACCTGATCATACATAAATGCATAGACTTAGGTAGTATAAAATTCTCATTAAGTAAAACATCATGTTCAATTAGGAATGAATTCACCTGATAGTCATTATTGATTTGACTCAATATTTCCTTTCAGTTCAGGCAGTCAGAATCATCATAATCTCTATATATATCCTCATCATCCTCCCTTTCTTCATGAAAAGCCGTCCTCGGCTTTAGGTAAGTTGAAAGTGGGATAAACAAAAAAACAACGTGTACGCAAAGTATATGTATATATAACATGTTGTATTATTGTTGTTCACATGAAAAGTATGTCCAGTATACATCAAGCAACTTAAATTGCAGGTATAAGTGAAGTACAAAGAATCATGATCATGGTGAAAAACAACAAAATAGATAGTCATGTTCTTCAATATTAAATTCAGTTTTCTCAAAGAAGATCTATGATCAAATTTGTGAACAAGATCAAACCAATTCAATATGTCTGAAAACCAAATTGAATCATGCCATGCTTCAACTGCGCTACTCTGATTATTATGAACATGATCATGTTGTCCAGTATGTAAAATGCAACTCAATTTGCAAATATAAGTGAAGTATAAAGCATTAGCACAAGTAGACAACGAATTTTGGGACAAACACAACGAATATGAAAACTTGGGTTCTATTCTAGCAAGATTACAACGATCCAACATAGGTAAAATTACTTGTGTTGGATGCATTATATCAACTAGATCTGACTTTAGTTTCATATTATCACAAATTTTAGCATATATCCCACAACACAAAGTCGTCGACACACAACATGTATGGCTGAAAACAACATGTTTCAGTTCAGCGATTCTATCACAAGTAATGCATATGTGATCCACAAGAAATTTTTCATGCATGCTATATTCACCAATCAGATTGAAAGTGAAACAAGGAGAATATGTGCTAGAATTTAGAAATGAAATTTCAGAAATCTTATCCATAGCACAACTCATACTCATAGGTTCATTTAGCATGATGGAATACACAATATCAGCAGGTGGTATTCGAGCAAGTATTTCCTTATGTGTTATCAGTACCACATGATCAAAATTTGAATTTGGTAAACTAACACATGGTGCTGAACAGTAGTGCAAGGAAAATCACAAGGAGGCTTCAGTAAACTAATAGACTCACAATATGTCGCACATGTTGGCCGAAGCTCCAAATCAGTACCAATGTCATTAACAATCTTCTCAGCTGTAGTAGGTACTACGACATCCTCCTCAAGTGACAATACCAGATCGTGTGATGCAGGTTGTAAAATAGGCGGCTTCCTTTCTTCAAAAGCAACCTGCACATCACAAGATACAACACTAGGAGTAGACATGATTACGTTAGTAGACAACTCACATGTCTCATTAGTGTCCACTCTCAAAATTTCTGGAATAGACCATTTATAGTTGTTCAAAAACATAGAACGTAGAAATTGCTTGAAATCTTCCCAAATGATTTGTTTACCCATGACACCATACACAATCCTTGCGTCCTTCCACCAACGAGCTACCTCTTCATCCACACGTCGGTGAGCAAGAATGTATTCTATATGGCCATTAAACTTGCTATCGAAAGTACGACATCTCGCAAAACCAAATCCCATATCAATTTCCCAAATATGATATTTTGCGGGTGTGGCGGAACTTTCCAATCGCCACTTGATTGTAGTTGGATCATATACCATGCCAACCACAATAGCTAAATAGTTATGGTAAACATCATCTGATTTCTGCATCACATCAACACTAGTAGAAGTCATGATTAGTATATTAGTGCAAAAACACAAAATTGTTTTGGTGGCACACTCACAACTCACTCAAAAAACTGACAAGAAAGCTGATCTTACCGTCCTAAAGTGAATAGTGATGCTTACCAATTCGAAATCAAAGACTGATGCACTGATGTGATGAAGTGAATACCAAAGGTATAGAGAACGATCGCATGGCACAACGGTTATTTATGGTGGAGCTGTAGGTATGGTATCCTAACTACACCACAAACAAGTCCTAGTGCTGATCGTACAAAAGCCCAAGAAACACACACGTGGAGAAAAACGTGGCAATGCAACTATGAAGGGTGTTGCACTACTCTCGAGAGACACTAGCAAAGCTCAAAGTAAACAGGCACAAGATTGCTCAATCTACCGGCGCACAAAGATATTACTAGGCCTCTTGCTCAATTTCTCCTCTTTTTTTTGTATAGCTTCTTTCTCTTTTTGCTTTTGGCTTTTTCTTTTGCTATTTTTTTTTTTGGAATATATGTCACACACGGCCAATTATAAAGCACAACACCAAAGCCCTACGAGCAGCCTGTAGGAGCGGAAACTAGTCTCAGTGGGAAAGTTCCTACACTTTATGAAATAGAATGGCTGTAGCTAAGGTTTGGAAAATTGCAAAATTTCACAATTTTTTTATATGGCTGCCGTGGCAGAAAAACGGGGCAAACTGTGACGTGGCAGAGAATCTGTACCTCGCGGCAGAACTTGTGCCGCGGCAGAAAAACAGCATGAAATCGTGCCGCGGCAGGAAATCGGATCTGTGGCAGACACGGTCTCGCGGCAGAGTCGGTAGGATTTTTTTTAATTCCGACTCGGCCAAGAGTAGATGACTAGGACTCTTAGAGTAGATCGGATCTGACTTGATGGTGGCGGAAACAATGGTGGAAAACGACTAAAAAACGACTAGAAAACAAATCTACGAAGAACGGATCTAGATCTAAACTAAAGGATAAACATGACCAGCAACTATTACTCGTCTACGATGCAATCTAGTCTATGGCAACTCTTTTTGTGGGGCCTTTTCTGTATAGGACTAAAAACACTCTCTAATCTATGGATGGATTTGTGGATGTTTACCGAGGCAACGAGGAAATCTGATACCAAGATGATATGGGATGACCCGATCTTCTCAGTAAGCTCTTGTCGATGATATGGTGGATGATAGATAACTAGTGCGTAGCTATGATCTCTCCCACTCGATCCCTGATGCCAGTGCAACAGATCTCGAACCTTATAGGATATTCATAACACCACACTCTTACGCACGCAGCCGTGACCACGAACGGTAGTATGCAATTTACTAATTCCCAATGGAACAACAGATCACACTCAATTATAGTTGGTAGATTCGAACACAGGGTAATTCCAGAGGTTCTATGAAAGAAACAACTCCAAAATATTTTAACGTGGTCTAAACCCTAAAAACCATGATTTACAGGCCTATATAAAGGCTGTTGGACGTCCAACACAGAGTTGGGGTCAAAACCAAACATATCTCTAACTTTCCTAACTTAAAAGGACTCTATTTGTAAACTGACAGAAAACGCCTGTCGACTTGTTTTGGTTGCTGCGCATAGCTCGTAAGGAACTGGAGACGTGCAAGTACCCGTTGGAACGATCTCGGAATTATCTTTGCATCAAGTACTTATTTGCTTAATTCCGAGTTGGTATGCGGAAACCATGTCCGTTTCAATTTTAGAACTTCTGTCTGTCCGAATTGAACCTTTCTTCTTGGTCGCCTTCTAACTCTCGGTCGCCTTCGTTTCGATGATCTTCTCTTGCGCCTTTCTCTCGCTCCTCCCTCGCGCATCCTTGGACGATCATCATGCTGGGCTCCTCTTGTAGCCCTTCTCCTCCTCGCGCCATGCTTGTCTCTCCAACGAACCTGATCATACATAAATGCATAGACTTAGGTAGTATAAAATTCTCATTAAGTAAAACATCAGGTTCAGTTAGGAATGAATTCACCTGATAGTCATTATTGGTTTGACTCAATATTTCCTTCCAGTTCAGACAGTCAGAATCATCATAATCCCTGTATATATCCTCATCATAAGCACTGAATTATTTTAGCATTAAGCTTATCGATAAAATGAATATCATCTGGTACAAGTAACATCTATGTGGTATATGGATAAAAAAGTTCAGCACGTTATCTTAGATGTGCATTTATTTATTTCTTACAGAACAAAGCAGAAGAGATGATCTGGAGTCTGTTGGCTACCTTCTACTGTACTTCTTGAGGGCAAGGTTAGGCCTGATGATCTGTACTTTACCATCTTATCTATTTACTAATCAATAGTGTGAGTTCTTACTTATCATGCTTTGTTGTATTCTCAGTCTCCCATGGCAGGGTCTCAAAGCTGGCACTAAGAAACAAAAGTATGACAGAATTAGTGAAAAGAAAATGCTTACTCCAGCAGAGGTACTGATGTTGTAGTCATGAAGCTCACCATTCAATTATGGTAACTCCCAAATGTATTTTCACTAAAATAGTTTTGACCAGGTTCTGTGCAAATCTTATCCATCAGAGTTCATCTCATATTTTCACTATGGTCGCTCCCTGCGATTCGAAGACAGACCAGATTATTCTTATTTGAAGAAACTCTTTCGCAATGTATTTGTTCATGAAGGTACACACACGCTTCTTTCTTTTAGTTGTCCTTTATTTTATCCACTGCAAATTAAATTTGTAGTAACAAAATAGTGGTCTAATTATGGGATACCTCTGTAGGATATCAATTTGATTATGTATTTTTTTTTTTGAGAAAAGATTATGTATATTTGACTGGACCGCACTCAAGTATCCTCATATGAGTTCGAGTAACAAGCTTGTACGAGTATGTATCATCTTACCTTATCGACTGGTATTATGTTCTGTACTTTCTTGTTAAGCTATTTATCTTGTTGATATCCAGCAACCGAGTGGAAGAATGACTGGAGTTGGGGCATCTGTCGACAGAACAGATAGATCTTCAGGTTTGCCTTGTGTTCAGTCGCATCCGTCCATTACCTTATGATGAAACACCGAGATCAATACTTGGTCCATTTTTGTTCTGCCAGTAGGACAAGAGATCCGAGATAGATTCACTGGACCTGTGGAGGCATTTGCCAGAAGAAACTCAGGCTCCGGTCGCCATGGAGACCATTCCAGGCACAAAAGCCTCGCGGATTCCTTCACTTCATCTAAAGAAGCAGTAAGTTTCGCTCAATCATGAATCTACGGAGTAATCTGATCCAGGTAGCAAAGCTCTTTTGCTGGCACCAAAAGCTGCTGGAAAGGGAGTAACTTACTTTCATATGACCATATGTGACAGGCTGTTGCTGATTCGGAGCGAACAGGCATCTTGTCCCGGACCGGGAGCTCGTCGAAGATGGCCATCACTCCATCCAGCCGTCCGACCTCCTCGGTAGACTGCACGGGCCGGTTGTTCTCTGGCAGCGGCGGCAGCGGCAGCCGCCCATCGCCGTCCACCGTCCAAAGGCTTCACCACTCTGGTGGAGTCAGCGGCACAGAGAACAGCCCCTCGTCACCTGTCGCCCGGAACACGACTGGAAGATCCGGCCGACGGGACAGCCACGCGGCGCTCCGGAGCTTCGAGCGCCTCTCGATCAGTGGGGAGAGGAGGAAGTAATGGATCAACAGGTGCCAAAGGGTTCATCAGCCTTCCATCTGCACATTCACAGGAATTCAGCGATCGGACGATGGCATGACGAGGAAGGGATAAAATGGAAAGGAAGGAGCGGTGACCTGGTCCGTGCATGCATGTGCTTTCTCCAAACTCCAAATGAGATGTTGCGATATTTTAAAATAGACTAGATTCGTATATGTGTTTTAGAAAAAAGTTCGAGTGTACCTTTTAGATATATTAAGGTGAACTAGATTCATACTCCCTCCGTTTAGTTTTACCTTTGTGAAATAGATGTATCTATACTTTTTTACTTATATAGATTCACTCTGAACCTATACGAACTTATATACTAAAAGACGTCTCGAAACTTGATACCGATTCATTTCGAAGACGGTATGAACCCACACGAAGCTGTATGGTCTTCCTAGACGTATACTCACCGTACACGTATACTCACATGTCTGCGGAAGGCGGAAATCTGGAGGTATATAGCAACAGGAACGAAAATTTAAAACATGACATGCAAAGACGTAGATCTCAATAATGGGAGGTGGGATCAACCGGTAAGAACGTGAAGTATACCCAGTTCGACTGAGTACACCTATACGAAGTATACATAATCTGGATATTGGTTTCGACCGGTCAAAATAAAACTGGCGCATACAAATTTAAATTTTACGGGGAGGACACCGAAACACACCTCTGTTATTGTTTGTTTTTAGGTCTTAGGTGTAATTATAACCCACCGCTTGGAATGAAACTTGTGGGGTCCTTTTGGACCCTTCTCCGTTAAAAAAATATGGCAATCTATTTTGCGTGTCGGTCCGATCTGTTACATTTCAGACAAATTTATTGCAAGGGAGAGTGAGATTGGCATTACAATCTGAAACTTAAAGCAATTGACTCTGCATGTTGGTCTGTTTTGTTGCATTCAAGACAAATTGGAAAAACTACAGATTTCCGGGGTACGGGGCCAATCAAGTGAAAATGCCTAATTCCTAGTTCTGCCAAGGTAAAAAAGGTAATTATACTATTAGTCCCACTTCTTGCACCCGGGTGCAAAATAGTCTCACATCTTGCAAAGAGAACAAATATAGTCCTACAACTTGCATCCCAGGTGCAAATCGGTCCAATTCAAATAATTTCTACCGATTTTGACTGTCTGATGGTTTCCGTCCGTGCGGCACGTTTATGCGATTTAGCACAGAACAAAGAGAGGCTCTAAGGTTGGTCCTCCCACTGTCGGACGTTAGTTGAGAAAAGAAGAAGCCACATTCAACCAAGATCTCTCCAGCTCATTCAAGAATAGAAAGCAGCGTAGTTACGGCTACATGGCGAGGACCCACCGCACTACCGTGCCGGAGTTTTTTCCGTCTCCTCTTTCTTTGTTGTCTGGTGACGGTGTCTGTTGGGGATATGCTTTCCGGGTATCCTTACAGATCCTCACTGACCAGGGTGGCCCATATCGGGTTAGAGCTTTGCTTCACGGAGGGCCCAGTTAGGGAGAGAAGACGGAGTCCAATCCGACTACGGGAAGGCCTAGAAGACTTATCGACTTAGGCCCATAATGTTACTTGTAGTTCAAGGTGTACTCTGTAACCAACTCTTAGTCGTAGCCGGATTGATCTCTCCTGTAAACCCTAGGCCGGATATCTATATAAGCCGTCCTAGGGAGAGCCTTTAGGGCACACCTCAATAGTCTACAATCTCAACTCACACAGGCGAAACCCTTGTAACCCATATTCCGGCTCTGCCGTATTACTGGATTGCTGGCAGGAGTAGGGTCCGTCCAAAACTGGTTGATTCGAACCTGGGTAAACTTGTGTGCTCACCGTCCCGGAACACCGTACGTCTCACACCCCTCTCTCCCGCACGCCTCGAGGACCTCCTCATGGCGTACTTGTCCTCAAACCGACGACAGTTGGTGGCCACCGTGGGGCAAGTGAGCTTTGGATCTGCGTTCCGAGCGGAATCTGCAAGAATCGGAATCGGCGAGACCATCGCCATCGGTCGAATCCTCTACGCCAGCGACGTCCCTCTCATCGTTCTCGACGAGACTTGGATCTCGGCTAGGGAGGCCGTGACTGCCTATACTATCATGTCTTTTGGCGAGATCGATGTTTACATCGGTTTCGCTGAACCTGCCCAATCCACCCCAGCAGTGATGATAGAGGCAGAAGAATCTTCTAGGTCCCCTTTGTCCGCGGAGGCGGCAGAGTTCCGGATCTCAGAAAACCCCAATCCCACCCAACCCGCACAAATTGCGGAGATAGTGGAGAAATCCAAGCCTGAAGAAAACCGCACGGTCCAACTCGAAACTGGAGTGGATCTCCCTGGAGAAGCCGGATCCCAGGTCGACCCACCCGTGGAAGTCGAAATCCAGGAGGAGCACATCAACAACACTGATTCCGACTCTGACGATGTCGAGACAGACAGACCTTTCCTCAGGTACACACTAAGATGTATGATACTGCAAGGCGCTAGCGCAGATGCAATCCTCGAAACCGTTAAAAGTTTCGATATGGATGATCGCGAAAACCACAGGTACCTCAGGAAGCACGCATCGCACTTCGTCGGATATGTTGGATCCGGATCTGGCTCTGCCGATGCTGGAGAAAACACTGGCTCGGTGCTGGAAGCAATTGGAACAAACGCCGACGTTTCCGCATCTTCAGATGAATCCATGACGTCGGCAGATTTCCGAAAGTTCTCCGTGGAATATGAAGAGGAGTACAACTCCAAAGCTGCAGAGGATGGAGAAGCCATGGATGAAGGATCCGGGGAACACTCTCCCGAAACGCAGGATGACACGGACGTCGGAGACAATCCTGAAGTCCAAATATCCGAAAGTACCGATCAGAGCTTGACTCCGGGAAACAGACCCAAAGCCGTCTTTGCTACCGGCGCTGCCAAGAAGGCAAAGAAGAAGAACAAGTAAAACAAGACCCCGGTAAAAGACCCTCTGGCAGAGGAGGTGATTGCCGAGGAATACGAGGAAGACTCGGATGGAGCACTAATCCCAGACGAGCCGAAAAAAGAAGCATCGGTGGATGGACACGTGATCACTGAAGGTGCGCGTAAACTCATCGATGCCGCATTAACCACACCTATCCCTACAGCTGTAGAACTTACTGCAGATGAGCTGGACAAAAGGGCCTAGGCCCTAGAAGCGCGTCGTCAACAACTCCTTGATGAAGCCAAAAACATCGAGGTGGAGAAGAAGCGCATGTCAAACAAGGAGTACATGTCCCGTCTACATCAGAAGACACGGAAGCGTCACATAGATGACAACCAATTCCCACGTGTCCGTGCCGTCCTTTTTGGAGATGAGATGGGGAAGCCACGGAAGGATAGCAACAGAGATTGGGTTTACCTAACACCAGTGCAAAATACCGTGGCAGCTCGCGAAATTCTATCGGCTAATCCAGGACCAGAGGAGATACGTTTGGGTATCAAGCTACTCAATAAGGGACTAGAGCAACAAAAAGTCGCCCTGTCTGGAAGCCAAAAGATGGTCTCGGATTCCGACCAATGTCGCACAGATCCGGCATGGGCTGACGTAAGATCCCACTATGATCGGGCGCAACATTGCCACCCCGAACACAGGGAAGATAATTATTCAAGAACCGATCGTCAGCACAGCACCACAGAACTACACATAACTGGAGCAACGTCGCTCTAGTAGCCGAGAAAGACGCGATCGCTGCACTGATTCCGAGGAATCCTCCCCGAATAGGAGAAGATAAAGAGAAACGTCGGGAGGAGGATCGTCAGAAAATGCCACCTCCTAGACATGAAAACCGTCCGGCTGAGCCTCACCATGGTGGGAACGACGGAAACCACGCTGGCACAAACCGGCAGGGGGCTCGTCATAGTCAAGAACCTCCCCGGAACCGGAATAATGACGCTCCAGACGGAGGCCGGCGATCAGCCGGAAACAACCCAGCTGCACCACCCTCTCCACAGCACAGTCATCGCAACGGCCCCCAAGGAGGTCAAGGAGGACGACATGGTGGAGGAGGTGGTGGCAGAAGCCGAAGTCCGGCTCCAAGGCACCACAGCCACAACCGATATTCGGGACGATCACTATCCCCGAACGACGCAAGGCACATGATCAACTCCAACATAGAGGCTCGGCGCTACGAAAATGATGATGTGTACGTGGGCCCAAAGTGCTTCGGACCACGCATCAGAGCTACAAAGTTCCCGGAAGGATTTGCTATCTCAAGACATATTCAAGCCTACGACGGCATTGCTCGGCCAGACACCTGGTTACAGGATTTCTTCCAAGCTTGCTGCATCGCCAAAGGCGGAAACAGCCTGGTCGCAACCCGATATCTCCCACTTATGCTGCGGAAGACGGCACGATCATGGCTCAACGAACTTCCGGCAAACACCATCCATAACTGGTATGACTTACAAAGTGCGTTCTTTCAGAATTTCGAAGGCACATATCGGAGGCCCTGTACGGTTGGAGACCTACAGCGTTGCACCCAGAAAGCCGGAGAAACTTTTCGAGATTATCTCGGACGATGGATTGACACCAAGAACTCCTGCGAGGGAGTAAATGATCAAACTGCGATTGAAGCTTTCATCGCAGGTCTCCCAATTCGTTTACTACGCCATCGCTTGAAGTGTGACAAGGTTACTGATCTGGGAGAGATGATAGAAACAGCGAGCAAGTATGCAGATGCTGACGACGACGCAGAGGGATTACTCAACGTCCTGGCTGTACCTCAGTCAGCAAAGACAAAGCAACTGGCTCAGAAGCACAAAAACACCTCAGAAGAAAAACCCAACGCGGAGACGGCAGTAGTCACTACCGTTTCCGGGTCTGGAGGACGAGGAGGGCGCGACGGAGGCCGCGAGCGTGGCCGTGGGATATCAAGGGTCCAAGGTAGAGGAGAGCAACAACCAGGCAAAACCTACACTTGGGCCGATATCGCCAATAACCCATGTGTGCATCACTTGGATGCCAACGGGGGCTCGTCCCACACCAACTGAATGTCGTTTTAACGATGACATCAAGAGAGATGATACCGCGGGCTACAAAGCTAAGCGGAAGAAGGGAAAGAAAAATTCCAAAAAAGACAAAGAGACCAAGAAAGATTCCGACATGGAGGAAGCCGATGCTTCAAATCCCAAGTCGGAAGGGAAGAAAACTTTTCCTACCAAGATGGACACTTACGTCACCTTCCTCAGATCTCAACCAGCAAAGGTCAAGAAAGCAGTTCTCCACAAGCTCAACGCAACAGTTCCGGCTGTCCCTTAGTATCTGGACTGGTCGGAAGTGGCAATAATGTTTGACCGAGCTGATCATCTGCCTAAGCTACACATGCGAGGAAAATACGCCTTAATTGTCAATCCACTTATTGACGGTTATGGTTTCTCCATGACCCTCATGGACGGTGGTAGCAGCATAAATATTCTCTATGTAGAAACGCTACGCCGGATGAAGATCTCGGAAACACAGCTTAACCATAGCTCTGTGATTTTTCACGGAGTTGTCCCAGGAAGACAAGCTAATTCCCTGGGAGAGATCACTTTGGATGTTACTTTTGGAACACCAAAGAATTATCGGACGGAGGCACTTTCCTTCGAAGTGGTCCCGTTCAAGAGCGCATACCACGCTATATTCGGACATCTGGCTTACTGGGCTTTTATGGCTCGTCCGTGTTACATTTACAATATGATGAAAATTCCAGGTCCCAACGGCGTGATCACCATCAGGGGAGACCCGAAGAAAGCGCGAGAGTGCGAGGATGGAAATGCCGCCTTTGCCAAAGCCGTGCTGCACGCCCAGGAGTAGCAGGAGATCAAGAAGAGCATAGATCCGTCCGAGATGCCCGCAACAAAGAAAGAGGTGACAAAGCCAAATCCGGAGTTCAAGGCATCGGAAGAGACGAAGACGACACCGTTGAAGGATGATGACCCCTCCAAGGTGACCCAGATAGGCGCAGGCCTAAGTAGCACATAGGAAAGCGTGCTCATCAAGTTCCTCCGAGCAAATCAAGATATCTTCACATGGCAGCCATCTGACATGACCGGAGTACCTAGGGAACTTGCCGAACACTCTCTAAATGTAAACCCGAACGCTAAACCCGTCAAATAGTCCTTACGACGGTTTGGTGATGAAAAGCGTAAGGCAATAGCTAAGGAACTAGCGCGGCTCGAGTTAGCCGGATTCATAGAAGAGGTCATCCATACTGATTGGTCGGCCAACCCTGTAATGGTCCCTAAAAAGGACACCACTGATTTAAGTATATGTGTTGATTATACTGCCTTGAACAAGGCTTGTCCAAAAGATCCATACTGCATTGATCAGGTTATTGATTCTACGGCAGGCTCGGAACTCCTCTATTTTCTCGACACATATTCCGGTTATCACCAAATCCGGATGAAGGAATCTGACAAAATCAAGACTTCATTCATAACCCCCTTCGGAACCTTCTGTTATGTTACGATGCCCTTTGGGCTGAAGAACGCAGGAGCTTCGTACCAGCGCACGATGCAGCGTTGCCTCCATGATCAACTCGGACGCAATGTACATGCATACGTGGATGATATCGCGGTCATGTCCAAAAAGAAGGAAACATTAATTTCTGACTTGGAGGAGACGTTCGCCAATTTACGAAAATACAACATCATGCTTAACCCGAAGAAGTGTTTCTTTGGAATACCAGCCGGAAAATTGTTAGGTTTAATCGTATCTCAAAGAGGTATAGAGCTATTCTCAATATTTCCAGGCCAACTCGCCTGAAGGACGTACAAATATTAACTGGTTGCATTGCTGCGATCAGTCGATTTGTAAGCCGGCTTGGTGAAAGAGCCGCACCATTATACAAACTCCTGAAGAAGACCAAGGATTTTGTCTGGACTGACGAAGCTGAAGCTGCATTACAAGACCTGAAGAAAGTACTCTCATCTGCTCCTATGCTTGCAGCACCGGAACCTCAGGAACCGATGTTGCTCTACATTGCTGCGACAAATAGGGTTGTCAGTATAGTTATGGTGGTGGAGAGACCAGAAGAAAATTAGGAGCACCTGGTGCAGCGTCCAACATATTTTGTCAGCGAGGTCCTGACAGAATCAAAATAGCGTTATCCGCACTATGGCTTACGGTGTTTTTATAGCATCTCGTAAGTTACAACACTACTTTCAGGAGCATCCAATTACCGTGGTGAGCAAAGCTCCCATGAGAGATATAATCAACAATAGCGATGCCACAGGACGTGTCGCCAAATGGGGTATAGAGCTTGCAGCTTTCGATATTGAGTACAAACCCTGGACATCAATCAAATCCCAGATCCTTGCCGACTTTGTCGCTGATTGGACATAGACCAAGGAGAACATGGTCCTCCCTGAGTCGGAATATTGGACCCTGTCTTTCGACGGGTCCAAGGCTCGAGGGGGCTCGGGGGCTGGCATGGTACTCAAATCACCCCAAGGAGGTAAACTTTTATACGTGTTGCAGATCCACTTCACAGCGACAAACAACATTGCTGAGTATGAAGCACTGCTGCATGGAATCCGGATTGCTAAGGATATTGGCATCCGACGTTTGATGTGTTACGGAGATTCGGATCTTGTTGCTCAGCAAGTCTCGGATATTTGTAATGCAAATAAGCACATGGCAGCATATAAGGCTGTTGTGGATGATCTATCTAAATTGTTCGAGGGGTTTGAAGTTCAACACATCCCTAGAGCAGAAAACGAGGAAGCAGATGCACTATCTCGAATAGGCTCTGCGCGGAAAGAGGTTCCGGATGGCGCATTTTTAGAGCACCTCAAAGTTCCCTCGGTAAAGGGAGTAGATGAGGAATATCCGACCAAATCCGACTCACCTTTAATAGAAGTTCTTGCTGTAAGTCCCACCTGGAGTCAACCCTACCTTGATTACTTGGTAGATGGCAAATTACCCGAAGACGAGGTGCTGAGCCGGCAGATTATCCGACGAGCAAAAGCCTATACTATTGTTAAAGGTGAGATCCATAAACAGAGTGTTTCTGGGGTTTTTCAGCGCTGTGTATCTCCGGAAGAAGGAGTGGAAATCTTAAGAGAGATCCACGAAGGCGAGTGTGGTCACCACGCTGCAGCCAAATCTTTAGTGGCAAAAGCTTTTCGACATGGTTTTTTCTGGCTTACAGCTCAGGCAGATGCCGAACGATTAGTCAAGACATACAAAGGCTGCCAAAAGTACGCCAAGCAAGCTCATGTTCCGGCGGATCAACTGCGAACAATACCTATAACATGGCCTTTTGCGGTCCGGGGGCTTGATATGGTAGGACCTTTTAAACGTGCTCCAAGTGGATTTACTCACCTCTTAGTGATGGTGGATAAATTCACGAAATGGGTCGAGGCTAAACCTGTCACTAGTTGTGATGGAGCAACAGCCAAAAGATTTGTCGAGGATGTTATAATCCGGTATGGTTATCCACATAGCATTATCACGGACAACGGGAGTAATTTTTAAATGGGAGAATTGGCTGAATTCTACAACGAGCAAAATATCCGGCTTGACATTGCTGAGGAGGTTGTCGGCGAAGAATTCAGCCGAGGGATCATTACTCGGAGAGGGTTCACCCTTATCTTGAGCTGACGCACCCACGGTGATGTCAGTGTGCGATCTAAGGATCACATGCGCCGTTGGAGGAGGCGGATCTTCTGCAACAACCGGAGAAGGAGTAATCGCCGGTGTTGCAGAAGGTTGAGGGGGAGGAGTCGGAGGAGCCGTGGCAGGAGAAGCTATGGTAAGCTTCGTCTATCGCAGGGGCTTCACAGGAATCCCTTTCCCCTTGCCCTTGATGAGAGGCTTTGCTCTGAGAATGTAGTAAAGTCAGAAACATTACTTCTCAGAAAGAAATTCGAGAAAGGTACAAAGGCGGAAATTGTGAATGAGGGTTACCTCTTCACAACGTGCACTTCCTTTGTGCCAACAACCACTGTCGGAGCTTTGCGCTTCTTGAGCGCAAGGTCCGGCAGTGGGACCACTTCAGTCTCCTGAGAAAACTCAGGAGGATATCCTTCATGTGGAGCAAGCTTCGACTCGGGGAGATCAGCAAGCTGAATACAAGAAAAAATATCAGCATTGCAATATATAACTTAAAGATTGAAACACGTGAAAGGTGTACTGATGGAAGCTTACCGCTACCACGAGGTTTTCCGCCGTGTGCATATCCAGAGAAATCTCCAGAATTTTCCTCTCGATCCGCTCCTTGATCAGCCACTTGATCTGGCTGATGTAGCCTTGAGTGGTATAGGCTTTGGGGCTAATGCAGAGAGAGTCTTTTTTGGAAGACGTGATGGAGTGCATCAGTCTATCCCCATGGTACTGAAGTGGCTGGATCCGACGTGCGACCCAGCACTGGACTAAGTCGGATCCCTTCAGACCCTTGTACTTGATAAGATATTCGATCCGCCTCTTAGCGAGGATCAGATCGTCAGTGAGAGCCGGAGCAGCCTCGTCCCAGGAAAGCTGGGCCGTGGCAGCTCCGTCGACAAAAGCCGGCAAAGCAGTAGCTTTGCCGGGAGCCAGAATATCCCTATGATAGAAAAAAGTGGCTGGCCATTGTTTGACCAAGTCACTGGCAGAAATTTTGGGATATGCCCGGTCTCGTCTAACAGAAAAACTAATAGTACCGGTGATATAAGGAACACCGGCAGTAATGGAATTTCTCCGGACATGGAAATAATACCGGAAGAGAAGCAAACTCGGCTAATGCCGAGAAAGCCCTCGCAAAGTGCAGCATACACGCTCATCTCTAGAAGAGAATTGGGAGGAAGATTATGGAGTTGAACTCCATAATGGTCAATCACCTCGGAGAAGAACTCCGAGGGAGGAAAGGACAAACCTCGGTCCAGATGGGTGCCGAAGTGGACGCGCTCGCCTTCGCGCGGATTGGGGACGGTTTCGCCGGAACCGCTCCGTCAGTTGCCGGCGGCGAGAAGCCCCTCCTTCTCCATGTTTTTGAGGCCGTCGTCGTCGAGGGCGCAGGGGATCCATATTCCCCGGAAGCTCTCTTTTTCCGCAGCTTCTTCCGCCGCCGCCGCCGCCGCCAGAGAGGAAGAAGAAGATGAAGCCATTTTTTCTCCGGTGGAAAAGGTGACCTTAAAGTGGCGGCGCTAGGAGCCTGTGGGAGGAGGACGAAAAGGCTCTGGGCGCGCTGGAGGATTGGGAAGAAGGGAACATCGAAGGACTGGTGGAGAGGAGAAGAAGGAATCTAAACCCCTTATATCCACCTACATGCGCCAAGATTCGTGCAAACGCTACAGTGTAATAGCCACGCGTCGTGGAAAGAACTGGGAAGGGCCCGCGCGATGATTGCATCGCCTCGATCTCCACGCACGCATTGAAACCGCGCCTCGGTTCCGCGAACCGCGGACCCACCAATGGTCGTGCTGACGGAACGTGTGTCAGATGATGTGACTTGACCATGCTTGTGTGAGGTGGCGTTAGAGACCAAGTTCCGGCTTAGTTTAAAAGCGAGCTAGAAAATCCGAGTAACTAATTGAAAGGTCCGACTTACTTTTAAGACCCGGATGGTATTTTTTGTTATAAAGTTTCAGGAACCCTTCAAAATTCCGCAAGCCGAAGATCAAGCTAGACGATGATAAAATCTGACTTTGGATCTTGGAGGCCTTTGGGGGCTACTGTTGGGGATATACTTTCCGGGTATCCTCACAGATCCTCACTCACTAGGGTGGCCCACTTCGGGTTAGAGCTTTGCTTCACGGGCGGCCCAGTTAGGGAGAGATGTCGGAGTCCAATCCGACTACGGGAAGGCCTAGAAGACTTATCGACTTAGGCCCATAATGTTACTTGTAGTTCAAGGTGTACTATGTAACAACTCTTAGTCGTAGCCGGATTGATCTCTCCTATAAACCCTAGGCCGGATATCTATATAAGCCGTCCTAGGGAGAGCCTTTAGGGCACACCTCAATAGTCTACAATCTCAACTCACACAGGCGAAACCCTTGTAACCCATATTCCGGTTCTGCCGTATTACTGGATTGCTGGCAGGGGTAGGGTCCGTCCAAAGCCGGCGGATTCGAACCTAGGTAAACTTGTGTGCTCACCGTCCCGGAACACCGTACGTCTCACACCCCTCTCTCCCGCACGCCTCGAGGACCCCCTCATGGCGTACTTGTCCTCAAACCGACGACAGGTGGCACCCACCGTGGGGCAAGTGAGCTTTGGATCTGCGTTCCGAGTGGAATCTGCAAGAATCGGAATCGGCGAGAACATCGCTGTCGGTCGCATCCTCTACACCAGCGACGTCCCTCTCATCGTTCTCGACGAGACTTGGATCCCGGCTAGGGAGGCCGTGACTGCCTATACTATCATGTCTTTTGGCGAGATCAATGTTTACATTGGGTTCGCTGAACCTGCCCAACCCACCCCAGCGGTGGAGCGATCAGTAGTGTATAGTTGTTGCGGATTTTGCCCGGTTTGAAATCTTCCTCTCCGCTGGTGCGCACGAGCTCGTGGATGCCTATGATTTCAACGAATATAGGACCAAAACTGCTAAATTTTAGTGATGTTGTTTAGTGGTTAATGTTCTGGGGCAATGGTTTGAAATTTAAGGTAGTGAAGTACGTAAATTTCTTCCAAATTCAGTTAACAGAAAATTGGCAGAATAGTTTGCAGTAAACTGAATCTGTATGCACATAGAATTTGGTTAACTGGATTTGGATGAAATTTGGATAGTTCAGTTAAGATATGCCTTTCCAGTAGTAGCAGTTGTGGAGAAATAATCCTTGAGCTCGTGATGTCATATAGCATGTACTGTAAGTACACAAAGTGGTTCAAAGGAATGCAGAACATTGTAGTAGATAACAACCAACAGTAGTAGCACTAGTAGAAAATGGGCCTTTGGTTCGGGCCACTAGTCCCGGCCATGGCTGGGGCTGGGACTAATGGTCCGAACCAGACGGCCCGAGGACGTCGAAGTTCTTTGTCCCAGGCCGTAAGGGAACATTAGTCCCATTTTGCGATAAAAACCGGGACTAATGGGTCTGGGCACTCCCGCGTGGTCCTGGCAAAACCATTAATCCCAGTTTGTGTCTCAAACCGGTACTAATGGTCTGGCCCTATATATAATACACCCAGCCCTCCACTCTCTCATATTTTTTTCCTATGTGAGGTGGGTATAACTTTGTGCTAATTTTTTTCTTCATATGCACTAGAGGTGTTCGGTGAAATGTCTGTTAGTGCGATGCCACTTGAGTTCACACAAGACAAAACATGATATGAGGTGCTAGAGCCACACTTAAGTTTTCTCATCTTTGTTTCCAGGTGTCCTAAAAGTTAGCAAGTATTTTCTCGTTTAGACTGCGCGGTAGTAATTTTATCATCGTGATTGCGTTTGATATATATGGTTGTATGATGTAGATGAGTCATCCATGGATGTACGATGACCGATGCTCTGACGCTTACAAAGAAGGCGTGCGTTCTTTTCGCCTTGTGGCCGAGGCGAACAAGCGGCGGGATGGTTTTATGTGTTGAATGTCGGAATGAGCAGGCTCACACTTCCTCAAGAGTCATTCAGAGCCACCTGCTTCGGTCTGGCTTCATGTTCGGCTATAATGTTTGGACCAAGCACAGAGAAAGAGGGGTTATGATAGAAGACGGCGATGAAGAGCAGAATGATGATGACAACTACCGATCTATGTTCCCTAAATACGATACCACAATGGAAGATAATGAAGAAGAACGGGAACCATATGAGCCTGCTGATGATCTTGGTCGGGTCATTTCTGATGCAAAGCGAGACTGCGACACAGAAAAGGAGAGGTTGTAGTTCAAGAAGATGTTACAGGACCACAACAAATTGTTGTACCCAACTTGTGAAGATGGCCAGAAGAAGCTGGGTAGCACACTAGAATTGCTGAAGTGGAAGGCAGAGACCGGTGTGACTGATTCGGGATGTGAAAATTTGCTGGTTATAATGAAGAAGATGCTTCCAAGAAATAACGAATTGCCCTCCAGTACGTACGAATCAAAGAAGGTTGTCTGCTCTCTAGAATTAGACGTGCATAAGATACATGCATGCCCTAATGACTGCATCCTCTACCGCGATGAGAAGTACGAGAATATGGATAAATGCCCGGTATGCACTGCATTGTGGTATAAGATCAGAAAAGATGACCCTGGCGATGTTGAGGGCGAGCCACCCAGGAAGAGGGTTCCTACCAAGGTGATGTGGTATGCTCCTATAATACCACGGTTGAAACGTTTGTCTAGAAACAAAGAGCATGCAAAGTTGTTGCGATGGCACATGGAAGACCATAAGAAAGACGGGAAGTTGGGGCACCCTGCTGATGGTTTGCAGTGGAGAAAAATCGAGAGGGACTTCCCGGACTCTATGACATTCTATGACATTCCCCAGCAGGATATGGAAGAAGCTACGAAGGTTGCGGCCGCTATGAATGCGACTATTGAGGAACTGCTAGGTTCGCAGGACGACAAGTTACCCAAGGCTGATGTAGTCCCTCAATATGTCCTAGGGATGCTGTTGGTCACCCAAGAGAGGTTGCAACAACTGTCAACACAAATGCGGAGTTTACATAACTTGTACTTGAAAGCCACAAAGGAGGAGAGAATAATGATCGTGGCGAAAGTACCACATGACTACTACTTCCTAGAAGAAGAGGTCCATGTTGAGTTTCCAGAACTCTTCCAGTTAAATGCTTTCGAATCCCTCGACAAATCTATCATGAGTTGCTATTGTCTGTAAGTTGTTGAATTCATTGTCTACATATAAGTTGTTCAATTTTTCAGTTATTCAGTTCATTGCATGTAATTATCCTCATTATATCCTTTTGTACTCTATTATTATGCAGAATGAAGATCCAGGAATATAAAGGAAGGTCACTCTTTAGTGTTGGGTTCATTGACCCAGATAAAATACATACAAAGACGCTAACAGATAAACCCGAGGAGACGGAGAAAAACCTTCTAAGGTTTCTAACGGAGCAAAATTTCTGTGACCACATACTGTTTCCTTACAATTTCAAGTGAGGGTCTTACTCTGGTGTACACATTCACTTTTGCTTACTCAATTTAAATGTTATTGATGAGTTACTGATGTATATATAACCGTGTGTGCAGATTCCACTAGATTCTGCTAAACATTTAACTTGATAAGGGAAGAGTTGAAGTCATGGACCCATTAAAAAGACCCCTGGAACAGTTTAGGGACATGCATGATACGCTCTAGAGGTAATTTTCATGCTACATTGGTCTCTTTCATTGATTTCCTGAGATATCACGTAATAAATAACTCATTCATTTTCTTTACTGGGCAGGGTTTGGAACCAGTTCAAGAGTACGGTTATGGGCCACTTTAGTGAGAAGCTAATGTTTAAGCCGGTCTCGGTAAGTAGTACACACATCTCTTTACTTCTATAGTTTCAATACAATTATGATGCTAGAATATTATTTTGATTGAATTCTATTCTCGTAAAGTGCGCTAGGCAGCCACCCAGGACGAATCTATGTGGATTCTACGTTTACGAGTTCATTCGCACGTTTACCACTGAGCACAAAAATTATAAAGTTGATGTAAGAAATACATTCACAATATTATTTTTATTACCGTCACTTTTTGTTATCATGATTGGTATTAATATATTGATCTCCTTTTCTTATATAGTTCGATAAAATGCGGGATCAACTCCTACCAGAGCAACGCGTACTAGGAATTGCTGAAGAACTGGCAGGATTCTTGATAAACGAGATGATAGATGATGTCGGAGAATTTAGTGTGAATAGGCGCTACCGATGATCCCCTGACCGTGTAATTGAATAGACGGGCTCTAGTCCCTGTAACTATGATGTCTCCATGTAACTATCATGTATATATTTGTGTATGCTTGATCCGAATGGTTCTCAATGTAACTATCATGTATACATTTGTATGTTCCAGTCCCGATAATGTGTATGGTATGTGATAGCATAGAAATCTATTTTGAAATGAAAAAATAAATAAACAGAAACAAAATGAATTCTCTGTTGCGGCAGAGAAAGGGGCCAAAACTCTGCTGCGGCAGAGAACCGTTAGTCTCAGTTTGTAATACTAACCGGGACTAATGGGGGGGGGACCTAGCGCGCAGGGGCGGCCATGTGGATGCCCATTGGTCTCGGTTGGTAAGCGGGCCAGGAGTTGTGGATGGGCCTTTAGAACCGCCCATCCAGTCCCGGTACCACAACCGAAACTAAAGGCCCTTACGGGCCGGGACTAAAGGCTCGTTCTCCACTAGTGTAGCTTTGTCAATGTTTGCTTCGTTTGGCATCCGAACAAAGATAAAATTTGGAAAAAGGAATCCTTGTTCTCCACTTGAAACTGAAACAATGAAGTTTAGATTTCGCATGTTTAACTTCAGTATGGTTGTCAAATCAGAGTATTTCACAGTAGCTTTGAGTGTACAGGTGTTTAGAGTTCCCATATTTGACTATTATGTTACAATCTGAACTTCAGTGTCAATTATGCTACATTAGTGTGCTATCTCAATTATGGTAATGGAGTATAAAATTATCTCAGTTGTGCTACTTCAATATTACACAAGAAATTTATGTAGAAACGGTACTGGAGTATAAAATTATTTCAATTATCTAAATTATCTCAATTATGAACACTTCATTTACATTTTTGAGATGTTATCTAATAAGAAGGCATTTTCTTTTGCAATTATGTATCCAGTGAAGACTGTGGAATGTTCTCAGTGGAAGTAGTTCACAATAGGTTTTTCTATGGATTGAGAGATAATTTGGACTATGTTGTCTCAGTTTGATAATCTGACCGTTGACACTTGGTCACACACATGGATTAATGAAATTATGAGAATATTGGGCCATGAGCGAGATGAAAGAACTTCAGTGTAATGGTTGTTGCCTGGCAAGGATCTGAGGAATGGATTGGTGTTTGTTGAGGAGCAATCACACATTAGGGATATGATAAATGCCAGCAAGTACCATAAGACATTTGTCATGTTTGTTGATCACCCAAATTTACCGAAGGGCCTTAGACCAGATGCAATTGTGGGTCACATACTTTCTCTAAGGTAAGCACCTACTTCTCCAAGTCCAGCACCAGCTGCTCCAAGGCTAGTACTACCTGCTCCAAGGCCAGCACCAGCTGGTCATGCTGAAGCGTCTATTTCTACCATGGTGCCATCAATTCCTTCTCATGCTGAATCTTCACATTCATCAAGTTTGGTTGTTATAGAGAAGGCAGGCATGCAAGTTATGGATTCAGAGGTTACTAATAGTGAAGAGGAGCACTTGGAGTCCTATGATAGTGATTTTGATGCTCGAGGGGGTGGATGATGACCTCTATGCTGACAATGTCGATAAATCTATCAATGATAACAATGAGCAGGAACTATGTGAATTCAGAGACAACTAGAAGATAGATCGCAAAAGCTTTGTTGCAAAGGTGCTAAGAGAATTCAAAATGTACCCATAGAGATGGAAGCTTAGTAGAGCCAGAAAAGCTGCATTACTCCAGATTCATGGAGATGAAGAAGGACAATTCAAACAATTTTTTTACTATGGGCAAGAGCTAAGGAGGAGAAATCCTGGATCTAAGTTCTTTGTCATGAACAATTCAATGGGTGATGCTGAAAGTCCACAACATAAGGAGAATTTGGCCACTTTTTATTGGATATATGATGCCTGCAAGAGGGGTTTCCTTGTAGGTTGCAAGCCTTTTATTTGTTTAGATGGGTGCCACATCAAAACTAAATACAAATGTGTGTTGTTGACAGCAATTGGTATTGACCCAAATGATTGCATATACCCTGTTGCATTTGGAATAGCTGAGGTTGAGTGCACAACTTCTTGGGAATGGTTTCTCACAAACCTTAGAGATGATCTTAACATTACCAACACTACTCCATGGACAGTTATGAGTGACAAGCAAAAGGTAATTTTTTATTGTTTTGGCACATAGTTTAGTGCTTTAATATTTTTTGACATTTTTCTGACATATGGTTACCATTTGGAGGGTCTAATTAATGTCGTGCAGAAGGTGTTTCCAGATTCAGAGCACAGGTTTTTTGAGGCATATGATTCCGAACTTTCAAAGGGTTGGACATAGAGGAGAGACACTAAAGATTGATATTTGGGCTATTGCAAGATCGAGTTTTGTTCCCAAGTGGAAGAGAAGCATGGACAAGCTTAAAGTTGATAGTGAAGGAGCTTATTCTTGGATTGAGGAGCTTGTCCCCTTAACATGGATAAAGGCTTTTTAGTGAATTTTGCAAGTGTGATATGTTGCTAAACAATCATTCAGAGGTGTTCGACAGATACAGTGACATAAATGAGTTAATCATCTTGTCATTCACTGCATTTTCTCGTATTTGTATTGATTTCTTGTTATTTTTCTTGAAACAACTATATTTTAGAAGCTAGGGAGATGCCTATCTTGTCCATGCTGGAAACCATCTTCTACAAGATTCTACAAAGGACTGAAAGCAAACAGGTGGAAGCCGAGAAGATGACTAGAAGAATCTCTCCAAATATTAAGAAGAAGTTGGACAAATTCTTTGAATGGAGTGGTCAATGTGAAGTCACCCCTGTTGGTAACTTTCTGTACTCTATTTCTAGCGATGAGTTCGCGAAATACTACACTGTAGGTTTCAATGCTAGAACATGTGATTGTAAGAGACGACAATTAACTGGAATTCCATGTCACCATATCATAGCATGCTATAGAAATGATAGGATTAATCCTGAAAACCTAGTTCATAGCTGTTACACTATTGATGCATCCAACAAAGAATATGCATACAAGTTGGCATGACTGAGAGGGAGAGTGTTTTGAGAAAATATGAATGATGTGCCATATATCCACCTCTGTTCACCAAAGTTATGGGAAGGCCTAAGAAAAATAGGAAAAAGGCACCTAAGGAGAAAATAAAGAAGGGAGTGAAAGTGTTTATAAAGGTAGGAGTGACAATACATTGCTCTATATGTGGGAAAGCTGGTCACAACAAGAAGGGTCATAAAAAATATCCTGACATCTCAGTAGAGAAAATTGAAAATAACATTGTTGAGGATGACGAAGATATAGACATCCCATCTCTAGTTGAGGTAAGTTTTTATTTTCGTGCCCAAACTGTATTTAAATTATGGCATATAGTGAAACACATCAAGTAATTCCTACTATATTTTTGTACATCATGTCATCCCACACATTCCAAACACTTCTATGGATCCTACACAGCTAGAAGATATCATGGTGTACATGATGCAACAATAGGTATGCACTATCTATTTGCTTAAATTTTGAAAATATAGTGTCCATTTCCCTTTTTGTTTTGCTTATAACCATCTATTTGCAGGAAAGGGAGCATGTGCCAATCAACGGGTTTCTTGGCCCATTGCCATAAAATGCATTTTTAGCAAATGCTAGAGATAACATTCCACCTGCAAGAGAAAGGGTAACGACTATAACAACTAGAGGAAGCTTGAGAGGAGGAAGAGGCAGAGGAAGGAGTGACACAAAGAGGGCACTAGCAAGGAAGGAAGCATTTGGAGGAGGACAAGGTAGCAACAACACAGGGAGGGGAAAGGGGAGCTAGTGACCTACCTGATTTAAATCTTGATATCTCACAAAATGTTGATGCACATGAAGTTCCTCTCACTCAAAATGCACCACCACCAGAGTACATATAGCAAACTATTTAGATCATAGAAGTTGCTATTTTGTCAAGACACACAATGTTGCAATCTTGTTTTCCTTACTTATTTACACTAAAATACTGTGTTTGGTGGATGATGGATTTTGAAAGTTCATAGTGAATTCCTGCCATTTTGGATTCACGGTCCTCTTAATTCATGTGTGAATGTGTTATGCTAATCCTGTCCTATTATTGTACTTCCATTAGGTTTCTATTCTACTGCTGGTATTTACCTGTTGTAGCACATAATTATTACAATATTTGTATTTAGCTGCTGCTAATTAATCATGAAAGCACATGCTTATAATTAAAAGTAGTACAACTGATCTAAAATCTTGTCAAATGAGTACTAGAAAAGCTGGGTTAAAAGGGATCTGCTAATTAACTATGGTACCACATGCTTGTATTTAACTAACACATTTTGACATAAGAAACAGAATTACACACCTTGACTGTTTTTGTTTTACACAATTAGCATCTACATAAACATCCTCCAAAATATTCAGTTAGGACATGATTCGGTTCTCTGAAACTAGTACAACTAGTTGTATATATATACAGAGATGCTGCAAAAGGGACAACGATCGCATGATTCACTAGTCTAAAACTACTACTACAATTTATTGCCCTTGCATTCAGAGACAACATATACTCTACTTATCTACTTCTTCTTCATGCTCCACTTCTTCTAGGCCTTCTTAAATAATTGTTCCTTACTCTTTCTTCATCTTGATGATGCACTTGTTCTCCTTACTCTCTCCCTTCTTCTTCTCTAAAGTATAGATCAATATTGATGAGGGCAAACCTCTAGGGTGGCCCGATCTTCACGGATCTCGTGGTCAAATCGATGGGAAAGCGAGGGGAAAGGGAGAAGGTAGCGGAAGCGGACGCACACCTCATGAAGAACACGATGAACACACGCAAAACACACACGATACAAGGCCGATTGCTCTCACCGGTGGCCACCGGTCCGATAGAATCCTCACAAGGAAAGATCGGTCAACGTGCTCCCGTCAATCCCAAGCGGAGAGGGAAGAACACCTTGGAGAGGGTCTTGACGTCTTGGTAAAGGGACAACGATGCCAAGGCCTTGTACAACGAGGGAGGCGCGATGCAAACTCCAACGAGGTGGTGACGATAGTCGATCCCCTTTGGTAAAAGGGGATGAGGCAAAACTAGAGATTCCACAAAGGGGGATTTTCTTTAGTCTATCATCTATGCCTAAGGGATACATGAGGGGGTGGGGGCTCTATTTATAGGCCAGCCACAAGTTCAGGGGTAGTTTGGGCATAAAACTAGGGTTTGGTGCAAAATAGAGGGGTACATGGGCCAAGGGCCCAGCTGTTGGCTCGCAGGCCCATCACTTGGGCCGGACAGTCCGGGTCGGAGGGACCGGACAGTCCGGGCTGACCGGACACTCCGGGTGGTGTCCGGGGAGTGTCCGATATGACCTTCTAAATGTCGACGCCAGGTCCGGGCTCGGGCAGGCCGGACACTCCGACTGAGTCGCGCCGAACACTCCGGTGGCGCTGGACACTCCGGCTGGATTAGGGCGGACACTCTGGCTCAGGCAGCTTCAGGGCAGGTGCAGCTTCAGGGCTCGTGGGTCGATGATCTTGGGGACTCGGCGTTGTAGATGTAGTAGCATCCGCAGGACGGGCTGCATCAAATATAATGCAAAATTTCAGTCAAATTTCTGGAGGAAATATTTCAGTGGAAACCACACAAAATTATAACATAAATAATATTAATGGTGCTAGTATCCGATGCCATGGTTATTGGCTATATCTTCCAAGTTTCGACTTAGACTAAGTAGAACCAATGTCAATGTCAAGTTGATAACTGAATTAGACGTGAGCTCGTGAGCGGAAGCAGACGGCCTCACCATGTTCTCCAATTCCCGAACGAACGAAACTCCTCCGTTAGGGTTCTAGAATAAGGAGAACGTGAGCAGCGTCGGCTGCCCCTCCCCCACACCCCTCAGTGACCAGCAGCAGGGGAACGTCATCCCGTTGTCTCCATGGACCCGCTCCGTCATCCAGACGCCGCCGCCATTGTACCCGCCATGGAGCCACTCCGTCATCTAGCAGCCACCGTTGTACATCCTGCTGCCGCCATGGAGCCGCTCCACCATCATGCCGCCGCCGTAACTAACGCTTGTTCCTAAACGAGCCATAACGATTGCCTGGGTTTTCTTTTTTTCTTCAACAAGTGCACGGCAGTGGGATGACCTACTTTACTGCAGCCCTCTGTAATGGGCTACTAATAATAACTGAAGGAACGCTTCTATCAACCAGTTTTTTTTCGACGGTTTTACCCTCAAAAGTTCGGGTATATTACCCACCATGCCACTTTAAGTCACATACCCCTTTGTTTATTTTCTTGGTTGACCGCGTCGAGTCCTACGTTCCTTACCCAATCCCGTCTCCCCCGCCATTGGGAGAGCCAGCCTTGTGCCCCTCTCGATCTCCACGGCCTCCACGGTTCCCGTCATCGGCAGGTGCCTCGCCGGCCGTTGCTGCTCGTCGACCTTCCTCTCCTCTACTCGAAAAGCTCTATGCCCGCGCGTGTCTAGCCTGAACGAACTTTTCCTAATCTCCTACAATGGTTCCTCTCGACCTCTTCGCCGCCCATGAGCATGTTCTGCCTGCTGACGCTTGGGTGCTCCTGCCCCGACCCTATCCGATCACCACCGCGAGCTTGACTGCAGCCACACACAGACTCTTTTTTGAGCCAACCTCAAATCCCAAATCGACCGACAAAATTTTATGGAGGCAAGCTCACGAGGGATTTTTAGCTTTTTACGGTATAGAGGGACGTGAGGCCTCCAGCTTGAGGAAAAGAGAGGCCAGGACCGACGCAGAGCTCCAGCTCCGCTCCGCCCTTGACCTCCTGGTTTCCCACCACCGCGCCATAGCCGCTGAACCCTGCCTCCGCCGCTGTCGGCCATGGCGGAGCTCAAGTCATGGTCAGATGGTTTGAGATCGACCTAGGTCAGCGAGCGGCTCGCGGTGGCCGTCAGCATCTCGAAGACGGCATGCCGGAACAACGACGGTGGCGTCTCGCATATCCCCTGCAACGCCCGTGGCTCCATAGTCCCCTGTCCTGCGATAGGGGCGACAACAGACGAGGCCATCTTCAAGCAAAGATGTACCCCGCCCAGAGGCGCGCGAGGCTTCGTCCATGGGATTCTAGGGCAGGTCCGGTGGTGTCGCTGCTACCGTGGGTGGGGAATGATGTTTGGGGCTCCGCTATAGGGAATGTGGGTTCAGGGATGTTGATTTGAGACAGATTGGGAAAAAAAGATAAAGATGACAAACTAAAGAAAAACATTGAAACCTCACTTGTTAGGCTATTCAAATCCTAATTGTACCAGGGCTAATGCATATGCCCTAAGCTAGAGAGGATCTCTTTGTCCGTGTAGTGTATGTAGAAGTGAAGAGCTAAGAAAAAATCTTCGTGATAGCAGAGAAAATCAAAGCAAGAGCGATATATCCAAGTTCTTGATGGCACGAAGGTCACTAGCCAACAACATCAAAGAGTCTCTACCCACCCATGTGTAGGACGTCACTGGCCACCGCCATCCGATGACCCTCGGTGTCGTGGTAGATGTCAAGCAATTGATCGATTCTCAGTGGAGGACCCAGGGAAAAAAGGGACCGGGGACACACATGTATAGAATAATGACCAACATTTCTTTTTGAAAAGAAAAAAATCATCAACACATAACTATATATATAACAGTCTTCTCATAATTCATAAAATAGTTCATCCAATAGCAATATGACAACGAACAAACCTTTTTGGACAAAAAGACATATATCCAAATATTTCATAGGTTGCAAAATGGTGAATATTATTTGTATTCCAGATGAATGTTGCTACCTGCAAATGGAACACACATGTTAGGATCAGCTATGGAAATATTAATGGAGGTGATAAAAGTAGACCAAGTGTAAGATATTAAATCATTACATTTCATCTCTCTCAGGGCGATTTTTCATCTTATGGAAACGGTCAACAATCATTTCATTAGTAACGGTCTCCAGCAATCCCTTTTCCACATAGCAAATCAGGCTATGGCTCAAATAATCATCACCAATTTTGTTACGCAGAGCATTCTTCACAATCTTCATAGTTTAAAAACATCTCTCTACGATGGTAGTGGCAACAGGAAGTGTCAGTACTAACTTCAAAAGCCTAAAGACCAAAGGATATGAGAGATGCTTCCTTGATCAACCATGAGTTTAGCTAAATCACCAATACTGTCCAGGTTAGAGAACCTTGTATCATGTAGTATATTATCTATATAGAGAGCAAGTTCATGCTCGAGAGTCACCATCTCTTTGTGATTGAAGTCATCGGGATAAAACTTAGCTAACTTCACCAACTTCTCCTTATCAAACTGACCAAATATATCACTTGGGCTCAAAGCGGACATACATCAAAGTAACTCGGAATTTACCTCACTGAATCTATCATGAAACTATTTTCCTAACATATCCAGAACAACAAAGAAACAATCAACACGGTAATGATGTTCATTGTTAATGCCGGTCTTCTGTCTTAGTTTCTTTGAGTTCACATAGTCACTTTTCATATCGAGTATGTGGATGTCATGCTTCTCACAGAAACGACTTACCTTCTCCATAAGAGAATTCCACCCCTCATTTGTTCTAAGCTTCTCTAGTTCCCGCTTAGTGGATTCCACGTCTGACATAGCATTTACAATATATTTATCCTTTCTCTGTAAGGATTTTGATAGCCCATTTGTGAAAGCTAATATCATCATCATCATATGTAAGAAAAATGCAAAATCAAAAGTTTGGAAGTATTTGAGAAGACCATTAGCTTGAAGCCTCTTTTCGGAATCTGTACCATCTTTCTCAACATATTCTAGTACTTTAACTGATGATGAGAACATCTTTGACAAACCCAACAATGTTCTATAATGGGAATTCCATCGAGTGTCTCCTAGTCTTTGAAGTGATAGCTCCTGATTTAGTCCAGTGCCTGTAGCAATCTCTCCACAACCAATTGCTTTCCTTAATTCCTCTCGATGGTGTTCCTAAGTTGGTCTTTTATCTTGCAAGATGCTCCCACAACATTCAATAAGACTGATATCATATCAAAGAAATCTCCGACATCAAATATGTTCTTGGAAATAGCGACAACAACCAAGTTGAGTTTATGGGCAAAATAGTGTATATGATATGCTGATTTGTTCTCACTCATAATTTTTTCTTGTAAACCATTAAACTCACCCGACATGTTACTTGCTCCGTCATATCCTTGGCCTCTAACTTGCTTTAGACTTAAACCAAGATCTAGAAATAAGAAATCTATGCAAGACTTGAGATTAGAAGATGTTGTCTCTGATGACCCACAAGTATAGGGGGTGCATCGCAGTATTTTCGATAAGTAAGAGTGTCAAACCCAACGAGGAGCAGAAGGTGCTAGCTAGTGGTATGGATCAGGAATTCTCTGCAAATACTTAGCAAATGGATTTTTAGGGGTTTTTTGATAAAGCAAGTAAACAAAGTACAAGTAAATAAAATACAGTAGGAATAAATGCAGCAAGTGGCCCAATCCTTTATGCAGCAAAGGACAAGCCGGTTGTATTACTTAAGATGACCAAACATTCTCGAGGACACATGGGAAGACTGTCAAGTGCTTTCGCTTCATATAGTTGATTAATCTTCTTTAGCTTGCTAAGTGTTGTGTGGGTGAACCTGTGCTAATGTACCGACCTTCCTAGGACTAATACATACTTGTGATTATACCCCTTGCAAATATCCGTAAGTACAAGAAAGTAATTAAGGTAGAAACCTAACCACAAGTTTAAACTCTAAGACCCTTACGTCTCTTGTGCAATGGTTTCCTAACGGAGGTTCAAGTTTCTGTCACTCCGGCAACCCCTACGATTAGTAGCCAAATACACAATGCATTCCCCTAGGCCTATATAGGTGAAGTGTCATGTAGTCGACGTTCACATGACACCACTAGAAGAAGTACACCACAACTTAAATATCAAACTATTGAATCTTTCTCAACACAACTCCACTACTAACAACATGACTTGTCACATGTCCTCAAGAACAAAATGAACTACTCACAAGATATCATATGGATCATAATCAGAGATGGAATAATGATGTATAACAATCTGAACATAAACAATAATTCAATGGTTCACTCAATAGCATCAACTACAAAGAGTAATCAACACCGTGAAAGTTTCCCCTATGAACTAATGCAAGATTCAACTCAATTGTTATAGCAATATGGAGATGGTGATGAGGGTGCTGATGGTGATGATGGTGATGATAGTGGTGGTGGTGATGATGATCCCGATGAAGTCCAGCTTGATGGTGGTGTTGATGGCGATGATTCCTTCACTCCCCGGGAAGGAATTCCCCCGGCAGTAATCTGTCTGCCGGAGAGATCTTTCTCTCTCGGTGTTTTCCGCCCCGTAGAGGCGGCGAAATCTTTATGTGGTCGCTCCCCGAGTCTTAGGGTTTCGGGAGGATGATATACGCCAGAGAGGAGAGCCTGGAGTGGGCCAGGGCGGCCACACCACCTGCTGGCGCGGCCTACGGCTGCCCGCGCCAGGGGGTGGTGTGGGGCCCCTGTGGCCCATCTCCAGCCCCCTTCTGGCTTCCTTCGTCTTCTGGAAAAATAGGATTTTCCGTATATTTTCCCGGATTTTCTGATCTTCATGAATTTTGCCTCCAAACAGCACATTTTCCATCAGAATCCTGACTACAGCGGTCCATGCTCCAAAAGTCATCAACCATGCAAAAAACAGATGAAATAACATAAATATCATCTCTCAATACGAAATATATCAATGAATAATAGTGAATTATGACATAGAATAGTGATGCAAAATGGACGTATCAGTCTCCTCCACATGAACAACACCGACAAACTTTTCTTGGACCAGCCCACATTTATCAACATACCGGAGAACTACCGCCATTTGTTCTTTGTCGGAAACATCTCGACACTCATCTACCAATAAGCTGAACACACCATTGCCAATTTCTTCCATCATATAACCCAACATTTCTTTTGCAAAGCACTCAACAATATCTTTCTGAATTTTCGGAGATGTCATTTGATTATTATCCGGAGCATTTTTGAAAGCCTTGGAAACAACATCATTCTGCTTAATAGTGTAGTCAATCATCTCCTTGTAATTCCCTTTATTTTCAGAATCTTTTGATTCATCATGGCCACGAAAATACTGTCCTTGATGCAACAAGTGTCGGCAAACATCAATTGCAACGTTTAAGGGGATGAGATGCTCATTCTTTTCCATTTCACTTTGTTTATGTAAGGCTGCACGGATAGAGTTGATCTTGTTTTAATAGATCATCGCAGTCCTTTAGTGCTCTATTCTGAAAGCTATTGCGGTCACCAACATGAGTCACCAATCTTTCTGAATTCTTCCAAGTGTTCCATCCTTCTACTACAAATGCATCATGCCCATGATGGTTGTCTTTAACATTGTCCCGGAATAGATAACAACATAAGCAATAGGCTTTGTCTGTCTTCTCGCTATACTCTATCCAATTAGCATACTGATCAAACCAATCAGGATTAAATCTCCTCTTGCTCTTATTCTTCTTCCCAATCAGCTTGTATGGAAACTTAAAACTGTGCGGCTGATGAGGTCCCCAAGTTAAATACTTTCTCCTGATCTGGTCGCGCTGATTGGGGTGATAATCTGCCATTCTCTTTCTTTTAGATGGATCTCGAGGAAGCTTATCCAGATCAATTAGTTTAGGAACAGCAGAATTATGTCTCGGTGCAGCTCTTGGTTCATTTGGTGTTGAACTCTCTGTAGTGGTACTGTCGCTGGGGTTGATATTTGTTGGTGTTGAACTCTCTATATTTGTAGTTGTGCTGGTGGGGTTAATATTTGCTGGTCTTTTAATCAAATACCTCTCTATCTTTTTCTTCTTCCTTGCCAAATCGTTGAAACACTACCAGTATAAGGTCAGTGAGTCCTACAGTTCATATGCTAGTAGTAGCAGGTAAGCAACTAACTAACTAAAAACATTAGTACATTAGCAGGGACTGTACATTAGTCAGACAGTCAGATTAGCCAGATTGCATTGCTAGAAAATTCTCAAATGCTAAAAATTGGATCATGGGTATACTAGTGCTACAAGATTAAATAAGGACCACCGTATTAGAAAGGATTCACTCCTTGATTTGGCATGGAAAAGATCCAATAGAAACGACTGGAGTATTAAAAATTGAAAAGCCCTAATTTATTCATGAGATAATTGCTTATTTACCTGGGCGTATATTTGGGGACGAGGCACTCGACGCGCAGCCGTGGCGGAGGCGGCGCCGGCCGGCCGGGCAGACGACAGACTGGTGGCAGAGGGCGGCCACGATCGTCGAAGAAGTTGAGCCGCCGACGCCTGTCGTGCTGCTCTGTTCTCCGGAGACGAAGACACGAAGCCGCAGAGTTTTCGCCAGGCGTTACTCGATCGATTCGATCGCGAAAGTCCTCGAGACTGAGACTGCAGATAGGCACGATCGGTCCTGGGCCTGTGGTTGAGAAACTGGCCTCACTGGGATGAAGGGACCGGGGGCATGGGTACTGGACTGACCGGAGGCATTTCCTTAATCCTATCGGATATTGATAGGTAAGACTGAATATTGAGTGAGGGCCACTGCCCACACTAAGCACTACGTGCGTCCGCCCGACGATTCCTGCACAAGGCATGGAGTCACTGATCCGTCTCCAAGACATCTGGAGACTAACGGCAACCGCTTCCAGTGCTTAATCCTGGCCAACGTCGCTATTGATAGCCGTCCAGGAGCTCAATGTCGTCGGGAACCTCCTCGAGGGCAGGGTGCCGGCCAGCGTGTGCGGACCGTAGAGTCTTAGCAACTTCTACTAGGACAACTTCAATTCCGTCCGGGATGCATGGCGGTGACGCCACTAGGCTCATAGTCTTTTTTTTCTTTTAAATGTTAGCACCAGAGCTGCTAAATTCATTGATAAGAAAGGCGTGGTATAGAAACCAGGACTACAAAAGCTGAAGTCCAGAACCTAAGAACAGAAACGAAAGAAAAAGGAAACCTGGCTCATAGGCTTGATTTAGGGATTTCAAAGGTGGGGAACGATGCTGTAGGTCCGATCAAGCACCACGTCAGCAAAATCGTAACGAGGACCGTATGTGGACTTACAAAGCAAGATTCAGACATAGCCAACAACATCGAAGACTACAAATGCATTTTACTCCATGAAATACGCGATATCATGGCGATCTACCAAAAAAGGTCGATGACGGCCATATAAATTATTTCTCTTTTTTGCAATTTTATTATTTTATTAACTGTTCTTTTAATTTTATTATAATATAAATATTTTGTAGAGTACTAAAATATTATTCTATACAAAATAGTCCTTTTTGCAAACTAAGGAATACAATAGCAACCAAGAAAGACATGCCATTCTAGACGCTAGCATGATCCGACAATAAAGCAACCCATTTCAACGTGTCTCAGTTAATATGGATTTTTCCTCTTTCGGTGCAACGCACGGACAAGTGTGCTAGTAATGGGCTAAATTGGAAAAACGAGCTCCATCATGGATGGACGGAAACCGTCAGACTTGGTCAAAATTTGAATTTGACCGATTTACACCTAGGGTGTAAGATGTGGGATTATATTTGTCCATTTTGCAAGATGTGAGACTATTTTGCATCCCGAGTGCAAAAAATGGAACTAATAGTATAATTACCTGGAAAGATAATCAGTGCAGACGACTAGACCCGACATCCATGAAAATGTTCAAGTGCATTTCTAACAGATGGTGCAAAATAGACCAACTGAATTTATAGGGAGCATTCTCCAACGGCTGCCCTATACCTATATAATGATGCAAATTTTTAGAGTAAGCTTACCTTTTGCCCTTCCTCGTCAACGCATGGTTGAGGCATTTTTTCGAGTGTTCCAGCAATGTGTTTGTTTTGCAATGATAATTCTTTTGCAAAAATTCCATGAATGGATAATCATCGACATGTCATCAATATAAAGAGTGACAAAAATAATAATAATTACAAATAGGTCTTTAGACTATCTAGCGACGACTGCAGACACTAGCATTGGCAGAAGGCGTGTGAGCCGTCCCCGTCCCTCTATCACTACAACCGGGCAAAACTTTACATAGTAAATGCCGTGGGAACGGCCACGATAGTCACTACCAGGGGTAGCGATTGAGTCGAAAGGGGCAAGAGAGATTTAGCCATCTACGGATCGAGATTGTAAGCACACATGGTTTTACTCAGGTTCAAGCCTCCTCACGTAGGGTAAAGTGTCTACTTCCTGCTGTATTAATCTATATGTGTTTACACAGGTGGCGAGCTCGGTAGCTAACAGTGGCGGAGCTTGCCAAAGCTTGCTGGGAGGGCAAAGTACAATATTTGATGTCTTGTGGGGGGGGGGGGGGGGGGAGGGGGGCAAAATACACAAAAATCCCAATCTAATCTATCTTAGAATTTTTTTCTTCAAGCATGTGCTCAACCCTAGGGGCGGTGGCCCCTGCTGGCTTGCACTAAGCTCCGCCACTGGTAGCTAAGTAGCGAGTCGCCTCTATGGGGTATATTAGAGCGTATGTATGTAGAGAGTACCCTAGGGAGGCTTATATAGTGCTACCTCTCTAGGATTTGCATGGATAACACCGAATTAGTTAAGGATTCAGTGGCTTAACCTAACCCGTCTGGGCCTACCTATGCTTATGGGCCTCCTGATTCTAGTCATCGTGCTTCTTAGTCGCAGCCCTTCTAGTCGTTGTACCAGCAAGCCCACTCATCGTGGGTTGGGCTAGTCGAATCCATCTCCTAGGTATACCCTAATTGACATATCCTCATTAGTAGTCCCCGAGTGCGTTAGTGTCGTCGGATTGAGGACAAGTACGCCATGAGGGGGCCCTCGAGGCGTAAGAAAGGTGGGGTGTGGGACGTACGGTTCTCCGAGATTGTGAGCACACAAGCTTACCCAGGTTCAGATCCGACTACGGTGGACAGATCCTACTCCTTCTAGCAATCTAGTATATCGACAAAGTCGGAAGTACATATTACAAGAGAGGTTTCTCCTGTGCGAGTTGTGGTTGTAGTACGATGTGCCCTAAATGCTAGTCCCTAGGATGAATTATATAGTCATTCGGTCCTAAGTTTATATGAGAGTGCTATCCGGCTACAATACAGAATCAATTACATAGTACATCTTGGACTACAAGCATTCCTACAAACCTAGGTCAGTAAGTCTTCTGGGCCTTCCCGTAGCCAGGTGGGCCTCCATCTTCGCTCTCTGACTGGGCCATCCATGAAGCATAGCTCTAACCCAAACTGGGCCACTCTGGTTAGTGAGTCACAGTGGGTATACCTAGAAAGTATATCCCCAACAGTATCTCCTGGAAGCCTCCAAGATCCAAAGTCAGATTCCATCTTCTAGCTTAATTCTTCTTCGGCTGTAGAATCTTGAAGGATTTCTGAAACTTCAAAACAAAAGGTAGGATCCGAGTCACAAGTGAGTTGGACTTGTTGATATCTCATAATTGCTTCCCTGCTCAATTTTAGATTGAGCCAGAATTTGGTCGGTGATGTAACCTAACAACTTTTCAGGTCTTGT
Source organism: Avena eriantha (assembly GCA_910589775.1). NCBI lineage: Eukaryota > Viridiplantae > Streptophyta > Magnoliopsida > Poales > Poaceae > Avena > Avena eriantha. The sequence goes on along the minus strand of OU342740.1, from coordinate 187,356,351 downwards.
CTTGTCACTAACAAATGTTCTATCAGTGTGACCATTGGTGGGTCCACACCTCGCGGAACCGAGGCGCCGTTTCAATGCGAGCACAAGTGAGATCGAGGCGGCAGAGGCTTTGGAAGGAAGTTACCCCTCCCGTTCTATGACGCATGGCGGTAATTTTGTTCACTTAATACTAATCTTGACGCAGATGGGTTATATAAAGGGTAAAACAATCCTTATTTCCTCCATCGCTCGCTCCTGTTCTTCTTCTTCCCCAAAGAAAACCCTACGCTCCTCGCCTCCCTCTCTTCCCTCCCCAGATCCACCAGCGCTGCCCATTTGTGGTCATCCCCACATGCGATGGCTAATGCATTGAGTTCTGCGGGCGTGGTGTCATCGGCGGCGAAGGAGAAGAAGTATCACGGGATTTGGGTCCTGTGCATGCTGGAAGATGAGAAGCTCAAAGTCATGAAGGGGAAGGTCTTCTTCGCGCCGGCACATGGTGAAGCGGCCTGGACGAGGCCCTCCCCGCACGCGATGGTGAGAGGGTTCACTTCACAACCCATCTGGATCACGGCCTCAACTTCCCCCTGTCGGAATTCTTTTTCGAGGTAATCTCTTACTACAGCATCCAGCTTCATAATCTCCCCCAAATTCTCTCCTACATATTAGTGCCCATGTCTCTCTTTGTGAGGGATTTATCGGAATCAAACTAAGCCTTCTCTTTTTTCGATACTACTTTAGTAGTCGGAAAAATTCCATCAGTGCTGGTGTTCCATACAATACCGGAACTCTTAGCTTAGTCCTTAGGAGAGACCGAGTCTATCCCAAGGTCATAACTAGCGATTCAGTGAAGGAGTGGTCGGCTACTTTCTTCTATCATAAGGATATGTCGGCTCCTGGCAAGCAAGAAAGCTTGCCAATTTTAATCGACGGTGCTGCAACCCACGAAGAATCCTGGGATGTAGAAGTGCCGACTCTTACTGAAGACTTGATCCGTGCCAAAAGGCGTATTGAGTTCTTGATGAAAAATAAGGGCCTGAAGGGGTCCGACTTAGTCCACTGCTAGCTATCACGTCGGATTCAATCTCTTTAGTTCCATGGGGACATGCTGATGCATTCAGTTACCCTTAACAATAAGGACAGCTTGAAAGTTATCTCCAACCCGATCCTCTCCAAGGACTATAAGTCCCGGATTCAGTTGTTGATCAAGGAACGGTTAACCGGAAAGTTCCTGAGATCTCCATGCTTATGTACACAGCGAAGAAACCCCTGACCCCAGTAAGTTATTCAACTCTTACCTTGTTGTACTCTATCCATCTTGTACATATTATTGCAATACTAACATATTTCCAAATTTCAGCTTGCTGACCTTCCCGAGTCGGAGCTTTTTCCCCCGAGGGTTATCCACCTGAAGATCCAATTCCTCTTTATGAGGAAGGGGAACTAGAAGAGTTGCCGGAGGCGCTTACTTGGAAGCGTAAGACTCCGGTTGTTCTAGCTGGCCCGCAAACGCTGCCAGTCATAAAGATTTAAGTTCTTATGCCAAATCTCGTACTTTTGTTTGTACTAGGAAATATGACCATGCGTTGCTATAGGTACATTTTATTAAATATTTTTGTCACAGAAAATATTTTTCGCTCGTAAGAGTAATCCCGAAACAAATTTCAAATCAACCAAATTTCCACAACCATTTACTAAATCAATATGTCATCGTTAATGTTTCCAACACATTACGCGGTAGAGGTTAAGAAAAACTACATTCAGTTATTTAACAAAGTTTTGTGAATTATTTTGCACCTGACAAACATGTATTAGTACGTCAATCTTCATTTCATAAGACATACATATTACATAAGTTCGTTAAATTATATTGCCCATAGCATAAAATCCGTCAATCTACTTTCATAAGGTAGGTTTGTACTTTTCTTTCGCGGATCAGAGACCTTGACTTAAATAAGGAAATGTGGGGATTATATTGTAAAAGGTAGTCCAAAGCATTTGAAGAATAATATCTTGAAAAAAATTAGAGGAGTGCATAAATATCTAGAATTGAACTTTAGAGAGTTTTGAAACAATACCCCACTGCTGAAAACTTAGAGTGAAGAATGTAGCCCGTTCGAAGGGATTTGAGTAGCCTGCAAAATTATATGGCTGGACGGGCCAACTCAGATTCAAGGCTGGGAAGTCCAGATTTGGTAGTCAGGTTACCAATCACCAATTTTAAAAAAAATCGCTCAACTGATTGCAAATCTATCTAGCTGCTCAGCTTTGCTGATGGGCAATCGCTAGTTTTAATGGGCGGAATGGCTTAGCAGGAACTTAAGCACAACCATCAGAGCACCTCAGTACATTCAGTATTAGATCGTTGAGAAGCAGGTCAACTGATAAAGCTAGCTTGTCAAGATTCAGAGACAACATTGCAAGAACAGTTGTTGGTCTGAGTTCAGACGTTCGGAATTTAGAAACAGAGCTACTAAAACACCATGACACTTTTTTTAACACTTCATCGGCTGAGAACTGACAAAAAGAATCAATGGATCAGTCTAACGTGGTCAGCTCGGTAGTCGCCTCCTCCCAGTTAATTAAAGTCAGAACAGCCCTAGCATTTAACGCCGTCGCCGATGATTATCCAAAGCGGGACATGGAAGATGCAAATCAGATCGGAAAAAATAATGAAGGGATGGGACAGTTGCGTCGTCCGGCATGAGGAGGAGGACGGGAGGGTTGCCTCTTCTTTTCTTGGCACATTTGGCGACAAAGGCATGACACCGTGTAAGATCTAACTCCAAGCAACTGAATATTAGGACCGGCACGTGACAGAAGCACAAGCAGAAACGACACATGCCAAAACGGATCGGGGATGTCGTTCACCTGCGCAACTCGAAGGAGGAGGGGCCCTTCCTCTCTCCCCATCTTGGCTGGTGGCGGAAGGATGGGGCCGCTCTGACCGCCATGGAAGCCTGACTCTGGGAAGAAGGGCGAGCGGGCGTACCATAGGGAGACATGGAGGGAAGGGACCAAGACTTTGTCGGATTCCATAGCTATCTCCGTGTTCCCCTCCTCGGAGTCGGTGCTGACGGACAAAGAGTAGCCTGCGTCTGTGAAGGATGTGACCCTGCGCCGTTGGTCACTATCGAGGGTCATCCTTCGTATCAAATATAGGGGAGGTAGTGCACTAGAGATCATGGGAGGCCCTGGATTTCTGTTGCCGTTGTCGACAGGTTTGGCCGCCATCGCATGACGCGCTAGGTTTCGGTCACTGCTGCCTCCTAGGTTCGCGTCACCGCCATGTGAAGCCCTCGATTTGGGCTGTCCATTGGTAGAGAAGAGAGGAGTCAGGAGAGGGGATTCCTTTTCGCGGAGACAGAAACCAACCATTATTTCAGGTTCACTCAGCGGTGGCAATCCCAAGAATTACTCTGAACTTGTAGGGGAAAAGTCGGGATTTTTTTTGGACGAATAAGAAACCTTCCCCCTTTATTATTATGTATAGATTCTTTTCGGGTCATAATGATTTCAATCATTTACGATCCAGAGCTAAACCAGTGGGAAAAGGAAAGGGAAGCCTGGAAAGACTTTGCGCCGGTAGAAGTTGAACTTGGTTTCACCTGCTGCAGCTCTTCCGACTCCCAATCCCACGTCATCGTCAGCATCGGAAGATATTCCATCTCTGCACGCTGGGGATGCTGAGGCTCATCATGAAGAGCCAGTGACATGGGTATACCCTACACGTACTCGAGCTTGGTATACGGTCTGAATACAGTAGAGGGCCACGGTGTCGCCAAGGCCCAAAGGGAGAGCTCGAGTAACCTACGGACTCTCGATTGCTTGAAGAACAAGAAGAAGCTAAAGATAGAAAGTTCAAAGGGGAAAACCCTAACCTGTAACCGACTCGACTTGCTACCCGATACCTAGCCTATTTATATAAAGGCTAGGAGGGGGCGTTGAGGAGGACACACGCAACCCTAGTTTCCACAACCCTCGCCAGATTGCATCTGCGCACCATTGTAATCCTCGATTCCTTTGATAATTCCACGAGCAGGCAAGCAGAAGTAGGGACCTCTGCGAGGCCCGAACTTGGGTAAATCTTCGAGTCCCCTGTGTGCTTGTTTGCTAGCCGATAGATGTCTCCAGCGCTCCCTCCTTCTCCAAAACCCAAGTCCATAACAATGGGCATTGATAAGTTAAACCCTCGTCAATTGGCGCCGTCTATGGGAAGTGGGAGTGCTGATGTTGCGGCTTCTTCGGCCCCATCGACTGCGATCTACAACTCTGCAACAGCGGAGATTCGCCAGCTCTTCGGCGCGTTCGACTTCATCGTCCACACGCCGGCCACTCGCCCGGCTTTCGAAACCGTAGGCGACGGAATTAGCTTGGTGATTAGGAGCTTCCGCTTCCAAGTTGGTCAGATGGGCACGTTTCGCATGCCTGACCAGCCGACAATACCATCGATTGCCCCAACATCATGGTTCCCTCCGTCGATCGGCATCCTCAGCGAACTCAACGGCCCGACAACAGTTGGGAATACGGACAGCGATAGCAGTCGTGAATCCGATCTGGGAGATCTGGCAACTGAAGATGGAACCTACGGTTCCGGATCTGAAAGCTGTGGGAGCAGCAGCTTTCCCAACCACTTCATGTGCGCCGTCATCAATGCAGGCGACTCCTCCGCCAATCGCGACAACACGGGCAAGGGTGGCCACGGAGCTGACCCGCCAAACGGCGGCGTACCCAATGGCGGACCACCGCCAAATGAGGGCCCTACCAATGGTGCCCCCGTCAACAACGGAGGGGTAGTCGAACCTCCAACTACAATAAACGAGCAGACCGGCGAACGCGTCGTGATCAGGCTCAGTGACCTCGAGTGGGCTCGCTGCTGTGAGGCCCTACGGGGCAACCCTTGACCCTTCGGCTCCCCGCAAGAACTGCTGATGGGTTACCATTGGCACCTGAAAAAGGAGTACAAGCGCCAACTACAAACAATCGCGCAGCTCGAGGCATGCAAGAAGGCGGCAGACGAGTCGAGCCTCCGACGGGCCGGGCTCTCCTCCCACGGAGGATCCTCCTCCAAGTGCAACGAGTACCTCGCTAACAAAAGGCGATCTCGACTAGCCCACCTCACTGAACAGGAGCGTGTAGAAGCCGCAAAGGTCCTCGACTTCGGCTCCATGACGGTGGACTCACGTGGAAAGGTGCTACCAAAAACGCCGCAAGCTGCAGTAACGGTGGCCACCATATACCTCCTCAACAACCAACAGCCAGCTGGAGACCCTCGGGCCGCCATGCATCGATCTACGATCGCAGGCTTAGGGTTAATCAAGGCCGCCATCGACAAGGAGCCAATACCAGAGCCAAAGAAAGGAAAGGCTCTGGCAAAACGCTACTCCTCACCCTCGTCCAGCGATGACAGTCACGATCTGTCTCGACGCCGCCGCTCACGGCGACATGACCACAACTACGACGTGCGTGACGATATCACGCAGTGCAAGATCGACAAGTCAAGGGTGCGACGTGCCTGATCGACTGACTCAGAAGACGAGGATGTGGAGCTCTGTGGCGCTAGATGCTTCAGCAGGGCCATCAGGCAAAAGCGAATGCCCAAGGGGTTTAAGCTCCCATCAGAGAACCCGAAATTTGACGGTCTGCAGGACCCAAAAATCTGGTTGGAGGACCACATCTCCTCTGTCAGGCTTCACGGAGGAAGTCGAAGTACGGCCATGTAGTTCCTATAGCTACAGCTACAGGGCGCCACCCGAGCATGGCTCAACAACCTCCCACGCGGATCCGTTCGCAGTTGGGAAGAGCTGGTTTACAGCTTTGTGCGCAACTTCAAGGGCACCTACAAAAGGCCCGCATCAATCGAAGAGCTGAGGTGCTGCCAGCAAAGATCGGGCGAATCACTACGCTCGTACATCCAGAGGTGGTCCATCATCAAGAAATCCGCAGAAAATATCTCGGAAGACCGCGCATTCGACGCATTCAACGGCGGCGATCGCCGCATAGAGCTTAGGGAGGAGCTAGGCCGCTCGAAGCCCAAGACCATCGACCACCTGATGGAAATTGTGAATCGGTGGGCTAATGGAGAAGATTCGGTGAAGAATCACGTTCACTCCGATGATGAAGCAGAACTCGAGCGCAGACGTGACCGCCGAAGCAAACGGCGAATGCACATCTATGACGATTGCGACGACGTCAACATGGTCGCAGCCGGCTACGTCGACATGCGCGACGATAACCGCAACATCGGCTACCGTAGCGGTGGATACCGCGACTCCGAGAAAACCACGCAAGTATGGCAGCGCCGCACCCGCGATGAAGCACCCGCCACGTCCGTTGAAGACAAGCTGTCCGGACCATGCACCGTGCACTTCTACATCGACAAGCATGACGGCAAAAAGAAATCCAGCCACCTCCTCAAAGACTGCCGCGAGTTCCTCAAACTCCATGAAGGCCTGGCTCGGATGAATCGCGACGCAGTCAACAGGGGCTACGAAGCCACCCAGGCGCTGTAGCCCATGAAGCTCCTCCACCACCACCTGGACCACCGCCAAACGCGGCTGCACCCGACCAACATCACGGAGGCGAGCTGTACCCACGGGCCATGGGCACCATGATGATCCAAAAGGGACTCCCCTCAAATCGGGTGCAGAAGGCCATCACTCGCCAAGTCAACTTAACGACAAACACCCCGTCCTCCACCATTGAGTACCTCAGTGGAAGTGACTCCTGCATCACCTTCGACAAGCGCGACCATTCGCCCCAAGTACCTCGCCCAGGCCACTGTCCCCTCATACTCGAGGCACAAATTGGAGGCTTCGATATGAGCCGCGTCTTCATGGATGGCGGAAGCGGCATCAACCTTATATTCACGAGTACCTTGCGAGCAATGAGGATCCCTCAGACTTGCTTAGAGGCCTCAGACACCACATTCCACGACATCGTCCCAGGCAAGGGCGTGTATCCTCTTGGCAAAATTAACCTCGACGTTATCTTCGGCACGCCGAAAAACTTTCCGCACGAGCGTATCGACTGGCCCTCACAGTACCACTGCATCCTCGGACGTGTCGCGTTTGCTAGGTTCATTGCAGTGCCACACTATGCCTATCTGCAGATGAAAATGCCAGGCCCCAATGGCGTCATCACAGTCAACGGGAGCTTCAAGTGGTCTGATAGTTGCGACATGGAATTCAACAGAATTTCCCAGTCCTTTGGCATGCAGGAAGAACTTGCGAGATTAAAGGAGTCGATAGACAACAGTCTGCCTCCCCTAAGCCAGCCAAGCTCACCAGACCTATCTTTCGACTCATCGGTGCACACAAAGAAAGGTCAGGTCCACCCATCGGATCTCGCCAAGACGACCCTCATCGCCAACAACTTGAGTCCCGCATAGGAACTCACGCTCGTCGAATTCCTCCGTGAGAACTGGGAAATCTTCGCCTGGTGTCCTGCGGACATGCCAGGAGTTCCCAGAGAATTCGCCGAGCATGCACCCAATGTCAACCCAGACGCAAGGCCAGTCAAACAAACAATTCGGCGACTGTCCGAATCAAGAGCAAAGGCAGTTGGAATGGAGATCAACAGACTCCTCGACGCCAAATTTATTCGCGAGATCAAGGAAAGCACTTGGCTCGCCAACACGGTGCTAGTACTAAAGAAAGATACGGATATCCTGCAGATGTGCGTGGACTTCACCTCTCTGAATAAGCACTGCCCAGAGGACCACTTCCCGCTACCGCGAATTGACCAGATCATCGACTCCACCGTGGGATGTGAGCGCCTCTGCTTCCTCGACGCCTACTCAGGCTACAATCAAATTTGAATGAAGGAGGAAGATCAAGAAAAACGGTGTTTACAACGCCTTTTGGCGTGTTCTGCTACAACATAATGCCCTTCGGGCTGAAGAACGCAGGAGCCACCTACCAGCGGTGCATGCAGGCTTGCCTCAAGAACCAACTTGGTCGCAACATCCAAGTCTATGTTGACCACATAGTAATCAAGACCAAAGAGGAAGCCTCACAAATCGACGATTTGCGCGAAACCTTCGCCAACCTCGACCGCTACCGGATCAAGCTCAATCCAGACAAATGCACCTTTGGTGTACCATCTGGGCAATTACTCGGGTACCTTATCTCCGCGAGAGGGATCGAGGCGAACCCGAAGAATATAAAAGCCATACTGGCCATGGAGAAGCCGAAGAACGTAAGGGGTGTTCAGCAGCTGGCGGGGTGAATCACAGCGCTCGGTCGATTCATAAGTCGAATGGGCGAAAAGACGCTGCCGTTCTACCAACTCCTTCGCAAAGCTGACAAGTTCGAGTGGACCAACGAGGCATAGGAAGCATTCGAAGACCTCAAGCGCCTACTGTCCACCTCGCCAGTACTGGTGACCCCACGCGAAAGGGAACCACTGCTGCTGTACATCTCCGCCACCAATCAGGTGGTAAGCACAGTGCTCGTAGTAGAACGAGCCGAGGAAAACAAAATCCACAGAGTACAGCGCCCAGTCTACTACCTCAGCGAGGTACTTACGCCAACAAAATAGCGGTACCTGCACTACCAGAAGCTAGCATACGTCATCTTCATGACCGCCCCGGCGACTTCGCCACTACTTCCAGGAGCACCCAATCGTGGTAGTCAATGATGCCCCACTGGACATATCCTCAATAACCCCGACGCCACTGGGCGTGTCGCGCTTTGGGGAATCGAGCTATCCCCACGAGACATTACATATGAAAAGCGCGACGCCATCAAGTCACAAGTTCTCCCTAACTTCCTTGTGCACTGGATGGAGAATCAGCTCCCTGAAAAACCAAATATGTCCTACCTCTGGACAATGCACTTCGACGGATCCAAGCGAAAGGACGGAGCTGGCGTAGGTGTCATACTGACATCGCCCCAGGGAGACAAGCTGAAATATATCCTGCGAATGCAGTTCACCGCCTCCAACAACGAAGCTGAATACGAGGCCCTGTTGCACGGGATGCGGATGGCAAAAGCCTACGGTGCCAAGAGGTTAATAATCTACGGCAACTCCAAGCTAGTCGTTAACCAGACAATGCACGAGTGCGACGCACTGAACGACAACATGATCGCTTACCGCGACCTCTACAACACACTCGAAGGGGACTTCGACGGTTGTGAGCTGCAGCACATAGGCCGCGAAAGCAATGAAGAGGCGGACACACTCACCAACATAGGCTCTACCTACGCCCCCATACCACCTGGGGTATTTCTCGAGCGCATCTGCGAATGCTCCATCAAGCCAAAGGCCACAGAGAAGAAAACAAGTGCAACAACGGACTCGGGAGCTGCGCCGCCCAATGAGCCAATGGCACTCGACGACCTGGAGTTGGACACATGACTCGAAGGACCAATGAGCGTCATGATGATCGAGACATCCTGGACCCAACCATACATTACTTACCTCCTAAGCAAGAAGCTACCGGACGATCCGACTGACGCCCGACACATCGCACGACGCTCCAAGGCATTCGCTGTTATCAACGATGAACTATACAAGCGCAGCATCACATGAGTACTCCAACGATGCGTCTCCACGGCCGATGGAAGAGTTGTTCTCCTCGACATCCATGAGGGGACCTGCGGGCACCACGCCGGCAGTCGCGCCCTCGTCGCCAAAGCTCTACGAGCTGGATTCTACTGGCCTATGGCCATGCGGGACGCCAAGGACATCGTACAAAAATGCAACGCTTGCTAGCGATTCGCGGACAAGCCGCATGCACCTGGCCCGGAGCTCCGGCCAATCCCATTGGCCTGGCCCTTCACGCAATGGGGACTTGACATGGTTGGCAAACTCCCTAGGTCCTCTCGAGGAGGCTACGTCTACCTCATGGTCGCAGTCGACAAATTCACCAAGTCGATAGAGGCCATGCCAGTGACTAATCAGTTAGGATACAGTGCAATCAAGTTCTTCGAGTCCATTGTCTACCGCTCCGGAGTGCCACGCAACATAATCACGGACAACGGGACGAACTTCACATCTAGGAGTTCCAAGAATTCTGTGAGAATCTGGGAATCAACATCAGCTATGCTTCCGTAGCACATCCGCAGACCAACGGTCAGGTCAAAAAAGCTAACGGGCTCGTCTGCGGCGGCATCAAGAAGCGACTCCTTAGGCCACTCGAACAGGCCGTGGGCTGCTGGCCAGACGAGCTGAAATCGGTACTCTGGAGCCTACGCATAACTCCCAATAGCGCTACGGGATACACCCCGTTCTTTATGGTGCACGGGGCTGAAGCGGTGCTACCCGCCGAAGTACGATACAAAGTACCACGCGTGGTCGCTTACAACGAGCAAGCGTCAACTCTTGCACTAGAAGATTCCGGTGACATCCTTGACGAGGCAAGGGAAATCACCACAGAAAGATCAACGATCTACCAGTAGAACCTACGCAACTACCACAACAGGAGGCTACACCCTAGGACCTTCGTCGAAGGCGACCTGGTCCTGCGACTGAAACAACAAGGGCATCTCAAACTCGAGTCCCCCTGGGAGGGACCATACGTGATTACATAAGTAATCCTAGGTGGCTCCTATCGCCTCAAAGATTTAGAGACGGGAGTCGCATACTCCAACCCTTGTAACGTCGCGTAGCTACGACGCTTCTACCCTTAGTGATTTCTGTTTTTACATTGCAAATAAGGCTACTCAGCCAAGGCTACTTAGCCATATATTGTACCTCCTACTATACCGTGAATAAATAAAGCTAAGTGCCCTAAAACTCTGTGTTTTCTTTTACTTTTCGCAAAGTATCCACTCGGGGGCTGCGCCACCCTATATACATGTGTTCTACGAACTGATCGCGATATCCTGAGTAGCTGGCGCATCAATCAAAACCCTTGACAAATACCAACCTAGTTGCAACGCACCTGACAGGCTGGCTAGGGGCTGAGATAATCGCAAGTCAGGCTAACGAAAAGGAATCGCATAGTGCAACGCACTCACAAAGCATACATGCTAACAAGCTCTTTTACACGACAATGTTAATCAATTATACACAACATATATATGAACTTTACAACACTGGTACAACTATGTGCAGGGTACGAACAAAACTACTGTTGCAGCAAAGGGACGTTCGTCTGCTCCTCGAAGAAGTCGACGATTTCCTCCGCTGGGCGATCCACCGCCTGATAATGCGGAACCATGTTCCAAGTCGAACCCACTGGCGGCGCTGGCGGTCCGGCCGCAATTGCTGTGACGTCCACATCAGGCATGTGCAGTCGCACCAGCGACAAAGCAACCAGCGACAAAGCAACCTTGGCACCCGCCGCCAATTGTTGCCGTACACACTCGCGGACTGCACTCAAGTCCTGGAATTTGGCAAGGAGGCCCAGCAGGCTTGACGGGACGATGTCCAGCGGGAACATCGTCCGATAAATATTCTCTAGGCACGACTGCGACTTCTTCAGGAAGTGAAGCCCCCGCAATGCACGATCCTCCAGGGTCGCTAGTGCGATTGCGCGATCATGATCCACCTAGAAGTATCCACTCGCCTGAAGCTGCTCCTGGGTTAGATCATTCATGCGATTGGCAATCCTATCTTTCTCATCCCGCGGATGGCACGCACTGACGACTGTACCAGGCAAAGGAAAAAGCATGAAGACCAGGAACTACCGCGAGTGACTACAAGGAAAAGATAAGGAGGAAGAAAACTAACAGTTGAATTGGTCACCCAGCTGCGTCACTTCCCCTAACAGATATTGTTCTCGGTCGACGGCCTTCTCCGCCTTCGACTTCCACACATCCGCATTACCGCGGAGTACGGGCAATTCACGCTCCAACTGCTTCACGCGGTCATGGAGTCATGAGAGCAGAGACAGCTCATCCACCCTTGAGCGTGACAGTGCCAAGGTGTCATCAAGAGGTGGCGAATCCTGAGGTTCCCTCAACGGATCACTCGATGTGCCCCATCACAAGTCAAGCAAGGGACAATAAGAAGACTAAGGTGAGGCATAGACAAAAGACTCGAGCGCATTCATGGTTAAAAAAAGTATCAGCAGATACACTCGCCAACAGGCATGTTCTTGACAAAAGACACAAACTATTTAACTATTAAACGATGCAAATACTGAGGAGCGATTGGCTTCTTCGACTTTGACTTCGGTTTTGGGGGCCTCCTCGAGTCTGTGGCAGTGTCAGATGCCACAGACTTCCCACCGGCCCCTGACGTCGCAGCCTTCGCCGCTTTCTTGGCTCGTTGAAGCTCATCAGAGTACTTCACAACTGTGTTGATTAGCTGCGGGCCGTACTTGCCACAAGTAGTCGCAAAGGGAGCAAAGACTATCTGCTGGCCATCAGCGCTGATAGGCATCACCTTGGAGACCGCTACAAGATCAACTTCGACTCCATGGGCTTGAACCATTGCGAGTGACATCGAAGCGCCAGCTGCACGGAGCGAGTTCTTGAAGCTTGCAGGGACGCCCCTGGGAAGGGACTCCACCAGCTCGTCTATATTCTCGATCAGCTCAGCCTTGGGCGCCAGCTCTTCCCGGAGGCGACTGAGCACGCCCTTGGCTTTGGAGAGCGTCCCCTGAACGGCAGTGCTGCGATCCTCGACTGCCGAAACGGCAAGGCATCGTCACGGCGGAGTGCCTGAGGGTCGAAGCTCAAACCGCTGGCATCTACATAAAACCCAAGCAGGGGCACAAAAGTCAACACAAACGACAAATTTGGAAGAAGAAAAACAATGAAAATTCAGACAAGGGAATACCTGAGAGAGACTTGGCAATCGAGAAAAGTTGTTCCTCGAACAACTTCTCTCTAGCCACGATGGAGGCGCGCAGATCCTCTTCATGTTTTTGCGACTCGTCACATGCTGCGATTGCCTCATCGCGACTCTTTACCGCTGCGGCAAGCGCCTTCTCAAGGGAAGCGGTGTCGCGAAGGAGTGCGTTATGCTCAACTATGAAACAAACAAAGATAGGCTATCAGCCAGAGATATCACAAGGAGGATGAAGAAGAAGCAAGACACTTACTTTCAACTACGCGATGGCGATTATGCAGCATTGCATGCTGGCGACCCATCGCAAGAACTTGCTCCGCTAAGCGAGTGGCTTCCTTCACAATAAGCTGCGATAGGAGAAAAACAACAAAAGATAAGCAGACAATAGAAGATGATACATTCGACTGCAAAAAATAGAGGAAATAAATGCTACACATACATGATCCCCCAATGACTCCAAAGTTGATGGACGCGCAGTCGTCCGGATAACCATCTCGTGCTCCACATTGTGCGAAGAGCTCGATGAATTATGGCCGGAGTGGGCCGCCAATGGAGGAGAAGGAGTGTGCTCCGCCATTTTCTTGGCCTTGGAGGTTGCGACTCCAAATTCCTTCACAAATTCGACATCGCCAGAAGACGACGACGCCGGCTGACTGTAGGGCGAAAAGCAACATCAAGGGAATGCAACTCCAAAGAAGAACCAAAAAAGAAGATTTGTATACTTACCAATCAAAGTTGTCAAAATCGAAGGTTTGATCCCCTGACTCCGACGATGACTCCTTCGGTAGCCGCATCTTCTTGCGGGAAGATGGCACCACAACACTCACAGGAACGACAGGTATCGGCGACTCAGCACCTATAGAACCACCTCCCGAAGACGAAGGAGAAGATGCATCCGAACCCTCGCTGCGCGAGTGCTTGCGAGTGTCCGGACCACTCGACTCGGGGGCTTCCTCCTCCACATCAGATGGGACGGTCGACTCTGACTCGTCCTCTTCCAAGGCTTCACGCGGGATAACCCCCTCAGGTAGAGGGGGCATACAAGGCGATACCGCCCAATCCTGCATACCGTAAACAATTTAGCACAAAGTCAAGAAATAGCAAAACAACAGTCGAAAAACGAAGCTACTACGTAGCACAACTGTACCTCGGGAGGAGGGTTAGCAGCATCGAACGGAGGAACGTCTGGATCATTAGGAAACACATCCTTGGCGGTGTACTTGGTGACCAGTCGAACCCTTTTATCTACCTCACTCGCGGAAATTCCATCAGCAAATACGCGAGTGACATCGTCCGCGCCAGCCCACTGGAACATAGGATCGACTCTGGCCTGCAGGGGCTGGACGCGGCGGCACAGCCATGTGCGAATGAGGGCGCAACCTCCCTCCTCTTTGCCCATGCGACTCTCGAGGTCGCAGACGCCCTCGTATAGCACATATGTCTCCACAGACTCGCCGGGCATCACTACGTTCTTCCAGGAGCGCCTCCTGCTGCACGGCGTCGCGGGATCGAAGGGCGCGAGTCCGAAGTGGTCTCCATCGGCCTTCAGGTCACATATGTAAAACCACTTGTCCCTCCACCCTTGGACAGACGCGGTGAGTTTGAGATCAAAGTATGTGGCGGAAGAGTCGACATGGATACCGTAGTCGCCTACATCATAGACTACGGAGCCAGACCCCGATTGGCGCTTCAGCTTGAAGAGGCACTTGAAGAGACCGAAGTGCGGCTCGATTCCAAGCCAGCACTCGCAAAGAGTAATGTAGCAAGCTACATGGAGGATGGAGTTTGGGGACAGCTGATGGAGCTGGAGCCCGTAAAAACAGAGAAGGCCCCTGAAGAAAGGATGCAGGGGCAACAAGAGACCACGGATGATGAACGCTAGGAACATCACCCGAAAGCCGGCAGGAGGAGAGGGGATTACCTCGCTGCCAGGGCCTCGCGCGTCCGCGACTGCGGAAGACAAAACTCTGTCCTAGCATAGAAGATGAAGCTCTGAAGACTTTATCACGGATGCGCGCCACGCACCATTGGTGACGCGAGTGCCCGTGCCCTTCTTTTTCCCAGCGGCGGCAGTGCTGGTGCCCGCAGCGGTGGAGCCACCCTTCTTCGTAGCAACCGCGGCAGCGGTGGAATCAGCCACGTCACCTCCTTTCTTCTTCCCCATTCCGCGGCGGCAGTGTGACCGGAGGAACTAGCTGGGAAATACGCGGAGCTGGTCCAGCGTCGCGAAGGAGAGGAGAGCAAAGAAGCAGAGGAGCAGCAACAATGGCGACGGAGGCAAAGGCAGAAAAGAAGCAGATGTGAAAATTATCGTCGTCGCATCGCTACTTAACCCCCTGGAAGATGCAATCTAACGGCCAGGAAAAACCCTACCAGACGCGTGGCGTTCATCGCGCTCGACACGTGGAGAACCTTAAACACGAACCATCCCCCACTATGCATGGAAATCGAGGAGGCATAGTTAAAACAAAGATTACGCACGCCCGGTCAAATCAGCGTCAGGAAATGGGACCCACCGCTCGTCACGTCCCGTCAAACACGCTCACGCGGGCAACTGAGGTTATCATATCGTCAGCACTGACGTCATCCAAAACTACGCAGTAGAAGACTTTGACTACTTTAGTCCTTGCTCGAGTCTTCGACTCCACCAAGCACTCGGGGGCTACTCCCATAGGGAGCGCTGGTCGCACACCCTATGGTTTTTCTTTTTCTTTTTACACGAACAGGCTAAATCAAAGCAAACCCAACCACTCGAATCCGCGATTCAATTATGGACATGGGTTACTCCCATAGGGAGCGCCGGAAACAAATTCGACTGAAACAAGCAACAAAAGACGACAGCAGTCACAAAAGTTCTTTAGTCCCTGCTTGAGTCTTCGACTCAACCAGGCACTCGGGGGCTACTCCCATAGGGAGTGCTGGTTGCGCACCCTATGGTTATTTATACAATGTACTGTGTTGATAACATCCACATTCGAAGCTTATGGCGACACCGCCTCATATTTTCCTACAAAGAGACTGTGTCTCCTGGATCACCCGAATCGTCTCCGCGATGACAAAAATTCGGATGCCGCGCTTACAGCTTGAAGATAAGACCTGAATAAGGCCTGGCAACACATTTGCTGGGCACTACCAGAAATATATCCATGCCTACAGGTACGATAAACATGCCTTGATAGAGCCGTCGAGTGCTCACACCCATATACTGGAGTTCGACTCCTGTGAGACCTCCGCGGCTTGAGTCGAATTACACCAGCACTTTTCCGGATTTGAGTCCGGGGACTCGAGTTCGAGTAGATTGCGTTGTTTTACCCTAAGGTAGTTAACTGATACCGATACATCGGTTAAATCAGGCACGCACATCAACAATCCCTATGACACAACCAAAGCAGTAAAAAACATACTCATTAATGCACTCGAAAAGCTTCATAAAGTCTCCAGTCGAATCTGCGATTCCACTAGACTCTCGGGGGCTACTGACATGGGTATACCCTACAGGTACTCGAACTTGGTATATACGGTCGGAATACAGTAGAGGCCCACGGTGTAGCCAAGGCCCAAAGGGAGAGCTCGAGTAACCTACGGACCCTCGATTGCTTGAAGAACAAGAAGAAGCTTAAGATAGAAAGTTCAAAGGGGAAAACCCTAACCTGTAACTAACTCGACCTGCTACCCGAGACCTAGCCTATCTATATAAAGGCTAGGAGGGGGCGGTGAGGAGGACACACGCAACCCTAGTTTCCACAACCCTCGCCAGATTGCATCTGCGCACCATTGTAATCCTCGATTCCTTTGATAATTCCACGAGCAGACAAGCAGGAGTAGGGACCTCTGCGAGGCCTGAACCTGGGTAAATCTTTGAGTCCCCTGTGTGCTTGTTTGCTAGCCGATAGATGTCTCCAGCGCTCCCTCCTTCTCCAAAACCCAAGTCCATAACAATGGACATTGATGAGTTAAACCCTCGTCAGCCAGTGAACCTTGGTTCACAAACCGACGTCACCATGAGTGACTCAAGAATTGATAAGGGTGAACCCTCTAAGGGTAATGATCCCTCAGCTAAAACTTTTGCCAAGAATCCCTTGAAGATTCCTGGTGCCACCAATCTTGGCCTTACCAGGAAAAGTGAAGAAGAGAATCAGAAACCTGCTTTCCATTGCTTGGAGACCAGGAATATTTCGGCTAAAGAAGAGGCTCAAAAAGCTAAAGATGTAAAGCTTGAAGAGATGTTGGGTCAAGTTTGTCTTCATGACGAGAAGCTAAAGGCTGGTGCAGTTCTGCCTCCACCAATTATACCTTTAACCTTGGCCAAGAAGGTTTCTTCTAAGATCAACACCAGCCTCAACAAGTTGCAACATGAGCACTTTGTAAGTTATTTTTGACTCTTTTATTGTATTTATATCTTATCCTCTAGGCCCAAGCATGAAGTTGGATAGAGATAGATTCTGATTTTATGCTTTTATAGGATGCCAAAGAACGAAGTAGTGTAGCCCCCAAGGCTCGTGCCGAAATTTAACTTAGTTAAAATAACAGTCTGAGTATTGGAGTCCGAGAATGCCGTATTAAGATAGGATCTAAAAAATTGAGGGTTGACCACGAATGTAGTGTCAGTAATATCCTGGAATCTAGCAACATGGGCACTAGAACACTGAGTCATTGCTCGCCAAGACAAATAAATCTCTAATCTAAAGGTGGAAATGGATCGACAGAATGATATGACTCAAGCTCTTTAGGATGAACTCTAGAGTTTGCGAGCTGAGAAGACTAAGATAGATGATACCATCCTTGGTAAATTTTGCTTCCAAATCCATATACTTTTCCTGCTTTAATATTTTCCGACTGAATTTTGTTAATATTTACTAATGTTGTCTTTTCACAGCTCCTCTCAACATTTTCGATTCATCTTCGTCTGTGTCCCGCAACGACCGTTTCATCGCAGTCAGAGATTTGATCCATGACTTCCTTCAAACTCTTGAAGAGGTTGGCAAAGCCGTTAATATCTTCGACCTGCACGAGCTATCTGCTTTCAAGTTGCGGGACAAGTCGAAAGAGTTTACGAAGCTGGTTGAAGACTAGAAGATTTCATATGCCCGGACTGCTACCCAGAATGCCCTTACCATGGTGATGAGTCATCATGGTAGCATGGAAATATGGCAGGTCACAAAGGTAATATTGACTATTGATGAAGACGACAACGATCAAAATATCGGAGAAATATGGGAGTCTTGTGCTGGATACGCCTGCCGCGTGGCCGAGAAGTACTAGTCCGTCATTCTTCCAGTCCGTCAAAGTACCTTCAAGCCCCCAGCTGAAGATGCATTTGACGATGACAATAAGACTAAGTCTAGCGTCATTGTGTTGGATAAAGATCGGAGCGACGTGGATGCTGGTACCAGCGATTTGACAAATCCTCCTCCACCTACAACATATGATTGGAAAAACTATGCATTATTTTGAAGCAAGTGTTGTAATAGTTAAACTATTTATCTGTTTTGTGCTGGTCTATAAGAAATTATGCTTTACTCTAGCATTTTTTTGTTGTGCTAAAAAAATTACTTAAGAACATTTTGTTCATACTTATCATTTATCTAAATATCTGCCTCGTCCCTTTCGTAAGCCGGCAAACCTTTAGCATGGAAATACTGCCGAGCAATGGAGCTCAATTACTAAATCAGTTTAAACTTGGAAACTAAGCCGGATTCGAGGACCAACAATTCACTACTCGGAAAATACCCGCGTCTAAGCAATCAGATAAAAACCAAAGTATAAATACAAAATGAGACTTACACCCAAAGGTAGCATTTTTTTAGAGAATCGGAAATCTTAACAGAACAAACATGAGGATAAAGTACTTCCAAGTATTCTAAGATTTTTGACTATGACATGACAATTTGGAAATAAGATGGTACTTAAAACTTCTCAGAAAAATACTGAGGACACCAATACTTTATTTCCCTTCAAACATGTGCATTGATATGATTGCAAATAAAGAAACTTAAGAATCAAAGGGACATAGCTGAGTAATATTCCATAGATAGTATAATTCATCCAGATCTTTACTGCCTCCAGCTATCTTTATTTTCCTAGTAGCAGGTCTTTCTTTTGTCTGGTATCATGTCTATTAGATAGTGACATGGGCATACCTTACAGGTACTCGTGAATAGCATATACAGTCTAGCCTAGAAGAATCCCACGACGTTGCTAAGGCACAGTCGAGATTCGGGTGGCCTAGGAGGCTTCGACTCCTTGTAGAACACGACAAAGTACAAGATAGAAGTTTAAAGGGAAAACCCTACTATGTAACCAAATCGGCCTGCCATCCCAAGACCTAGCCTATCTATATAAAGGCTAGGAGGGGGCAGCGAGGAGGATATCCGCAACCCTAGTTTCCACACCATCGCCAGATTGCATCTACGCACCCCTGTAACTTTCAAGTCCTCGATATTTCCAAGCACAGACAAGTAGGAGTAGGGTCCTCTACGAGGCACGAACCTAGGTAAACCTCGTGTCACGTATGTGCTTGTTTGCTAGTCGATCGATGCCTCCAGTGCTCCCTACTTCCTTGAACCTAAGTCCATCAAGGATGGGAATTGATGAGTTAACCCCTCATCAATTGGCGCCATCTATGGGAAGCGGGAGACTGATGTTTCGGCTTCCTCGGCCCCATCAACTGCGATCTACGACTCTGCAACAGCGGAGACTTGTATCCTCTTTGGCGCCTTCAACTTCACCGTCCACGCACCGGCCACTTGCCCGGATTTCGTGTCCGTGGGCGATGGAATCAACCTGGCGATCGGGAGCTTAAGCTCCCAAGTTGGTCAGCTGGGCACACTTCTCCTTCCTGATCAGCCGAAGGTTCCCACGGTTGCTCCTGCATCGTGGTTTCCACCACCGATTGGCAGCCTAAGCGAGCTATATGCCCCGACATCAGTTGGGAATATGGACAACAACAACAATTGCGAGTCCGATTTGGGTGATCTGGCAAAAGAAGACGGTGCCTATGGCTTTGGATCTGAAAGCTACGGGAGCAACAACTTCGCCAACCACTACATGTACACCGTCATCAATACGGGTGACAGCGGTACTCGAGAAAACACCAGTACTAGCGGTGGTATCCCAGTCGCGAACGGTGGCCCGTCCAACGGCGCCCCCACTGACAACGGGCCAGCAGGCCGGCCCCCTGGCGACGGACCCATCCCAGAAGATCAGCCGCACCTCTCTACGAATGAACATTCTCGAGAGCGCGTACTGATCAAGCTCAATGAAACTGAGTGGGCTTGTTGTAGGGAGGCCCTATGGGGCAACCCCCTACCACCAAACTCATCACAAGAGATGTTGATGGGATATCACTGGCTGCTCAAGGAGGACTTCAAGCGCCAGCAACAAGTAATCGCCTAGCTCGATGAGCGTAGAAGGGCAGTAGACGAGTCGAGCCTCCGATGAGCTGTGCTCTCTTCCATCGGAGGATCCTCCTCTAGAGGCAACGATCATGCAGCCGCCAGAAGATGCTCTCGACTAGCACACCTCACTGATAGGGAGCGAGAAGAGGCCACTCGAGCCCTCGACTTCTCATTCATGACGGTGGACACACGGGGAAACACTCTCCTGAAAACGCCGCAGATAGCAGTGACAGCAGCCATCATGTACCTGCTCAACAACCAGCCGCCGGCTGGGGACCCACGATCCACCGTGCACTGATCTATGATCGCTGGCCTGGGACTAGTCGAAGATGCGCTAACTAAGGACCCAGTTCCGGAGCCGAGGAAAAAAAAGGCTTTAGCCAAGTACTACTCTCCTTCCTCCTCCATCGACGACGACCATGACTGGTCGCAGTGATGCCACTCACGACGACACAACTACAACTACGACGCGCGTGATGATATCACGCAGTGCAAGGTCGACAAGATGCGCGCGAGACGTGCCCGCTCAGTGGACTCGGAAGATGATGGGACGGAGCTCTGCAACGCCAGCTGCTTCAGAAGAGCCATACGACAAAATCGAATACCGAAAGGGTTCAAACTCCCATCAGAGAATCCGAAATTCGATGGTCTCCAAGACCCGAAGATCTGGCTGGAGGATCATATCTCTTTGGTCAGGTTGCACGGCGGAACAACGAGCACGGCTATGCAATGCCTCCAGTAGCCGGAGGGCGCCACCCATGCATGGCTAAACAATCTCCCACGCGGGTCGATCCATAGCTAGGATGAGCTGGTCTACAGCTTCGTGCGAAACTTGAAGGGCACTTACAAGAGGCATGCATCAATCAAAGAATTAAGAGGCTGCTACCAAAAGACCGGTGAGTCATTTTGCTCATACATTTAGAGGTGGTCCATCATAAAAAACTCTGTAGAGGATATCTCCGAGGATCACGTAATCGATGCATTCAACGGTGGCCTATGCCACAGAGAGCTCAGGGAGGAGCTAGGCCGTTCGAAGCCCAAAACAATTGACCACCTAATGGAGATCGCGAACATGTTGGCTGATGGAGAGGACCAAGTGAAAACAACTGTGCCCACTCAGAAGATGATGACGACCTCGGTCGCAGACGCGGTCGCTAAGGAAAACGCGGGATGCACGGTTACGAGGACCGCGAGGAGGTCGACATGGTCGCGGCTGGCTATGCCGATAAACGCGACGATGGAAGTGGTGGATACCGCGACTGTGGGAATACCACGCAAGTATGACAACACCGTACCTGTGATGAGGCACCTGGAACATCTATCCAGGACAAACTTTTTAGACCTTGCAACATACATTTCTACATCGACAAACACGACGGCAAGAAAAAATCTAGTCACCTTCTGAAGGACTACCACGAGTTCCTCAAGCTCCACGAAGGCCTGGCCTAGATGAATCGTGACGCGATAAACCAAGGTTACGAAGCTACCCCGGGTGCTGTGGCTCACCGAGTGCCACCACCACCACCCGGGCCACCCCACCTGCGGCAGTCCAAAACAACGGAGGCAAGTAGTATCCGCGATCGCTGGGGAATATGGGCATGATCCAAAAAGGATGCCCCTCCAATAGAGTGCAAAAGTCAATGACTCGCCAAATAAATTTGGCGGTCAACTCTCCACCCCCAATCACCTAGTACCTCAGCGGGTGCGAGTCCTGTATCATCTTCGATGAGCGCGATCATCCGCGCCAGGTGCCTCGCCCGAGCCACTCTCCTTTGGTGCTCGAGGCGCAAATTGGCGGCTTTTATATGAGTCGCATCTTTATGGATGGTGGAAGCGGAATCAACCTCATGTTTGCCAGCACCTTGCGTGCTATGCGAATCCCCAAGTCATGCTTGGAAACCTCCAACACAACATTCCACAACATCTTCCTAGGGAAGGGCGTGTACCCCTGGGAAAACTCAGCTTGGACGTCATCTTCAGCATGCTAGCAAACTTCCGGCGAGAGTGCATTGAATTCGAAGTGGTGGATTGGCCCCTTGCAGTACCACCGCATCCTCAGATGTGTTGCATTCACGAGGTTCATGGCGGTGCCACACTATGCCTACCTGCAGATGAAGATGCCAGGCCCTAACGGTATTATCACTGTCAACGGAAGCTTCGAGAGGTCAGATAGTTGCGACAGGGAATTCAATAGAATCTCCCAATCCTTTGGAATGCAGGAGGAGCTAGAAAGGCTAATGGAGTAGATAGACAACAACCTTCCTCCTCCTAGTAAGCCAAATGCACCTGGTCAATCTTTCGACTCACGGTGCACACCAAGGTGGTCGAGGTACATCCAACGGACTCGACCAAGATGGCCCTCATCTCCAACAACTTGAGTCCCGCATAGGACCTCCCGCTCGGCCAATTCCTCCGTGAGCGGTGGGAAATCTTCGCTTGGTGTCCAGCGGACATGCCAGGGGTTCCCAAGGAATTCGTCGAGCACTCACTCAACATAAATCCTAAAGCAAGACCAGTAAAGCAGACGATGTATCGACTGTTGGAGCCAAGGGAAAAAGCGATCGGTATGGAAGTCAACAGACTCCTTGACGCTTACTTCATATGAGAGATCAAGGAAAGCACCTAGGTGGCGAACCCCGTACTTGTTCCTAAAAAGGACATGGATATCCTGTAGATGTGCGTGGACTTCACTTCCTTGAACAAACATTGCCCAAAGGATCACTTCCCATTGCCGCAGATCGACCAGATAATCTATTCCACCGCGGCAGGCGAGCGCCTCTGCTTCCTCGACGCCTACTTAGGCTACCACCAGATTCAAATGAAGGTGGAAGACAAGGAGAAAACAACCTTCATCACGCCCTTCGGCGTCTTCTGCTACACAACGATGCCCTTCGGGCTGAAGAACGCAGGGGCCATGTTGGGGATATGCTATATGGGTATCCTCATAGCATGTCACCAATCCGCCTAACCCGGGGGACCCATAGTTGGTAGCAAGGCCTATGGCCTGCTAGGCGGCCCAGTTAGACGGATCCTGAAGGGAGGCCCATGCCGGATAAAGGAAGGCTATGCAGGAGTCACAAACATACTCGGAGCCTTGGAGTACAAGACACGGAAGACCAGTTCGTGTAGGTGTAGGACTCTTTACCTTGTCCGGCAAGGACCTTTCCCTGTAAACCCTAGGTCCTGGTGCCTTTATAAGTCGACCTGCGGGAAGCCTTTAAGACACCAGACATCAGATTGCAGTGTATAACGCGCAACACCTTGCACAACAAACCTATCTCTGTAACTCGGCGTATTGCCATTATAATGATTTATAGCAGGAGTAGAGTTCCGCCACCATTGTGGGACTTGAACCTGGGTAAGCTATGTTACCTCGGACCCGCCAACTCTCCGCCTTACCCCACGTCTCTAAACACGAATTGTGAGGACCCTTCCATGGCATACTCGTCGGCAATACCATGACAGTTGGCGCCCATCGTGGGGCAAGAGGCGCTTCAAGCTCTACACTGGGCGAGGTCCAATCTCTTCGCGGGAATCAGCGATACCGTAGCCATCGGTCGCGTTCTCTTCTCCGGCAATGTCTCGATCATCCCTCTGGATGAGTTTTGCGTGCCGGCGAAGATGAACCCCACGCGCTGCTCTATCGTCCCTTTCAGAGACATCCACATCTTCATCGACGAAACTGACTCGGGTCCTAGCTCCCAGGAAGTCGGGAACTCGTCAAGCCCCGCGCGGACTGCCTATGAGTAGGACACGTTCGTGGAAGGATCTAGCCCATACCTCTCTTAGGACTATGGTGGCTCGGATCAGGAAAATTCAAGGCCCACCCAAACCGCCCCCGTGCAGGATATAAAGGTGGAAGGACCCCGCAAATCCGCTTGGCTTCCCCAAGCGTTAGATATGCGCAGGTCACACTTTGTCGGTGTCGTCACCATCTTCGACCTGGCCAGATGCATTCGAAGGGATGGACAACCTCCCCGCGAATACCTCGCTAGATGGATGAGGGTGAGGGAAACCCTAGAGGGCGATCACGCCGACGAACTCGTGTACCGCTTTGTGGAAGGGCTCACGCCTGGAACACTTCTCTGGCATACCCTCCAAAGGCGGCAGGCCGCAGGCCCTCTTACCCTTGGTGAGATGGTTGCCAGCGTCAACGAATACGCGAATGTAAATGAAGAGGTCCTGATGGCAATCGCCGTCGTAGCCGGAGGAGATACCAACAAAAGCGACTCGCCTCGATCACCCTCCACGTCCGCCATCACCAACACCGAAGCTAACTCCGACTCCGTCCTCGATGCACTTTACGTCGACATCAACATGGATGCCGGTGGCTCGGACGCTAACTCGAAGGAATATGACGGTGTTATGAGGGAGATCGAGTAGGAGATTCAGAAGGAGGAGCACGCCGAGAAGACCAACACCTCCCACCAGGTGCTAGTCGCCATTGGGAGCGTGGTGGAAGAAGACGGGTAGGAACAGGAACGTGAGAGAGCCCCTCCCACGCCAGCAGTAAACAGAGCAGCAGCAGCTAAGAAATCCGCCGAGCCTCCAGCTCCGGCCAAAGCTCTGCCTCCTCCTACCTGCCAGCCACCGGCACAGGAACTTACCACAACCCCTAATATAGCCCGACAATCAAATCAGCCGCCAATGCCACCGTCAACGTCTGCAGCTGGCAACCCACTAGCAACTCCTGCCAACGAAGCAATCTATGGCGCACTCCTCGTTGAGTCAGTCACCGTCGCCCATATCCGGAGCGTTACGGAGCTTGATGAGAAGCGTGCGGAAATCTTGGCGGAGGCCAAGTGCATCACGGTGCAAGGCACTAAGCTAGACGAAGACATGGCTAAGGCGCAGCAATCAATCCAAGCGGCAAGAGCTATGGAGGCCGAATACAAGAAATTGCTATTAAAGTATAAAGCAAAAAAGGTACCAGCTCACATCGTCCAAGATCCCGGCATTCAGCGAGGCTTGGGATTTGACGGGTCTAAGCCGACAAAAGCCACCCCTTACATAGATCCATAGGGGAGGCAGGTCATGCCAACCCCCGCTCTCAACATTGCCGTTGCCAAGACCCTCCTGGAGCAGGACATGTCGCTAGAAGCAGTTGCTCAGGTGTACGACCTCGTCGTTAAAGCATGCAACAAACAGGAAAAGGCCACCTAGCAGAGGCTTGAGTCCAACCCAGAGCTTTGCCAGTCAACCCTGAACAGCTGCAGAAGGCCAAAATCTCCCCATGATGAGGGATCGCATATAGGCTCCACAGAGCAAAGACAGAGGGAGGCACGCAACAGGACTGACGCTATCCCCATATCCTCCGACCACGAAGAAAAGGCTCGTCCCCGCCGCTCGCCACCTCCACCACCATCTCGGCGTCACGAAGAACCAGAGTCGCGCCACCGCACAAGCATGCCACCTCCAAGGCGGTCCTACCCTAGCATCGTTATATGCGCTCAAGGCGAACAACCTCGGCATGCGAGAGAGCGCAGCGGCTGATACATTGCAAATGTATCTATAATTTTTGATGTTCCATGCTTGGTTTTATCCACTTTCTTATGTTTTGTCCACACTTTGGAGTACTTTTCATATGATTTCTTGGACTAACCTATTAACAAGAGCCACAGTGCCAGCTGCCTATTTTCTGTTGTTTTTGGTTCCAAGAAAGTCAAAAAATGATATTCTTGGAATTGGACGGGACAAAAACCAAAGTGCCTATTTTTCCAGAAGTCATCAGATGCCAGAATACGAGACAGAGAAGGGCTGGGGCCCGGCCACACCACCTGGCCACGCGGCCAGGCCTGGCCCGCGCCAGGGGTGGTCTGGCCGACCCCATCACCCCCTCGGCCTCTCCTTCTGTAACACCCTAGAATCGGCCCTATGCAGATTTTAGTGCTTCCCGCCAAACTCGCATAGAAACGATTCAAGGACGCCCACCAGGCACTTGCGTGCGGGTGGAACACGAAGTAATACCATTACACATTAGTTCACGATGGAACCCACAGAATATTTATATACAACAATGACTCCATGAGTCAAGAATACAGATATACAATACAAAGATCCAAATCACCCTGAAAACGATACAACATCCGAGTAAAGATAAGATGCAAATGGGGCTAAGAGCCCTGAAGAATAACCAATGGCATCCATAACCCTGCCCAGGCCAAGCCGGAAGGGTAACCCTGCTAACGACGTCGAACTTAAACCTGCTAAAACAAAAGGGGTGCCAACAAAGGGCAATGGAAAAAAGAGGAGCGTCAGTACTAAGGCCAGTACACGGCGAGGCTAGAATTCGGCGGCTCTCGCCTACATAGGTATGGTGGACTGAAGCGGCAGCGCAACATGCACTAAACAACATATAGAGACTCGATGCAACTATCGGCTATTAAAGAGGGATAAGAGAGACCTATTCGGGACCAACCAGATAGTAACACCAAACATACCCATCCTGGCATTTCCCCCTCGAGACCAAACGAGGAAGTCAAACCGAGGAACTCACACAGTTGGCAGTTTTATTCATTCCATTATAGTTGCAACACTTACTAGTTAGATATAGATAACATGAGTCATCCTGATAGCATAAGTAGTGGGCAGTTTTAGTTAACCATTTAGTTGTAGTTGCAGCACTTACTAGTCAGATACAATTAGCATGTGGCATCCCAAACCCAACAGTTGTTGGCACTTTTATTTCATTCCATTGGAGTTGCGATACTTACTAGGCAGGTATAACATGACACGATACACCCGAGTTCCACTAGTTGTTGGTACTTTTATTATCCATTCCATTGTAGTGAAGCTAATTACTAGTCACATATTAAGTCAAATTTATAGCACTACTTTAGTTATACTTGTCTATGATCGAGATACTGTGCTCCAAGTCGTCCATAACCACGGACACGGCTTTCAGAAAGATTTACCCTGCAGGGGTGCACAAATAGCAACACACACACGATCAACCTCGGAAAAACCAAATCAAAACCCAACGAGGCTTTCACGACAAAGCAATCACATGATTCATAAAATATTTCAGGGGGGCACCCTACTAAGCTACCCGCAACGAAGTTGACTGGCACCGAGACGAACCCAGGGTTTGTGACAATGGCTGTAAACGACTGGGAACCCGAAAGTGTGACTAGGCTTGTCGATACCGCGAAAACATTCCATGTTCCAAAACAGTACAGGTGCTCCATGCACAATCGTAAATAAAGCAGTAAACCATGGCATAAGTACAGGATAGTAATAAAGCCCCAAACTACTTTGTGCCCCCAAGAAATAAAAAATGAATCAAGCTCTGACTAAGGGGGATCCATAGGGTCTCCCGGATATGGATAGTGCGAATAATCAAGGAACAAGTATCAAGTACTCGGGGCCTACGGGACACAAGTGGACATAAAAAACCAAATAGCATATATTGGCGAACATGCGGGCGTCCGGAGGAAGAGGAACAAGAGAAGGACGGGCCGGCTTGGGATGTGGTTGCTGCATCCTGGTTGGGCCGGGCGTGGTGCTAGAGATCGTGTCGGCTTGCTGTTGGCGCTGAACTGCTGCTGCTGTTTTTTGCTCTGTTTTGCCTATTAACTGAAGTAGACTGAATACTGTTGCTGCTATCTTCCTGAACTGAATCAAAACCACAGATCTCTGCCCAGAATTTGAATAGAAGCGTTATTTGAAACAACACAACAAGAAATGCAAACACGGTCTAATTTGAGATGGGTTTTAGATGGATTCAAAGGAAGAAAGAAAGGGGCCACAGTTGGTGTTTGTGTGTGTGAGGTGCACACCACGGTTAGCTTGGGTGTTGAAATTGTGTGTGTGTGTATGTGAGAGTACACACGGGTAGACATAGGGAGTGTGTGTGTGGTAGCATGCAGCCATGCACACATTGGTGGTTGCAGAATTTTAGGCCAAAGGCAAGAAGGAGAGTGTTGAAATTGAAAAGAGGTCAGAGGATCACAACATTTGCAAAAATTGAGTTCAACAAGAATGAAATAAGGAAGATCAACACAAGAAGTAATATGGATTATAGATTAGATACATCGAAGAATAGAGGAAGATGTTCACAAAATATAAAGATCCACACAAATCACTTGGGCATGATTTAAATCCACAAGATAAAATAAAAGAGACCCATGTGCCATATGTGGTAGATTTTGAGCAAGAGCATATGAAAATATAGATTAGCAAGGTAAGGATAGAATGGAATTAAAAGGATTACGCCCCCAACTCAATTTGGGCATGTTGTCAAATAGAAAAAATGGCAAGACTATAATATGGAATTAGACAATATGGTTCCAACACAAGTGGCGCCAACTAGAGATAGAAAAGAGGGAGGGCAAAAATAAAGAGAATGAAATGCCAAACTCAAATACAATTATCAGAAACCAAATAGAAGTGAGCAAGATCCAAATACAAAGCCTTACTTATAAATCAACAATTTAATTATGTGTTCCATGCAATGTGGCATGATGGACATGATGATGCATTATGATATCATGATGATGCAAGAATATAAAATAACACGCGATTTTCTAGTAGTGGTTTTACGCGGGGTGCTACACCTTCCGCCTATAAGATGCCCCCGGGACGAAAACCCTAAGTACCCGATCAAAAATCTACGAAAGAGTCTGTAGCCGCCGTCATCTCCATCTCTAGATCGGGAGGGATCTGTAGCTCTTCCTAGCACACTGTCGAAGAGGGGATTTCACCCTGGAGGCCTTCTTCATCACCATGCAAGCCTCCGGTGTGATGCGTGAGTAGTTCATCCTTGGACTACGGATCCATGTAGTAGCTAGATGGCTGGTTCTCCTCCTTTGTGCTTTCATGTCTAGATCTTGTGAGCTCCGTTCATGATCAAGATCATCTATTTGTAATTCTGCATGTTGTGTTTGCGGGGATCCGATGGATATTGAGATGCTATTTCAGATTGATTATTGATTCTATCATGTCTTTGTTATTTGTGATCTTGCATGCTTTCCGTTGTTAGTACCTATCTTGGCCAAGTAGATGCTAGCAACTCCAAGAGTTAGTATTTATGCTCGATAGTGGGTTCATGCCTCTGGTAATCTGGGGAAGTGACAGAAATCT
Organism: Avena eriantha; assembly: GCA_910589775.1. NCBI lineage: Eukaryota > Viridiplantae > Streptophyta > Magnoliopsida > Poales > Poaceae > Avena > Avena eriantha. The sequence continues at coordinate 187,327,150 of OU342740.1, read as the reverse complement.
GTAAGGTACTAGATGTGCTATTGCTACTAGGGAGAAAACAACAATCCTTTGTTCATAGAACAACCGTATTTTTTACATTACATGCAATTCGTAAAGCAATAATTTGTTGCTTGCAACTTAATACTGGAGGGGGTTCGAATGATAACCTGAAGGTGGATTATTAGTCATAGATGCAGTTGGATGGCGGTCTATGTATAATGTTGTAATACCCAATCGAATCTCAAAGGAGTCAAGATGATTAGTATATGCATGTATTTCTTTCTCGGTGTTTGTCAATTGCCCCGCTGTAATTTGTTCACCCAGCATGTTATCTATCTTAAAGAGAGCCACCTCTAGTGAACTATGGATCCTGGTCCTTTTCTTTTACATACAATCTATAAATTATTTACTACTTTGTGTTTATTTTCTGCAAACTATTACTTCCTTCTATTCGATACGTTTAATCCTTTGTTTTCAGCAAAACCAGTGAGATTGACAACCTCATCGCAAGTTGGGGACATAGTTCTGTGGTTGTGTTGTGCAGGTCTCCATGTTACTGCTGGCACCGGTAGTGTGCCCTGCCATCGTTCAGCTAGCTATACCTTTGGGGTGTTTCCTTGCTCCTACTGGATTGATAACCTTGGTTTCGTACTGAGGGAAAACTTGCTGTTGTGCTCATCATACCTTCCTCTTGGGGTTAACCAACGAGCTCGATATATTTTGGGCCATCAAATATATTTTCTGGCGCTGTTGCCGGGGAGTCAAGGACATCTTCACATGGGGAGTCCCTCATAACCAATCTCTTTACTTTGTTATTTTTGTTTTGCTTTGTTTCTTTTTGCTTTGTTTGCTTGTTTCTTTATCAAAAACACAATAAATTAGTTTTTACAAGTTTGCTTTCTTTATAAAAACACAAACAAAATGACTACCCTTGAAAACACTAAGTTGTGTGACTTCACTAGCACCAACAACAATGATTTTATGAGCACGCCTATTGCTCCACCTGTGCCTAAATATACTTTCTTTGAGATAAAACCTGCTTTACTCAATCTTGTTATGAGAGAACAATTTTCTTGTATTGGTAATGAAGATGCTGTTGCCCATCTAAATAACTTTGTTAAACTTTGTGAGATGCAAAAGCATAAGGATGTAGATGGTGATATTTTTAAGCTTAAATTGTTTCCTTTCTCTTTGAGAGGAAAAGCTAAAGAGTGGTTGAATTCCTTAACTAGGAATATTATTGATTCTTGGACTAAGTGCAAAGATGCTTTCATTGGAAAATACTATCCTCCTGCTAAGATTATATCTATGAGAAGTGAAATAATAAAGTTTAAACAATCTGATGATGAGCATGTTGCTCAAGCTTGGGAAAGAATGAAATCTTTGGTTAAGAATTGTCCCACTCATGGACTGACTGCTTGGATGATCATCCAAACTTTTTATTCAAGATTGAACTATTCTTCAAGGAACCTATTGGACTCTGCTGCTGGAGGTACCTTTATGACCATTACTTTGGGTGCTGCAACGAAACTTCTAGACAATATGATGGTTAATTATTCTGAATGGCATACTGAGAGAGCTCCACAAGGTAGGAAGGTAAATTCTGTTGAGTAAACCTCCTCCTTGAGTGATAAGATTGATATTATTATGTCTATGCTTGTGAATGGGAAAGCCCATATTGATCCAAATAATGTTCCTTTAGCCTCTTTGGTTGCTCAAGAAGAGCAAGTTGATGTGAACTTCATAAGAAATAACAATTTTGGCAACAATGCTTATGGTAATAATGCTTATAGGAACAATTTTGGTAACAACAATTATAAGCCATATCCTCCCAACAATGGTAATGCTTATGGAAATTCTTACAACAATAATAGGAGTGCACCCTCTGAACTTGAAGTTATGCTTAAAGACTTTATTAGTAAACAAACTGCTTTCAATAAAACTATTGAGGAAAAACTCTCTAATGCTGAAAGAAATATAGCATCTTTGGCTGAAGCTCAATCTTCTTTCAATAAAATGGCTGCTAAACCTGAAACTAATGATAATCCCTTTGTAGCCACTAATGCCATACAAGTAAGAATTGATGAAAATGTTAGACTATTAGCTGAATTACATGCTAAGTGGGAAAGAGAAGATGAAATTGCTAGAAACATTAGTGTTTCTACTATTACCACCACTAGTGTTGAGGCTAGTAATAGTTCTACCACTCTAGATGATAATTTTGATTTTGATCTTGATGGTTGTAATATCTCTGAAGTTATTAAGTTTCTACAAAAGCTTGCTAAAAGTCCTAATGCTAGTGCTATGAACATGGCCTTTACGAAACACATTACTAATGCTCTCAGAAAGATTAAAGAAGAAAAGATGAAACATAAAGCTTCTATTCCTATAAAACAAGAAGATGGTTGGGAACCTATCATTAATATGAAAGTGAATGATTTTGATTTCAAAGCTTTATGTGATCTTGATAGTAGTGTTTCTATTATGCCTAGAAGGATTTATGATATGCTTGATTTGCCTCCCCTTGAAGATTGTTATTTCAATGTCCCACTTGATGATAATGCTAAAAAGAAACTGATGGGGAGTCTTAATGATGTTCTTATTATGGTTAAGAATGCCTATGTCCCTATTGATTTCTATGTTTTGGATGTTGAATGCAATGCTTCTTGTCCCATTATTTTGGGAAGACCTTTTCTTAAAACTGTTGGTGCCATTATTCATATGAAAGAAGGCACCATTAAATATCAACTCCCACTCAAGAAAGGTATAGAACACTTCCCTAAGAAGAGAGAGAAGATTTATTTTGCCTCTCCCATGAATACAAAATTTGGTTTTAATGATTCTTCATTTGAGAACACTTGATTCTTTTTCTTGCTTCTTATGCCTAACTTAAAGGCGTTAAAGAAAAGTACTTATTGGGAGATAAACCAAAAGTTTTAGATGAGTCTTGGAAGTTATTACCTCTGTAATAACCGCTCCTTATCCTTTTTATTTGATTTTTGTGCCAAGAGTAACCTCTAATGAGAGAGAAGTAATGATTGGGAAAGTTGGTGTCCCGAAATAGATTTCTGTGCTTCACTGTAAAAATTCGTGTAAAATATCTGAACGTCTTTTTGAGGCGTGCATTTTTGTGCTTCTGCCCCAGGTTGTTATATAACTTTCGTTAGTTCAACACTTTTTATTTGAGCAACAGAAGGTCTTCTAAAAAGATCGTCTTTACCTGCTGGTCTGTTTTGACAGATTTCTGCCATTTTCAGCATTTGCTTCTTGTTGGTTCCTTTTTGAGTTCTTTTAGGGAATTGAGCTTTTTGAGGGAAGTGCTACAGTAGCTAGTGTTCTAATGGAAGTTTATTTGGTGTTATAACTGAACCTTAAGACTTATTTATCTTGAGTGCACTAATGTTGCTAATAAAGATTGTGTGAAGTTTTGTATGAAGCAAAAATTTCAGGTGTATGGAAGGAATGAGTAATGAGATGAAGGATGTACTAAATCTCAAGCTTGGGGATGCCACGCGTGTCACCACAAGAAATATCCAAGAAGTACACGCGTCAAAGCTTGGGGATGCCCAAGGCATCCCCTTCTTCATCGATAAAAAATCCCAGGTTCCTTCCAAACGCTTCATTTTTATTGTTTCATGCACAATTGTGTTTTTCTTGGGTCTTCTTTTTCGTTTTCGTTTTGGTTTTTTGTTTTCTTTTGTTTTCTTAGTTTTCTGAATAAATTGTTGGACCCCCTCTTTCATACATTGGTTTTCAAATAGTTTGGTTTGGTTTGGAAAAGAGTAGGAAAGTTCATGCTTATGTGGTAAAAAGAACTCGTTTTTGACTGTGGCCTATACTCTGTCATGCCATGCTTGATATTGTTTTGGCTTTATGCTTAGTATTCTTTGCTGTAGCATGACTTGTTATAAACAATTGAGATTTCTTAATGTGCCTTGGATGAATCATGCGTTGTTTTAGCATATTAAAGCATAGTATAATGGTATTCTCCTTTGATGTTTTATTTGGGTTAACTTGGAGCATGATCACACCATGTTATGACTATCTCAAGTCACCATAAGCCTTTATGATCCTTCAGTTTTCAACTTGTAGTATCAGTTTATGCTTTGATCAATGATGTTTTGTCGCTCTGCATGATTATGGCCATTATTGCTCTCTTAGTTTGTCGCTCCCAGTCTTTTGCTAGCCTCCACAACCAAGTATGAGTTCCACTCATGCATCCAACTCCCTAAACCAAGTTATTCCAAAGAGTCCACCATACCTACCTACTAGCTTATGCTATTCAAAGTATATTCATGCTTTTTTTACCTTCCAAATTAAACTTGTTATGAGAAAACTAGTGATTAAAGCTCTCACGAACTTGATGGCACACTTTACTTTTCTTGCCCTTAATAAACTTGAACCATGTCGTCTATGTTGTATGTGCTTTCACTTATTTGTTAGGAATTAGCAAAACCATGCTGTCATGGGGAACGCTTTCAACATTGCACTTGGTACTTGTACCTAGTTGATATCATGCTCTTTTGTTTATGGATGTCGTCGATTTGAAATGAAAGGGGAGCTTGTAAGTCCATGGAGTTATGTAAATGTGTTAGAGAAACGCCTGGGCCGCTGGTCTAATCCATGCTGACATGGTGGAAACCTGCAGCGTAACCATAATGAGCTGTCTATGAAGCATTCTTCTTATAAAAAAAAGAGTCCTATTGAGAAAAAAGAGAGAAACAAAAAAAGAGATTATGAAAAGAGGAAAGTGAGAAAAAAGCACCATATTCCCATGGTAAATAAGAAGATTGCTGAGATGCCCGTTGTCTGCTTGCCTTGTCATTTTGATATGGGGATTCTTCCATATCATCGGTCAAGGGGTACCCCGTTGGCGGTTCTCTATGATACACATGTACTTACGATGACAAGAACTTACCAGTGACTAAACTTGAGTAGAATGAGGAGCGACCCTCGTATTCAAGGGACATGAGATTTCTAAAATATACTTCGTCAAGCATGTACACCATATTTCGTTCACTTTAACCTTAATCACTTCAAGATGCTTATGATAGGGGCAATGAGAGCTGAAAGCTATAACTTTGTCTTTCATGTTATGATTGAATTACTATGATCCCATCTCTGAATGTTTTACAAATACTTTGATCAAGTCTTTGATGGTGCATGTCACCTCAAAAATTATTCTTTCTTTTTATCACTTACTTACTCGAGGACGAGTAGGAGTTAAGCTTGGGAATGTTGATAGATTGCAAATGTATCTATAATTTTTGATGTTCCATGCTTGGTTTTATCCACTTTCTTGTGTTTTGTCCACACTTTGGAGTACTTTTCATATGATTTCTTGGACTAACCTATTAACAAGAGCCACAATGCCAGCTGCCTGTTTTCTGCTGATTTTGGTTCCAGGAAAGTCAGAAAATGAATATTCTCGGAATTGGACGGGACAAAAGCCAAAGTGCCTATTTTTCCGGACGTCATCAGATTCCAGAATACGAGACAGAGAAGGGCTGGGGGCCGGCCACACCACCTGGCCACGCGGCCAGGCCTGGCCCGCGCCAGGGGGTGGTCTGGCCGACCCCATCACCCCCTCGGCCTCTCCTTCTGCCTATAAGATGCCCTCGGGATGAAAACCCTAAGTACCCGATCAAAAATCAACGAAAGAGTCTATAGCTGCCGTCATCTCCATCCCTAGACTGGGAGGGATCTGAAGCTCTTCCCGGCACCCTGCCGGTGAGGGGATTTCACCCTAGAGGCCTTCTTCATCACCTTGCAAGCCTCCGGTGTGATGCGTGAGTAGTTCATCCTTGGACTATGGATACATGTAGTAGCTAGATGGCTGGTTCTCCTCCTTTGTGCTTTCATGTCTAGATCTTGTGAGCTCCGTTCATGATCAAGATCATCTATTTGTAATTCTGCATGTTGTGTTTGCGGGGATCCGATGGATATTGAGATGCTATTTCAGATTGATTATTGATTCTATCATGTCTTTGTTATTTGTGATCTTGCATGCTTTCCGTTGTTAGTACCTATCTTGGCCAAGTAGATGCTAGCAACTCCAAGAGTTAGTATTGATGCTCGATAGTGGGTTCATGCCTCTGGTAATCTAGGGAAGTGACAGAAATCTCTAAGGTACTAGATGTGCTGTTGCTACTAGGGAGAAAACAACAATCCTTAGTTCATAGAACAATCGTATTGTTTACATTACACGCAATTCGTAAAGCAATAATCTAATGCTTACAACTTAATACTAGAGGGGGTTCGGATGATAACCTGAAGGTGGATTATTAGTCATAGATGAAGTTGGATGGCGGTCTATGTATAATGTTGTAATGCCCAATCGAATCTCAAAGGAGTCAAGATGACTAGTATATGCATGTATTGCTTTCTCGGTGTTTATCAATTGCCCCGCTGTAATTTGTTCACCCAGCATGTTATCTATCTTAAGGAGAGCCACCTTTAGTGAACTATGGATCCCGGTCCTTTTCTTTTACATACAATCTATAAACTGTTTACTGCTTTGTGTTTACTTTCTGCAAACTATTACTTCCTTCCATTAGATACGTTTAATCCTTTGTTTTCAGCAAAACCGGTGAGATTTACAACCTCATTGCAAGTTGGGGACAGAGTTCTGTGGTTGTGTTGTGCAGGTCTCCATGTTGCTACTAGCACCGGTAGTGCGCCCTGCCATCATTCAACTAGCTACACCTTTGGGGTGTTTCCTTGCTCCTACTGGATTGATAACCTTGGTTTCGTACTAAGGGAAAACTTGCTGATGTGCTCATCATACCTTCCTCTTGGGGTTCCCCAACGAGCTCGATATATTTTGGGCCATCAGCGGCCATGACATACATAGGAGCAGGTCCCACAAGGAACCATCGTGTCCGACAAGCAACCGCGACAGGCTTGAGAATCGCAGGAGGGCCACAGCAAGAGAGCTAACCCACCGCCTCCATTGCCGCCATTGCCACCTAGTAGCCATCATGGCGGAGGACGCGGTGGATCTCATAGATCGCGCCACAACTCCCCACCCCATGACGGCAAAGGGAAGCAGCCAGAGCCATACGACGCACGATCGCGGCTGGACAAGATCTAAGAAGCTCGGGAGCTCCCATACCTTGGGCTATGTTTTTTTGGACCAGTCATACGTGCCACATCCTACCCCAAGGGCCTCCGGATAGACAAGACCGTCAAGCCATAAAACATCACTACCAGGCGGGTAACGTGGTTGTAGGACTACGGCAAAGCGATCCACATTGCAGGGGGACCCCCAACGTCGCCATCAAGTACCTCCCACTTATGTTGACCGGCACCGCCCGGCACTGGATCAACGACTTACCGGAGAAATCAATATGCAATAGGTTGGACATGCATGCAGCATTCACCAAGAACTTCGAGGGTATGTACAAACGTCCTTGTACTGTTGGAGACCTACAGTGGTGTGTGCAAGGATGAAAAATTCCTACGCAGGAGTGCACGAACAAACTGCTATGGCCGCCTTCAATGATTGTCTGAAAAGGGCACTTTGCTCCGGCATACGTTGAAATGCAGGCAGGATAACAACAACCTCGACCTCAACGCAATGATTAAAATGGCTAGCGTTGCTGCTGCTGACGACGACGCGCGTGGATCGTTGCCGGCGATAGCAATCCCTACCCAGGCCAGAAAAAACAACAATAACAAGCGGAAGAATCCGCCCGAAGAGAAGCAAGTAGCCGACATGGTCGCCGCAACATTCACTGGCAGAGGCAATGGCGAACAGTGTGGACGTGGTCGGGGGGCTAGCAGTGGACATCAGAGGAGTGATACTACACCCTCAGCACCCCTCGTTCCACAGACGTACGAAGAGTACCGCAATATGCCGTGCTTCGTCCATCTCAACGCCAATGGCAAATCCACCCACACCAATTGCCAGTGCAAGTTTGTCAATAATCTCAAGGAGGATCTTGAGTTCGGCTACAAGCGAAGTCGGAAGAATAGACCCCACAGAAAGGGCAAAGGGAAGAAGAAGGAGGAAGATCCCAATGAATCAAGTGATATGGACGAGGACATAGACCCACAATCTTCCGACAAGGGAGAGGATAAAGGGAAAAATCCCTTCGAAAAGAAGGCTCCATGTTACCACACCTTCCTTGGTACTCCAACCATCTAGGCCTAGAAAACCTCTCCGAGGATACTGATGGCTACCCTCCCTCCGGTTCCCCAGTACGTCAGGTGGTCGGAAGTTCCAATTACTTAGGATAGGAAAGATCACCCAGAACTCATCCCAACAGAGAACCAGTATGCCATGGTCATCAACCCTTTGATTGACGACACAGAGTTCACCAAGTGCCTCGTAGACAGTGGAAGCAGCATCAACATCATGTACCCGGATACACTTCACAAGATGAACTTGACGGACACCCAGCTAAGGAAGAGCAACACCGTGTTCCATGGGGTTGTCCCTGGCCGACAAGCAAATTCCCTAGGCCACCCTTCCGGTCGCTTTTGGTGATGTAAACAATTACCGCCAAGAACACATGACCTTCAAAGTGGTGCCTTTCAAGAGCGTTTACCACGTCATATTCGGACGCGACATCTTCCAATCCTTCCTCGCGAGGCCATGCTTTGTCTACAACAAACTCAATATTCTTGGACCAAATGGCGTCATCACTGTTGAGGGAAGCTTCACGAAGGCAAGGGAGAGTGCGAGCTTAGCGAAGTCGCCTTCGCCGAAGCGGTCCTCTATAGTGAGGAATTCAAGGAGATCCAGAACCAGGTCGATGCCTCGGATATGCCGGATTTGAAGAAGCAGATCACTGCTGCTGAACCCGCCTTCAAGGCCACCATCAAGACCAAGCAGGTGTAGCTTGTCGAAGGTGATTCCTCCAAGACCACTGCCATTGGCACGGACCTGGATCCCAAATAGGAAAGTACGCTCGTTGAGTTCCTCCGTGAGAATAGGGACATCTTTGCGTGGCAACCTGCCGATATGAGAGGTGTACCTAGGGAACTTGCCGAGCACAGCTTGAATATTGATCCTAATGCCAAACTAGTGAAACAAACTCTACAACGCTTTGGTGATGAAAGACGAAGGGATATGGGCAAAGAAATAGCTAGGTTACGTAAGGCTAGCTTTATCCGAGAAGTTATTCACACCTGATGGGTGGAAAATCCTGTACTTGTCCCTAAAAAGGGAACCAATGAATTAAGAATGTGTGTTGATTACACTGGCTTGAAAAAAGCGTGTCCGAAGGATCCGTTTGCTTTGCCTCACATTTCTCGATGCCTATTCAGGATACCACCAGATCTGGATGTGAAAGTCGGACCAATTGGCCACTTCGTTCACCACACCCTACAACACGTATTGCTAAGTCACGATGCCCTTTGGGTTGAAAAACGCTGGTCCAACGTACCAGCAGACAATGCAACATTGCCTGCATGACCAAATAGGTCGCAATGTACATGCTTACATGGACGACATCGTGGTAATGTCAAAGAAATAAAATGATCTTATCACCGACTTGCAGGAAACCTTCGACAATCTCCAGAAATACAACATGATGCTGAACCCAAAGAAGTGCGTCTTCGGGGTACCATCCAGCAAACTGTTGGGCTTCATCGTTTCGCATCGCGAAATTGAGGTGAACTCGGTGAAAATCAAGGCCATCCTCGACATCAAACGCCCGACTTGCCTGAAGGACATACAAAGACTCACATGTTGCATTGCAGCAGTAAGCCGGTTCATCAGCCGACTTGGTGAGAAGGCTATGCCGCTCTACAAGTTGCTGAAGAAGGCGGACAAATTCACATAGACGGACAAAGCTGACGCAACGCTTCAGGAGTTGAAGAGAATACTCTCCTCCCCACCAATACTTGCGGCACCAGTAACAAGAGAGCCTATGTTAGTCTACATGGCAGTAACCAACCGAGCAATCATCATCGTCATCATGGTGGAGCGTCAGGAGCCAACGTACGAATTGTGAGTTCAGCGACCCGTTTACTATGTAAGAGAGGTCTTGACGGAATCCAAGCAGCGTTACCCGCACTACCAGAAGATAGCTTATGGTGTTTTCCTTGCTTCATGTAAGCGAAGGCATTATTTCTAGGAGCACCCCATCACAGTAGTGAGCAAAGCTCCGCTGTCCGACATCATCCACATCAGCGACGCTTCAGGGAGAGTGGCAAAGTGGGGCATTGAACTTGCCGCCTTTTACATCACCTACAAGCGATGCGACACTATCAAGTCACAAGTATTGGTGGATTTTCTTGCAGATTGGACAGAACTACCAGAAGACACTCCTATGCTAGAGTCAGAGTATTGGGTCATGCACTTTGACGGATCGAAGCTACTCAATAGCTGGAGGGTTGGTGTATTATTGCAATCACCAAGAGGAGAGAAGTTGCAGTACATCCTACACATCCACTTAAATGCTACGAATAACATGGCGGAATATGAGGCCCTCATTCACGTACTTCGCGTAGCCACGGATATTGGCATCAAGCGCATAGTTTGCTATGGAGATTCCGACTTGGTTGCCCAGCAAGTAGTTGGCACCTGGAACACGCAGAACCCTATGATGGCTGCATATCGAGACGAAGTAGACGAAATAGCCAAGTGCTTCGACGACTAGGAAGTCAAGTACAGCAAAAGGGAGGATAATGAGGCAGCAGATCTGCTGTCAAAGCTTCGATCAGCTTGCCGACCAATTCCGCCAGGAGTTTTCCTGGTGCATTTATGGACTCCATCCGTGAAAGGAGCGGACCCCGACGACCCGGATAGGGTGGACTCATTTGTTAACGCAATAACAGTGACCTCTCCGGCTTGGACGAAGCCGTTCATAGATTATCTACAAGACGAAACTTTGCCCACCAAAAAAGTCGAAAGCCGACAAATAGTACGCAGAGCAAAAGGCTACGTCATCATTGACGGCCAGCTATACAAGAGAAGTACCACATGAGTTTTCCTACGATGCGTCTCCCATCAGGAAGGTATTGAAATCCTTATAGAAACACATCTCGTAGATTGCGGGCATCACACCGCTCCCCGATCGTTGGTGGCCAAGGCCTTCCGACAAGGATTCTACTGGATAACTGCCAAGGCGGACGCCGACAAGTTGGTACAAACTTTCCTTGGGTGTCAGTTTTATGCGAGACAACCAAATGTTCCAGCTGAAGAATTGCGAAAATACCAATAACTTGGCCGTTTGTAGTCTAGGGGATGGACATGGTGGGACCTTTGCAGACAACACCCTGTGGATTCACACACTTGCTAGTAATAGTGGACAAATTCACAAAATGGATTGAAGCTAAACCCATTAGAAAGCTTGATGGGGCAACAACCCTAAAGTTTGTCCGGGATCTAGTGGTGAGATTTGGTCTCCCACATAGCATCATCACCGACAATGGCAGAAACTATCTCTCGGAGAAGTTGAGGAGTACTGTCATGAGAAAGGCATCCGCCTTGACCTAGCATCTGTGGCACATCCACAGTCAAATGGGCAAGTTGAAAGGGCCAATGGACTAATTCTGCATGGAATCAAGCCACTCTTAGAGGCACCGTTACATAGGGAAGCTGGAGCCTGGGCGGAGGAACTACCATCTGTCTTGTGGAGTTTAAGAACAACACCCAACATATCCACTAGCTTGACTCCTTTTTTCATGGTTTATGGAGCATAAGCAGTTCTCCCATCCGACATCCACCATGATGCACCAAGAGTTTCCACCTACAAGGAGGATGACGTGTTGGGAATATGCCCTTGAGGCAATCATGTATGATCTTATTTCCAATGTATTCATAAAGTTATTGTCCATGTATGAACTACTGATATGTATCATTGGATATGTGATTCGATTGTGGAACTATATATTCATGTTGTTTATAGTAATTGTCCTTGGTCGTTGAGGTTGTGCGGGACACACAACTGAGAATAGTGTGAAAGTCGGCTGATGACTTGGTTCCACTTGTCATGTGCATAGAGATGCTATTCCGACTTACACGGATTCGGCTAAAGATTTTGGCGAGTCCGACTGACCCATATTTAGGTACAACAAACAAGTTGTCATTTGTATGTCTCAATCAATGTAATCCTTGGACCTGAGGTTATTGCACAATCCGAGTTGAGGATCACTGACTTAGGTTCTGTCCGACGCTGTTCCGTCACTAGGCAATTATAAAGGCAGAGTTCGGGTCGACTGAGAATCAAGCTGCATGATGTGAATAACCAAGATGGGATTTTGCCCCTCCGACTAGGGAGATATTCTCTGGGCCCTCTCGGAAGATATGATTCGGAAAGCATGGCCATGCGCAACTCGGTTAAACATTAACCGAGGTGATTAACTAAGAGTTAGTCAGATGAATCACTTACCTCAGATCGAGAAATAGATTCGAACTATTTAAGGGATGACGATTATTCACCTATAGTTTGACAACATTTATCGTGAGGCAAAAGGGACTCAGACGAAAGTCGCATTGGAAGGTATGTCGTCATGACTCTTTGGTACTTGGGAGTCGGCACGTTCTGCTAGGAGCTACTACCGACTGATCGGTCACGAGTGAGACTCAGATCGTGTCCGGGTCACCATGAGCCTAAGGGGTCACACACTTAAGAGCGGGAGCATATTTGGGTTGGACCCAAAAAGGAAATGGACTAAGTCAGCTAGTTGGACTTGCAGTGACTAATATAGGCCTTTTAGTGAATGGGCCACAAGTGAGTGGAGCCCACTTTCACTCCCTATATAAGCTGGGGCGCAAGTGCTTAGAGCGCACGGTTAGGTCACTCCATGTGTTGGAAACCCTAGCTCCATTCTAGTCCTGCCGCCACCGTACCGGACCTAGCAGTCCACCGTCGGTGCTCCTCCTCGTACATGTGGATACTGGCGGAGGTGCTGTATGTTCAGCACTTCAACGGTTGTGGATCGGAACGGATCATGAAGACTGCACTGCATCAAGCGACGTGCTACATCGATTCTGCAACCGCACGTCTAGTGGTAATTCTCGTGGCATACTACCTCTGCTAGATCTTGGGATCACCGCGTAGGGAAAAAGTTTTGTTTATCTTTGCGTGGCCCAACAGTGGTATCAGAGCGATAGCTTTTGGTTTTAGGCCCGAGGTCATGCATATGTGATATGCTGTTGGTGTTAGATAGGATCTAATTGCAGTTTTGGTGGTCGATCTATGAGATAGATTGGTTTTGTATGAAGTTGATTGGATCAACTGTACTCGGGAAATAGATGATCTGGTTTCCGTGATCTAACTGCTAAGGTCGTGGAACGACATACCCCTACCGGTCGGCTTCCACCATCAGGGTAGATTGTGAGACATAAATCCGGATGCGGTGATTGAAGATCAAAGAGTTTGGTCGAATCAAAGTCTGGATCAGATTTGGATAAAATTATTTTATCCGATGAAGAAATCCATATCCGGAATGCAGATGAGATCTGCGTTTTTGGAAAAATCGTCGGGCGCTGCACGCACCTGCGAGGGGCGCTGCCCCTTCGAACCCCGCTCGCTATCCGGCTAGCGGGACCACCGGCTTCGCCCTGTCGTAGCGCCTTAGATGTTGTTGCGAGTTTTCACACGCCAGTAGATATCGTATCTATGCTTAACTTGTTTTTGCAGAATGATGTTGTGAATGGTATGGCTTATGTGCATGTGATGTGTGTAATCTATACGTGATCCGCGTATCACGGTTTTGTCAGCCGGCTGGAGCCTAGGTGCTGTCATTTTATTGTATAACGACTCACGTGTCGGATTCTCTATGTAATTTACATTACTAGCTAGTGTAGCTGTTTGGAGAACCCGGATGGCATGCAAGTCGATGTACAAGTCGGCTACATGGAGTAAGACGGCACGTGCCAAGAGTTGACACGAGTCGGATTACAGGCTTTGTGGAGATGGAGATCTCCATGAAGAGAGCCATACCATTTCACATTATAATTGCTTTATTTTGTCTTATTGTTATGTCTCTGTTTTACCTATATTAGATAGTTGGTAGAAAGTAATCCCTCAAAGAAGGTCTAGTTGGTTTCCCCGCTAGTGCTGCACCATCACAAGTCGGGCATTTTTGGTAGTGGGCTCATAAAATTGAGGTGCTATCAATTCTTTTCGACTAGGTTGGTTCGAGTCGGACTCTTACAGTGGAAGCACTTGGTAATCTAGACGGGTCTATCACAACGGTTGTGGGACTCGGGGAAAAGTCGGATGGGAGCCAGGGCATGTGATGCCACCCATCCAACATGAGTCATATGAGATGCGATTGACAAGGAGTTGTCTACCTAGATCACTTGACGGCTAGTGGTGATGCTAAAGCTCACTAGTCGACTTGCTTATTTAGGGTCCTGAATCACTAAGTAACCATCGGGGGGGTGTTGGTTCTAGTGGGAGCATAAATATTAAAGTGTTTAATATGCTTGCTCTTTTATGGATACATGTCTTAAGTGTTTTGCATATTTTTCTGTTGTAGATCAATGGCACCTAGCAGTCTCCCTCAGATTTCCAGTTTTGCTTTGAGAACCATCTTAGAGAAAGATAAGCTAAATGGAACTAACTTCACCAACTGGTAATCTGAGAATTGTTCTCAAGCAAGAAAAAAGGGACCATGTCCTAGACAACCCACTTCCAGATGAGCCGAATGAGAATGCGACTGTTGCAGCCACCAATGCCTACCATCGGATTTGTGATGAATCCACGAAGATTAGCTATCTTATTTTTGCTCACATGGAACCGGACTTGCAGCAGCAGTTCGAGAATGTTGAGGCCTATGATATGATCGATAGCCTCAAAAGTATATTCTAGGCTTAGGCAAAGACTGAGAGGTATCAGGTCTCTCAGGCTTTGTTGAGTTGCAAGCTTAAGGATGGCGATCCACTGAGTTCGCATGTCATCAGATGGTTGGTTACGTCCAGTCTCTGGAAAGGCTGGGCTACCCCATTAGTGAAGAGTTCGCTACAGACATTGATGAGAATATATACATGGATTATGATGATTCTGGCTGCCTGAACTGGAAGGAAATATTGAGTCAAATCAATAATGACTATCAGGTGAATTTATTCCTAATTGAACCTGATGTTTTATTTAATGAGAACTTTATACTACCTAAGTCTATGCATCTTTGTACGATCAGGTTTATTGATAACACAAGCATTGCGCGAGGAGGAGGAGAGTCGCAGCAAGAAGGACAAGCGCTGATTTCCAATATCAACAAGTGCGCGAGGGAGGAGCGGGAGGCCGGCGCACTAGGACGCAATGAGGAAATCACGTATGAGCAAGAGAGAGAGATGGCGCACCAAGAATTACATGTTTGAGGTGTTCCACGACGTTTGGACTGCGTGCCAATAAGGCCGAACCCATATATGGGTTGGTATGTATCAGTTTGAGTCGAACCGAGTCAGTTTGGGCCAAGTTATGGCTGTTTTTAGGCCCGTTTAGAGGGGAGGACGCCCCAGCCCTCATATAAACCTCTGTAGCCGTCACATGTTAGGTTTTAAGACCACGTTAAAATATTTTGGAGTTGTTTCTTTCATAGAACCTCTGGAATTACCCTGTATTCGAATCTGCCAACTATAATTGAGTGTGATCTGTTGTTCCATTGGGAATTAGTAGATTGCATACTACTGTTCGTGGTCACGGCTGCGTGCGCAAGAGTGTGGTGTTGTGAATATCCTACAAGGTTGGAGAGCTGTTGCATTGGCATCAGGGATCGAGCGGGAGAGATCATAGCTACGCACTAGTTATCTATCATCCACCATCACCATCGACAAGAGCTTGCTGAGAAGATCGGGCCACCCCATATCATCTTGGTATCAGAGCGTTGCGTTTACTCGGTGAGCAATATCATCTTGGTATCAGATTTCCTCATTGCCTCGGTAAGCAATCCACAATCCATCCATAGATTAGAGAGTGTTTTTCATCCTATACAGAAAAAGCCCCACAAAAAGAGTTGCCATAGCCTAGATTACATCGTATTCGAGTAATAGTTGTTGGTCGAGTTCCTTTATTAGATTAGATCTAGATCTGTTCTTCGTAGATTTGTTTTCTAGTGTTCTAGTTGTTTTCCACCATCCTTTTCCGCTACCATCAAGTTAGATCCGATCCAAGTAAAGAGTCTTAGTTGTGTACTACTTGGCGAGTAGAAAAAAAAAGTCGGCTCGCTGCCTCACGCCTGACCACAGACAAGTCTGTGCTCCAGCGTGACCAAAAAAAAAATTCCGAAAAAAAAATCGAGCCGTCACCTTACCACAGACCAGTCTGTGCTAGTGCGAGAAAAAAAAAATTTCTGCCACCATCCTGCCGTGGCAGGATTTTAGGCCGTTTTTCTGCCGTGGTAGAGACCAATTCTTAGGTCAAATTTTTTTCTTTTTTTGTTTACTTTTTTTACTGAGTCCACATAGCGTACCTATCCTTGTGAGCCTTAGTAAGCCTTTCTTTGTGTCTATAACTATCCTACGAGACTAGCGTGCTTAGTGCTCTACGGGCTGCTCAGTTAGCAATCTTGTGCCCGTTTCGTTGAGACATTGCTAGCGTCTCCTTGTGCATTGCAAGACGAGCATTCCTCCGACATACCTTACTTTTTTGAGCTCATTTTCATAGTTGCAATTGCCCCTTTTATCTCCACCGTGTGTGTTTCCGTGGGTCTTTATCATACGATCAGCACTAGGACTTGTTTGCGGTGTAGATAGGATACCATACCTATAGCTCCACCATAAATAACCTGTGTGCCCTGTGACCGTTCTCTATACCTTTGATATTCACTTCATCATATCAGTGCATCAGTTTTTGATTTCGTTTGGTAGATCATCTCTATTCACTTTGGAACGGTAAGATCTCCTTTCTTATTAGTTGTGAGTGAGTTGTGAGAGTTTCCACCATACTGATTTTGAATTGTGCACTAATTTACTAATCATGTCTTCTAGTAGTGTTGATGTGATGCAGAAAATGGAGGCAGGTGATGTTACAAATAATGTGGAGACGTATAGTTACAAATTCATCGACAATTGGCGTTGTAGTGGAACTTTTTGGAAGGAAGAACGCGGTATTTTTGATTGTGATGGTCTTTTCCACCATAGTGTGATGATTGGTGAGGGATGTGCTTCCATTACCATTGATAGTAACTCTACTATTAATTTGATCAGCGTTGAAGTTGTACAAAAGTTGCAGCTACCCACATGTGCCCGTGCGGTGCCATATCTCTTGCATTCATCATATGGCACATTGCTGATTTCACACACCGCTGATGTTCCTATGACTTTTAAAGAGCATACTGAGATTGTGCGCTGTGATGTATCTCCTATACCACTTGATTCTTGTCACATACTATTGGGAGAACCTTGGAGCAGAAGGTTTGACGCTCAAATATGTCCTGTTGTTGGAAGGATTTCTTTCAAATGGAACATGAAGAGGCGTGTTATGCTCAGGATTTCAGCCGACAAATTTCATGAGTATCATCTTCTTCGCAAGGAGAGGACAAAAGAGTTCAGTTTGTCTGCTAAGTACAAGGTCATGATGAATGGTGACAATTCTATTATTTGTCATCTTGAACACGGTGTGCATTACAACCCATGTGAGAATGAGAGCCACATAGCCAAGCTGAGTGAGAGTGTTATCAAAAGTGAGCTGTGTGATTCCACTAAACGTGAGGTTGAGAGCATCCATTCTAATAGTATGAGAGAAAAATAAAACATCAGTGCAGTAGATGCTAATACATGTGAGGATATTTCTACTAATGTAATCATCTCTACTCCTGGTATTGTTTCTTGTGCTATGCAGGTTGCTTTTGAAGGAAGGGAGCCGCCTATTTTACAACCTGCATCACACAATCTGGTATTGTTACTTGAGGAGGATGTCGTAGTACCTACTACAGCTGAGAAGTTTGTTAATGACATTGGTACTGATTTGGAGCTTCAGCCAACATGTGCGACATATTGTGAGTCTATTCCTTTACTGAAGCCTCCTTGTGATTTTCCTTGCACTACTGTTTCAGCACCATGTGATAGTTTACCAAATTCAAATTTTGATCATGTGGTACTGATAACACATAAGGAAATACTTGCTCGAATACCACCTGCTGATATTGTGTATTCCATCATGCTAAATGAACCTATGAGTATGAGTTGTGCTATGGATAAGATTTCTGAAATTTCATTTCTGAATTCTAGCACATATTCTCCTTGTTTCACTTTCAATCTGATTGGTGAATATAGCATGCATGAAAATTTTCTTGTGGATCACATATGCATTACTTGTGATAGAATCGCTGAACTGAAACATGCTATTTTCAGCCATACATGTTGTGTGTCGACGATTTTGTGTTGTGAGATATATGCTAAAATTTGTGATAATATGAAACTAAAGTCAGGTCTAGTTGATATAATGCAGCCAACACAAGTAATTTTACCTATGTTGGATCGTTGTAATCTTGCTAGAATAGAACCCTAGTTTTCATATTCATTGTGTTTATCCCAAAATTCGTTGTCTAGTTGTGCTAATGCTTTATACTTCACTTATATTTGCAAATTGAGTTGCATTTTACATACTGGACAACATGATCATGTTCATAATAATCAGAGTAGCGCAGTTGAAGCATGGCATGATTCAATTTGGTTTTCAGACATATTGAATTGGTTTGATCTTGTTCAGAAATTTGATCATAGATCTTGTTTAACTGAATTTAATATTGAAGAACATGACTATCTATTTAGTTGTTGTTTACCATGATCATGATTCTTTGTACTCCACTTATACCTGCAATTTAAGTTGCTTGATGTATACTGGACATACTTTTCATATGAACAACAATAATACAACATCTTATATATACATATACTTTGCGTACACGTTGTTCTTTTTGTTTCTCCCACTTTCAGCTTATCCAAAGCCGAGGACGGCTTTTCATGAAGAAAGGGAGGATGATGAGGATATATACATGGATTATGATGATTCTGGCTGCATGAACTGGAAGGAAATATTGAGTCAAATCAATAATGACTATCAGGTGAATTTATTCCTATTTGAACCTGATGTTTTATTTAATGAGAACTTTATACTACCTAAGTCTATGCATCTTTGTATGATCAGGTTTATTGATAACACAAGCGTTGCGCGAGGAGGAGGAGAGTTGCAGCAAGAAGGACAAGCGCTAATTTCCAATATCAACAAGTGCGCGAAGGAGGAGCGGGAGGCAGGTGCACTAGGACGCAGTGAGGAAATCACGTATGAGCAAGAGAGAGAGATGGTGCACCAAGAATTACATGTTTGAGGTGTTCCACGATGTTTGGACTGCGTTCCAATAAGGCCGAACCCATATATGGGTCGGTATGTATCACTTTGAGTCGAACCGAGTCAGTTTAGGCCAAGTTATGGCTGTTTTTAGGCCCGTTTAGAGGGGAGGACGCGCCAGCCCTCATATAAACCTCCATAGCCGTCACAAGTTAGGTTTTAAGACCACGTTAAAATATTTTGGAGTTGTTTCTTTCATAGAACCTCTGGAATTACCCTGTGTTCGAATCTACCAACTATAATTGAGTGTGATCTGTTGTTCCATTGGGAATTAGTAGATTGCATACTACCGTTCGTGGTCACGGCTGCGTGCGCAAGAGTGTGGTGTTGTGAAAATCCTACAAGGTTCGAGAGCTGTTGCATTGGCATCAGGGATCGAGTGGGAGAGATCATAGCTACGCACTAGTTATCTATCATCCACCATCACCATCGACAAGAGCTTGCTGAGAAGATCGGGCCACCCCATATCAGACATAATTATGAACTCTCTTCCTAGTGCGTATGGTTAGTTCATATCAAACTACCACATGCATGGTAAGGATAAGAAGCCCACTGAATTACATGGGATGCTCAAGCAGGCTGAGGCGGATCTCAAGAAAGGCGCCAGTCAAGTGTTGATGCTGCAGAATAAGGCTAAGTTCAAGAAGAGTTCTTGGACTAAGAAGAAGAAGGAAAAGTCGCGAGGTAAGGATGAGGACCCGGTCCAAAGCGCTTCCTCCGGGACTAAGCCATCTCCTGCAGCCTCGGATGAATCACTTACCTCAGATCGAGAAAGAGATTCAAATTATTTAAGGGATGACGATTATTCGCCTATAGTTTGACAAGGTTTATCGTGAGGCAAAAGGGACTCAGACGAAAGTCGCATTGGAAGGTATGTCGTCATGACTATTTCGTACTTGGGAGTTGGCACGTTCTACTAGGAGCCGCTACCGACTGATCAGTCACGAGTGAGACTCGGATTGTGTCTGGGTCACCATGAGCCTGTCGGGTCACACACTTAAGAGCGGTAGCATATTTGGGTTAGACCTAAAAAGGAAATGGACTGAGTCAGTGAGTTGGACTCGCAGTGACTAATATAGTCCTTTTAGTGAATGGGCCACAAGTGAGTGGAGCCCACTTTCACTCCCTATATAAGCTCGGGCGCAAGTGCTTAGAGCACACGGTTAGGTCACTCCATGTGTTGGAAACCCTAGCTCCAGTCCAGTTCTGTCACCGCTGTACCGGACCTAGCAGTCCACCGCTGGCGCTCCTCCTCGTACGTGTGGATACTGGAGGAGGTGCTGTACTATCAGCACTTTGACGACCGTGGATCATAACGGATCGTGAGGACTGCACTGCATCAAGCAACGTGCTACATCGATTCCACAACTGCGCGTCTAGTGGTAATTCTCGTGGCCTACTACCTCTGCTAGATCTTGGGATCACTGCGTAGGGAAAAGTTTTGTTTATCTCTGCATGGTCCAACATGACGCTGAAGAATCTAGGCGACTATCTATGGACCTACTTGAAGAAGAGCACGTGCTGGCATGCCAGAGATTTGCCGTCTACCAGCAGAAGCTACGCGGCTACCATAGTCTCCGTTTAAAGCATCGCTCGTTAAAAGAAGGGGATCTGGTCCTTAGACTCCAGCAGGAGAAATCACACAAACTATCCCCGCCTTGGGAAGGACCGTTTGTCATAAGCAAAGAATTGCTCAATGGTTCCTATTACCTTGCTGATATCCACGAGTTGAAAGATAGGACAAAAAATCGCAAGCGCAAGCAATGTGACTCTGATGATGATTACCCGAAGACAGATCGGCCATGGAACATAGCACAACAATGTCCCATCTACACTTACCACATTTAAATTATGTAATAAGTTTCTTATATGATCAATGAAACAAAGCTTTTGGTTCACTCATGTTCTCTGAGTCTTTTACCTCCTTTAGTTTTTCATTTTTGGATCATATAAACCCTTTATGCGCAAGGTTGCATTTGCCCTTGTGAAAATTCCGCCTACGGGCGTTAGCTTAAGTTTTCTGGTCTACACGTTTTCTGAAGTTCTTATGTGGATTCCAGAGTAGTGACTTTTTGGCACTCAAAGCCGGCGATTTTGTTCCTCAGTTCTGGACGGTGCTATTAAGCATCATCGCCTAAGAGCATAGTTCTGTGCTGCGAGTCTTCTGTCTCATGAAAGGTCAAGCATACGAACCAGAATAATGGATAAGCCATCACTTTCTTAAAAAATATATACACATGCTAGAAACAGATAAGTTGCAGGAAACTTGAGTACAAGTTTGTTCCACCTTAGACAAGCATAAGTTTTTTCCGCATACATTCCGTAGAGATACATTTAATACATACATTGTATTTTATGGCTCATCTGCAGGGGGCTTCGTGGTGGCATCATCCGGAGAGCCAGGCCAGGAGAGCTCATCAAACTCTGAAGGAGAAGGGTTAGACTCAGAAGAAGCCATGTTGTCATCCAGGATCTCGGCAGGCATGAAGACATCAGCCTTGACCATCTTGGCAACCCTGGTATAGAAGCCGGCGAGAGAGTTCCAAATAGCATCGCTATCAATCTCTTGTCCTTCCTCGTCTAGCTTGGGCATACCGGAGGTCACTAGGTCGATGTCGGCATTGTCATCGTGTGCCTTGACCAAGGATAGGGTCATCCTAGCACCAACCCGGATACAAGAGGCTTTCCAGACCAAGGATAGGCCAGGAGTGTGATCATGCATTCCTTGGTATTCGGAGCACCCTCACCTAAGTTGGCTAAGCCAATGGGAGCTGTGGTTTGCACAAGCATACAAGGACCATGAGTATACATAAGAAAAAATGGTTATCCAACTTACAGAAAAAAAGACCAAGATGGAGAAAGGTTACCGAAGATGCTCGTTTCCACTTGCATGCATATCTCCGCCAAGTCATCACGCTCCTTCTGGACGGACTTGAACATCTCAAGACCCCTAGCATTCTGCTCTTTGGCAGCTTGGTTCTGGTCTTTGAGCTGTGCAATCTCGTCCTTCAGGTGCTGCATCTCGGCGTCAGCAGACTCTTGCATGGCCTTCATTGTTGGATCATGGCCCTTGACAGCCTCGGCCAGGTCATTCTTTAGAATCTTGTTTTCATCATCGAGCTCCTGGATATGCTTGGATTGCTCGACAATGCTCTTGGCCTTAGAAATTGCTTCTATAAGACAGAAATCAGAAAGTGCTATCAGAAGACGGAAGAAATGACTCAATGAGAAAGCAAAGAGCTTCGTAGGAAATAGACTCTAGCTATTTTTGAGCTATTCCTTTAGGAATTTGGTTTTACCCTGTTCAAGGTCCATCTCCTTCTGAAGAGCAGCAAATCTCTCATTGGTGGCTATCCTCCGTTTATTCTCGTTATGCACCAAGATATAAACATGCTTAGTTTCTCTAGAGCATCTAGTTGGAATTATTCAGTTTAAACCAAATGCTCGGGGGCTACAGTACATGATTTGACTAACTCCTTCGCGAAGCTAAAAAGTTTGAGTGGACGAAAGAAGAACACGAAGCATTCGAAGACCTCTAGCGTCTATTATCCACTTCGCCGGTGTTGGTAACACCTAGAGAGAAGGAGCCCCTATTGCTATCCATCTCTACCACCAACCAGGTGGTTAGTACTGTGCTCGTAGTGGAATGAGCCGAAGAAAACAAAGTCCACGGGGTGCAACGTCCAGTCTACTACCCCAGCGAGGTGCTCACACCAACAAAACAGTAGTACCTGCACTATCAGAAGCTGGAATACGACGTCTTCATGATAGCTCGGAGACTACGCCACTACTTCCTGGAGCACCCCATCATTGTGGTGAACGATGCTCCACTAGGGCACATCCTGAACAATCCTGATGCCACCGGACATCACATACGAGACATCACATACGAGAAGCGAGATGCGATCAAATCGCAAGTACTTACGGACATACTCGTTCACTGGATGGAAAACCTGCTCCCCGACACGCCAGACATGTCCTGCCTATGGACAATGCACTTCGCTGGATCAAAACGTTGAGAAGGAGCCGGTGCGCCTGACATAGCCACAAGGTGACATGATGAGGTCCAAAAGTACTCTACTAGCGTAAAAGGAGCACGTTGGTGCGCTCCTCAAACAACTCGCTGATGTCTTCGGCTGGCGGATCAACCGCCTGATAATTGGGCACCATATTCCACACCATCCCCTCCGGTGGGGGTGGCTATGCCGTAGCAACAACAACAAAATCCAAATTGGGTCGATGCAGGCGCACAAGCGCCAGTGAAGCCTTGGCACCCGCGACTAATTGCTGAAGCACGCACTCGCGAACTGCGATGGCATCCTAGAACTTCTTCAATAAAGCTAACAAGCTTGAAGGCACCGTGTCCAAGGGGAACATTGCCCAAAAGATGTGCTTCAAACATGACTGCGCCTTCTTCAAATAAAGCAGCACCTACGACACACGATCCTGCAACGTTTCCAACGCGACTGTGCGATCCCGATCAACCCAAAAGTACCCGCTAGCTTCCAGCTGCTCCTGGGTCAAGCAGTTTAGCCGAATGGCGACTCGGTCTCTCTCTTCCTGCGGAAGGCGAGTACTAACAACTACACAAAGCATTAAAAAGCATACGGGCAAATCACCGCCACAAGTGGCTAGAAAAGGAGAAGAAGCTAGGGCAACTAACACTTCAATTTCTCATTCAGTTGAGCCACCTTGCCCAGAAGATATTTCTTACAGTCAATGGCTTTTTCGGCCTTCAACTTCGACACGACGGAGCTACCACAGATCATGGGCATCTCTCGCTCCAAGTGTTTTATGCAATCATGCAATCGAGACAACAACAACAATTCCTCCACCTTTGAACGTGGTTGTGCCACAAGTTCATCGGTGGAAGGTGTGTCAGGTGGATAACTCGAAGGACCCTATCCAAGCAGAGGAACAGACATATAAGACCAACCATTCAAAATAACACCAATAATAAAAGCATCGAGTTTAGCAAGTTTCAAAGGGGGGACCCCCACAAGCACAACGTAGGTCAAAGAAGTCTCGAGAAGCTAGAATATTACAAAAGGATGACAAAGGGATAACCTATAGCTACGCATTGGTACTCGGGGGCTTCCTCGAGTTAGTGGCAGCCTCCAACGCTGTAGCCTTCTCGGTTACAGCCTCTGATGCAGTGGTCTTTGCCGTCTTCGACCGCTTCAGCTCTGCCGAGTACTTTGCGAGTGTCTCAATGATCCGAGGCCCATATTTGTGACAACGAGAAGCAAAGGGAGCAAAAACTACCTGCTGGACATCTGCATTAACCAACATCGCGGTGGAGACCTTGCCAGGGTTCAGATTAACACCATGGGCTTGCGCCATCGCAAGTCCTATGGTAGCTCCGACCGTCCTTTGCGCATTCTTGAACTCCATGGGAACGCCTCCGGCGAAGGACTCCACCAATCCATCAAGATCTTCAATAAGCTTGGCCTTGGGGACCATCTCCTCTCGAAGACGCCCAAGCATACCCTTGGCCTTTTGAAGGGAATCCCTGATAGAGGCGTCGCGGTCTTCGACTACAGCTATACCACCGGCCAAAGCATTCTGGCGAGCTAGAGCTTGAGTGTCGAAGCTCACACCAACAGCATCTGCAGAACACACAGATGCACACAACCAAACAAAGGAAAATGTAGAACAAAGCAACGACGCAACATCACACCTGAGAGTGCCTTAGCAACAGAGAGAAGCTGATCCACGAACACCTTCTCCCTGTCGGCTGCAGCGGCAAGTAGGTTCTCCTCGCGCTTCTTCGACTCCTGGACGAAGCGTTCAAGGGCTTCCAGTGGCTCGTCACGTTTCTTCTCTGCTGCGGCAAGACCCTTCTAGAGGGAATTGATACGATGGAGAAGCTCATTGTTCTCACCTACAAAGGATGATATAAAAACTCAAGCTTGATGATTTTCTGTGCCAACAGTATAGAGATAAAGGGTGCAAGTTCACCTTCGAACGCGCGATGCTGGGTCTCCAGCAAGGCATGCCGACGGCCCAACGATGTAATCTGTTCGGTGAGGCGAATAGATTCCTTCAGGATAGGCTGCAAAAAGAGAAGCATTAGCACTAACCTAATTTTGACTGACATAGTCAATAAAACCTACATGCTCCTCCAGGGACTCTGAAGTCTCCTTCTGCGTAGACATCCGGGCATCCATCTGGTGCCCCCCGTGTGGGGGGAACTCAAAGAATTGGCACCGGAGGTGGCTGCCACCTAGGGAGAATGCGACCGCTCTGCCACATCCTTATCTTTGGAGTTCGCGACTCCATTCTCCTTCACGAAGCGGCAATCATCGGACAATGATGATGTAGTTTTGCTACAAAAAAACATACAAACCAACTTCAGAGGAAAAGATTTCAGGACATAAGGTCAAACTAGCAGAAGAACAAAACTTACCAGTCGAAGTCTTGGAGGTCAAAATGAAGGGGATCCGCAGCAGAAAACAAAAAAATTTTCCTACGATGCAACCCCAAAACTGCCTAAGATCTATCTATGTAGTAATGTAGTAATGCCCAATGCGTAGAGAATACATACCCTTGTAGACCGTACGCGGTTAACGTTCCGCGGGGAACGTGGTTGAAGTAGTCGTACTCGTAGCTGACCTCAAGGTCGCGAAGCTCCTCACAGGTCACCCCTTGCTCCTTCTTCATCTTCATCATGTAGCAGCTCCAGCTCATGACATTTAAGTGCCCCAAGTGTTGCGCCTCGTGTCTTCGTACACATCCGGTGCACGATGAGACCTCCGGCTCCCCGATCCCACTGGGAGTACAGAAGTTGATATCCAGCTAGGAATCCCTGCAGCGCAACAACGTACTGCAGGTTTGCCTCGATCGCACAGCCCAGACTTGGGGCTATGGTCACAAGGGCTAGAGAGAGAGGGAAGGAGGAAGTCAACCAAAGGACTTCTCAAAATATTGGTGTGTTTAATCCCACCCATGGGCACCCCTTTATATAGGCGGAGGGGGTGTGCCCTCCCCATTAGGTTAGCCATGTGGGACAATTGGTAGTCAGGAAATAAAGGGGAAAAACATCCCAGCCGAATGGGCCAGCTGGAACCAGCCCAAAAAGGCAAACAACAGGCCAGGGAATAGCAGCCTGGGAGGAGGGGTGGCCGGGTGGGCCTTGGCACGGCCCACCTCGCGCCTGCTAGCCTCCCGCCCGCGGCGGCAGCGAGCGGTGCCCCGAGACGGACCGGCGTGCGCCCAAATGCTGGTCTGGACCCCGCCTAGATCTCGCCTGCCCGGGTGGCCGCCTGCCCCGCCGGCCCGGCTAGCTGGCCGGCTCCCCCACGAGCCCCGCATGGGCCGAGGTCAAGCCAGACCGGCTGCCGCGGCTGGTAGCTGGCGCCTGCCCTGTGCGGTGCGGAGTATCTGCCGCCCACATGGGCTGGGCTATTTCCTTTTCCCTTTTTTTTCCTCTAGCTTTTCTTCTAGGCTATTTCGCTTAGGGGATTTGGCCTAATATAAAAGTGGCATTTATAAATCTTAATATAAATATTATTTAGAATATATTAATTCACAATTAACATATAATAAATATATATTTAAATTCCCATTTATCCGAAAACACTTTTCCGGTCTTTTCCTTTATTGTTTCTCCGAACAATTTTGGATCTCTCTGCGAATAATTTGCGGCTTTATCTTTCTCTACTGTGATTCCGTCTTATGAATGATCGCTCTCATCGTATCCTTAAGTGTATCCTCTCACGGCTCGGGAATGCTCTAGACATGATCTAAATCAATGATCAACAGAGGGACCAGGGATATCCATGTGACCCCTATGCATTCCTGATGACAATGTCGTTTGAACCGCTAAATGTGGCATCCAATTCCTTTTGTTTCTCGGTACGACTTGTCCGAGATCTGATCATCGGTATCACATACCTTGTTCAATCTCGTTCACAACAAGTTATGTTTTCTTGTTACCGTGATATTACATCCCCGTGATCGAGTCACATGTTGCAAAATTTATGGATGTAATCTCACCAAGCCGGCCGTATGTATCTTTACCCGTCATGTGGGTGAACTAATCTCGGTCTTGCAGTCACATGTCATCTAATGTTCCTTTGGAATACCCAACGTACACCTTTATAACCACTTTATTACCATGTGGCGCTTGATGCAGTCTAAGCAGCCTCAGGAAAAGTGAGTAATATGAGCTCACGGTCTAAGGAAAAGGAGTCTAGGTATAACTGTTGCAACAATGAACTATATGACTTGATCGTGTTGCAATCCTTCGAGGATTGTCCAATCACATCATTCTCCAATGATATGATCCCGTTGTCAATTGGCATAAATGCCCATGATCTTGAAACCCAGATCATCCTCATGACCAACAAACTAGTATGAATAGAGGTTACTAGGGACTTTGTTGTTTCATACCACACCTGTACCAATGTTTCTACTTGGCACAGTTATAGCACAATATGAAACTATTATAAACTAATTGAGATATGACAATAAAAACCTATTTATTATTTGCCTCTAGGGCATATCTCCTTCACGAAAGAGTCCTCAGATGCCTCCTTTGGTGTCCTCAACTTCTTCCATGGAGGACGAGGCACTGCGTGCACAAGTACCGGGGGATTGGATCCTCCACCTCATGAGTTGAAGGGCCATCCGGCGCCACCGGCGAAGAAGCGCCCAAATCCTTGCTTTGGGAGCATTTGTGAGTTCCATTCTCGTTGTACCCGAGGGCTTCCTGCTCTTCAGCGATGGGGACGGTGGAGCCCGACTTGTCCTCCTCCTCCGCTTCGCAAGGTATTACTCCGTCCGGATGGGGGGGGAAGAACAGTAGCCACTTTCCAGTCCTAGCACAAGAGGAAGTGTTAGTATAAAGAAAACCTAGCAAGCAATCGAAAACAAGAAGAGATAAAAAGAAAGCTACCTCAGGCAGAGGACGACTCGCGAAGAGTGGAGGCACGGCTGAGTCACCAGGGAGTTTGTCCTTAGCTATGAACTTGGTCAGCATCTGAAACCTCCTGTCTACTTCACCCGAAGAAATATTCTCCCGAGAGATGCATGTGATGTCTTCAACACCGATCCAACAACACATCATATGCGCCCTAGCTTGCAGCGGCTGCACTCGACAACGCATCCAGGTGCGAATGAGGTCTACGCCACCCACTTACTTCCCTCGGATGGGTTGAAGGTCGCAGACCCTCTTGTGCAAAACCTCAGTTTCTTCGTCTTCGCCGGGCATCACCCTATTCTTCCACGACCTCCTCCTTTTGCACTCCACCTTTGGATCAAAAGGTGTGAGCCCAAAGAGTTCGCCGTCAGCCTTCTGGTCGCGGATGTAGAACCATTGCTCCCTCCATCCTTGGACGGATGCATTAAACTTGAGGGAGAAATATTGGACATTTTGGTCCACATGGATCCCGCAGCCTCCTATATCATAGACTACCGACCCGAAGCCCGACTGCCGCTTCAATTTGAAGAGCTTTTCGAAAAGACCAAAGTGTGGCTCGATTCCGAGCTAGCACTCATAGAGTGTGATGCAGCAGACAATGTGGAGAATGGAATTGGGGGTTCAGCTGATGGAGCTGGAGCTCGTAGAAGCAGAGTAGCTCTCGCACAAACTTGTGGAGAGGGAGAGAAAGGCCCCGAATGATAAAAGCGAGAAACATCACCCAAAATTCGGCAGGGGGATCAGGGATTACCTCGTCGCCAGGCATTTGGAAATCAGTTTCATTGGGCGGAAGACCGCCATCTTGGCGCCAGTTGAAGAGCACTGTCTCCTTTATGGTGGACCGCCGCCATGATCCATTGGTGACGCGCATGCCCGCGCCCTTCTTCTTGCCAGTTGCAGTAGCAGCACCAGAGCCCGTAGCGGCGATGCCCTTCTTCTTGGCCGCAACAGTGGCGACTGCAGATCCAGCGGCGGAAGCGCCTTTCTTCTTCGCCATCTTTCGCTTGCGATGGCAACATAGAAAGTAGCTTGGGAAGTTTTTGAGGCTGTCCAACGTAGCAATGGAGGCGCAAGCAATGGAACATCAGTGGGTAGTAATGGAGGCAGTGCGCAAGGGAGAAGATGAATTGTGGGGAAAATTACCATACATGTATCCCTACTTAACCTAAGCACAGATACAATCCAACGGCCAGAAGCGCACCAACCAGACGCGTGGCGCAAATCAAAGTGTATGCTTAGCGATGCAAACGGTGAACCGTCGCCTCACTATTCCCATTACGCACGAGAATCGAGGAGACACAGTTAACACCAAATATTACACATGCCTGGTCAAATCAAAGTCAGAAATGGGGTCCCACCTTCGTCACGTCCCATCAAAACCGCTCACGTGGGCAAACGAGGTCATCTCATCGTCAGCACTGACGTCATCCACTCCAACAGGAGCATCTTTTGACTAATCTAGTCCTCACTCGACTCTACGACTCGGCTAAGCACTCAAGGGCTACTCCTAATAGGAGCGCTGGCCGCGCACCCGAAAACTTCATGGACATGGAAACATTTCGACAAGGTAATTGCACTTAAACCCCTCACTCCAATCAATGATTCGACTGTGGACTCTAGGGCTACTCCCATAGGGAGCACTAAAAGCATATTCGGCTGAAACAAGCAAAATGCGAAAGTAGTCGAAATCATTCATAGTCCCCACTAAAGTGTATGACTCGAATAGGCACTCGAGGGCTACTCCCAAAGGGAGCACTGGCCGTGCACCCTATGATTTTATTTTACTAAATGTGTGTTGACTACGTCCACACTCGAAAGCATTGGCGACTCTGCCTCATATTTTCATTGTAAGGAGACTACATCTCCTGGGCCACCTGAATCATCTCCACCATGACAAATTCGGATGCCATGCTCACAACGTGATGATAAGTCCTAAAAAAGTCCTGGCAACGCACCTGCTGTGCTCTACCAGAAATAATTCGTACCTGCAGGTACGATGAAATAAGCCATGACGGACACGTTGAGTGCTCACACTTATATACTAAGCTCACGATGTTGCAAAGGCCCAGTCAAGATTTGGGTGGCCTGGGAGGCTTTGACTCCTTGTAGAACATGACAAAGTACAAGATAGAAGTTTAAAGGGAAAACCCTAATATGTAACTGACTCGGCATGCCATCCTGAGACCTAGCCTATCTATATAAAGGTTGTGATGGGTCAGCGAGGAGGATATCCACAACCCTAGTTTCCACACCATCACCAGATTGCATCTGCGCACCCCTGTAACTTTTGACTCCTCGATATTTCCAAGAGCACAAAAGCAGGAGTAGAGTCCTCTACAAGGCCTAAACCTGGGTAAACCTCGTGTCACCTGTGTGCTTGTTTGCTAGCCGATCGATGCCTCTAGTGCTCTCTACTTCCTCCTACCTAAGTCCATCAACGATGGGCATTGATGACTTAACCCCTCGTCAGATAGTATGACCCATTGTGCAATACTCTGCTAACCATAAAGGGTCCTTCCCAGATTGGGGAAAGTTTGTGCTTTCTTTGTTGCACTAGTCGGAGAACGAGACTGCCCTTTGTAAAGACCAATTTTTAACTCTCTGACTATGATACTTGTGTAACTTCTGCTGATAGGCTGTAGATCTCATTTCAGCAATGATGCGAACTTCCTCGAGCGCATGGAGGTCATCTTGTTAAGAAACTTTGGCATCTTCTTTGACATACACACTGACTCAGCAAGAAAGATGGTAAGATCACTCGGAAGAACTACCTCGACATCATAGAGCAAGAATAAAGGTGTATATTTGGTTAACCTATTAGGAGTAGTTTGTAAACTCCATATAATAGATGGCAATTCATCCGCCCAAGCCCCCGCAGCATGGTGAAGTGGTGCTTCGAGCCTCGGTAGGAGGCCTTGTAAAATTAAACTAGTTTCCCTTTCGACTTGTCCATTGTCTTGTGGATGTGCGACTCGTGCAATATCAAGTCGGATCCCTTAATCTTCTCAAAACTTGGCAAGTTCTCCCATTGAAAAGTTGCTCCCGTTGTTGTGTAATAATACTATGTAGATACTTGAATCGGATTATGATGTCCTCGACGAATCTTTTGACTGTAGCTCTATCACAACTTGTGATTCTGTAGCTTGAATCCATTTTGTAAATTTATCCACCATCACTAGGAGGTGGGTAAATCCACTTGGAGCCTGTTTAAGCGGTCCTACCATATCAAGCCCCAGACCGCAAAGGGCCATGTAATCGGAATTGTTCACAGCTGATCAGCCGGAACATGGGCTTGCTTGGCGTATTTTTGGCAACCTTTGCATGTCTTGACTAGCTTGTCAGCATCCGCCTTAGCTGTAAGCTAGAAAAATCCGTGTCGAAAAGGTTTTGCCACTAAGGATTTGGCTGCGGCGGGATGTCCGCATTCGCCTTCATGGATTTCCCTTAGGATTTCCACTCCTTCTTCCAAAGAAACATGATGCTGAAAAACCCCAGATACACTCTGCTTATAGAGATCACCACTGATGACCATATAGGATTTTGCTCGTCACACGATCTACCGGCTTAGAACTTCGTCTTCGGGTAATTTTCCATATACCAAGAAATCGAGGTAGGGTTTGTCATCTAGGAATAACAGCCAGAACTACTATAAGCGGTGAGTCGGATTTGGTCGGATACTCCTCATCAACTCTTGTGATATAGGGAACTTTTAAATGCTCTAAAAAGGACCATCCGAAACCTTTTTCCATGAAGAACCTATTTTTGATAGTGCATCTGCTTCCTTGTTTTCTCTTCAGGGAATCTATTGAACTTCAAACCCTTTGAACAATTTTGCTAGTTCATCCACGACAACTCAGTTTGCTGCCATGTGTTTATTTTCCCTACAATGATCGGATACTTGCTGAGCAACTAAATTCGAGTCTCCATAGCACATGAGTCTGCGAATTCCAATGTCTTATGCGATTCGAATTCCATGTAGTAGTGCTTCATATTTGGCAATGTTATTAGTCGCCAAGTGAATCTGAAGCACATAGAACAATTTATCTCCATGGGGTGAGTACCACGCTAGCCCCAGAGCGCTTTCAACCCGTCAAAATATAAGGTCCAATATTCCCACTCTGGCTACTAATATTTTCTGCCATCTCTGTCCAATCAGTGACGAAATCGCAAGGATCTAGGATTTAATTATCGTCCATAGTTTGTATTCAATGGCTAAACTTGCTAGCTCGATCCCCACTTAGTAACACGTCCCGTGGCATCGCTGTTATTGATTATATCTCCGTTGGGATCTATGCTCACCATAGTAATCTTGTCCTCTTGAAAAGAGTGCCATATCTTTCTAGGTGAAAAAACACACCACAGTCTAACTTTTAGTAATGAGGATACCATTGTTTCGATTCTACCAGAACCTCGCTGAGGTAGTATGTCAGACGCTGCACCAACTGTTCCTGTTTTTCCTCCTTTCATTCCTCCACCATGACGATGCTAACAACTCTGTTTGTCACAGAAATATAGAGCAACATGGGTTCTTGAGGTTCCATGCTCCAAGAATAAGGGCGGATGAGGGTACCTCTTTCAGGTCTTGGAGTGTAGCCTCAACTTTGTTGGTCTAGACAAATTTGTTGGTCTTCTTCAAGAGCTTGTATAATGGTGCGGTTTTTTCCTTGAGCCGGATGACGACCCGACTAACTACTATGATGCAGCCAATGAGTCATTGTACATCCTTCAGGCGAGTTGGCCAGATAATGTTGAGTATAACCTTTATTTTTCCCGGTTCACCTCTATGCCTCTCTGAGACACGATGAAACGTAACAATTTTTCAGCTAGAATTCCGAAGAAACAATTTTTCAAGTTAAGCATTATGTTGTATTTTTGTAGATTTGTGAACGTTTCCTCCAAGTCAGAAATTAAAGTTTCCTTCTTTTGGGACATCACAGCTATGTCGTCAACATATGCATGTATGTTGCGCCCGATTTGATCGTGGAGGCAACACTGCATAGTACGCTGGTAAATAGCTCCTGCATTTTTTAGCTCGAAAGGCATCGTTACATAGCATAAGGTTCTGAAAGGGCTGATGAACGAAGTCTTTAGTTTATCTGACTCCTTCATTCGTATTTGGTGATAATAAGAATATGCATCGAGAAAGCATAGGAGTTCCAAGCTGTCCGTTGAGTCGATAACTTGGTCGATTCTAGGCAGAGCAAACAGATATTTGGGACAAGCCTTATTCAAGGAAGTATAATCGACACACATTCTTAAATCAGTGGTGTTCTTTTTAGGGACCATTATAGGATTGGCCGACCACTCAGTGTGGATGACCTCTTCAATAAATCCAACTAATTCTAACCGGGCTAACTCCTTTGCTATAGCTTTGCACTTTTCATCACCAAAACATCGTAAGGAATGTTTGACGGGTCTAGCATCAGGATAAACATTGAGAGAGTGCATGGAGAGTTCCCTAGGTACTCTGGTCATTTCAGAAGGTTGCCATGCGAAGGTACCTTTATTAGCTTTGAGGAACTCGATGAGCTCACTTTCCTATGCATGGTCTAAATCTATGCCTATATGTGTCACCTTGGAGGGGCTATCATCGTTCATCATTGTTGTCTTTGTCTCTTCCGATGCCTTGAATTCCGGAGTCAGATTCAGCACCTCCTTGTTCGTAGCAGACATCTCGGATAGATCCATGTTTTTTTGATCTCCTGGTACTCCTCAACGTGCAGCACGACTTCGGCGAAGGCAGCAGCTCCGTCCTTGCATTCTCATGCTTTCTTTGGGTTTCCTTAGATTGTGATGACGCCTTTGGGACCCAGAAGTTTCATTGTGTTGTAGGTGTAGCAGGGGCAATCCATGAATTGCTAGTAGGCTCGGCGCCTGAATATAGCTTGGTATGCGTTCTTGAATGGCACCACTTTAAAAGGCAGCGGTTCAGTCCAATAGTTCTCTAGTGTTCCAAAAGTAACATCTAGAGAAATTTTCCCTAGAGAGTTTGCTTGTATTTTGGGGACAATTCCATGGAAAACCACGCTGCTATGGTTCAACTGGGTTTCCGATATCTTCATGCGGTGCAGCGTTTCGATGTAGAGGATGTGGATGCTGCTACCACTGTCCATGAGGATTTTTTGAGAATTCATAGTCGTCAATAAGTGGATTGACGACCATAGTGTATTTTCCTTGCCTATGAAGCTTGTTTGGGTGATCGTGTCGGTCAAAAGTGATCTTTACTTCCAACCAGTCCAGATACTGGGGAACAGCCGGAGCAGTTGCCTTGAGCTCATGGATTACTGATTTCTTAACTTTGTCGGGTTGGGATCCAAGGAAGCAGACGTAAGTGTCTTTCTTGGTTGGGTAAGCCTTCTTACCATCAGACTTGGGATTTGCGGTATTCGCCCCCTCCATGTCAGAATCTTCCTTGGACTACTTATCTTTGTCAGAATTATTCTTTCCTTTCTTCGCTTGGCCATCTAGCCAGCGGATTCGTCCTTCTTGATGTCATCATTAAAATGACACTCAACATTTGTGTGGGAAGAGCCCCCATTACCGTACGGGTGATGCACACAAGGATTATTGGCAATATCGGCCTAAGAGTAGGTTTTACTAGGTTGCTGGTCTCCTCTACCTTCGACCCGAGAAGTTCCGCGGCCTCATCCCTGGCCGCCTCTGTGCCCTCCTCGGCCTCCTGATCCAAAAGTTGCGTTTATAGTGGCATTTTATGGATTGGGCTTATCTGCAAGGTGTTCTTGCGCTTTTGGGTTTGCTGCTGTTTTGGCTGTTTTGTGGGTTGAGGCACAACTAGGGCGTTTAGCAGTCCTTCTGAATCATCATCAGCATCCACATATTTGCTTGCCATTTCTATCATCTCCCCCAATTTGGTAACTTTGTCGCGCTTCAGATGATGACACAGTAATCTGATTGGGAGCCCTATGATCAAAGCTTCGATCGCAGTCTGGTCGTTGACTCCCTCTCAAGATTTTTTTGTGTCAATCCATCGTCCGAGGTAGTCGAGTCAGGGTTCTCCAGTTTCCTGAATGCACGCTGCAAGTCTCCGACTATGTAAGACCTCGTGTAGGTACACTCGAAATTCTGAAAGAACACACTTTGCATATCATACCAGTTGTGAATTTTGTTTTCCTGGAGTTCATTAAGCCATGATCGAGCCATCTTCTGCAGCACGATGGGAGATATCAAACTGCGACCAAGCTATTTCCTCCTTTAGCGATGCAACAAGCCTAGAAAAAATCTTGGAGCCAAGTATCTGGCCGAGCCACACCGTCGTAGGTCTGGATGTGTCTTGAGATGGCGAACCCTTCCGGAAAGTTGGTTTGTCGAACACATGACCCGAAGCACTTTGGCCCCATGTATATGTTATTCGACTCGTAGCGCCATGCCTCTATGTTTGAGTTGATCGACTTCTTGGCATCACGGGGCATCAGGGAGCGCCATCTCAGATGTTCGATGTTGCTACGGGACCATGGAGTCAGAGCTCCGCTTCTTTTATTAGCTCCTCTTCCCCGGCGTCCTCCCTGGTTCTCGTGGGGGCCTTTATGGTCGCTACTTCATGGAGAGGGTGGTGATGGTGGGTTATTTCCGGCTGAATGTAGGCCTTTGTCTGAAGCTTCGTTATGCCGACTTTGAGGTAGGTCTTCGTGGCGATTGCCACTATGTCGGCTTGATCCAGCGCAATTTTCATCATTTCTTTGTCCATCGTTATCGCCATTATGGTGATGTTCGGCCGGATGACTTGTTTGTCTAGGAGGTGGCATCCATTTCCATTCCTACTCCCAACATCATTCTTTATCTTCTTCGTTGTGCTTATTCGACTCCCGCCAGGGAGGTTGCTGTGGAACCAATCCTACTATAGCGTCTCGCTCTATAGCTAGGGCGACGTTGCTCCAATCATGTGTGGTTCTACGCCGCTGTCCTGAAGAGACGATTCTTGAGTGAGTATCATCTCGAGGGTCGGAACGGTGTTGCATTGGTCGGATTTCGAGACCAGGTTTCCGCAAAAAGACATGATTGCTTTCTATTTCTCTAGGCCCTTGTTGAGTAGTGTTACACTCAGCCGGACCTATTCTGGAGTGGGGTTATTTGCTAAGATCTCTCGGGTCATGCCAATGTTTTGTATGGGTGTGTGATGGCTCAATACACGGCGCCCAGAAAAGTGCTTGGTGCGTGGTGTTGATGTAGAGCTCGTCGGGAACCCCAAGAGGAAGGTATGATGAGCACAACAGCAAGTTTCCCTCAGTTATGAAACAAAGGTTTAATCGAACCAGTAGGAGCAAGGAAACACCTCAAAGGTGTTACTAGCTGAGCTTTGGTAGGGCGCACTACCGGTGCTAGTAGCAACGTGGACACATGCACAACACAACCACAAAACTTTGTCCCCAACTTGCGATGGGGTTGTCAATCTCACCGTGTTTTGTGGAAAACAAAAGATTAAACGTATCAAATGGAAACAAGTAAAAGTTTGCAGAAAGTAAACACAAAACAGTAAAAGATTGTAGATTGAATGTAAAGAAAGAGGACCGGGATCCATAGTTCACTAGAGGTGGCTCTCCAAAGATAGATAACATGCTGGGTGAACAAATTACAGCGGGGCAATGGACAAACACCGAGAAAGCAATACATGCATATACTAATCATCTTGACTCCTCTGAGACTTGATTGGGTATTACAACATAATACATAGACCGCCATCCTACTGCATCTATGAGTAATAATCCACCTTCAGGTTATCATCCAAACCCCCTCTAGTATTAAGTTGCAAGCAACAGATTATTGCTTTACAAACTTCATGTAAAGTAAACAATACGATTGTTCTATGAACAAAGGATTGTTGTTTTCTCCCTAGTAGCAACAGCACATCTAGTACCTTAGAGATTTCTGTCACTTCCCCAGATTACCAGAGGCATGAACCCACTATCGAGCATAAATACTAACTCGTGGAGTTGCTAGCATCTACTTGGCCAAGATAGCTACTAACAACGGAAAGCATGCAAGATCACAAATAACAAAGACATGATAGAATCAATAATCAATCTGAAATAGAATCTCAATATCCATCGGATCCCCGCAAACACAACATGTATGGATTACAAATAGATGATCTTGATCATGAACGGAGCTCACAATATCTAAACATGAAAGCACAAAGGAGGAGAAACCAGCCATCTAGCTACTACATGGATCCGTAGTCCAAGGATGAACTACTCACACATCACACCGGAGGCTTGCATGGTCATGAAGAAGGCGTCCAGGGTGAATTCCCCTCTCTGGCAGGGTGCCAAGAAGAGCTTCAGATCCCCCCGATCTAGGGACAGAGAAAACGGTGGCTACAGACTCTTTCGTGGATTTTTGATCGGGTCCTTAGGGTTTTCGTTCCGAGGGCAACTTATAGTCGGAAGGGGAGGCCGACGGGGTGCCGGGAGCGGCCACACCACCCCCTGGCGCGGGCCAGGCCTGGCCGCATGGCTAGGTGGTGTGGTGGCTCCCTGGCCCTTCTCCGTCTCGTATTCTGGCACTTGATCACTTCTGGAAAAATAGGCACTTTGGCTTTTGTCCCGTCCAATTCCGAGAATATTCATTTTCTGATTTTCCTGGAACCAAAAACAGCAGAAAACAGGCAGCTGGCACTGTGGCTCTTGTTAATAGGTTAGTCCAAGAAATCATATGAAAAGTACTCCAATGTTGGAACAAAACACAAGAAAGTGGATAAAACCAAGGATGGAACATCAAAAATTATAGATACATTTGCAATGTATCAGTGTGTTGTACACCAAGTTTCCATTGTTGTCGGGCCGAGGCTGTCCCACGACTATGTATGTTTTCTTTCCCCTGAAAAGGGATTTGTGAACTTCTGGATTTTTATTTTCCAGCTCAGGGCCGTTCTAGATCTTCTGATGCTATAGGGAGTTGAATTGTCCTGCATCTGTGATGTGCTTCTTATCCTCAATGAGGTGAGTTGCATCATCCAAGAGTGGCTAGCGATGTGCTTCTTGGTCCAAGGCCCTTTCCTCCAATTCGTCAAGTGTATGTTCCGAGGTGGTTGGGATAGGCATTGTTAATGCTTCTCCGTAGATTTCACACGCACCTGGGTTACACCGTTCCGATCCACCGGAGATTTTTTCGGTTCCTGGGGGATTAGAGCACCGTCTGAATCTTCGATGTAGAGCTCCTCGTCAAATTTATCCTCAGCCAGAAGATCCTTGGTCGTAGTCTTGTTTTTCTTCTTCTTCTTCTTATTATTTTCCTTCTTGGCCCTCTAGGGTTGGGAATATGCCCTAGAGGCAATCATGGTTGATGATATTTCCCAAAGTATTCATAAAGTAATGTTGTCCTTGTATGAACATCAAATATGTATCACTGAATACGTGATTCAGTTGTGGAACTATATATTCATCATTGTTCATACTAGATTGTCCTTGGTCATTGAGGTTGTGCTGGACACACAACTTAGACCAATGTGCAAGTCGCTGATGACACGGTTCCACTTGTCATGGGCATGGTGATGCTATTATGACTTACCCTGATTCA
This sequence comes from Avena eriantha, assembly GCA_910589775.1. Classification (NCBI taxonomy): domain Eukaryota; kingdom Viridiplantae; phylum Streptophyta; class Magnoliopsida; order Poales; family Poaceae; genus Avena; species Avena eriantha. The sequence goes on along the minus strand of OU342740.1, from coordinate 187,288,462 downwards.
ACTAAAGAGTTTAGCGAGTCAGACTGACCCACAATTGAGATGAAGCGAGCATGTTGTCATTTGCAGTCTCAAGCAATGGAATCCTTTGACCTGAGGTGATTGCATGATCCGAGTTGTGGATCGCCAACTTACGTTCTATCAAACGCTGATTCGTAAATGGGAAATTATAAAGGTAGAGTTAGGGTTGGTTGTGAATCAAGCTGCGTGACGTGGATTACCAAGATGGGATTTTCCCCTTCGTCATGGAGAGATATTTTCTGGGTCCTCTCGTGTGATATGATTCGGAAGCATGGCCATGCACTACTCAGTTAAGTGTTAACTGAGGAGTCAGACTAAGAGTTAGTCTAGTGAATCACATATAATGGTACGAGAAGAGAGTTAATCTATTTAAGGGATGGCAACTACTCTCCTATAGCTTAACAAGTATATCGTGTGGCAAAGGGACTTGGACGAAAGTCACATTGAAGGTTCGTCTTCTGACTTTACGACACTCGGGAGATGGCAAGCTTTGCTAGAGGCTTCTACCATCTATCAACTTGAGACCAAGTGTTCATGGGAGTGAGTTGGACTCAAAGTCATGACGGGATACTTGGAGGAGTAGCTCATGTCATGTCCATGTGTACATGAACCTACATGGTCACACACTTAAGGATTAGGATCCCATGTGGATTAGATCCATGTGGAGATTGGAGTACAACCTAGATGGGCCTCAAGCGTTGAGCCCAACTAGGAGAGTATATAAATGGAGTGACAAGGGATAGTCCCTGACCTAGCCGTCACTTTCTCCACTTCCATTTTGGGATAGACAAGATCTAGCAATCCTCTATCTGAAGCTCCTTCTTGTATGTGTGGATACCGGTAGAGGCGTTGCACGTGCGGCGCTGGAGACATGGAAGCTTGTGGGGATCTGGCGAAGGAGTTCGTGGGATCCGGAGGAGCTGTTCGCAATATTTAGAAGGAAATTCATGGGATCAATCGTCACTGCTTCGACGCGCTACATCAACTTTTGCATCTGCGTGTCTAGCGGTAATCTCGTGGCCTATAACCTAAGCTGGATCTTGGGAGTACCGTGTAGGGGAAAAGTTTTGTTTATCTCTATGTGGCCCAATAGTGGCACCAGAGCGAAAGCTTCTAGTTTTAGGCTCTAGATCTATGCATATGTGATATGCATGAGGTGGTGGATGAGATCCACTTAGGGTTTTGGTGGTCGATCTATGAGATAGATCGGTTTTGTGCAAGATTGATTAGATCAATCACACTCAGGGGTGCATGGAAGATCAGGTGCGGATGATCAATGAGATTGGTCAGATCTACACATGGATCAGATTTGGACAAAAGTGTTTTATCCAATGAAGGAATCCATGGTTCGGAATGCAGATTAGATCTGCGATTTCGGAAAAAATCAGGACCGCCGACTTCACCCTGTCGTAGCGCATTAGATGTCGTTACAACGTTCACAACGCCGGTAGATATCGTATCTATGCATAACTTGTTTTTGCTAGAAGTTGTGAACGGTATGTCTTACGTGCATGTGATGTATGTAATCCATATGTGATCTGCGTATCATGGGTTTGTCAGCCGGCTGGAGCCAAAGTGCTGTCACTATTATTGTATAAGAACCTACATGTCAGCATGAGATGCCATCTTCTTATACATTCCCGAGTGCTAGTGTAGCATGTTTGGAGGACTTGAAGGACACGACATCCAAAGGCATGACGAACAGGTTCATGGAGATGGAGATCACCATCAAGGGAGCCATACCATTTCACATTATGATTGGATTGTTTTGTGTTATTGTTATGTATCTAGTTTTACCTCTACGTTATAGTGGTTAAACTTTAATCCCTCAAAGAAGGTCTAGTCGGTCTCCCCGCCGGTGCTGCACCATCACAAGTCGGACATTCTTGGTACTTGATACATTGCAAATGTATCTATAATTTTTGATGTTCCATGCTTGGTTTTATCCACTTTCTTGTGTTTTGTCCACACTTTGGAGTACTTTTCATATGACTTCTTGGACTAACTTATTAACAAGAGCCACAGTGCCAGCTGCCTGTTTTCTGCTTTTTTTGTTACAGGAAAGTCAGAAAATGAATATTCTCGGAATTGGACGGGACAAAAGCCAAAGTGCCTATTTTTCTGGAAGTCATCAGACGCCAGAATACGAGACAGAGAAGGGCTGGGGGCCGGCCACACCACTTGGCCGCGCGGCTAGGCCTGGCCCACGCCAGGGGGTGGTCTGGCCGAGCCCAGCACCCCCTCGGCCTCTCCTTCCGCCTATAAGATGCCCTCGGGACGAAAACCCTAAGTACCCGATCAAAAATCCACGAAAGAGTCTGTAGCCGCCGTCATCTCCATCCCTAGACCGGGAGGGATCTGAAGCACTTCCCGGCACCCTGCCGGAGAGGGGATTTCACCCTGGAGGCCTTCTTCATCACCATGCAAGCCTCTAGTGTGATGCGTGAGTAGTTCATCCTTGGACTACGGATCCATCTAGTAGCTAGATGGCTGGTTCTCCTCCTTTATGCTTTCATGACTAGATCTTGTGAGCTCCGTTCATGATCAAGATCATCTATTTGTAATTCTGCATGTTGTGTTTGCGGGGATCCGATGGATATTGAGATGCTATTTCAGATTGATTATTGATTCTATCATGTCTTTGTTATTTGTGATCTTGCATGCTTTCCGTTGTTAGTAGCTATCTTGGGCAAGTAGATGCTAGCAACTCCAAGAGTTAGTATTTATGCTCGATAGTGGGTTCATGCCTCTGGTAATTTGAGGAATTGACAGAAATCTCTAAGGTACTAGATGTACTATTGCTACTAGGGAGAAAACAACAATCCTTTGTTCATAGAACAATCATTTATTTACATTACATGCAATTCGTAAAGCAATAATCTGTTGCAGGCAACTTAATACTTGTAGCATCCCAATTGTCTAACAATTGCAATGCTACTAGTCTAGTCTATATATATGCTATATTCCTACATATAATTGTTGCATCATAATTATATCATGCTCATGTCATCATGCCACATTGCATTTGAGCATCATATAAAACCCTTTTTCATTTGGTTCTTATCTCATATGCACTATTAACTGTATTTGCCTCTTGATATATTGTAGTTGGTTTTGATAAATGCTTGATGCCCAAGTTGAGTTGGGGGCATATCTCCACCACCTTTCTTGTCACCACCCCATAATTCTACCATCCCACTATATGTGAGCTTAGCATTTTATTTGGGTTTACCTCTAGCTCATGTGGGTTGGGATGGATCCCCTTCTACTTCCACATGTTCCCATATATGCACCATATTGTTTACACATTATTGATATATGAGGAGCCACATGGCCACCTTTGCATGCTTTGTGGATGGAACCCCTTGTCAAGCTTCCATATGGATTATTTTGGATGTATGCTCATGTTAGAATATTTTTGAGACTATTAAACATCTAGTGGAACATACACACTAGCAAGTCCAAATTATATTCAAATATGATAATCTCCATCTACTCCCCATGGAACCTCCTTCTATTTACTTTTGCTTGGCCTTTACTCCATATTTTGGAATGCACATGAATAAATGTCATGGGACTTTATTATTGTTATTACAAGAATAAACAGGGCATTTAATGCCTATGCATGGGCCATGCAAATCACCACCATCTTTTCTCCCTTGGTTTTCTTTGGTTTTGAGTGGATCCTTTTCTTTTGTGAGCTCCCCTTTTTCTCTTACTCAAACCTCCTCATTTTGATCTTTGTTTCTTTGCCATGTGCATCAAGACCCTCAACTCCACCACATCTCCTTCATCCATGCATGATCATGTGAGATCATATCCATAAACCCCATCTCTTTCTCTCACCTCCTCTTTCCATCACCTTGTGCTAAACCAAAAACCCTCACCTCACCATCTTCTTTCACCTTTGCTTGATCTTGGTGGATCACCACCAAACCCTAAACCCTCATGACCCCTCTCCCTAACCCTACCTCCATCACTAACCATGCTTTACCCTATCCCTCTCTCTAAAACCCTAGCCCTAATCCACCCCATACAAAGCTAACCCTAACCCTCCTAGCTTCGGCTACACCCCACCCCCTCACCCTGCCAAGGCACCCCTCTCTCTCTAATCCCTCTCTCTAACCCTAACCCGAGCTACCCCTCCAACCCTAGCTACCCGAGCCTCTCCCTCTCTCTCTCTTGCTGCAACCAGGACCCACCCGTGCAGCCCCTTCCTTCCCTTGGCCGGCCCCAGCTATAGCCCCTCTGTCCCCCCCGAGCCAGCGGCTCCACGTCGGGCACATGAGGAGAGCGGGGAAAAGGTGGCCGAAGCCACCTTTTTCTCCCGAGCCTTCCCCACGGCATCTCCTCTCCCCCTCGTGCATATCTACTCCCTCCCCTCTTCTCCCTGCGGCATCTACCCCAGGCAGCTGCGTCGCAGCTTCCTCCCTTCTCCCCCTGCCACCACTTCTTCTCGAACTCCGGCCACCCTCGGCATCGGCTTCCACCACAAGATCTAGGCGGCGGGCGAGGAGCTTTGGGTGTCGAGGAAGCCGAGGAGAACCACGGCATGATGTCGGTGCACAGCAGCGAGGAGGAGCCGACCCAGCCCCGCCGCACACTGTCATGGCTGACGAAACCCTAGTTCCACCGGCCGCCTGCAACTTCGCCGATCCGCCGCTCCCCAGCCCGATCCAAGCCCTCCGACGACCTCGTGGTGAGCCCCTATGCCCCCCAGACACCCCCTCTCTCGCCTGCTCTTCCTGGTCTCGCCGGACTTTTTGCCGAGCGGTCTCTGTGCGCCGACGTGCGCGAGCTTCTGCACGTCGTCGCGCCGCGCAACAGCTTACCTAGCCGCCTAGATCACTCCTGTCAGCAAGCCCCCACCCCACCGCAGTGGCTCCGCCTCTCTGCGCGCACGCCCCAGGTCGTGGGTTCAAACCCCCGTGCCGCGCGCCATTCTCTGTCGCCGACCTGTCCGTCCGTCAATTAGTTCAGAGAAGAGAAACAGTGGGTTTGTTGGCACTTTGCAAATAACCCCCCAACATTTTTGTCTCACAACCCGCGCTCCCTCAGACCCCACCTGTCAGCCTCAGTGACAACTTTACAAAAAGGCACCGCTACTTTGCGGTTCTCAACCCGCGGTCCCTAGCTTCGCCGCGTGGCCAACCCCCACTCCCCCCGCTGGCACGTGGGCCCGTCCGAGCGTCGGATCCACCCATCAGTCACTACGGCTCACTTCCCCCGCGGCGAGAAAATCCCTAGCGCGCGCAGTTCCGCCCAGTCAGCACTAGTCCCACCCGTCAGTGACTGGGGCTAGCTGCTCCTGGGTACGAAAAGCTTATGTGTTTATCTGTTTTATAAAAACAAATTCTGTAAATGTTTAAATATGGATTTAAATTCTGCTTTAATAACTTTTAATTTGTAATTCCAAATAATACAAATAATATATGTTTTTGAATCAAAAAAATGTGAGGAATTCAAATATGCCATTCAAAATATTATTTGAGCACTTTAAATTTTCGAGCTAATTAAAATTACAATAAAATGCCCTTTTCTTAATTAATTAATAACTTTAGTTTTATAACTCTAAATTTAATAAATAATATGTCTAAATCGATCAGCGCGACGAGCCCGTTCTAACTAGGCATTCCATGTTCTGAATTGAAGCATGCATCATGTCATTATTAAAAACCAGAACTGTTTATGGCAATAAATCTTGACCAAATAAATAATAAAATGAATTATTCTTGTCCCCACACCTCACCCTTGCCATGCTACATTATTGCCATGTAAATTGAGCACCATTCATCATGGCATGCTTGTGTGCTTGTCGCATTTTAATTCATATAATTTTGCACTTTATTTATGTTGGCCCTTGTTTGTTTGGTTCTTCTTTCGAATAGACACCGAGCAGGGGAAATATCAGGAATCCCAGGAGTACTACCCAGATCCTTCTCTCGCTTCAACTGAGCTGCCAGGCAAGCACTACCACATGCTTGCATACATATAGTACCTATTGCCTCTATCTTATTCTTGCATCACTGAGTCGCGATTGCATTAAATTGAATCCCAAGTACTGCATAGCCTTTACTTTTAAACCCCACCGAAGCTTGTTCCTCCATCCCATGAGCCATTACTACAGGAGTTGTTTGAGCCATGCGAGTCATAGAACAGCATGTGTAGGGTATGTGAGAGTCTGATGGATCACGAGGTACCTAAACAACTTAACCTAAGTAGTAATGGGATAACTAATGAAAGAGGCACCGGTGAGCAATATCTGCTATTTGGTTTTTCATGCTCACTTGTGTCCCATAGGACCCCGAGTACTTGTTTCCTGTTCCTTGACTATTCGCACTATCCACATCCGGGAGGCCATGGACCCCCCTGAGCTAGAGCTTGGTTCATTTCTATTTCTTGGGGCCACAATTAGTTTGGGGCTTTATTACTATCCTGTACTTATGCCATGTTTTACCGTTTTATCTAAGATTGTGCGTGGAGCACCTGTACTGTTTTGGGTCGCGTCACGTTTTTGCGGTATCGACAAGCCCAGTCACACTTTCGGGTTCCTAGTCGTTTACAACCATCGTCGCAAACCCTAGGTCCGTTCCAGAGCCGGCCAACTTCGTTGCGGGTAGCTTAGTGGGGTGGCCCCCTGAAATATTTCTGAATCCTGTGATCGCTTTGTCGTGAATGCCTCGTTGGGTTTTGAGTTGGTTTTTCCGAGGTTGATCGAGTGTGTGTTGCTATTTGTGCACCCCTGCAGGGTAAATCTTTCTGAAAGCCGTGTCCGCGGTTATGGACGACTTGGAGCACAGTTTCTCGATCATAGACAAGTATAACTAAAGTACCGCTTTTAATCTGACTAAATACCTGACTAGTAAATAGTGCAATACTCATGGAATGGTTAATAAAACTGCCAATGGATGGGTTGTTCGTCCGCTTTCTCGTTGGTAAGCGAGAAGGAGGATGGATCTGTTAATTATACTGTTATAACTGTTGTTACTAATTAACGGACATCCGTCTATCATTGGTTAGGCGGATGGTTAGCGAGTATGTATAGACTTGTTAGTTATTATCTTTTGCTGCAATTGCGTCACCCCATGTATATGTCCCCTTTAGAGGCATAAAGACTTGCTGAGTACCCCTAGGGTCTCATACGATAAATTGTTTGATTTAGATGAACAGGTGTATTCGCAAGAAGGATACTGGGTGGAGGAGACAAATGATGTTGGCAACGATCACTCGGTGTAGAGATTCCGGGGATGGGGATCCATGAGATCTGTGGGCGGGATGTGTTTATTTATGTGGCATCTGATGCCGATTTGCTTCTTATCCGTACTCGGATCTTGTTTTCCGCTTCCGCCTGATACTCTGATGTTCGATGTATGAGGAGCTATCATAAACGATTATCTCTATCTAGGGTATTTGAATCTTGCCATATGGCGTTGCAATATTTCTATTTCTTTTTTATGGAATGGCTCTGAAGACTGTTGTATGGTAGCTTGCATACATACTCACTTGTGTATGTATTTGATCTCTTCGCCTGTTGCCTACGCCGCTCGCTCTTGTCCTGATGTCTTGGAAGTGGTTAGGACGGCCGACGGGTCTACACGGGGCGGTCCTCTGGGGCCCCGCTGTACTATTTTAACCACTTCCGATTCATCCAGGCTTGAACTTAGAGCGTAGGGTCCGAGGTAGTTACAATACTGGAGGGGGTTCGGATGATAACCTGAAGGTGGATTATTAGTCATAGATGCAGTTGGATGGCGGTCTATGTATAATGTTGTAATGCCCAATCGAATCTCAAAGGAGTCAAGATGATTAGTATATGCATATATTGCTTTCTCGATGTTTGTCAATTGCCTCGCTGTAATTTGTTCACCCAACATGTTATCTATCCTAGGGAGAGCCACCTCTAGTGAACTATGGATCTCGGTCCTTTCTTTTACATACAATCTATAAACTATTTACTGCTTTGTGTTTACTTTCTGCAAACTATTACTTCCTTCCATTCGATACGTTTAATCCTTTATTTTCAGCAAAACCGGTGAGATTGACAACCTCATCGCAAGTTGGGGACAGAGTTCTGTGGTTGTGTTGTGCAGGTATCCATGTTGCTGCTGGCACCGGTAGTGCGCCCTGCCATCGTTCCGCTAGCTACACCTTTGGGGTGTTTCCTTGCTCCTACTAGATTGATAACCTTGGTTTCGTACTGAGGGAAAACATGCTGTTGTGCTCATCATACCTTCCTCTTGGGGTTCCCCAACGAGCTCGATATAATTTGGGCCATCAAGCATACTTTTCTGGCGCCATTGCCGGGGAACGAAAGAGAAAGCTCCCTTGTCAACCACGCGCCATCAGTAGTGGGTTCATAAAATTGAGGTGCTGCCAGTTCTCTTTGGACTAGGTGGGTTTGAGTCGGACTCTTACATCGGAAGCACTTGGTAAGCTAGACGGGCCTATCACAATAGTTGTGGGGCTCAGGGAGAGGGCGGTCGGGAGATGGGGCATGAGATGCCACCCGACCAATAGGAGTCCCATGAGATGCGATTGGCAAGGAGTTGCCTACCTAGATCACTTGACGACTAGCGGTGATGCTAAAGCTCACTAGTCGGCTTGCTTATTTAGGATCCTGAATCACTAAGTAACCATCGGAGGGGTGTTGGTTCTAGTGGGAGCATAAGTATTAAAATTTTTAATACACTTGCTCTTTTATGAATATTTGGCTTAAGTGTTTTGCATATTTCTGTTGTAGATAATGGCACCTAGTAGCAGTCTGCCTCAGTTATCCAGTTTTGCTTTGAGGACCATCATAGAGAAAGATAAACTTAATGGAACAAACTTCACCAACTGGTATCGCAATCTGAGAATTGTTCTCTGTAACACCCTCGAATCTTCCCTCTGCAAGTTTCAGCGATTCCCGCCAAACCCGCATAGAAATGATTCAAAGAATCCCACTAGGCACTTGCGTGCGGGTGGAAAACAAAGTAATATCATTACACAATAGTCCATGATGGAACCCATAGAACATACATATACAACAACGTCTCCATGAGTTAGGAATATAGGTATACAATACAAAGATCTAAATCACCTTGAAAATGATACAACATCCGAGAACGAATAAGATGCAAATGGGGCTAAGAGCCCTAAAGAATAACCAATGGCATCCATAACCCTACACAGGCCAAGCCAGAAAGGTAACCCTGCTAATGACATCGATCCCAAACCTGCTAAAACAAAAGGGATGGCGACACAAAGGCAAAGGAAAAAGAGAGTGGTCAGTACTAAGGCCAGTACATGGCGAGTCTAGAATTTGGTGGCTCTCGCATACATAGGTATGATGGACTGAAGCTGCAGCGAAGCATGCACTAAACAACCTATAGAGATTGTATACAACTGCCAACTATCAAAGAGGGATAAGAAAGACCTCTTCGGATCTAATATGATACTAACACCAAACGTACCCATCCTGGTATTTTCCCCTCGAGACCAAACGAGGAAGTCACTCTGAGGAATCTCACACGGTTGGCAGTTTTATTCATTCTTTCCATGGTGGTTATCCAACTTACTAGTCATATCAGATACAAATCAAATTATAACAGTAAACTTTAGTTATAGTTGTTTATGATCGATAAACTGTGCTCCAAGTCGTCCATAACCATGGACACGGCTTTTCGAAAAGATTTAACCCTGCAGGGGTGCACCAAAGTTTCCACATGCACTTCAACCCTTTTTTCTAGATCAATTAACATACACCCATCGGTATGTCGGTGGGGCTTTGTACACGACGCTTTCCCAGACCCAAAGCAAGTACATGGGGCCCACCCCAATAAGCTACCCTTAATGAAGTCGTCCGAGCTCCGAAGATGGACACAAAGGTTGCAAGATCGGCCAAGAGATCAGATGCCATAGGTATAATCCTCAACATAATGACCCACATCCTAAACAGTACAGTAGTAAGCGCTCATCAAGCAACATATAATAAACATTGCATAACATGGCGTGAAAACGTCAAACTAGTTTGTGGCCCCTAGTATAGTACTTTGAAATCAGGTAATAATTCGAATGGGCGCCCAGACACCCCACATGTGGTTAGCACGCTCAGTCTTAGAACATGTGTCAAGAACTCGTGTCCTAGATGGACACAAGTGTCCTATGAGCAAGACACGTTCGCGGAAGGATCTGGGCCATACCTCTCTTTGGAGTATGGTGGCTCGGATCAGGAAAATTTAAGGCCCACCCAAACCACCCATGTGCAGGATATAACGGTAGAAGGACCCCGCAAATCCGCTTGGCTTCCCCAAGCATTAGATATGCATAGGTCACACTTTGTCGGCGTCATCACCATCTTCGATCTGGCCAGATGCATTCAAAGGGATGGAGAACCTTCCCGCGAGTACCTCGCCAGATGGATGAGGGTGGGAAACCATAGAGTGCGATCACGCCGACAAACTCGTGTACCACTTTGTGGAAGGGCTCACGCTTGGAACACTTCTCCGGCATACCCTCCGAAGGCGGCAGGCCATAGGCCCTCTTACCCTTGGTGAGATGGTTGCCATCGTCAACGAATACGCGGATGTTAATGAAGAGGCCATGATGGCAATCGCCATCGTAGCCGGAGGAGATAACAACAACAATGGCCCGCCTCCATCACCCTCCACATCCGCCATCACCAACGCCGAAGGTAACTCCGGCTCCGTCCTTGATGCGCTTTACACTGACATCAGCATGGATGCCGGTAGCTCGGACGCTAACTCGGAGGAATATGACGCTGTTATGAGGGAGATCGAGCAAGAGATCGAGAAGGAGGAGCACACCGAGAAGACCAACACCTCACACTAGGTGCTAGTCGCCATTGGGAGCGTGGTGGAAGAAGACGGGCAGGAACAGGAACGTGAGAGAGCCTCGCCCATGCCAGCAGTCACCAGAGCAGCAGCAACTAAGAAAGCCGCCAAGCCTCCGGCTCTGGCCAAAGCTCTGCCTCCTTCGGCTACCGCCAGCCACCGGCGCATGAACTTACCACAGCCCCTAATATGGCCCGACAATAAAATCAGCCGCCAATGCCACCGTCAATGTCTACAGCTAGCAACCCACTAGCCATTCCTGCCGACAAAGCAATCTACGACGCACTCCTCGTTGATCCAATCACCGTTGCCCATATCCGGAGCGTTATGGAGCTTGATGAGAAGCGTGCAGAAATCTTGGCAGAGGCCAAGTGCATCGCGGAGCAAGGCGCTAAGCTGGACGAAGACATGGCTAAGGCGCAGCAATCCATCAAGGTGGCAAGAGCTATGGAGGTCGAATACAAGCAATTTCTATTAAAGCATAAAGCAAAAAGGTACCAGCTCATGTTGTCCAAGATCCCGATGTTCGGCGAGGCTTGGGATTTGACGGCTCTAAGCCGATAAAAGCCACCCCTTACATAGATTCAGAGGGGAGGCAGGTCATGCCAACCCCCGCTCTCAACATGCCGTCGCCAAGACCCTCCTGGAGCAGGACATGTCGCTAGAAGCAGTTGCTCAGGTGTATAACCTCGTCGCTAAAGCATGCAAGCAACAGGAAAAGTCCGCCTAGCAGAGGCTTCAGTCCAAGCTAGAGCTTTGCCAGTCAACCCTGAACAGCTGCAGAAGGCCAAAATCTCCCCGTGATGAGGGATCACATACAGGCTCCACAAAGCGAAGATGGAGAGAGGCACGCAATAGGACTGATGCTATCCCCATATCCTACGACCACGGAGAAAAGGCTCGTCCCCGCCGCTCGGCACCTCCACCACCATCTCGGTGTCACGAGGAACCAGAGTCGCGCCACCGCACAAGCATGCCACCTCCAAGGCGGTCCCAGCCTGACATCATTATACGCGTTCAAGGCGAACAGCCTCGGCATGCCGGAGAGCATAGTAGCCATGACAGACACAGGAGCAGGTCCCACAAGGAACCGCCGCGTCCGACAAGCAACTGCGACATGCGTGAGGAATCGCAGGAGGGCCACAACAAGAGAGCTAACCCACCGCCTCCACCGCCACCATTGCCACCTAGCAGCCATCATGGCGGAGGACACGGTGGATCTCATAGGTCACGCCACAACTCCCCTCCCCATGACGGCAAAGGAAAGCATCCAGAGCCATATGACGCGTGATCACGACTGACAAGAAACAAGAAGCTCGGGAGCACCCATACCTTGGGCCACGTTGTTTTGGACTGGTCATAAGGGCCACAACCTACCCCAAGGGCCTCCGGATAGACAAGAACATCAAGCCATACAACGGCACTACCAGGCTGGCAACGTAGTTGTAGGACTACAGTGAAGCGATCCACATCGCAGTAGGAAACCCCAACGTCACCATCAAGTACCTCCCATTTATGTTGACTGGCACCACTCGGCACTAGATCGACGACTTACCGGAGAAATCAATATGCAATTGGTTGGACATGCATGAAGCGTTCACCAAGAACTTCGAGGGTACACAAACGTCCCTGTACTATTGGAGACCTACATCGGTGTGTGCAAGAGAAGGATGAAACCTCGCGTGCCTACCTCTCTCGTTGGCTGGATATGAAAAATTCCTGCGCAGGGGTGCATGAATATACCGCTATGGCCGCCTTCATTGATGGTCTGGAAAAGGGCACTTTGCTCCGGCATACGTTGAAACGCAGGCAGGACAACAACGACATCGACCTCAACGCAATGATCAAAATGCCTAGCGAATTTGCCGCTGCTGATGACGACGCGCGTGGATCATTGCCAGTGATAACAATCCCTACGCAGGCTAGTAAAAACAACAATAACTAGCAGAATAATCCGCCCGAAGGGAAGCAAGTAGCCGACATGGTTGCCACAACATTCACTGGCAGAGGCAATCTCGGATAGCGTGGACATGGTTGGGGGGCTAGCAGTGGACAACAGAGGAGTGACACTACACCCTTAGCACCCTACATTCCCCAGACGTATGAAGAGTACCGCGATATGCCGTGCTTCGTCCATCTCGACGCCAATGGCAAATCCACCCATACCAATCGCTAGTGTAAGTTTGTCAATGATCTCAAGGAGGACCCTGAGTCTGGCTACAAGCAAAGTCGGAAGAATAGACCCCACAGAAAGGGCAAAGGGAAGAAAAAGGAGGAAGAGTCCAAGGGATCAAGTGATATGGACGAGGACATGGATCCAAAATCTTCCGACAAGGGAGAGGATAAAGGGAAAAATCCCTGCGAAAAGAAGGCTCCATGTCACCACACCTTCCTTGGTAGTCCAACCGTCCGGGCCTAGAAAACCTCTCTGAGGATACTGATGGCTACCCTCCCTCCGGTTCCCCAATACGTCAGGTGGTCAGAAGTTCCAATTACTTGGGTTAGGAAAGATCACCCAGAACTCATCCCAACAGAGAACCAGTATGCCATGGTCATCAACCCTTTGATGGACAGCACAGAGTTCACCAAGTGCCTCATAGACAGTGGAAGCAGCATCAACATCATGTACCTGGATACACTGCACAAGATGAACTTGATGGAGACCCAGCTAAGGAAGAGCGACACTATGTTCCATGTTGTTGTCCCTGGCCGACAAGCAAATTCCCTGGGCTGCATCATCCTTCTGGTCGTTTTTGGTGATGTAAACAATTACCGCCAAGAACGCATGACCTTCGAAGTGGTTCCTTTCAAGAGCGCGTACCACGTCATCTTTGGACGCGACATCTTCCACTGCTTCCTCGCGAGGCCATGCTTTGTCTACAACAAACTCAAGATTCCTAGACCAAATGGCGTCATCACCGTTGACGGAAGCTTCACCAAGGCAAGGGAGCGCGAGCTTAGTGAAGCCGCCTTCGCCGAAGCGGTCCTCTACAGTGAGGAATTCAAGGAGATCCAGAACTAGGTCGATGCGTCAGAGATGCCAGCTTCGAAGAAGTAGATCATTGCTGCTGAACCTGCCTTCAAGGCCGCCATCAAGACCAAGCAGGTGGAGCTTGTCGAAGGTGATTCCTCCAAGACTACTGCCATTGGCATGGACCTGGATCCCAAATAGGAAAGCACACTCATTGAGTCCCTCTGTGAGAATAGGGACATCTTTGCCTGGCAACCTGCCGACATGAGAGGTGTACCTAGGGAACTTGCCCAGCACAGCTTGAATATTGATCCTAATGCCAAACCGGTGAAACAACCTCTACGACGCTTTGGTGATGAAAGACGAAGGGCTATAGGCAAAGAAATAGCTAGGTTACTTAAGGCTGGCTTTATCTGAGAAGGTATTCACACCCGATGGGTGGCAAATCATGTACTTGTCCCCAAAAAAGGGAACCAATGAATTTAGAATGTGCGTTGATTACACCGGCTTGAAAAAAGCGTGTCCGAAGGATCCGTTTGCATTGCCTCGCATTGACCAAGTCATTGATTCGACGGGTGGCTCGGAACTTCTGTGTTTTCTTGTTGCCTATTCAAGATACCACGAGATCTGGATGCGAAAGTCGAACCAATGGGCCACTTTGTTCACCACACCCTACGGCATGTATTGCTACGTCGCGATGCCCTTTGGGTTGAAAAACGCTGGTGCTACGTACCAGCGAACGATGCAACATTGCCTGCACGACCAAATAGGACACAACGTACGCACTTAGATGGATGACATCGCGGTAATGTCAAAGAAATCAAATGATCTTATCACCGACCTGCAGGAAACCTTTGATAATCTCTGGAAATACAACATGATGCTGAACCCAAAGAAGTGCGTCTTCGGGGTACCGTCCAGCAAACTGTTGGGCTTCAGCGTTTTGCATTGCGGAATCGAGGTGAACCCAGGGTAAATCAAGGCCATCCTCGACATCAAACGCCCAATTTGCCTAAAGGACATACAAAGGCTCATAGGCTGCATTGCAGCAGTAAGCCGGTTCATCAATTGACATGGTGAGAAGTCTATGCCGCTCTATAAGTTGCTTAAGAAGGCAGCCAAATTCACATGGACGGATGAAGCTGACGCAACACTTTAGGAGTTGAAGAGAATACTCTCCTCCCCACCTATACTTGTAGCACCGGTACCAAGGGAGCATATGTTAGTCTACATGGCGGCAACCAACCGAGTAATCATCATCGTCATCGTGGTGGAGCGCTAGGAGCCAACACACGAATACGGAGTTCATCGACCCGTTTACTATGTAAGCGAGGTCTTGACGGAATCCAAGAAGCGTTACCTGCACTACCAGAAGATAGCTTATGGAGTTTTCCTTGCTTCACATAAGCTAAGGCATTATTTCTAGGAGCACCCCATCACCTACAAGTGACGCGACGCTATCAAGTCACAAGAATTGGCGGATTTTCTTGCAGATTGGACAGAACTGCAAGAAGACACTCCTGTGCTAGAGCCAGAGTATTGGGTCATGCACTTTGATGGCTCGAAGCTACTCAATGGCCCGAGGGCTGGTGTATTATTGCAATCACCAAGAGGAGAGAAGTTGCATTACATCCTACAGATCCACTTCAACTCTACGAATAACATGGCGGAATATGAGGCCCTCATTCACGGACTTCGCGTAGCCAAGGATATTGGCATCAAGCTCATAGTTTGCTATGGAGATTTTGACTTGGTTGCCCAGCTAGTAGTTGGCACCTGGAAGGCGCAGAACCCTATGATGGTGGCATATCGAGACGAAGTAGACGAAATAGCCAAGTGCTTCGATGGCTATGAAGTCAAGTACGTCAAAAGGGAGGAAAATGAGGCAGCAGATCTGTGTTCAAAGCTTGGATTGGCTCGCAGACCAATTCCACCAGGCGTTTTCTTGGAGCATTTATGGACTCCATCCGTGAAAGGAGCGGACCCGAACAACCCGGATAGAGTGGACTCATTTGTTAACACAGTAACGGTGACCTCTCCGTCTTGGACGAAGCCGTTCATGGATTATCTACAAGACGGAACTTTGCCTGCCAACGAAGTCGAAAGCCGACAAATAGTACGCATACCAAAAGGCTACGTCATCATTGACGTCCAGCTATATAAGAGAAGTACCATAGGATTTTTCCTATGATGCGTCTCCTAACAGCAAGGTATTGAAATCCTTAGAGAAATACATCTCAGAGATTGCGAGCATCACGCCGCTCCCCGATCGTTGGTGGACAAGGCCTTCCGACAAGGATTCTACTGGATAACTGCCAAGGAGGACACCGACAAGTTGGTACAAACCTGCCTTGGGTGTCAATTTTATGCGAGACAACCAAATGTTCTAGCTGAAGAATTGCGAACAATACTAATAACTTGGCCGTTTGCAGTCTGGGGGCTGGACATGGTGGGACCTTTGCAGACAGCACCCTGTGGATTCACACATTTGCTAGTAGTAGTGGACAAATTCACAAAATGGATTGAAGCTAAACCCATTAGAAAGCTTGATGGGGCAACAACCCTAAAGTTTGTCCGGGATCTAGTGGTGAGATTTGGTCTCCAACATAGCATCATCACCGATAATGGCAGAAATCTATCTCTCAGAGAAGTTGAGGAGTATTATCATGAGAAAGGCATCCGGCTTGACCTAGCATCTGTGGCACATCCACAGTCAAATGGGCAAGTTGAAAAAGCCAATGGACTAATTCTGGACGGAATCAAGCCACGCTTAGAGGCACCGCTACATAGAGAAGCTGGAGCCTGGGTGGAGGAACTACCATCTGTCTTGTGGAGTTTAAGAACAACACCCAACAGATCCACCGGATTGCCTCCTTTTTTCATGGTTTATGGAGTAGAAGCAGTTCTCCCATCTGACATCCTCCATGATGCACCAACAGTTTCCAACTACAAGGAGGATGACGTGTTGGGAATATGCCCTAGAGGCAATCATGTATGATGTTATTTCCAATTTATTCATAAAGTTATTGTCCATGTATGAACTACTGATATTTATCATTGAATATGTGATTCGATTGTGGAACTATATATTCATGTTGTTTATACTAATTGTCCTTGGTCGTTGAGGTTGTGTTGGACACACAACTTAGACTAATGTGAAAGTCGGCTGATGACTTGGTTCCACTTGTCATGGGCATAGAGGTGCTATTCCAACTTACACGGATTCGGCTAAAGAGTTTAGCGAGTCGGACTGACCCATATTGAGGTACAACGAAGAAGAAGTTATTCGTATGTCTCAATCAATGTAATCCTTAGACCTGAGGTTATTGCACAATCCGAGTTGAGGATAACTAACTTAGGTTCTATCAAACGTTGTTCCGTCACTGGGCAGTTATAAAGGTAGAGTTCGGGTCGACTAAGAATCAAGCTGCGTGATGTGAATAACCAAGATAGGATTTTGCCCCTCCGACTGGAGAGATATTGTTTGGGCCCTCTCAGAAGATATGATTCGGAAAGCATGGCCATGCGCGACTCGGTTAAATGTTAATCGAGGCGATCGACTAAGAGTTAGTCGGATGAATCACTTATCTCAGACCGAGAAAGAGACTGAAACTATTTAAGGGATGACGATTATTCGCCTATAGTTTGACAAGGTATATCATGAGGCAAAAGGGACTCAGACGAAAGTCGCATTGGAAGGTATGTCATCATGACTCTTTGGTACTAGGGAGTCGGCACGTTCTGCTAGGAGTCGCTACCGACTGATCGCTCACGAGTGAGAATCGGATCGTGTCTTGGTCACCATGAGCCTGTCGGGTCAGACACTTAAGAGCGGGAGCATATTTGGGTTGGACCCAAAAAGGAAATGGACTGAGTCAGTGAGTTGGACTTGTAGTGACTAATATAGGCCTTTTAGTGAATGGGACACAAGTGAGTGGAGCCCACTTTCACTCCCTATATAAGCTGGGGTGCAAGTTCTTAGAGCACACGATTAGGTCGCCGCCATACCGGACCTAGCAGTCCACTGCTGGCACTCCTTCTCGTACGTGTGGATACTGGCGGAGGTGCTGTATGTTCAGCACTTCGACGATCGTGGATCGGAACGGATCATGAGGACTACACTGCATCAAGCGATGTGCTACATCGATTCCGCAAACGTGCGTCTAGTGGTAATTCTTGTGGCCTACTACCTCTGCTAGATCATGGGATCACCGCATAGGGAAATGGTTTTGTTTATCTCTGTGTGGCCCAATAGTGGTATCAGAGTGATAACTTCCGGTTTTAGGCTTGAGATCGTGCATATGTGATATGCGGTTGGCGTTAGATTGGATCTAATTGCAGTTTTGGTGGTCGATCTATGAGATAGATCTATTTTGTATGAAGTTGATTGGATCAACTGTACTTGGGAAATGGATGATCTGGTTTCCGTGATCTAACTCCTAAAGTCGTGGAACGACATACCCCTACTGGTCGGCTTCCGCCATCGGGGTAGACTGTGACACAAAAATCAGGATGCGGTGATTGAAAATCAAAGATTTTGGTCGAATCGAAGTCCGGATCAGATTTGGATAAAATTGTTTTATCCGATGAAGAAATCCATGTCCGGAATGCAGATGAGATCCGCGTTTTCGGAAAAATCATCGCGCGCTAGACGCACCCGCGAGGGGAGCTGCCCCTTTGATCCCCGCCCGCTATCCTGCTAGCGGGACTGCTGGCTTCGCCCTGTCGTAGCGCCTTAGATGTCGTTGCAAGTTTTCACACGCCGGTAGATATCGTATCTATGCATATCTTGTTTTTGTAGGATAATGTTGTGAATGGTATGGCTTATGTGCATGTGATGTGTGTAATCCATACGTGATCTGCGTATCACGGTTTTGTCAGCCGGCTGGAGCCTAGGTGCTGTCATTTTATTGTATAACGACCTGCGTGTCAGATTCTCTATGTAATTTACATTACTAGCTACTGTAGGTATTTGGAGAACCCGGATGGCATGCAAGTCGATGTACAAGTCGGCTACATGGAGTAAGACAACACGTGACAAGAGTTGACACGAGTCGGATTACGAGCTTTATGGATATGGAGATCGCCATGAAGAGAGCCATACCATTTCACATTATAATTGCTTTATTTTGTGTTATTGTTATGTCTCTGTTTTACCTCTATTAGATAGTTGGTAGAAAGTAATCCCTCAAAGAAGGTCTAGTTGGTTTCCCCGCGAGTGCTGCACCATCACAAGTCAGGCATTTTTGGTAGTGGGCTCATAAAATTGAGGTGCTATTAATTCTTTTCGACTAGGTTGGTTCGAGTCGGGCTCTTACAGCGGAAGCACCTGGTAATCTAGACAGGTCTATCACAACGGTTGTGGGACTCAGGGAAAAGTCGGATGGGAGCCGGGGCATATGATGCCACCCATCCAATAGGATTCGTATGATATGCGATTGACAAGGAGTTGTCTACCAAAATCACTTGACGGCTAGCGGTGATGCTAAAGCTCACTAGTCAACTTGCTTATTTAGGGTCCTGAATCACTAAGTAACCATCGGAGGGGTTTTGGTTCTAGTGGGAGCGTAAATATTAAAGTGTTTAATATGCTTGCTCTTTTATGGATACATGTCTTAAGTGTTTTGCATATTTTTCTGTTGTAGATCAATGGCACCTAGCAGTCTCCCTCAGATTTGCAGTTTTGCTTTGAGAACGATCTTAGAGAAAGATAAGCTAAATGGAACTAACTTCACCAACTGGTATCGTAGTCTGAGAATTGTTCCCAAGTAAGAAAAAAAGGATCATGTCCTAGAATTGATGGTGGAGAACAAGGCTAAGTTCAAGAAGAGTTGTTGGACTAAGAAGAAGAAGGGCAAGTCGGGAGGTAAGGCTGAGGACCCGGTCCAAAGCACTTCCTGAGGGACTAAACCATCTCCTGCAGCCGGATCCACTTGCTTCTATTGCAAGGCGGATGGCCACTAGAAGAGAAATTGCAGCAAGTATCTGGCTGATAAAGCTAAGAATAGAGGTGTGACTTCCACCTCAGGTACGCTTGTTTGCAATGTTATAGACATTTATCTTGCCGATGCACCTGGTAGTTCTTGTGTATATGATACCGGATCAGTTATTCACATCTGTAACTCATTGCAGGGACTGATAAGAACTAGGAGCGTGGCGAGAGGCGAGGTTGACATTCGAGTCAGCAACAAAGCGAGAGTCTCTGCATTGGAAGTCAACACGATGCAACTTCATTTACCTTATGGATTCTTAATGGAGCTAAATAATTGTTATTATGATCTAGTGCTTAGTCGGAACATTATTTCTGCCTCATGTTTGATGAGACAAGGCTATGAGTCGAATATAGAATAATGGTTGTTCTTTATATTTGAATGATATGTTTCACGGCTTTGCACCCGTCCAGGATGGGTTATTTATTTTGGATCTCGAAGGTGAATCTGGCAATAACATAAATGTAAAAAGGTTGAAACCAAATGATCTGAATATGAATTACTTTAGGCATTGTCGGCTTGGTCATATAAGGTTGAAACGCATGAAGAAGCTCCATGATGATGGACTCCTAGCTTTGTTCGACTTGGAATCGTTCGAGACATGCGAATCCTGCCTACTCGGCAAGATGACCAAGACATATATTGCAAAGAGTTGTGAAAGGGCGTCCGACTTATTTGGACTAGTATATAGTGATGTATGTGGCCCGATGAGCACGACAACCAGAGGTGGTTATGAGTACTTCATTACATTCATTGATGATTTGAGTAGGTATGGATATATCTATTTGATGAAACATAAGTCGGAAGCCTTTGAAAAGTTCAAGCAATTCCAGAATGGGGTACAGAATGAACTCGGGAAGAAAATAAAGTTTATTCGGTCCGACCGAGGAGGCGAGTACATGAGCCATGAGTTTGATGACCATTTGAAGAGTTGTGGAATAGTTCCCCAACTCACTCTGCTAGGAACGCCGCAGAGAAACGGTGTGTCAGAAAGGAGGAATCGGACCTTGTTAGACATGGTACGATCAATGATGAGTCAGACATATTTGCCTTTATCATTTTGGGGTTATTGTCTAGAAACTGCAGCGTTCACACTAAACAGAGTACCATCAAAGTCGATAGATAAGACACCGCATGAGACGTGGACTGGCAAGAAGCCAAGTTTTTCATTTCTTAAGATCTGGGGTTGTGAAGCTTTTGTCAAGCGACTTCAGTCCGATAAGCTTACAGCCAAGTCAGATAAGTGCATTTTCATGGGGTATCCGAGGGAAGCCTTGGGTTACTACTTCTACAACCGAGAAGAGGGCAAAGTGTTTGTCGCTCGGAATGGTGTCTTCCTTGAGAAAGAGTTTCTCAGTCGGGGAGTCAATGGGAGCACAGTGCAACTCAAAGAAATTCGAGAGGTACCGGCCAGTAGCGAGTCAACAAAAGCCTTGGAGGTTGAGCCGGTCATGGTACCTGAGCCAGCAACAGCACCGACACTGTGAAGATCGGCCAGATTGTGAAGTGTTCGTGATGTGTTACTGTTTGACAGTGATGAGCCGGCAACTTATTCGGAAGTGATGGTGGATTCTGATTCTGAGTCGTGGCTTGGATCCATGAGATCCGAGTTAAAGTCCA
Organism: Avena eriantha; assembly: GCA_910589775.1. Taxonomy (NCBI): domain Eukaryota; kingdom Viridiplantae; phylum Streptophyta; class Magnoliopsida; order Poales; family Poaceae; genus Avena; species Avena eriantha. The sequence goes on along the minus strand of OU342740.1, from coordinate 187,267,031 downwards.
TGGATGAAAATCAAGTTTGGAACTTGGTTGATCTACCAGACGGTGCAAGACCCGTCGAGTGCAAATGGGGTCTTTAAGAAGAAAACTGATATGGATGGAAATGTTTCTATCTACAAGGCACGGCTTGTCGCAAAGGGGTTCCGACAAGTTCAAGGAGTTGACTATGATCAGACTTTCTCTCCCGTAGCGATGCTTAAGTCAGTCTGGATCATGTTAGCTACAGCAGCCAATTTCGACTATGAGATATGGTAGATGGATGTCAAGACGGCTTTCCTTAATGGAAATTTAACTGAGGACGTGTATATGATACAGCCCGAGGGTTTTGTCGATCCAACTAATGCTCACAAGGTATGCAAACTTCAGAAATCCATTTATGGGTTGAAGCAAGCATCTCGAAGTTGGAACATTCGCTTTGATGAGGTAGTCAAATCGTTTGGCTTCATCAAGAGTGATCATGATTCTTGTTTATACAAGAAGTTCAGTGGGAGCAAAGTAAACTTTCTGCTCTTATATGTGGATTACATATTACTGATTAGAAATGATGTCCTGATGTTGCAAGAAACCAAGGAATCATTGGAAAGGAGTTTTTCGATGAAGGACTTGGGTGAGGCGACTTACATACTAGGAATCTGGATCTATAGAGATAGATCAAGGCGGCTCATTGGATTGAGTCAGAGTACATATTTGGACAAAGTGTTGAAGAAGTTCAACATGGAATCGTCTAAGAAGGGGTTCTTACCGATGTCTCATGGCGTAAAACTTAGCAAGACTCAGTGTCCTTCAACAACTGATGAACAAAGTCGGATGAGTGCGATTCCGTATGCTTATTCAGTCTGATCCAAGATGTACACTATGATTTGTACTAGTCTAGATGTTTCCTATTCTCTAAGTGTTGTGAGTAGGTTCCCGGCTGACCCTGGAGAGATCCACTAGGCAGCAGCTAAAAATATCCTCAAGTACTTGAGAAGGACTAAGGATATGTTCCTATTTTATGGAGGTGAGGATGAACTCAGTGTAAGGGGTTACACGAATGCGAGTTATCTCACCGACTCGGATGATTCACGTTCGCAATTCGGATATGTGTTTGTGATAAACGGAGGGGTTGTGAGCTAGAAGAGTTCCAAGCAAGAGGCTGTGTCTGCGTCTACGACAGAGGCTGAGTATATTGCTTCCTCGGAGGCACCAAAAGAAGCCGTTTGGATGAGGAATTTCCTCATGGATCTTGGTGTGGTTCAGGGCTCGTCCAATCTGTTAGACGTGTATTGTGACAACAATGGTGCTATCGCACAAGCCAAGGAACCTAGACAACACCAAAAGAACAAACATATACTCATGCGGTACCACCTTATTCACCAGTTCGTGGATCAAGGTGATATCAACTTATGCAAGGTACACATGGATGCAATCATTGCGGATCCGTTGACAAACCCACTTCCAAAGCCGAAGCATGAGGCGCACCTGAGAGCCATGGGCATTAGATGCGTAGAAATGTGATGTCGGATGATTGTCTCTAGTGCAAGTGGGAGACTGTTGGGAATATGCCCTAGAGGCAATCATGTATGATGTTATTTCCAATGTATTCATAAAGTTATTGTCCATGTATGAACTACTGATATGTATCACTGAATATGTGATTTGATTGTGGAACTATCTATTCATGTTGTTTATACTAATTTTCCTTGGTCGTTGAGATTGTGCTGGACACACAACTTAGACTAATGTGAAAGTCGGCTGATGACTCGGTTCCACTTGTCATGGGCATAGAGATGCTATTTCGACTTACACGGATTCGGCTAAAGAGTTTAGCGAGTCAGGCTGACCCATATTGAGGTACAACAAACAACTCGTCATTTGTATGTCTCAATCAATGTAATCCTTAGACCCGAGGTTATTGCACAATCCGAGTTGAGGATCACCGACTTAGGTTCTATCAAATGCTATTCTGTCACTAGGCAATTATAAAAGCAGAGTTCAGGTCGACTGAGAATCAAGCTGCGTGATGTGAATAATCAAGATGGGATTTTGCTCCTCCGACTGTAGAGATATTCTCTGGGCCCTCTCGGAAGATATGATTCGGAAAGCATGGCCATGCGTGACTCGGTTAAATGTTAATCGAGGCGATCGACTAAGAGTTAGTCAGATGAATCACTTATCTCAGATCGAGAAACAGACTCAAACTATTTAAGGGATGATGATTATTCGCCTATAGTTTTACAAGGTATATCATGAGGAAAAAGGGACTCAGACGAAAGTCGCATTGGAAGGTATGTCATCATGACTCTTTGGTACTAGGGAGTCGGCACGTTTTGCTAGGAGCCGCTACCGACTGATCGCTCACGAGTGAGAATCGGATCGTGTCTTGGTCACCATGAGCCTGTCGGGTCACACACTTAAAAGCGGGAGCATATTTGGGTTGGACCCAAGAAGGAAATGGACTGAGTCAGTGAGTTGGACTCACAGTGACTAATATAGGCCTTTTAGTGAATGGGCCACAAGTGAGTGGAGCCCACTTTCACTCCCTATATAAGCTGGGGCGCAAGTGCTTAGAGCACACGGTTCGGTCACTCCATGTGTTGGAAACCCTAGCTCTAGTCCAGTCCTGCCGCTGCCGTACCAGACCTAGCAGTCCACCGTCGGCGTTTCTCCTCGTATGTCTAGATACTGGCATAGGTGTTGTATGTTCAGCACTTCGACGATCATGGATCGTAACGGATCATGAGGACTGCACTGCATCAAGCGACGTGCTACATCGATTCCACAACCGCGCCTCTAGTGGTAATTCTCGTGGCCTACTACCTATTGTAGATCTTGGGATCACCGTGTAGGGAAAAAGTTCTGTTTATCTCTGCGTGGCCCAACATGACACTGAAGAATCCAGGCGACTATCTGTGGACCTACTTGAAGAAGAGCACGTGCTGGCATGCCAGAGATCTGCCGTCTACCAGTAGAACCTACGCGGCTACCATAGTCGCCGTGTAAAGCATCACTCGTTTAAATAAGGGGATCTGGATCTTAGACTCAAGCAGGAGAAATCACACAAACTATCCCCGCCTTGTGAAGCACCGTTCTTCATAAGCAAAAGATTGCTCAATGGTTTCTATTACCTCGTTGATATCCGCGAGTTGAAAGATAGGCCAAAAAATTGCAAGCGCAAGCAACATGACTCCGATGATGATTACCCGGAGACAGATTGACCATGGAACGTAGCATATCAACGTCCCTTTTACACTTAGCACATTTACATTATGTAATAAGTTTCTTATATGATCAATGAAACAAAGCTTTTGGTTCACTCATATTCTCTGAGTCTTTTACCTCCTTTAGTTTTTCATTTTTGGATCATATAAACCCTTTATGCGCAAGGTTGCATTTTCTCTTGTGAAAATTCCGCCTACGGGCGTTAGCTTAAGTTTTCTGGTCTACACATTTTCTGAAGTTCTTATGTGGATTCCGGAGTAGTGACTTTTCGGCACTCAAAGCCAGCGATTTTGTTCTTAAGTTCTGGATGGTGCTATTAAGCATCATCGCCTGAGAGCATAGTTCTGTGCTGCGAGTCTCCTGTCTCACGAAAGGTCAAGCATATGAACCAGAATAATGGATAAGCCAGCACTTGCTTAAAAATATATACACATGCTAGAAACAGATAAGTTGCAGGAAACTTGAGTACAAGTTTGTTCCTCCTTAGACAAGCATAACTTTTTCCGCATACATTCCGCAGAGATACATTTAATACATACATTGTTTTTTATGGCTCTGCTCCAAGGGGCTTCGTGGTGGCATCATTAGGAGAGGCAGGCCGGGAGAGCTCATCAAACTCTGAAGGAGAAGGGCTAGACTCAGAAGAAGCCATGTCGCCATCCAGGATCTCGGCAGGCATGGAGACATCAACCTTGACCATCTTGGCAACCCTGGTATCGAAGCCGGCGAGAGAGTCCCAAATAGCATTGCTACCAATCTCTTGTCCTTCCTCGTCCAGCTTGGGCATAATGGAGGTCACCAGGTCGATGTCGGCATTGTCGTAGTGAGCCTTGACCAAGGATAGGGTCATCCTAGCACCAACCCGGATAGAAGAGGATTTCCAATCCTTGATTTTCTTGGGGGCTCGGCGCAGGATTTCTGAAAACATGGCCGCTGAATCTGTTGCCTTGATATTGATGCCCAGAGGTTGAGCTATCTCCTTGGCTTGGGCGATGGCGGTGCTGACGAAGTTGCCGGCACGAATCATGCATTCCTTGGTACTCGGAGCACCCTCACCTAAGTTGGCTAAGCCAATGGGAGCTGTGGTTTGCACAAGCATACAAGGACCATGAGTATACACACGACAAAATGGTTACAAAAAAGACCAATACGGAGAAAGGTTACCAAAGATGCTCATTTCCGCTTGCATGCATGTCTCCGCCAAGTCATCATGCTCCTTCTAGACTGACTTGAACATCTCAAGACCCCTAGCATTCTGCTCTTTGGTAGCTTGGTTCTGGTCTTTGAGCTATGCAATCTCGTCCTTCAGGCGCTGCATCTCGGCGTCAGCAGAATCTTGCATGGCCTTCATCGTTGCCTCATGGCCCTTGACAGCCTCGGCCAAGTAATTCTTTAGAATCTTGTTTTCATCATCGAGCTCCTGGATATGCTTGGATTGCTCAACGATGCTCTTGGCCTTAGAAATTGCTTCTATAAGACGGAAATTAGAAAGTGCTATCAGAAGACGGAAGAATTGACTCAATGAGAAAGCAAGGAGCTTCGTAGGAAAGAGACTCTGGCTATTTTTGATCTCTTCCTTCAGGAATTTGGTCTTACCCTATTGAAGGTCCATCTCCTTCCGAAGAGCAGGAAATCTCTCATTGGTGGCTATCCTCCGTTTATTCTCATCCTGCACCAAAATATAAACATGCTTAGTTTCTCTAGAGCATCTAGTCGGAATTATTCAGTTTCAACCAAATGCTCGTGGGCTACAGTACATGATTTTGAAGTAAACTAGTTTCTCTAGAGAATCTAGTCGGAACTTTACAGTTTCAAGTAAATGCTCGGGGGCTACACAGACAAATTATATGCTTAGTTCTTTGGAGCACTGAGGACAATAACTATTGGATTATCCGCCTAAGAGCTCGGGGGCTACAGTGGGATATACTACACAAAGTAAAGAAAGTAAAGTTCAAAAAACTTACGATGGGAATGATCCTGAGATTGTTGGCTAGATGAGCATAGGAATCATGGAAGGTCCAGGCATTCTTATAGATTGCATCGGCCTGCTTGATGAGATCATCCAAGCTCAACGTCGGAGGAGTCATAGCCAATGGAGAGTTCAAAGCCGGAGGCATGGATGAAGCCCTGTATGCTTCCTGCACCTTCAAGGTAGTTGATGGCTCGGAGGCTCCCGTCTCTAGCGCAGCTTTCACGCCCACCTCTTCCACTTCCTTCCCCTTCCCGCTGGCATCCTTAGCCGGAGGTTCAGCCAATTTAGAGGAGGTGCTCTCCTACGTTGCCTGGCCACTGGGAACAATGTCTGCCTGGACAAAGCCTGAGACACCAATGATTGGATTGATATCTGTCTCCATGGAGGAGGTCTCAGTGATGACGGCCCAGCAGGACCAGCAGATGGTATGGCGGTAGGAGTAGGGGGAGCGGTGGTGGGAGAGGGCTTGGCGGATGACCCCTTGGTCAACATGTCACGAATATGTTTTGACCCTCCATCATCTTTGGAGGATCGCTTCAAACTAACACCGGTTTCGTCCTGAAACGTACAAAGTATAAGTACAAGAGTTGAAAAAAGGTGTGAGCTGAGAATGAAAAGCCTTGGTGAGGGGAATTCCGGTGGACTTCTTCTTCTTCTCCACCTCTAAGGCAGGTGGATATCCTTCAGCTATGGATCATATACCTGGGAGGCCATTTGATCCGCCGCCAAGGTCGCCAGCTGGGATACAAGAGAGTGTTAGATGAAACAACTCCAAGACAAAAAAACCTTAGAGTATATAACGAGCAACAAAGGAAACAGAAGCTACCTTAGGGCATGTATCGCAATCGAACATATCAAAGGTGATCTTGAAGCCACACTTCTTGTCCTTCACCTTGACAATGTCCTTTAGCCGGAGCTTGATGGAGTCAGTAGAGAAGTTATCCCGTGAAATTCGCATGGGATCCCTCCTTTCTTGGCTATATTTGCACATCAGCTGGGCGTGGTGCTGCAGAGGCTGGATCCGCCTAATGTACCAGCAGATGCCAAGGTCCATGCCCGTTAGACCTCCATCTGTGAGCCATTCGATCCTCCTTACGGTGCGATTGGCTTCGTCGCCGAAAGGAAGAGAGGCTGGGGTCCGCCATGCGGGCACTTCAGTGGTAGCTCCATCGATGGAGTCGGGGTAGGTCTCAAGATGGTCTGGCAGAGGGACATCTGCCCGGTAAAACTACGTGCACTGCTAGTTCTTGCAAGACTCATGCCCCATGATGTCGAGGAAGCGTCGGCTAGGCCGGATCTTAAAGCTAATGGTTCCGCAGGTCCGCAATTCATCCTTGGACTCTACAAACTCTCTCTTGATGGTGAAAAAATATACAAACAAGTCAAATCTAGGTTTGATTCCTATATATCCTTCGCACATAGCTACAAAGTTGCTAAGGACTAGGATGCTGTTGGGAGAGAGGTTGTGGGGAAGTACCCGTAAGTGTCGAAGGACGTCCAGGAAGAAGTCAGAGACTAGTAGGTTTACGCCACGTACCAGCTGAGATTTGAGGTATATCTTCTCTCCGGGTTGGGGAGAAGGGATCACCTCGCCGGCCGGCGCTGCCCGCCAGACGAACTTCTCCGCCGCGGGGAGATATCCTTCGTCGACCAGTTCTTGGAGATCCTCGGTGGAGAGATCAGAACCCCTCCACACCCCCTTTTGGGAGTCACTTTCTTCTTCAGCAGCTTCGGGCGCCGCCCATTCTTGGTCATCACCGGCGGATTCCGTCACGATGGAGATAGGAACGACGACCCCCTCCGGCAGAACGCTCACCCCCAAGGATGGCTCCATCGTAGCCTCAGGGATCACCACCGTGGAAGGAGCAGAGTTGCTGGAGGCCATTGTGACGAGGAGAAGGTGGAGAAATAAAAGGCTCTGGTTAGGATTTTCGCACGAGAGCTCGAACGGTCGCGTGGCTGGAGGAAGACAAAGACTAGGAGACGAATGCAGGTAAAAAGAAATAAATTGACCATGGAGGAAATATGTAAGCCTCGCGTCAAGATTCGTGCAAAAGGATCTGATGGTTGGAACATTGCCGACGTGGAAGTGAACGTGCGCGGTAATTTCGCCACGTCCTCCTTCTTTCGCCGCTGCACCGTTTCGGATTTCACGCGCGTAAAAATAGCTGATGATTAATTCTCTATTTTCTCTGAGTTTCGAGGTAGCGTAGGCTGTACGCTACGTCATCCTCCTGACAGTTGCAGTGAAGGGTCATGTTCGAAAGATTCCATCAAAGACGGAGATCATCCGACTCGGGAAATGAAGACTCAAGGAATCTCCGGCTACATTGTGAAGCCGGAGAAGATTGAAGGGTTCTTTGGGAGACCTTTGAGATATTGCTTGACGGATTGCCGGCATCACTTAGATGGGATATTCAAAGATCAACGAGTAATACGGTGCAAGATTTCAAAGTCCTCCGGGGCTACTATTGGGGATATGCTACATGGGTATCCTCATAGCATGTCACCAATCCGCCTAACTCGGGTGGCCCATAGTTGGTAGCAAGGTCTATGGCCTGTTGGGTGGCCCAGTTAGACGGATCCTGAAGGAAGGCCCATGCCGAATAAAGGAAGGCTACGCAGGAGTCACCGACATACTCGGAGCCTTGGAGTACAAGACACAGAAGCCTCGTTCGTGTAGGTGTAGGACTCTTTACCTTGTACAACAAGGACCTTTCCCTGTAAACCCTAGGTCCTGGCACCTTTATAAGCCGGCCTACGGGAAGCCATTAAGGCACAAGACATCAGATTGTAGTGTACAATGCACAACACCTCGCACATCGAACCTATCTCTATAACTCGGCATATTGCCATTATAGTGATTTATAGTAGGAGTAGATTTCTGCCACCGTTGTGGGACTTGAACCTGGGTAAGCTGTGTTACCTCGTACCCGCCAAGTCTCCGCCTTACCTCACGTCTCTAAGCATGCATTGTGAGGACCCCTCCATGGCGTACTCATCAGCAATATCACGATAGGCCACCTACCAGCGGTGTATGCAGGCCTGCCTCAAGAGCTAGCTTGGCCGCAATATTCAAGTCTACATCAACGACATCGTTGTCAACATTAAGGAGGAAGCCTCGTTACTCGACAATCTCTACGAGACCTTTGATAACCTTGACCGATACCAGATCAAGCTAAACCCGGACAAATGCGCCTTAAGCATACCATCTGGGCAATTTCTCAGATACCTCATCTCCATGAGGGGAATCGAGGCTAACCCGTAGAAAATAAAGGCCATACTAGCCATGGAGAAACCAAAGAACGTCAAAGGCATCTAGCAGCTGGCTGGACAAATCGCGGCACTTAGCCGATTCATCAGTCAAATGGGCGAGAAGGCACTGCCGTTCTACCCACTCCTTCGAAAAGCTAAAAAGTTTGAGTGGACGAAAGAAGCACAAGAAGCATTCGAAGACCTCTAGCGTCTACTATCCACTTCGCCGGTGTTGGTAACACCTAGAGAGAAGGAGCCCCTGTTGCTATACATCTCTGCCACCAACCAGGTGGTTAGTACCGTGCTTGTGGTGGAAAGAGCTAAAGAAAACAAAGTGCACGGGGTGCAACGTCCAGTCTACTACCTCAGCGAGGTGATCACACCAACAAACCAGCAGTACCCGCACTATCAGAAGCTGGCATTCGTCGTCTTCATGATAGCTTGGAGACTGCGCCACTACTTCCAGGAGCACCCCATCATTGTGGTGAATGATGCTCCACTAGGGCACATCCTCAACAATCCTGATGCCAACAGACGAGTCACGCTTTGGGGGATAGAACTGTCTCCACGAGAAATCACATACGAGAAGCGAGACGCGATCAAATCGCAAGTACTCCCAGACTTCCTTTTTCACTGGATGGAAAACCAGATCCCCGACAAGCCAGACATGTCCTGCCTATGGAAAATGCACTTCGATAGATCAAAATGCCGAGAAGGAGCCGGCGCCGGTGTCATCCTGACATAGCCACAAGGTGACAAGATGAGGTCCAAAACTACTCTACTGGCGTAAAAGGAGAACGTTGGTGTGCTCCTCGAACAACTCGATGATGTCTTCGGTACCCGATAAATGGCTGGTCAACCCCCCAATAAATGGGCACCATATTCCACGCCATCCCCTCCGGTGGGGGTGGCTATCCCACAGCAACAGCAACAAAATCCAAATCGGGTCGATGCAGGCACACAAGCACCCGTGCAGCCTTAGCACCCATGACTAAATGCGGATACACACACTCGCAAACTGTGCTGGCATCCCGGAACTTGTTGGGGGATACCCCCGGGTATGGTAACACCGGGGTATAAGGGCCGAGTTAGCCGGGGTACGGCGCGGTCAAAGCAAGTGCTGACCGGGTTACCTCAAGGCAGGATGAATCACGGTGTGACCCGGCCCATGGATCATCTCCTTGACTATGGTCCGGCCGGCATAAGATTTATGCCGGCCCTATCTATCTATTTTGCAGGTAACTTGGTAAGCCGGATTAGCTATATGCTAGCCGGATTATCTTAGCCTCCAAGAGAAGGAATCCCCCGCTGGTCAAAATGTGGCTTTATTAGCTGTAACATGAGCAAAGCAAAGTAAGGAAGAGGACCAGCGGGTGAGGGGTGACCAAGGTGATGCGGGATAAGCCGTATGACGTAGCCCGTGTCTGGTGATGCCAAAATACAAGGATTACGCTGTGGGTTATGTCCAAATCCCGGATGAGCCGTTAAAGAGAATAAAGAAGCATCTGCTTTAGGAAAGGAGCATATTCGTAGAATATGCTGCCACCTGTGCCCTAGAATTGTAACCCAGGCTTCCCTATATAAGGAGCACCGGGGCCTCCATAGAAGGGGCCAGTCGATCAATAATTCTCTGTCTAAGGTAGAACACTAGGGTTACTTCGTAGGGAGTAAGAGACACCGTCTCCTTCTTGCTGAGAGCCTCAAGTGCTTTTGTAAACACCATTGAAAGAGGAAATACAAGAACTTCCGTGCGTGGAATCACCACGCTCTCCCTCCCTAGATTCCCCTAGCACTCATTGGCCCCATCTTTAGCCTATCCATGGCATCTGCCGTGCCACCACCACGCCAGTTGGTGCCCACCATGGGGCTAGCGGTGCTAGCAGGGGTGAAAATTCAGACGGGAAACTCCTCCAGCACCGGTGATAGTGTCGTCTCCAGCTTGGTTCTGCTCTTTGGAGCGCTGGATTATGTCAGTGACAACGTGGGAAGCTTCGGCAGGCACCCTCCAACGCGCAACGGTGTCTTCATCAAGCTTGGCGCGCACAAGATCTACGTCGGCGTGGGCGAGTCCTGCGTTCATCCACGGTACATCGTCAAGGGAGGCAAGCCACCTCTTAGTGCGGCTTGTGGAGTGCGTATCACTCGCCCGACTAGCTGCGTCGAGGTCCTGATGCCCGTGCCAGACGCGGGACCAAGCAAAGATCCGGTGCCAGAGCCAGAGGTAACACCAAAACAGACCAGGTCTAGGTTTCCTCCACTAGAAAGGCCAGAGAATGTGCTCCAGCAAGCAATAGATAGCCTAGCAACACCAATAGCACCCGTTGTAGATCTGGCTTAGGCACAAGCTGAGTTAGAGGTAACTAGGCAGAAAATGTTAGCTGGGGCAAAGAAGGTAGAAGAGCTGCATCTATCCTTGAACATCACCTTGAGAGAATATGCTAAGGCAAACCGCATAGATGGAGTGAAAATCCAGGGCAGGAACCTGGCACTGATATTGACAAGGAGTACGAGCCTAGGCCGGATCAGACATCCACGATAGTAACAGGAGGGTTGGATCGGTACAGTACCCCGCAAAGAACCTCAGGGCAGCAAATGCGGCCACGTCCGAGTTAGAAGGTTTAACCGGAGAGGCCTAGCAAAGGCAGCAAGAGAGGGTGAATCACTTGTTGAGAGTTGCATGCCAGCAAAATGATGAAATAGACAAGGCAAACCCGGTGCCGCCAGGAGCCTCACAGGTGGTACATTCAGCCAGAAATAACCTGGCGAGATCTAGAGGAGCCGCGTCATCTCCGGGTCATAATCCTAGGAGAGAAGAGGTAGTGGATTCCGGAAGAAGAGACAAATAGATGGTTCCTTATGACCCGGTAAGGGCTGGAAAAGGAAAAGCAGTGCAAGCTGATGAAGATAGGCACAGTACCAGCCGAGGTGTGGCTGCCCGAGGTAACCATGACCAAGGCAATGCCGGTCAAAGAAATGCTGCCAACGGCAATGCCGGACATCATGACCCTGGGGAAACGGGGCAAAATTTACCTCGGACACAACAACATCGTGCACCTTGGCAAGAGGGGAGCGTGGGACAAGCAGCAGCACAACGACGGATATCCCAGACCGGATCACCACATAATGGGATCAAGGCTGGGAAGCAGGAACTTGCAGCCAGATGATGCGAGGCTGAAATTGGATAGGATTTATAGGTCGGAGCAAATAGAGATACAAGGTCCACTGGGTCCAGCGTGCTTTGGGCCCCGGATCATGAACGAGCCGCCAGTGCCGAACTTTCAGCTGGCCAGAGGAACCCAAACTTATGATGGTAGTACCAGGATGGAGGATTGGCTGATTGACTACGCCACAATAGTCAAGATCACAACAGGAAATCTGAGATGGGCGGTGAGCTATGTACCACATATGCTGGAAGGACCAGCGCAAGTTTGGCTGAACAATTTGCCACCAGGGAGTGTCAACTGTTGGTTGGATTTCCAGGAGCTGTTCGTTAGCAATTTCTCAAGCACTTACAAGAGACCCAACAGGCCACAAACCCTTGCTTTATGCCGACAGAGACCGAATGAGCCAGATAGAGATTTCCTGACTCGGTGGTGCAATGTACGAAACTCGTGCGAGGGAGTAATTGAATCACAAGCTATTGCATGGTTCACTAAGGGATGCAGATATGGAAGTATGCTGTGGCAGAGGTTACAGCGAGACATGACAACCACCCTAGCAGAAATGATCTGGGTCATAGATTCGTATGATTTGGGAGATCCAACGCAACCCCGGCTAATGTCTAGCGAACCAAACGAGGAGTACTACGGCCGAGATGGCCCCGAAGCATCAAGAAGGAAAGATTTTCAAGGAAAGAGAAGGGATGAACATCCGGATTACCGATATAACTCGCAACAGGTCGCAGTAGTGGACCGGGATCAATCCAATGCCGGAGCCAATCAACGACAAAACACTGGAGGGCAAAACTGGCAGCAGAAAAATGAAGGGAAAAAACCTTGGACCCCGGAGCAGAAAAAGAAATGGCAGGGACGGAAGGATAGGCCGAGGTATACGTTTGAATCCATGCTGGATCAGCCTTAAAAATTGCATACGCCAAGCCTGAATAGCCCTGCGAATCATACAACCCGGCAATGTGAATGGATGAGGAAATTAGAGCAGGGAAGTTCGGGGAATGCTCAGGCACCTCGGAACGAAGCACCTAGAAATGAAGCACCTCCGCAACCGTTACTAACAGGGGGAAATGGACAGCAACTAATGTTGCCACCGCCTCCATCGAGGTATGAAAATCAGGAAAGAAGGGATGCAGTACATCAGGTAGACAATAGCCAGCAACAAGGTCGAGGTTACAACGAGAATGAGGGAAGACATGAGTACAAGGAACATCATTAAAGATACTGTGTGTTCACCACTGAAGAGAATGACCGGAAAAGCTTGCAGTGCCAACATATGGAGGTGAACGCAGTAATGCTAGCCGTACCAAGATATATGCCCTAGGCGGATCAGGAAATTATATGGAGTATCAAGGATCACCCAAAGATCATGCCAAGCCCGGGAAACTATGCTTTGGTCCTGGATCCGACGTTTATCGGGCCGAGTCTCAATGTAAGGTTTTCCAAGGCACCGATGGACAGTGGCAGTAGTATCAACATTATGTACAAGGATACCATGCACAAGATGGGAATAAGAGAGAACATGCTGCAGGCAATGAGAACCACATTTCATGGCATTATGCCAGGTATTTCCTGCGAACCAATTGGGAAGGTCTGGGTTGACGTATTGTTCGGCACAAGAGATAATTGCCGGACTGAGAATTTGGAGTTTGAGGTGGTGAACCTGGAGAGTGCTTACCACGCGTTACTCGGCAGGCCAGCACTGAACAAGTTCATGGCAACTACCCACATCAGCTACCTTAAGATGAAACTGCCTGGGCCAAGGGGACTTCCGGCATTCGATCTAGTGCGCCTTAGCCGGATCTAACTTAGCCGAATCACTCGTGATAGCTCCAGAAAAAAAGGAAGATACTGGAAGTGGCGGCACTGGCTCAATCTGCGCAGCAGCATATGCCGACCCTGACCAACCCGCACAGGAGCGTATCATTCCAAGCAATGCCAATCGACGATCAGTTCCCAGAGCGCGCAGTAATCATTGGTGTCGGGTTAAGCAACAAATAGGAAAGCGAGCTCGTCAATTTCCTCTGTGAGAATCGGGATATCTTTGCTTGGTCTACTCAAGATCTGCAAGGTGTACCTAGGGAGTTGGCTGAGCACTCATTGAACGTGGGACCCGGGGCTAAGCCGGTGAAGCAACCACTCCGACGTTTCACAGAAGACAGGAGGAAAGTCATTAGAGATGAAATAGCTAGGCTCTTAGCGGCCGAATTTATCATGGAAGTACTCTACCCGGATTGGCTTTCTAATCCAGTGCTAGTGGAGAAAAAGAAAGATGATCTGAACGTAGTTGTGGTATGGCGCATGTATATTGATTACACGAACCTGAATAAGGAGTGTCCCAAAGATCCATTTCCACTCCCTAGGATAGACCAAGTCATAGACTCAACGGCCGGATGTGAACTGATGTCATTCATTGATGCGTATTCTGGTTTCCACCAAATACCCCTGAATCCGGATGATCAAATAAAAACTGCATTTATTACCCCGTATGGGGCTTATTACTATCACACTATGCCGTTTGGATTACGTAATGCAGGAGCAACATACCAGTGATGCATGCAAAAATGCTTACATGATCAGATAGGTCAGAATGTGCAAGTCTATGTGGATGATGTGGTAATAAAGACCAAGGAAAGTAATATGCTCCTTGAGGATATCTGGCAGACATTCACGAACTTAAGAAGGTTACGAATGAAGATGAACCCAGAGAAATGCACCTTCGGCATACCCGCCGGAAAGTTACTCGTTTTTTGGTGTCTAGCCGTGGCATTGAAGCTGACCCGACGAAAATCTGGGGCATAGAAAGGATGGAACTACCAAAATGCCTTAACGATGTGCAAAAGTTCACTAGCATCGTTAAGTCGGTTCGTATGTAGGTTGGGAGAGAAGGCCTTGCCCCTATACCAACTAATGAAAAAGGCATACAAGTTCACCTGGACGCCACATGCGGATCTTGCATTTTGAGAGTTAAAAAAGATGTTATCTACTGCGCCAATCCTAGCCGCACCACTACCTAAGGAGCCAATGTTGCTCTACGTAGCCGCGACCAACCGAGTCGTAAGTGCGGTAATCGTAGTGGAGCGTGAGGAGGAAGGAAAGTCAGTGCAAAGGCCGCTGTATTACCTGAGCGAGGTATTGTCAGCTTCGAAACAGAACTATCCTCACTATCAGAAGATGGCATACGGCGTATATATGTCGGCCAAGAAACTCAAACACTATTTTGAGGAACACCCCATCAAGGTGATATGTGAGGCACCCATCTCGGAAATCATGAGTAACAAAGACGCAAGTGGCCGGATAGCAAAGTGGGCTATCGAGTTAGCTCCCTACGCACCACAGTCCGACAGAAGGGATGCGATCAAGTCACAAGCTGTGCCGGATTTCTTTGTGGACTGGGCTGAAATGCAATACGAGCCACCCTTGCCGGACTCCAATTATTGGCAAATGCACTTTCGATGGATCGAAATTGAAAGATGGGTTGGGCGCCGGAGTAGTGCTTACCTTGCCCAAGAAGGATCAACTAAAATATGTCCTTCAAATCCACTTCAGTGCCTCAAATAATGTGGCGGAGTACGAAGCTGATATGGGGTGGCCCGATCTTCTCAGCAAGCTCTTGTCGATGGTGATGGTGGATGATAGATAACTAGTGCGTAGCTATGATCTCTCCCGCTTGATCCCTGATGCCAATGCAACAGCTCTCGAACCTTGTAGGATATTCACAACACCACACTCTTGCGCACGCAGCCGTGACCACGAACGGTAGTATGCAATCTACTAATTCCCAATGGAACAACAGATCACACTCAATTATAGTTGGCAGATTCGAACACAGGGTAATTCCAGAGGTTCTATGAAAGAAACAACTCCAAAATATTTTAACGTGGTCTAAAAACTAACTTGTGACGGCTACGGAGGTTTATATGAGGGCTGGGGCGTCCTCCCCTCTAAACGGGCCTAAAAACAGCCATAACTTGGCCCAAATTGACTCGGTTCGACTCAAACTGATACATACCGACCCATATATGGGTTCGGCCTTATTGGTACGCAGTCCAAACGTCGTGGAACACCTCAAACATGTAATTCTTGGTGCGCCATCTCTCTCTCTTGCTCATACGTGATTTCCTCATTGCGTCCTAGTGCGCCTGCCTCCCGCTCCTCCCTCGCGCACTTGTTGATATTGGAAATCAGGACTTGTCCTTCTTGCTGCAACTCTCCTCCTCCTCGCGCAACACTTGTGTTATCAATAAACCTGATCATACAAAGATGCATAGACTTAGGTAGTATAAAGTTCTCATTAAGTAAAACATCAGGTTCAACTAAGAATGAATTCACCTGATAGTCATTATTGATTTGACTCAGTATTTCCTTCTAGTTCAGGCAGTCAGACTCATCATAATCCCCGTAGATATCCTCATCAGAAGCGTTGGTGCATGGTCTCAAAGTGGTGAAAGAAGTAGGGATACGTCGGATACAATGCTTTGGAGATTCAGATTTGGTGGTGTAGCAAGTGTCTGGAAATTGGGATGCTCTATATGCTAACATGGCCCTATACAGGTTCCATGTTCAAAAGATAAGTGGGTTCTTTGAAGGATGTGAGTTCCATCACATACCCCAGATTGAAAATGAGGCGGCAAATACGCTGTCTAAGTTGGGCTCGTCCCGGCAGCCAATCCCGCCAAATGTTGCCTTGGAGCACCTGAGAAAACCATATATCACACCATCACCCGAGTCAGATTCCATTTACATCCCGGCACTCTCCGGATCAGGAGCTGCACCTATGGAGATAGAATGGGGAAGCACCTCAGCAAACCTGGGGACTGCTTCAGAAAACCTGGGGACTGCTTCAGCAAACCCGGGGACTGTTCAGCTTGATCCGGTAGGAGTTATGTCGGTGGATGCAATGGAAGTTGATGAGGAACCATTTCCTGTCCGGACTGTACTAACTTGGGCAAAGCCATTTTTTGATTTTCTGAAAGAGGGAATCTTGCCGGATGATCAAGTAAGTTCAAGGAAGATTCAGAGAAGGGCAAAGTCCTATACAATTATCAACGCCAAACTATACAAAAGGAGTGTGACGTCAGTACTACAACGGTGTGTTGATCCGGAGGAAGGACTTGACATACTCCGGGATATTCACCAAGGGGAATGTGGCCACCATGCCTCCACAAGGGCCTTAGTAGCAAAAACTTTCCGGCATGGATTTTATTGGCCTAGTGCTTTGGAGCAAGCAGAGGACTTGGTTAGAAAATACAATGGTTGTCAAAGATACGCCACGAAAACTCACCTACCAATGTTGAAGCTGAAAACTATCCCCATTACATGGCCATTTGCTGTATGGTGGCTAGATATGGTAGGACCATTTAAGCTAGCCAAAGGAGGGATGACCCATATGCTGGTCATGGTGGACAAGTTCACCAAATGGATTAAAGTGAAACCAATTCAGAAATGTGATGGGGCGACAGCGGTAAGATTTCTCAAGGATATAATCCTAAGGTACGACTATCCCCATAGCATAATAACTAATAATGGGACAAATTTCGCTGAAGGAGCATTTACGAGGTTCTGCCGAGAAAGGAAGATCCGGTTAGATGTCGCCTCAGTCGCCCACCCCGCATCAAACGGGCAAGTGGAACGATCCAACGGACTAGTATTGTCCGCGATAAAACCCTGGCTCATAGAGCCGCTGTAAAGATCAGCGGGGTGCTGGATAGAAGAACTACCAGCGGTACTGTGGAGTTTAAGAACAACTCCTAATCTATCAACAGGCTATACGCCATTCTTTCTAGTATATGGGGCAGAAGCTGTATTACCAGCCGACATAGAGCATGATTCGCCAAGAGTCACCCAATACATAGAAGACGTAGTGCACGAAGCCCGGCAAAATGATGTTGATCTGGTGGAAGAAGCAAGAGAACTGGCCTTGTCCAGATTTGCCATATATCAGCAAAATCTCCGACGCTATCATAGCTGGAAAGTAAACCCCCAAGTTTTCCGGGAAGGTGATTTGGTACTACGGCTAATAAAACACACTGCTGGCATGCAAAAGTTATCCCCTCCATGGGAAGGACCTTTCATTGTGAGAAAAGCCTTGCACAATGATTCCTACTATCTTATTGATGCACAACCCTAGGAAAAGAACAAGGCGGACAGGTCCGGAGAAGAATCCAAACGACCGTGGAACGTAGCACTGCTTTGTCCTTTCTACACCTAAGAGGTTAATGTATCCGAGCTACTCATACGTCGGTATGTATGTCGGCGATGAGCTTATCAATAAAAACTTTGCCACCCCGAGCAGAGACTCGGGGACTGCTTTAATGCTTTTCTAGTTTTCGTATTTCTATGTCGGCAGGGTTAAATCGCTTATACCTTAGTTGGGTTAGTAATGTGTAAGCACCAAAAACCTAACTCTTCGACTTTGCTACTGTCCAACACGAATTGGCTTCATGGCAAGCAAGAGAACAAGTTTGGAATGGCAAAGCACATGAAAAACGACTAAGGGAAAGAGCTTAAGCGGGTCGACATTGGTTTTTGACTAACCCTTAGTTTGTTCGGATCACTAAAACACCGGATCATTTTGAGCTAATCTCAAGGTTTCAAGTATTGTTAAGTCAATTTTTTGAACCTCAGACTCATAAGTCGAAAAACCGAATCAAGGTAGACGCGAGCCGAGTCAAAAGTTGAGGGAACAAGAAAATGAAACTCGAGGACTTCACCCACAATAATCTAGCAATAAAACTTAGTTCAGAACATAAAATTGCAACACAACCAAACCAAAGTATTTAAATACAGCTATGCCCCGCATTCCAGGGATCTGATAAATATGCCAAGTGTTTTTCAAGGAGCAGGAGCAGCAGACGAATCATCTGTCGAGGAGGGAGGTACTCCGGAGTGTGGGGGAGGAGTGCTAGCTTCGGCTTCGTCCTCCGGGTTAACCTCTCTATCCTTCGGGTCTTCAACCTCGTCGCCCAGTTCGGAGCCCTCGCTCTCACTCCCTTCCTCTTCAGCTCTAGAGATAACTTCATCATCAACAACATCAAGATAACTCGGCCCCGCATTCCAAGCATGGCAGAAGGAGTACTAGATAAGCTTGTTGGCACGGGCTTTGCGGCGCGTGATCCACTCCGGATCCTCGCACCACTTAGACCTGGTGCGCATGCGAGTGAGCAATGCCAGTTTAATTCCTTCGTACCATGAGAGAGCAAATTTCAAAGAAATGTTGGCCCCAGCCCATGCGACAGATTCAAGCCATAGATGCAGCTGCGTGTCACACTCCATTAACTTGGCTATGAAAGCTGAGCCTTTCTTTGGAATGGTTTCACTAGGCCAGAGGTAGCTGAACATCCGCGTTGCCGCTGGGATAATATCCGCGCCATGGTTCTTTACTACTTCAAGACGAGCGGTGAGACTCGCCAGAAGATCCTCCGTGTTATACGGGATTGGTTCGGCACCAGGGGAAGCAAGGATACCACGTTGTTCGGGGGACTGGCGTACGACAGAGGCACTGAGTGTATCACTCTCTGGGAATTTTCCTAAGAATGATAAGAAAAATAGTGAGCAAAAGGACCAAATCCGAAGGGTAGAAGATCAAGCAAGGGTAGAAAACTTACGCACAATCTGGAAGAGGAGTCGCTGAAGCTCGGAATCAACATTGGCACTATGGGCCTGGAGTTTCTCGTATTCGGTGGTCACTGACATAAGCTTGACGCCGACTTCCTCCAGTAGGCTCTTATTCTTGGAGATTTGCATGGTCAAACGCTCTTTCTCCTCAGCGAAATCCTAGTCGACCTTCTCCAACTCGGACTTACGGAGGCATTTAAGCCTCTGGGTTTCGGCATTCAGCCTAGTGATCTCCGAGTCCTGCTGTTGGAGCCAAGCTATTGTTGCGTCTTTCTTTTTCAGCTCAGTCTCATGATTCCCTGCTTGTTCGAGGAAGTGAGTCATCATTTCAGGCATGGGGACACTAACCTCGAGAGAGCAAATGCAATAGAATAATGATCCGGAGGACCCAAAGTATAAGTGTCCACCAGATAAAGCAAGGAAAATACAACGATCATGTGAAGGGGATAAGTTTAGCTTTGATTTCCGCAAGGTTTTTCCTCACGGCTGCATGATTCAGACAACAAATTCATATGGGTCCTAAGGAGTTTGAATGAACAAGGAAGAGGAAGAATGGAAAAGTACCCCTCTTCTGGTACTCCACCAAGACTTTACCATAGCGTGCGCGGATGTCTTTGTAGGAGTCCAGCAGGCGCTGGAACTTAGCAGATCGACGGTTAGTGGTAATCTGAAACAAGCAAGGCAATGGCAAAGTTCAAAGGCAGAGTAAAAACAATTCGAAGTATACAAGACCCGGGCCAAGTGGAACTTAACCCGGCTCTAGGTGTGTGCATATTCGAAGTCTACAAGACCCGGGCCAAGTGGAACTTAACCCAGCGCTAGGTGTGTGGATATTCGAAGTATACAAGACCCGGGCCAAGTGGAACTTAACCCGACTCTAGGTGTGTGCATATTCGAAGTCTACAAGACCCGGGCCAAGTGGAACTTAACCCGGCTCTATGTGTGTGGATATTCGAAGTCTACAAGATCCGGGCCAAGTGGAACTTAACCTGACTCTAGGTGTGTGGATATTCGATGTCTACAAGATCCGGGCCAAGTGGAACTTAACCTGTCTCTAGCTATGTGCATATTCGAAGTCAAAAAGACCCGGGCCATGTGGAACTTAACCCGGCTCTAGGTGTGTAGATATTCGAGGTCTCCAAGACCCGGGCCAAGTGGAACTTAACCTGGCTCTAGGTGTGTAGATATTCAAGGTGCGTAAGATACGGGCCAAGGGAACTAGACCCGGAAGCAAACATACTAATATTGGATGTCATTATGAACAAAAGCTAAGTTCTATCAGAAGCATCCGACCGAATAACAAGTTATTGACTCGGAGCTCAAGGACTAGGGGATATATCTACAAGTGCTCAATTATGTAAACCATCAACAACAGAGAAAAAGAATTACCTCCATCATCTGGCCAGCCAAGGAGATAGCCTTGGTAGCGGAGTTCATCTGGGCGCTGAACTCAGCTGGGCCGAACTTCTCTAGCAGATCGTCTTGAGGGTCGACGAATTCAGCATTGTTCTAGTTCTTCACATACTCAAGGAGTAGTGGACTGTAGCTTTCGCTGCTCGGAGAGTAGTTCGCCACAAGGCCCTTCACGTGGGCCTCCCGCCTGGCGGATTGAGCTGTAGCAGGGCTGGTATGCAAAACCAGCTGTTGGTTGCCCTCTGATCCGGAGGCGGTAGACCCGAAAGAAGTTCTTTTTGCTGACCCGGAAGTCTTCTTTACTACGTCGGATGAAGGTGGAGGAACTGATTGAAAAATATCTGCCATGGAAGAGGTAGACCAGGAGGGAGCCATTGGGGCTTTTCCCTTGGGTGGCTTGGAGGCTCTTGGTGCTATTGATGTTGTTGGTGCTGCTGGTGCTGGTGCTGCTAGTGCTGGTGTAGCTGCTACTGTTGTTGCTATTGGTGGTGTCGCTGGTGCTGGTGCCGGAGATGCTGGGGGTGGCGCCGATGAAGCTGGCACCTCAGGATTTGGCGCTGAGGCCAAGGAGCTGGGGTGATCCGGCATTGCCGTATCCTGATCTTGGTGAGGTGGGCTCTGGTCAGGCGCTGCCGCGGATCCCTCTTGAATAGGGCTGAGCAGGCGATAATCGCCGTTGCGGGAGGGGTGGGAGAGGGACTGCTCCGGAGTGGGGAGGCAATGCCGGAACCGCTATGAGGGATATCCCTAGGAGCTCTGAGAAAAAGTAAAAGTACCAAGTCAAAAAGAAGAATCAATAAGAAACAAAGGCAAGCAAAGGAAAAATCCCAAGAAGCAGTATTAAAGAACTTACTCATCCGCGATAGGAGGAGCCCGAGGTTTGGGCGCCCTCCAAACCGTGATCTTGGCGGCAGGCTTGGCCGAGGGTTTAACCCTGGACTTCTTTTGCCTCTTCTTGGGCGGTGGCACCTCCGAAGCTGCGGCCGAGGTAGCTGTGCGCTTCTGGGATGGAGCCGGGGCCGGGCCACTAGTGGTAAGGGGAGGAACCTCGTGGACCTGATTGTCTGGGTTAGCTGAACATTCGAACAAAGCTAGGTGCGTCTAAGAGATGAGAACCGTATCAAATACCTCTAGGACCTCAACGTCCGAGTCATCATCGTCAGGCCAATCCCTTAGATAAGAGGCCTTACCAGCGCTGCATCTGACGACGTCAGGGGTAGGCATGAAGGCATCCGGATCAGGCTCCTCCTCGTCCTCCTCGGTACAGTCCGGCAACCTCTTGCTCGCCCGCACCTCGCCATCCTCTAGTCGCTGCTGGAGGAATCGCTGAGAACAAGGCAACAATTGACAAGTTAGAAAAGTGAATCGATATACAGAGAAGATTCAGAAAACAAGAACAGGAAAATTCACCTTTGGTGGAGGGTTGACCCGGGTGAAGGGCTCAAGTCCCCACTCCCAATCCTCGGAGAACTCCTTCTCCACATTGAATATGGACTTAACCCGGCGGTAAACCGCCGAGTTATCCAGCTCGATGGAAGAAGTTCGGTGAGGGTCGAGAGCGTCGCTGAGGTAGCAGATCTTGTGGGCTCGCTTCTGGAGGGGGGAGAACAGGCTGCGGAGGAAAGTAATCATAATGTCCTCCCCTCGGAGTTTCTCCCTGAGAAGCTCCTTGATCTGGCACTCCACTTGATTCGCTAGGGCTATGGGCTGCTTCAGAATGCTCTCCCAACGCGTGGTGTCAGGAGGGCCAAGTTTGAAGGGGAGCAGCCGGATCAGGTCCTCCTTGGTGGTGTTCCAGACATAAAAGAAAGTCCGGGCCCAACCCTTGCAAGATTCGAGTCCGATGACTCGTGGGAATACAGACTGCTTCTGGGGAGAAATGGAGGCAGCGCCGCGCTGGGTCAAGTGTTTGTCCTCCGGGCATGCTCCTTATTTGGAAGTACGTTCCTCCGGAGGCCAAAGAACTTTATCCAAAGTTCTTTGGTTGGCCAAAGGACGATGTACCCTTCGATGCCAGAAGCAAAGGAGGACAAAGAGGTAATGGCGTTTGCGGGGAGGTGATGCAGTTGCAACTTATATGTAGAAATGAAATCGAAGAAAAAATCGGAGGTGGGAAGGCCAAAGCCACGCTGGAAATGCGAGAGAAAGACAACGTACACCCCAGATTTGGGGGAAGGCGTGGCTTCACCGGAGGCGAGGCGGTAGGCGACGCCGGCGGGGATGCGTGGCGTGGAGCCAATCCAGGTCCTCCTCGCGGACGATGGAGCCGTCCCAGCAGCCGCGTTCGCGGCCCTCTGCTCCTTCTTCCTACTGCGCCACCACCGCTGCCTTCGCCTCTGATATGGTGGATTCAAGGTCTTCGAGGGAGTAATCGGAGTAGAGGTAGCCGGAAGAAGGAAAACGGGAAGTGCAAGGCCCCGTGATGGAAATTGTGATTGGGAATGGCGACGCAGGTGCGAGTGGCTGCCTGAGCACGGTCGTGGTGGCGCTCGTAGCAGAAAACTGGTGGCAGCGGCGAAGTTGCTATGAAAGAGAGAGAGGCTGGGAAGCGGAGAGGAAATGGGGGAACTTCCCCTGAAATCACCCCACGCCTCCTACTTAACTGCGCCGCACACGCGTCGTGCGATCCTTTGCGGGCAACACGGTGCGCGCAACGAGCATGTACGCGGCCAGAACAACCAATCAGAGCAAGGCCACAGGAAGGGCTACAAGAGCAGATGATTCCACGATGTGATTCAATGTTACGGTTAACGAGGCGCTACAGTGAAGGGACGTTTACAGCAGTTATTCCTGACATTGCGACAGTAACCGATGCATTAAATGCGTGTGGCCCTTAAAATGAGGCAAAATGATGATTACCCTCCACGTAGGATGTGGAGAAGCGTACACGAGAAGGAAAGGTAATCCGGATAAGCAAGAAAAAGACCTGGCCAACAAGGAATAACTCGGAATGAGCAAAGGGTCGCAAGATGAGGAACTCCAGGCTACGAGGTAACTGAGCCTAAGGAGCAAAAGATCCAGATATGGCAACCTGCTGTGGCCGTAACAACTAAAAGTTCCTAAGACCGCACCATCTTTGGGGACTAATGATGGGGGGATACCCCCGGGTAGGGTAACACTGGGGTATAAGGGCCGAGTTAGCCGGGGTTCGGCGCGGTCAAAGCAAGTGCTGTCCGGCTCACGTCAAGGCAAGCCGAATCACGGTGTGACTTCCTTTTTCACTGGATGGAAAACCAGATCCCCGACAAGCCAGACATGTCCTGCCTATGGAAAATGCACTTCGATAGATCAAAATGCCGAGAAGGAGCCGGCGCCGGTGTCATCCTGACATAGCCACAAGGTGACAAGATGAGGTCCAAAACTACTCTACTGGCGTAAAAGGAGAACGTTGGTGTGCTCCTCGAACAACTCGATGATGTCTTCGGTACCCGATAAATGGCTGGTCAACCCCCCAATAAATGGGCACCATATTCCACGCCATCCCCTCCGGTGGGGGTGGCTATCCCACAGCAACAGCAACAAAATCCAAATCGGGTCGATGCAGGCACACAAGCACCCGTGCAGCCTTAGCACCCATGACTAAATGCGGATACACACACTCGCAAACTGTGCTGGCATCCCGGAACTTGTTGGGGGATACCCCCGGGTATGGTAACACCGGGGTATAAGGGCCGAGTTAGCCGGGGTACGGCGCGGTCAAAGCAAGTGCTGACCGGGTTACCTCAAGGCAGGATGAATCACGGTGTGACCCGGCCCATGGATCATCTCCTTGACTATGGTCCGGCCGGCATAAGATTTATGCCGGCCCTATCTATCTATTTTGCAGGTAACTTGGTAAGCCGGATTAGCTGTATGCTAGCCGGATTATCTTAGCTTCCAAGAGAAGGAATCCCCCGCTGGTCAAAAGGTGACTTTATTAGCTGTAACATGAGCAAAGCAAAGTAAAGAAGAGGACCAGCGGGTCAGGGGCGACCAAGGTGACGCGGGCAAAGCCGGATGACGTAGCCCATGTCTGGTGACGCCAAAATACAAGGATTATGCTATGGGTTACGTCCAAAGCCCGGACGAGCCGTTAAAGAGAATAAAGAAGCATCTGCTTTAGGAAATGAGCATATTCGTAGAATATGCTGCCACATGTGCCCTAGAATTGTAACTCGGGCTTCCCTATATAAGGAGCACCAGGGCCTCCATAGAAGGGGACGGTCGATCAATCATTCTCTGTCTAAGGTAGAACACTAGGGTTACTTCGTAGGGAGTAAGAGACACCGTCTCCTTCTTGCTGAGAGCCTCAAGTGCTCTTGTAAACACCATTGATAGAGGAAATACAAGAAATTCCGTGCGTGGAATCACCATGCTCTCCCTCCCTAGATTCCCCTAGCACTCATTGGCCCCATCTTTAGCCTATCCATGGCATCTGCCGTGTCACCACCACGACAGGTCGATGTAGGCGCACAAGAACTAGTGCAGCCTTGGCACCTGCGACTAATTGCTGATGCACACACTCCCAAACTGCGCTGGTATCCCAGAACTTCTTCAATAAAGCTAACAATCTTGAAGGCACCGTGTCCAAGGGTAACATTGCCCAAAAGATGTGCTTCAAACACGACTGCGCCTTCTTCAAATAAAGAAGCACCTGCGAAACACGATCCTTCAACATCGCCAACGCGATTGTGCGATCCCGATCGACCCAAAAGTACCCGCTAGGTTCCAGCTGCTCCTGGGTCAAGTAGTTTAGCCGAATGGCGACTCGGTCTCTCTCTCCCTGCGGAAAGGCGAGTACTAACAACTGCAAAGAGCATTAAAAAGGATACGGGCAAATCGCCGCCACAAGTGGCTAGAAAAGGAGAAGAAGCTAGGGAAACTAACACTACAATTGCTCATTCAGTTGAGCCACCTCGCCCATAAGATATTTCTCACGTTCACTGGCTTTTTCGGCCTTCGACTTCCACACGTCTGAGCTACCATGGATCATGGGCATCTCTCGCTCTAAGTGTTTTATGCGATCACGCAATCGAGACAACAACGACAATTCCTCCACCTTTGAATGTGGTTGTGCCACAGGTTCATCAGTGGGAGGTGTGTCAGGCAGATAACTCGAAGGACCCTATCCAAGCACAGGAATAGACAGATAAGAACAACCATTCAAAATAACACCAATAATAAAAGCACCGAGTTTAGCAAGTTTCAAAGGGGGCACCCCCACAAGCACAACGTAGGTCAAAGAAGTCTGGAGAAGCTAGAATATTACAAAAGGATTACAAAGGGATAGCCTATAGCTATGCATTGGCACTCGGGGGCTTCCTCGAGTCAGTGGCAGCCTCCAACGCTGCAGCCTTCTCGGTTACAGCCTTTGATGCAGTGGCCTTTGCCATCTTCGACCACTTTAGTTCCGCCGAGTACTTTGCGAGTGTCTCAATGAGCCGAGGCCCATATTTGTGACAAAAAGAAGCAAAGGGAGCAAAAACTACCTATTGGCCATCTGCATTAACCAGCATCACTGTGGAGACCTTGCCAGGGTTTAGATTAACACCATGGGCTTGAGCCATCGCAAGTCCCATGGTAGCTCTGATGCCCCTTTGCGCATTCTTGAACTCCATGCGAATGCCTCCGGCGAAGGACTCCACCTACCCATCAAGATCTTTGATAAACTTGGCCTTGGGGACCATCTCCTCTTGAAGATGCCCAAACAGACCCTTGGCCTTTTGAAGGGAATCCCTGACAAAGAAGCTGCGGTCCTCGACTGCAGCTATAACACCGACCAAAGCATTCTAGCGAGCTAGAGCTTGAGTGTCGAAGCTTACTCCAACAACATCTACAGAACACATAGATGCGCACAACCAAACAAAGGAAAATATAGGACAAAGCAACGACGCAACATCACACCTGAGAGTGCCTTAGCAACAGAGACAAGCTGATCCACGAACACCTTCTCCCTGTCGGCTGCAGTGGAAAGTAGGTTCTCCTCGCGCTTCTTCGACTCCTGGACAAAGCATTCAAGGGCTTCCAGTGCCTCATCACGTTTCTTCTCTACTGCGGCGAGACTGTTATGGAGGGAATTGACGCGACGGAGAAGCTCATTGTTCTCACCTACAAAGGATGATATAAAAACTCAAGCTTGACGATTATTTGTGCCAACAGTACAAAGATAATGGGTGCAAGTTCACCTTCGAACGCGCGATGCTGGGTCTCCAGCAAGACATGATGATGGCCCAATGATGTAATGTGTTCAGCGAGGCGAATAGATTCCTTCAGGACAAGCTGCAAAAAGAGAAGCATTAACACCAACCTAATTTCGACTGACATACTCAAGAAAACCTACATGCTCGGACTCTAAAGTCTCCTTCTGCGTAGACGTTCAGGCAACCATCTGGTGCCCCCCGTGTGGGGGGAACTCAAAGAATTGGCACCGAAGGTGGCCTCCACCTAGGGACAATGCGACCGCTCTGCCACATCCTTATCTTTGGAGTCCATGGCTCCAGTCTCCTTCATGAAGTGGCAATCATCGGACGATGATGATGCAGTTTTGCTACAAAAAACATACAAAACAACTTCAGAGGAAAAGATTTTAGGACATAAGGTAAAACTAGCAGAAGTACAAAACTTAACAGTCGAAGTCTTCGAGGTCAAAAGAGTCCTCAGATGCCTCCTTTGGTGCACTCAGCTTCTTCCATGGAGGACGAGGCACTGCATGCACATGTACCGGGGGATTAGATCCTCCACCTCATCAGTCGAAGGGCCATCTGGCATCGCCAGCAAAGAAGCATCCGAATCCTTGCTTCGGGAGCATTTGAGAGTTCCATTCTCATTGTACCCGCGGGCTTCCTACTCTTCAGCGACCGGGACGGTGGAGCCTGACTTGTCCTCCTCCTCCGCTTCGTGAGGTATTACTCCCTCCGGCTGGGGAGGAAGAACACTAGCCACTTTCCAGTCCTGGCACAAGAGGAAGTGTTAGTATAAAGAAAACCTACCAAGCAATCGAAAAACAAGAAGAGATAAAAAGAAAGCTACCTCGGGCAGAGGACGACTCGTGCAGAATGGAGGCACGACTAAGTCACCAGGGAGTTTCTCCTTGGCTATGAACTTGGTCAGCATCTGAAACCTCCTGTCTACTTCACCCGAAGAAATATTCTCCTGTGAGATGCAGGTGATGTCTTCAACACCGATCCAGCAGCACATCGGATGCACCCTAGCTTGCAGCGGCTACACTCGACGATGCATCCAGGTGCGAATGAGGTCTACGCCACCCACTTCCTTCCCTCGGATGGGTTGAAGGTCGCAGACCCGCTTCTACAAAACCTCAGTTTCTTCGGGTTTGTCGGGCATCACCGTGTTCTTCCACGACCTCCTTCTTTTGCACTCCACCTTTGGATCAAAAGGTGTGAGCCCGAAGAGTTCGCCGTCGGCCTTCTGGTCACAGACGTAGAACCATTTCTCCCTCCATCCTTGGACGGATGCATTAAACTTGAGGGAGAAATATTAGACACTTGGGTCCACATGGATCCTGCAGCCTCCTATATCATAGACTACCGACCCGAAGCCCGACTGTCGCTTCAATTTGAAGAGCTTTTTGAAAAGCCCAAAGTGTGGCTCGATTCCGAGCCAGCACGCATAAAGTGTGATGTAGCAGGCAATGTGGAGAATGGAATTGGGGGTCAGCTAATGGAGCTGGAGCCCGTA
Organism: Avena eriantha; assembly: GCA_910589775.1. Classification (NCBI taxonomy): domain Eukaryota; kingdom Viridiplantae; phylum Streptophyta; class Magnoliopsida; order Poales; family Poaceae; genus Avena; species Avena eriantha. Next base: position 187,238,729 of record OU342740.1, on the reverse strand, counting down.
GAAGCAGAGTAGCTCTCGCACAAACTTGTGGAGAGGGAGAGAGAGGCCCCGAATGATAAAAGCGAGAAACATCACCCGAAATCTGGTAGGGGGATCGGGGATTACCTCGTCGCCAGGCATTTGGCAATCAGTTTCATTGGTCGGAAGACCGCCATCTTGGCGCCAGTTGAAGAGCACCGTCTCCTTTACGGTGGACCGCCGCCACGATCCATTGGTGACGCGCATGCCCGCACCCTTCTTCTTGCCAGTTGCAGTAGCAGCACCAGAGCCCATAGCAGCGGTGCCGTTCTTCTTGGCCACAAAAGTGGCGACTGCAGATCTAGCGGCGGAAGCGCCTTTCTTCTTCCCATCTTTTGCTTGCGATGGCAGCACATAAAGTAGCTTGGGAAGGTTTTGAGGCCGTCCAGCGCAGCAATGGAGGCGCGAGAAATGGAACAGCAGGGGGTAGAAATGGAGGCAGTGTACAAGGGAGAAGATGAATTGTGGGGAAAATTACCGCACATATATCCCTACTTAACCTCAGCACAGATACAATCCAACGGCCAGAAGCACACCAACCAGACGCGTGGCACAAATCAAGGTGTACGCGTGGTGATGCAAACGGTGAACCGTCGCCTCACTATTCCCATTATGTGCGAGAATCAAGGAGACACAGTTAACACCAAAGATTACGCACGCCTGGTCAAATCCAAGTCGGAAATGGGGTCCCACCTTCGTCATGTCCCGTCGAAACCGCTCATGTGGGCAAACGAGGTCATCTCATCGTCAGCACTGACGTCATCCACTCCAACAGGAGCATATTTTGACTAATCTAGTCCTCACTCGACTCTACGACTCGACTAAGCACTCAAGCGCTACTCCTAATAGGAGCGTTGGCCGCACACCCGAAAACTTCATGGACATGGAAACATTTTGACAAGGTATTTGCACTTAAACCCCTCACTTGAATCAATGATTGGACTGTGGACTCTAGGGCTACTCCCATAGGGAGCACTCAAAGCATATTCGGCTGAAACAAGCAAAATACGAAAGTAGTCGAAATCATTCATAGTACCGACTCAAGTCTATGACTCGAATAGGCACTCGAGGGCTACTCCCATAGGGAGTGCTGGCCACGCACCCTATGATTTTCTTTTACTAAATGTGTGTTGACTACGTCCACACTCGAAAGCATTGGCGATTCCGCCTCATATTTACCTTGCAAGGAGACTGTGTCTCCTGGGCCACCCGAATCATCTCCGTGATGACAAAATTCGGATGCCACGCTCGCGCATGATGATAAGACCTTAAAAAGGCCTGGCAACGCACCTGCTGCGCTCTACCAGAAATAATCCTTTCCTGTAGGTACGATGAAATAAGCCATGACAGACACGTTGAGTGCTCACACTTATATACTAGAATTCGATTCTGTAAGACCTCCGTGGCATGAGTCGAATTAAGCCAGCACTTTCCTGAATTCGAGTTTGGGGACTTGAGTTTGAGTAGATAGTATTGTTTTTCCCTAAGGCAGTTAACTGATACCGATACATCAGATGAATCAGGCACGCATATCGATAATCCCTATGACATAAATTAAACCACCCAAAAACATGTTCGACTATGCACTCGTAGGCTTCATAGTCTCCACTCAAATATGTGATTCAACCGGACACTTGGGGGCTACTAACGTGGGAATACCCTATAGGTACTCATGAAGAACATATACGGTCCAGCCCAGAAGAAGCCCATGACGTTGCAAAGGCCCAGTCAAGATTCGGGTGGCCTCAGAGGCTTCGACTCCTTGTAGAACACGAAAAAGTACAAGATAGAAGTTTAAAGGGAAAACCCTAATATGTAACTGACTCGGCCTGCCATCCCAAGACCTAGCCTATCTATATAATGGCTGGGAGGGGGAAGCGAGGAGGGTATCCACAACCCTAGTTTCCACACCATCACCAAATTGCATCTGCGCACCCTTGTAACTTTTGACTCCTCGATATTTCCAAGAGCAGACAAGCAGGAGTAGAGTCCTCTACAAGGCCTAAACCTGGGTAAACCTCGTGTCACCTGTGTGCTTGTTTGCTAGCCGATCAATGCCCCTAGTGCTCTCTACTTCCTCGAACCTAAGTCCGTCAATGATGAGCATTGATGAGTTATCCCCTCGTTAGATAGTATGACCCGTTGTGCAATACTCTGCTAACCATAAAGGGTCCTTCCCAGATTGGGGAAAGTTTGTGCTTTTTTTGCTGCACTAGTCAGAGAACGAGTCTGCCCTTTGCAAAGACCAATTTTTGACTCTCTGACTATGATATATGTGTAACTTCTGCTGATAGGCTGTAGATCTCATTTCAGCAACGATGCGAACTTCCTCGAGCGCATAGAGGTCATCTTGTCAGGAAACTTCGGCATCTTCTTCGACATACACACCGACTCAGCGAGAAAGATGGTAATATCACTCGGAAGAACTACCTCAGCATCGTAGACCAAGAAGAAAGGTGTATATCTGGTGGACCTGTTAGGAGTAGTTTGTAAACTCCATATAACAGACGGCAATTCGTCCGCCCAAGCCTCCGCATCATTGTGAAGTGGTGCTTCGAGCCTCGGTAGGAGGCCCTTGTAAAATTAAACCAGTTTCCCTTTCGACTTGTCCATTGGCTTGTGTATGTGCGACTGGTGCAATATCAAGTTGGATCCCTTGATCTTCTCAAAACTTGGCAAGTTCTCCCATTGAAAAGTTGCTCCCGTTGTTGTGTAATAATACTATGCAGATACCTGAATCGGATTATGATGTCCTCGACGAATCTTTTGACTATAGCTCTATCACAACTTGTGATTGTGTAGCCTGAATCCATTTTGTAAATTTATCCACCATCACTAGTAGGTGGGTAAATCCACTTGGAGCCCATTTAAGTGGTCCTACAATATCAAGCCCCCAGACTGCAAAGGGCCATGTAATCGGAATCGTTCACAGCTGATCAGCCAGAACATGGGCTTGCTTGGTGTATTTTTGGCAACCTTTGCATGTCTTGACTAGCTTGTCAGCATCCGCCTTAGCTGTAAGCCAGAAAAATCCATGTCGAAAAGGTTTTTCCACTAAGGATTTGGCTGTGGCGTGATGTTCACATTCGCTTTCATGGATTTCCCTTAGGATTTCCACTCCTTCTTCCAGAGAAACACGATGCTGAAAACCCCCAGATACACTCTGCTTATAGAGCTTACCAATGATGTCCATATAGGATATTTCTCGTCAGACGATCTGCCAGCTCAGAACTTCGTCTTCGGGTAATTTGCCATCTAACAAGAAATCGAGGTAGGGTTTGTCATCTAGGAATAACATCCAGAACTACTATAAGCGGTGAGTCGGATTTGGTCGGATACTCCTCATCACCTCTTGTGATATAGGGAACTTTTAAATGCTCTAAGAAACCTTTTTCCATGAAGAACTTATTTGACGAGGGTTTAACTCATCAATGCCCATTGTTATGAACTTGGGTTTTGGAGAAGGAGGGAGCGCTGGAGGCATCAGTCGGCTAGTAAACAAGCACACATGGACACAAGGTTTACCCAGGTTCAAGCCTCATAGAGGTCCCTACTCCTGCTTGTCTACTCTTGGAATTAATGGAGGAATCGAAGATTACAGGGGCACACAGATGCAATCTGGCGAGAGTTGTGGAAACTAAGGTTGCGTGTGTCCTCCTCGCCGCCCCCTTGTAGCCTTTATATAGATAGGCTAGGTCTCGAGTAGCAGGTCGAGTCGGTTACAGGTTAGGGTTTTCCCTTTAAACTTTCTATCTTTAGCTTCTTCTTGTCTCACATGCAATCAAGAGTCCGTAGGACGCTCGAGTTCTCCATTTGGTCCTTAGCAACACCGTGGGCTTCCACTGTATCCAGGCATATATACCAAACTCGAGTACCTGTAGGGTCTGCCCATGTTTGTAGCCCCTGAGTGTCCAGTGGAATCGCAGATTCGACTGGGGACTTGATGAAGCCTTTCGAGTGCATGATTGAGTATTTTTCGACTGTTCAGTTCATGTCATAGGGATTGTTGATACACGTGTTGATTTAGCCGATGTATTGGTGCCAGTTAACTGACTTAGGGCAAAACAACGCAATCTACTCAAACTCGAGTCCCCGAACTAGAATTCGGAAAAGTGCTGGCGTAATCCGACTCAGGCCACAAAGGTCTTACAGGAGTCGAATTCCATTGTATGGGTGTGAGCACTCGACGTGTCCGTCAAGGCATGTTCATCATACCTGTAGGTACGAATATGTTTATGGTAGTGCACAGCAGATGCGTTGCCAGACCTTATTCAGGTCTTATCTTCACGTTGTAAGCGCGACATCCGAATTTTGTCATCGTGGAGATGATTCGGGTAACCCAGGAGACGTAGTCTCTTTGTAGGGAAAGTATGAGGCAGAGTTGCCATATCATTCGAGTGTGGATGTTATCAGTACACAGTTCGATGGACAAATAATCATAAGGTGCGCGACCAGCGCTCCCTGTGGGAGTAGCCCCCGAGTGCCTGGTTGAGTCGAAGACTCAGGCAGGGACTAAAAACCTTTTGCAACTGCTGTCGTCTTTTGTTGCTTGTTTCAGTCGAATTTACTTCTGGCGCTCCCTATGGGAGTAACCCATGATCCATAATCGAATCGTGGATTCGAATGGTTGGGTATGATTTGAATGTTCATATTCCTGCATAAAAAATAAAAATCATAGGGTGCGCGATCAGCGCTCCCTATGGGAGTAGTTCCCGAGTGCTTGTTGGAGTCGAAGACTCGAGCAAGGACAAAAGTAATCGAAATTTTCTAATGCTCATCTTGATGACATCAGTGCTAACGATGTGATGACCTTAGTTCCCCGCGTGAGCGGCTTTGATAGGACGTGACGAGCGGTGGGTCCCATTGCCGCTGCTCTCTGCTTCCTAGCGCTCGTCCTTTTCGTGGCACTGGACCAACTCCGCGTCTTCCCGAGCTACTTCCTCCGCTCGCACCACCATCGCAAGATGGGCAAAAAAGAGGGAGGCGCCGCCGCTGAGTCCGACGCTGCCATTGGCGCCGCCAAGAAGAAGGGCGGCTCCGCCACTGTGGGCACCAGCGCCGCCGGTGCTGGGAAGAAGAAGGGCACGGGTACCCGCATCACCAATGGTGCGTGGCGCGCATCCATCATCAAATCCTCAAAGCTGCGTCTCCTACGCCAAGATGGAGTTATGTCATCCGTGGAGGATGAGTCACGAGTGCCAGGTGGCGAGGTAATTCCTTGTCCTCCTATTGATTTCCGGGTGATGTTCCTTGCGTTCATCATCTGCGGTCTTTCTCTGCCCCTGCATCCTTTCTTCAGGGGCCTCCTTTGCTTCTACGGGCTCTAGCTGCATCAGCTGTCCCCAAAATCTATTCTCCACATCACCTGCTATATTACTCTTTGCGAGTGCTGGCTCGGAATCGAGCCACACTTTGGCCTTTTTAAGAGGATTTTCAAGCTAAAGCGCCAGTAAGCATCTGGTTCTGTAGTCTACAACATAGGAGGCTGCGGAATCCATGTCGATTCCTCCGCCACATATTTCAATATCAAACTCATGGCGTCCGTCCAAGGGTGGAGAGACAAGTGGTTCCTGGAAGAGCACTACGGACTTGCGCCCTTTGATCTCGCGACGCCGTGCAAGAGGAGGCGTTCCTAGAAGAACGTAGTGATGCCTGGCGAGTCCAAGGAGATAGAAGTTATGTACAAGCGCGTATGCAACCTCGAGAGCCGCATGGGTAAAGAAGAGGGAGGCGCCACCCTCATTCGCACATGGTTGCGCCATTGCATCCAGCCTCTGCAGGCCAGAGTCCACCCCATGTTCCAATGGGCTGGTGCGGACGATGCCACTCACGTATCTGCCGATGGCATTTCCGCGGGTGAAGTAGATAAGAGGTTGTGACTCGTGACAAAGTACACCACCAAGGAGGTTCTCCCAGGCGAACCAGTCGTGCCTCCCTTCGACACCTCTAACCCTCCTCCTGAGGTAGAAATGTGCCTCCCTTATTTGTGGATTGTCATTAATTTCTTGATGTATAATGAATTGATTTCTGAATGCAGGATTGGAAGGTGTCTCGCAATTTTCCACCTCTTCCTGAGGGGGTTATTCCTCACGAAGTGGATGAAGAGGACGAGTCGGAATCGACCGTCCCACTTGAAGAGGAGGAGGGAGCCCCTGAGCGGTCTCGCAGCGAGGATTCGGATGCTTCATCTCCTTCGACTCCATAAGGCCCATCTATTGGTGCAGAGGAGCCGATTCCCGCCGTTTCTGTGCGCTCTATGGCTCCTCCTGCCTGGAAGAAGCTTCGACGGCCAAAGGAATCGTCGGAGTCGGAGGAGCAGTCCTTCGATCTTGATTGATTTAACTGGTAAGTCCTGTATTCACGAATTTGTTTTGGTTTCTTCTTCAAGTTGCCATCTGTCCTGAAGCTTTTGCTTGATTTGTTTTTCAGTCAAGCGGCGACATCGTCTTCTGATGATGTCCAATTTTTGAAGGAGTCCGGAGTAGCAGACTCCAAGTCCAAGAAGGTGGCTTCGCGGTCTCCTTCTCCTCCATTGGCAGCCCACTCCGGGCACAATTCATCGAGTTCCCCACATGCTAGGGAGCATCAGATGGTTACCCGGATGACTGTGCAACAACCTTCTTTGGAGTTTGTGGAGGACCATGTAGGTATCTTGTAGTTGGCAGTCGAATTTATTCTTGGCGTGCTTTACTTGAACTTTAAATGTCTCTGATGCAGCTCATCATGAAGGAAGCCGCCCGCCTGGCAGCGCATGTCCTTAACATTGTTTGACGGCATGCGCGACTAGGAAATCGCCATCGCATTGTCAAAAGTGGGTCTTGGCTTCGTCTATGTCTTTTGCGAATAGTATTGATTCAATTTTTGTAACACTCGTTGTATGTTGCAGCTGAGCATAATGAATTACTTCGACATGCTGCTGCATTGGAGAAGACTTTGGCCGCGGCGACGAAGAATCGCGATGAGGCGGTCGCAGCTTTGGAGGAGTCGCAGAAGTGAGAGGAGTGTCTCCTTGCCTCCACTTCTGAGAGGGAGAAGTTGTTCGAGGAGAAGCTTCTCTTTATTGCCAAGTCCCTCTCAGGTATTTCTTTTTCATCTGGATATGCCTTGCTCTTCTGTACTTTGACATGTGATTGTTATACTAACGCTTTTGTGTATGCAAACTGTAGCAGCTTGAGCTTTGATGACCAATCTCTGTGCCGTGAGGATGCTTTGGCTGGTGCCATCGCTGCAGTCGAAGACATCAACATATCCCTCCAGGAGACGCTGGGAAGGCCAAGGATGTGCTCAGTCGCATCCATGAGGACTTAACTCCCAAGGCCAGACTAATCGACAACCTCGGCGACTTGGTGGAGTCTCTGGCTAGAGGAATCGCTGCTGATTTCAAGAACTCACAGCGCTCCGTCGGCGCCACCATGGCACTCGCAATGGTGCATTCCCATGGTGTGGAGATGGATCTTGCTTCTATCTATGAGGCGATGCCTATCGACGCTGGAGGCCAGCAAAAAGTATTTACTCCCTTTGTTGGTAAATGCAAAAATTATGGTCCCTAGCTCATCGACACACTTGCCAAGTACTCCGAGGAGCGGCGTCAAGCGAAAGCTGCTAAGGCTGCGGTGTCTGGGGGTACCACCGGCAAGTCCGTGGCGTCTGAAACTGCCATGGATGCGATGAAGCCCCCGAGGCCAAAGTCGAAGTCGAAGAAACACACTGCTCCTTAGTTTTTATATGTAATAGCTCTAGTGTTTGACCTTTTGTGTCTATGAGACAATGCTTTTATGGGGGTACCCTAGTCAACACTTTGTTATGTTTGAATGTATCCGAGCCTTTCGTCAGTGTATCTTTAGCCTCTTCTTTTGCTTTTGTTTGGTTCGTGATAGGCTACCTCGAGTGGTCCTTCGAGTGATCCTCGGGATCCGCCACCCGCTAATGAGACTTTGGCGTAGTCGCGTTCGAGGGTGGATGAGTCGTCCCTGCTTTCGTGACTGTGCGATCGCGTTAAGCAGATGGAACGTGAGTTTCCCATCCTCCGCGGTAACGCGGATGTATGGAAGTCGAGTGTGGAGAAGGCTACTCCCCGAGAGCAGTATCTATTGGAGGAGGTGACGCCGTTGGGCGATCAGTTCAAGTATTAGCTTCCTGCCCTCTTATATTTTCTTGTAGTCAATCGCGGTAGTTCCTTGTCTTCATATTTTGCCTTTTGCTTGATGTAGTTGTCAGTGCTCGTCATCCGCAGGATGAGAAAGACATGATCGCCATTCGAATGAACGACCTGACCCAGGAACAACTTCAGGCAAGTGGGTATTTTTGGATGGACCATGATCGTGCGATCGCACTTGCGACCCTGCAGGATCATGCTTCTCGAGTACTCCACTTTCTGAAGAAAGTGCAGTAGTGCCTGAGGAATATCTACCAGACGATGTTTCCGATGGACTCCGTCCCTTCGAGCTTGTTGGCTCTCCTGGCTAAGTTTCAGGATTTGAGTGCGGTTCGCGAGTGCTTGCAGCAGCAGTTAGTGGCTAGTGCCAAGGCTGCTCTGTCGCTGGTGCGACTGCATAGGCCTGATGTAGATGTTGCAGCTGTTGCTGCTGGACCGCTGACTCCGCCGACGGGTTCGGCCTGGAACATGGTTCCCCATTACCAGGCGGTGGATTGTCCAGCAGAAGAAATTGTCGACTTCTTTGAGGAACAGACAAACGTTCTTCTTTTGCAGCAGTAATTTAACTTGTATCCTACACATAAGTATACCGGTGTTGTAAAAGTTCGTGTGGATATATTGGATGTAATTAATTTATATTGATACGTATAGAGCTTTCTAGCTTATATGTTTTGCGAGTGTATTTGTATTCCGCACTTCCTTTTCGTTAGCCTGACTTGTTTTATCTCAGCACCTTGCCAACCTGCCAGGTGCGTTGCAACTGGGTTGGTGTTTTATCAAGGGTTCGATTGATGTTGATTCAGCTACTCAGGATACTGCGACTTGTTCATAGAACGAGGATGTAAAGGGTGGCGCAACCCCCGAGTGATAAGATTGCTAGAAAAAGGAGTAAGAACGCAGAGTTTCGAGGCACTTAGCTTTATTTAATCGCAGAACAGTACGAGGTACAATGTGTGGCTAAGTAGCCTGGTTGAATAGCCTTATTTGTAATGTAAGAAAAAAAACGACTAGGGGTACAAGCACCGCAGCTGCGCGACGTTCCAGGGGTTGGAGTATGCGACTCCGGTCTTGAAATCTTTAAGGCGATAGGTGCCACCTGGGATTACTTCTGTAATCACGAGTGGTCCCTCCCAAGGGGGCTCGAGCTTGAGGTGCCCTTGCTGCTTCAGTCATAGGACCATGTCTCCTTCAGCGAAGGATCTGGGGCGTAGCCTTCTGTTGTGGTAGTTGCGCAAGTTCTGCTGGTAGATCGTTGATCTTTCTGCTGCGATGTCCCGTGCCTTGTCAAGGAGATCGACGGAGTCTTCGAGTGCGAGTGTGGACTCCTGCTCACTGTACGCGACCACCCGTGGGGCTTTAAAGCGTACTTCTGCGGGTAGTACTACTTGAGCATTGTGCACCATGAAGAACGGGGTGTATCCCGTGGCGCTGTTTGGGGTTGTGCGCAGGCTCCAAAGTACGGACTGCAGCTCGTATGGCCAACATCCGGCAGCTTGCTCGAGTGGCTGGAGGAGTTGCTTCTTGATTCCACCACCTTTCGACTTGACCGTTGGTCTGTGGATGAGCTACGGAGGCATAGCTTATGGTGATTCCCAGGTTTTCGCAGAAACCCTGGAACACCTTGGAGGTGAAGTTCATTCCATTGTCCGTGATGATGCTATGTGGCACTCCGAAGCGGTAGACAATGGACTCGAAGAACTTGACAGCACTGGCTCCTGACTGGTTTGTCACCGGCATGGCGTCTATCCACTTGGTGAATTTGTCGACTGCGACCAGGAGGTAGACATATCCTCCTCGCGAGGACTTTGGGAGCTTGCTGACCATGTCGAGTCCCCATTGCGCAAAGGGCCAAGCCAATGGTATTGGCCGGAGTTCCGCGCCAGGTGCGTGCGGCTTGTCCGTGAATCACTGGCAAGCATTGCATCACTAGCCGATGTCCTTGGCGTCGTGCATGGCCGTGGGCCAGTAGAATCCAGCTCGTATAGCTTTGGCGACGAGGGCGCGACTGCAGGCATGGTGCCCGTAGGTCCCTTCATGGATGTCAAGGAGGACGATCCTTTCGTCCGTGTTGGAGATGCATCATTGGAGTACACCTATGATGCTGCGCTTGTATAGTTCGCCGTTGATGACGGCGAATGCCTTGGATCGCTGCACAATGTGTCGCGCGTCAGTCGGGTCATCCAGCACCCTCTTGCTAAGAAGATATGTGATGGAGGGTTGAGTCCAAGATGGCTCGATCATCATGACACCCATTGGTCTCTCGAGTCCTATGTCAAGCTCCAGGTCGTCGAGTGCCATTGGCTCATTGGGTGGCGTAGCTCCGAGTCCGTTGTTGCGCTTGTTTTCTTCTCTACGGCCTTTGGCTTGATGGATTGTTTGCAGATACGCTCAAGAAATACCCCAGGTGGTATGGGGGTGCAGGTGGAGCCAATGTTGGCGAGTGCGTCCGCCTCTTCATTGCTTTCGTGGCCTACGTGCCGTAGTTCACAGATGTCGAAGTCCCCTTCGAGTGTAGCCATGTTGTAGAGGTCGCGGTAGGCGATCATGTTGTCGTTCAGCGTGTCGCACTCGTGCATCGTTTGGTTGACCACAAGTTTGGAGTCGCCGTAGATGATGAGCCTCTTGGCGCCACAGGCTTTCTCCATCCGCATCCCGTGCAGTAGGGCCTCGTATTCAACTTCATTGTTGGAGGCACTGAACTGCATTCACAGAATGTATTTCAGCTTATCTCCCTGGGGCGATGTCAATATGACACCTGCGCCAGCCCCATCCTTTCGTTTGGATCCATCGAAGTGCATTGTCTAGAGGTAAGACATATCTGGCTTTTCGGGGAGCTGGTTCTCCATCTAGTGCACGAGGAAATCAGGGAGGACTTGCGACTTGATCGTGTCGTGCTTTTCATATGTAATGTCTCATGGAGACAGCTCGATTCCCCAAAGCGCGACTTGTCCGTGGCGTTGTGGTTTTTGAGGATATGCCAAGCGGGGCGTCGTTGACCACCACGATTGGGTGCTCCCGGAAGTAGTGGCGTAGTCGCCTGGCTGTCATGAAGACGCCGTATGCTAGCTTCTGGTAGTGCGGGTACCGCTGCTTTGTTGGTGTGAGCACCTCGCTGAGGTTGTTGGCGTGAGCACCTCGCTGAGGTAGTAGACTGGGTGCTGTACCCCGTGGACCTTGTTTTCCTCGACACGTTCCACCACGAGCATCATGCTGACCACCTGGTTGGTGGCGGAGATGTAGAGAAACAGTGGTTCTTTTTCGCGTGGAGTCACCAGTACTGGCAAGGTGGATAGTAGACTCTTGAGGTATTCGAATGCTTCTTGCGCCTCGTCTGTCCACTCAAACTTATCAGTTTGCAGAGAAGTTGGTAGAAAGGCAGTGCCTTTTTGCCCATTCGACTGATGAATCGACTGAGCGCCGCAATTTGCCCAGCAAGCTGCTGGACGCCTCTTACGTTCTTCGGCTTCTCTATGGCCAATATGGCTTTTATTTTCTTTGGGTTCGCCTCAATTCCTCTTGCGGAGATGAGATACCCGACTAGTTGCCCAAATGGTACGTCGAAGGCGCATTTGTCCGGATTGAGCATGATCCGGTAGCGGTCGAGGTTGGCGAAGGTCTCGTGTAAATCGTCGATTAGCAAGGCTTCCTCTTTGGTTTTGATGACGATATCATCAACATCGACTTGTATGTTGCGACCAAGTTGATTCTTGAGGCAAGCCTGCTTGCACCACTGATAGGTGGCTCCTGCATTTTTGAGCCCGAAGGGCATTGTGTTGTAGCAGAACACTCCGAAAGGCGTTGTAAACGCCGTTTTATCTTGATATTCCTCCTTCATTCGAATCTAATTATAGCCTGAAAAGGCGTCATGGAAATAGAGGCGCTCACATCCCGTGGTGGAGTCGATGATTTGGTTGATTCGCAGCAGCGGGAAGTGATCCTTTGGGCAGTGCTTATTCAGGGAGGTGAAGTCCATGCACATCCGCAGGATATCCGTGTCTTTTTTAGGTACCAGCACCATGTTAGCGAGCCAAGTGCTTTCCTTGATCTCATGTATGAAATTGGCATCGAGGAGTCTGTTGATCTCCATTCAGAGCACCTTTGCTCTTGGTTCAGACAGTCGCCGAATTGTCTGCTTGACTGGCCTTGCATCTAGGTTGACATTGAGTGCGTGCTCGGCGAATTCCCTCGGAACCCCTGCCATGTCCGTTGGACACCAAGCGAAGATTTCCCAGTGCTCATGGAGAATTTCGACGATGTGAGTTCCTGTGCGGAACTCAAGTTGTTGGCAATGAAGGTCGTCTTGGTCGGGTCCGTTGGGTGGACCTGGACTTTCTTCGTGTGCACCGACGAGTCGAAGGACAGGTCGGGTGAACTTGGCCGGCTCAGGGGAGGCAGCCTGTTGCCTGTCGACTCCTTTAATCTTGCGAGTTCCTCCTGCATGCCGAAGGACTGAGAGATTCTGTTGAATTCCCTGTCGCAGCTATCGAACCTCTCGAAGTTGCCGTTGATTGTAATTACATTGTTTGGACCTGGCATATTCATCTGCAGGTAGGCATAGTGTGGCACTGCCATGAACCTTGCAAACGCGATGCGTCCGAGGATGCAGTGATATTGTGAAGGCCGGTCGACGACCTCGAAGTCAATGCGCTCTCCCCAAATGTTTTTTCAGTGTGCCAAAGATGACGTCGAGGTTGATTTTGCCCAGGGGATATACACCTTTCCCTGGGACGATGCCGTGGAATGTCGTGTCGAAAACTTCCAGACATGTTAGAGGGATCCTCATTGCACGTAAGGTACTCGCGAACATTAGGTTAATGCCGCTGCCGCCATCCATGAAGACGCGACTCATGTCGAAGCCCCTAATCTGCGCCTCGAGTACGAGGGGACAACGGCCTGGACGAGGGACTTGGCGCAGGTGCTCACGCCGGTCGAAGGTGATGCAAGAGTCGCTTCCACTAAGGTACTCAGTGGTGGAAGGTGGAGAGTTGATCGCCAAGTTGACTTGGCGAGTGATGGTTTGAGGGACGCCCCTTTTGGATCATCCCCATGTTGCCCACGGGTCGTAGGTATGGTTCACCACCGTGATTCTGGACCGGTGCGGCCATGGGTGGTGGTATTCCGGGCGGTGGTGGAGGACCTCCATGTGCGGTGCCTAGGGCGACTCCATAGCCCCTGTTGACTGCATCGTGATTCATCCGAGCCAAACCCTCGTGGAGCTTGAGAAACTCGCGGCAGTCCTTGAGAAGGTGGCTGGATTTTTTCTTGTCGTCGTGCTTGTCGATGTAGAAGTGCACGTTGCACGGCCCGGGCAGTTTGTCCTCAATGGTTGTTGCGGGTGCCTCTTCGTGAGTGCGGCGCTGCCACACCTGTGTGGTTTTCCCGGAGTCGCGGTATTCCCCGCTACGATAGCCACTGTGGCGGTTGTCGTCGCGTTTGTCGGCGTAGCCGGCTACGACCATGTTATCGTCATCGCGGTCATCATAGACGCACATTTGCCGCTTGCCTCGACGGTCGCGTCCGCGCCCGAGGTCGTCGTTGTCGTCGGAGTAGGTGCGGTTCTTCACCGAATCATCTCCATCGGTCCACCAATTCGCCATTTCCATCAGGTGGTCAATTGTTTTGAGCTTCGAGCAGCCCAGCTCCTCCCTAAGATCTATGTGGCGAACACCGCCGTTAAATGCGTCGATTGCGTGATCCTCCGAGATGTTTTCTGCAGAGTTCTTAATGATGGACCACCTCTGGATGTACGAGCGTAGCGATTCGCCCGACCTTTGCTGGAATCTCCTTAGCTCTTTGATTGATACGGGCCTTTTGTAAGTGCCCTTGAAGTTGCGTACAAAGCTGTAGACTAGCTCTTGCCAGCTGCGAATGGATCTGCGCGGGAGATTGTTGAGCCATGCGCGGACGGCGCTCTGCAGCTGTAGCTCTAGGCACTGCATGGCCATGCTTCGACTCCCGCCATGTAGCCTGACGGAGGAGATGTGGTCCTCCAACCAGATCTTTGGGTCTTGTAGGCCGTCGAACTTCGGATTCTCTGATGGGAGTTTGAACCCTTTTGACATTCGCCTCTGCCTGATGGCCCTACTGAAGCATCTGGCGCCACAGAGTTTAGTATCGTCCTCTTCTGAGTCAGTCGAACGAGCATGGCTTGCCCTTAATTTGTCGATTTTACGCTGTGTGAGGTCATCGCGCGCATCGTAGTCGCGATCGTGCTGGCTTGAGCGGCGACGCCGAGACAGAACGTGACTATCGTCACTAGATGAGGGTGAGGATTAGCGTTTTGCAGAGCCTTGCCTTTCTTTGGTTCCGGCTTCGGCTCTTTGTCGAGAGCGGCCTCCACTAGCCCCAAGCCCGTGATCGTAGATCGGTGCATGGTGGCTCGGGGATCTCTAGCTGGCGGCTGGTTGTTGAGGAGGTACATGGTGGCCGCTGTTATCGCAGCTTGCGGCGTCTTTGGGGCCATGTTGCCCCGCGTGTTGACTATCACAGAGCTGAAGTCGAGGACTTTTGCAGCTTCTATGTGTTCTTGCTCGGTGAGATGGTCCATTCGAGATTGCCTCTTGTTAGCGACGTACTCGTTGCCTTTGGAGGAGGATCTCCGTGAGAGGAGAGCCCGGCCCGTCGGAGACTCGACTCATCCGCCGCCTTTTTACGCACCTCGAGTTGCGCGATTGCATGCAGCTGGCGTCTGTACTCCTCCTTTATTAGCCAGTGGTAGCCCATCAGCATTTCCTGCGGTGTGCCGAGGGGTAGAGAGTTGCCTCGCAGAGCTTCTCGACAACGGGCCCATTCGTTGTCGTTGAGTCTGATATGGACACGTTCACTACTGTGTTCGTTCACCATGGTTGGTGGTTCGACTGCCCCTCCATTGTTGACGGGCGCGCGATTACCCCCGTTGGGTGGTCGGCCATTAGGTATGCCACCGTTGGGTGGATTAGATCTGTTGCCACCGTTTTCGCGATGGGCGCTGGTGTCGCACATGAAGTACTTGGGGAAGATGTTTCTTCCGCAACTTTCGGATCTAGAGCCGTAGACTCCATCTTCCATTGTTAGGTCACCCAGATCAGATCCGCGACTGCTGTTGTTGTCCGTGCTCTTAGCTGCTACTGAGGTGTTAAGCTTGCTGAGGGTGTCGATTGGTGGTGGGAACCACGATGCTGGAGCAATCACGGGTGCCGTTGGCTGGTCAGGCATGCGAAGCGTGCCCATCTGACCAACTTGGAAGCGGAAGCTCCCGATCGCCAGGCTGATTCCATCGCCCACGGACTCAAAAGCCAGGCGAGTGGCCGGCATGTGGACGGTGAAGTCGAACATGCCGAAGAGCTGGCGAATCTCTGCTATTGTGGAGTTGTAGATCGCGGTTGATGGGGCCGAAGAAACCGTGACATCAGCACTCCCAATTCCCACAGACGGCGCCAAATTGACGAGGGTTTAACTCATCAATGCCCATTGTTATGGACTTGGGTTTGGAGAAGGAGGGAGCGCTAGAGGCATCAGTCGGTTAGCAAACATCACAGGGACTCAAGGTTTACCCAGGTTCAGGCCTCGTAGAGGTTCCTGATGACACACAAGTATAGGGGGTGTATCGCAGTATTTTCGATAAGTAAGAGTGTCGAACCCAACGAGGAGAAGAAGGTGCTGGCTAGTGGTATGGATCTGGAATTCTCTACAAATACTTAGCAAACGGATTTTTAGGGGTTTTTGATAAAGCAAGTAAACAAAGTACGAGTAAATAAAAGACAGTAGGAATAAATGCAGCAAGTGGCCCAATCCTTTATGCAGCAAAGGACAAGCCAGTTGTATTAGTTAAGATGACCAAACGTTCTCGAGGACACATGGGAAGACTGTCAAGTGCTTTCGCTTCATATAGTTGATTAATCTTCTCAAGCTTGCTAAGTGTTGTGTGGGTGAACCTGTGCTAATGTACCACCCTATCCTTGACTAATACAAACTTGTGATTATACCCCTTGTAAACATCCGTAAGTACAAGAAAGTAATTAAGGTAGAAACCTAACCACAACTTTAAACTCTAAGACCCTTACGTCCCTTGTGCAATGGTTTCCTAACGGGGGTTCAGGTTTCTGTCACTCCAGCAACCCCTACGATTAGTAGCCAAATACACAATGCATTCCCCTAGTCCCATATAGGTGAAGTGTCATGTAGTCGACGTTCACATGACACCACTAGAAGAAGTACACCACAACTTAAATAACAATCTATTGAATCTTTCTCAACACAACTCCACTACTAACAACAAGACTTCTCCCATGTCCTCAAGAACAAAATGAACTACTCACAAGACATCATGTAGATCATGATCAGACATGGAATAATGATGTATAACAATCTGAACATAAACAATAATTCAACGGGTCACTCAATAGCATCAACTACAAAGAGTAATCAACACCGGGAAAGTTTCCCCTATGAACTATGCAAGATTCAACCCAATTGTTACACCAATATGGAGATGGTGATGAGGGTGCTGATGGTGATGATGGTGGTGATGATGATGATGATCCCAATGAAGTCCAGTTTGATGGTGGTGTTGATGGCGACAATCTCCCCTCTCCGAGAAGGAATTCCCCTGGCAGAAATCTGTCTGCTGGAGAGATCTTTCTCTCTCGGTGTTTTCCGCCCCGCAATCGGCGGAATCTTTCTATGGTCGCCCCCCTGAGTCTTAGGGTTTCAGGAGGATGATATACGCCAGAGGGGAGAGGCTAGAGTGGGCCAGGGTGGCCACACCACCTCCTGGCGCGGCCTAGGGATACCCGCGCCAGGGGGTGGTGTGGGCCCCCTGTGGCCCATCTCCAATCCGTCTTCTGGCATCCTTAGTCTTCTGGAAAAATAGGATTTTCCGTATATTTTCCTAAATTTTCTGATGTTCGCTAATTTTGCCTCCAAACAACACCTTTTCCATCAGAATCCTGACTGCAGCGGTCGATGCTCCAAAAGTCATCAACCATGCAAAAACAGATGAAATAATATAAGTATCACCTCTCAATACGAAATATATCAATGAATAATAGTGAATTAGGACATAGAATAGTGATGCAAAATGGACGTATCAACTCCCCCCAAGCTTAGACTTCGCTTGTCCCCAAGCGAAACTGAGCTCAATAAACATGGCCTCAGGTTTATGGAGTGAAGAGTTGATAAAAGGATACGGACAAGAAGCATCACATTCATCAAAAGCATAGATCATAACAGAAGACAAGTCACTGTTATATAACTCAACTTGTAATAAGTAAAGGAAACACAATAAAGATACATAAAGTGAATCATAATTGGTAATGGCAAACTTAGATCTTGGTCGAAGAATAGTTGATAATCTGCTGGAGTTCACAAATGGTTTTCAATGATAGCTTTCAAAGTAGTAAACAACAAGATAAGAGCAATGTGCAAAGCAAGGAACATAAAACATGATTGCATAAATCATCATATGAATGAATGAAACACAACAACTCAAAATACTTGCTGAGGTAAAAGGGAGTAGGTTTACTGACTCAACTACAAAATAAAAGAAAGGCCCTTCAAAGAAGGAAGCAGGTATTGCAAGTCTCATAAAGAGCTCCCAAAAATTATGATGCTTACTAGCTTTCAGCTCTCATTGCCCCTAACATAGGCATCTTTAGGTGATTACGGTTAAAGTGATCAAATATGAGGATATGCATTGACAAGTTGTAAGTTGAGAATCTCATGTCCCTTGAATATGAGGGTCGCTCCTCATGCTACTCAAGTTTAGTCACCGGTAAGTTCTTGTCTGTTGGGAATATGCCCTAGAGGCAATCATGTATGATGATATTCCTGTGTATTCATAAGGTTATGGTCCGTGTATGAACTGCTGATATGTATCATCGAATATGTGATTTGATTGTGGAACTACATACTCATGTTGTTCATACTAATTGTCCTTGGTCATTGAGGTTGTGCCTGACACACAACTTAGACCAATGTGAAAGTCGACAGATGACTAGGTTCCACTTGTCATGGGCATGGAGATGCTATTCCGACTTACACGGATTTGGCTAAAGAGTTTAGTGAGTCGGACTAACCCATATTGAGATGCAACGAACAAGTCGGCATTTGTATGTCTCAATCAATTTAATCCTTAGACCTAAGGTTATTGCACAATCCGAGTTGAGGATCTCCGACTTAGGTTCTGTCAAACGATGTTCCGTCACTGGGCAGTTATAAAGGCAGAGTTTGGGTCGACTGAGAATCAAGCTGTGTGATGTGAATAACCAAGACGGGATTTTTCCCCTCCATCTAGAGAGATATTCTTTGGGCCCTCTCGGAAGATATGATTCGGAAAGCATGGCCATGCGCGTCACGGTTAAGTGTTAACCGAGGCAGCCGACTAAGAGTTAGTCGGATGAATCACTTATCTCGGATCGAGAAAGAGAGTCGAAATATTTAAGGAATGACAATCATTCGCCTATAGTCCGGCAAGGTATATCTTGAGGCAAAAGGGACTCAGACGAAAGTCACATTGGAAGGTATGTCGTCATGACTTATTGGTACTTGGGAGTTGGCACGTTCTGCTTGGAGCTGCTACCAACTGATCGATCACGAGTGAGACTCGGAATCGTGTTTGGGTTACCATGAGCCTATCGGGTCACACACTTAAGAGCGGGAGCAAGTTTGGGTTAAACCCAAACAGGAAACCTATTTGGGTTGGACCCAAATAGAGACATGGACTTAGTCAGCAAGTGAGACTTGAAGTGGCTAATATATGCCTTTTAGTGAATGGGCCACAAGTGCGTGGAGCCCACTTTCACTCCCTATATAAGCTGGGGCGCAGGTGCTTAAATCACAAGGGTTAGGTCACTCCATGTGTTGGAAACCCTAGCCCCAGTCCGTCCTGTCGCCGCCGTACCGGACCTAGCAGTCCATCGCCGGTGCTCCTCCTCGTACGTGTGGATACCGGCGGAGGTGCTGTACGTTCAGCACTTCGACGATCGTGAAGAAAGAACAGATCGTGCATCGTGGAACCGGAACAGATTGCGAGGAGTGCACTGCATCAAACGACGTGCTTCATCAATTCCGTGGTAATCCCCGTGGTCTTCTACCTGAGCTGGATGTTGGGATCACCGTGTAGGGAAAAAGTTTTGTTTATCTCTGCGTGGCTCAACAGTGGTATCAAAGCGTTAGCTTCTTGTTTTAGGCTCGAGATCGCGCATATGTGATATGCGGTTTGCGTTAGATTGGATCTAATTGCAGTTTTGGTGGTCGATCTATGAGATAGATCGGTTTTGTACAAAGTTGATTGGATCAACTGTACTCGGGGAATGGATGATCTGGTTTCCGTGATCTAACTGGTAAGGTCGTGGAATGACATACCCCTACCGGTCGGTTTCTGCCATCGGGGTAAACCGCCGGCTTCGCCCTGTCGTAGCGCCTTAGATGTCATTGTGAGTTTCACAATGCCGGTAGATATCGTATCTATGCATAACTTGTTTTTGCAGGATTATATTGTGAATGGTATGGCTTATGTGCATGTGATGCGTGTAATCCATACGTGATCGGCGTATCACGGTTTTTGTCAGCCGGGTGGAGCCTAGGTGCTGTCATCTTATTGTATAACGGCCTGCGTGTCGGATTCTCTGTGTAATTTGCATTACTAGCTAGTGTAGCTGTTTGGAGAATCCGGATGGCATGCAAGTCGGTGTACAAGTTGGCTACATGGTGTAAGACGGCACGTGACAAGAGTCGGATTACAGGCTTTATGGAGATGGAGATCGCCATGAAAAGAGCCATGCCATTTCACATTATAATTGCTTTATTTTGTGTTATTGTTATGTCCCTTATTTACCTCTATTAGATAGTTGGTAGAAAGTAATCCATCAAATAAGGTCTAGTCTATTTCCCTGCAAGTGCTACACCATCACAAGTCGGACATTTTTTGTAGTGGGCTCATAAAATTGAGGTGCTATCAATTCTTTCTGACTAGGTGGGTTCGAGTCGGACTCTTACAGCGGAAGCACTTGGTAATCTAGACAGGTCTATCACAACGGTTGTGGGACTTGGGGAAAGGTCGGATGGAAGCTGGGGCATGTGATGCCACCCATCCAACAGGAGTCGTATGAGATATGATTGACAAGGAGTTGTCTACCTAGATCACTTGACGGCTAGCGGTGATGCTAAAGCTCACTAGTCGACCTGCTTATTTAGGGTCCTGAATCACTAAGTAACCATCAGAGGGGTGTTGGTTCTAGTGGGAGCATAAATATTAAAGTGTTTAATATGCTTGGTCTTTATGGATACATGTCTTAAGTGTTTTGCATATTTTTTGTTGTAGATCAATGGCACCTAGCAGTCTTCCTCAGATTTCCGGTTTTGCTTTGAGAACCATCTTAGAGAAAGATAAGCTGAATGGAACTAATTTCACCAACTGGTATCGTAATCTGAGAATTGTTCTCAAACTAGAAAAAAGGGATCTTGTCCTAGACAACCCACTTCCAGCTGAGCTGGATGAGAATGTGACTGTCGCAGCCACCAATGCCTACCGTCGGATTTGTGATGAATCCACGGGGATTAGCTGTCTTATGCTTGCTCACATGGAACCGGACTTGCAGCAGCAGTTCGAGAATGTTGAGGCCTATGATATGATCGAAAGCCTCAAAAGTATGTTCCAGGCTCAGGCAAAGACTGAGAGGTACCAAGTCTCTCAGGCTTTGTTGAGCTGCAAGCTTAAGGATGGAGATCCACTGAGTCCGCATATGATCAAGATGGTTGGTTACGTGCAGTCTCTGGAAAGGCTTGGCTACCCCATTAGCGAAGAGTTCGCTATGGACATAATTCTGAACTCTCTTCCTAGTGCGTATGGCCAGTTCATATCGAACTACCACATGCATGGTATGGATAAGAAGCTCACTAAATTACATGGGATGCTCAAGCAGGCCGAGGCGGATCTCAAGAAAGGTGCCAGTCAAATGTTGATGGTACAAAACAAGGCTGAGTTCAAGAAGAGTTCTTGGACTAAGAAGAAGAAGGAAAAGTCAGGAGGTAAGGCGGAGGACCTAGTCCAAAGTGCTTCCTCGGGGACTAAGCCATCTCCTGCTGCCGGAACCACTTGCTTCTACTGTAAGTCGGATGGCCACTGGAAGAGGAATTGCAGCAAGTATCTGGCTGATAAAGCCAAGAGTGGAGGTGTGACTTCCGGCTCAGGTACGCTTGTTTGCAATGTTATAGACATTCCTCTTGCTGATGCACCTGGTAGTTCTTGGGTATATGATACCGGATCAGTCATTCACATCTGCAACTCGTTGCAAGAACTGGTAAGAACTAGGAGCGTTGCAAGAGGCGAGGTTGACATTAGAGTCGGAAACAAAGCGAGAGTCGCTGCGTTGGAAGTCGGCACAATGCAACTTCATTTACCTTATGGATTCATAATGGAGCTAAATAATTGTTATTATGTTCCAGTGCTTAGTCGAAACATCATTTCTGCGTCATGTTTGATGAGACAGGGCTATGAGTCGAATATTAAGAATAATGGTTGTTCTTTATATTTGAATGATATGTTTCATGGCTTTGTGCCCATCCGGGACGGGTTATTTATTTTGAATCTTGATAGTGAATCTGTCTATAACATAAATGTGAAAAGGTTAAAACCAAATGATCTGAATATGACTTACTTTTGGCATTGTCGGCTTGGTCATATAAGTTGGAAACGCATGAAGAAGCTCCATGATGATGGACTCCTAACTTCATTCGACTTAGAGTCATTTGAGACATGTGAATCCTGCCTTCTCGGCAAGATGACCAAGACACCTTTTGCAAAGTGTTGTGAACGGGCGTCCGATTTATTGGGACTAGTACATAGTGATGTATGTGGCCCAATGAGCATGACAGCTAGAGGTGGTTATGAGTACTTCATTACCTTCACTGATGATTTGTGTAGATATGGATATATCTACTCGATTAAACATAAGTCGGATGCCTTTGAAAAGTTCAAAGAATTCTAGAATGAGGTACAAAATCAACTTGGCAAGAAAATAAAGTTTCTCCTATCGGACCGAGGAGGCGAGTACATGAGCCATGAGTTTGATGACCATCTAAAGAGTTGTGGAATAGTTCCCCAGCTCACTCCTCCAGGAACGCCGTAGAGAAACGGTGTGTCAGAAAGGAGGAATCGGACCTTGTTGGACATGGTACGGTCAATGATGAGTCGGACAGATCTGCCCTTATCATTTTGGGGTTATTGTCTAGAAACTACAGCGTTCACACTAAATAGAGTACCATCAAAGTCGGTAGAGAAGACACCGCATGAGATGTGGACTGGCAAGAAGCCGAGTTTGTCTTTTCTTAAGATTTGGGGTTGTGAAGCTTTTGTCAAGCGACTTCAGTCGGACAAGCTTACAGCTAAGTCGGATAAGTGTATTTTTGTGGGGTATCCGAGGGAAACCTTGGGTTACTACTTCTACAACCGAGAAGAGCGCAAAGTGTTTGTCGCTCGAAACGGTGTCTTCCTTGAGAAAGAGTTTCTTAGTCAGGGAGTCAGTGGGAGTACGGTGCATCTCGTAGAAATTCTAGAGATGCCGGCTAGCAGCGAGTTGGCAAAAGCCTTAGAGGTTGAGCCAGACGTGGTACCTGAGCCAGAAATTGCACCGACACTGCGAAGATCGGCTAGATTGCAAAGTGTTCGTGATGTATTGCTGTTAGACAGTGATGAGCCAGTAACTTATTCGGAAGCGATGGTGAGTTCTGATTCCGAGTCATGGCTTGGAGCCATGAGATCCGAGTTAAAGTCCATGGATGAAAATCAAGTTTGGAACTTGGTTGATTTGCGAGACGGTGCAAGACCCGTCGAGTGCAAATGGGTCTTTAAGAAAAAAACTGATATGGATGGAAATGTTTCTATCTATAAAGCAGGGCTTGTTGCGAAGGGGTTTCGACAAGTTCAAGGAGTCGACTACGATGAGACTTTCTCTCCTGTAGCGATGCTTAAATCAGTTCGTATCATGTTAGCTATAGCAGCCTATTTCGACTATGAGATATGGCAGATGGATGTCAAGACAGCTTCCTTAATGGAAATTTAACCGAGGACGTGTATATGATACATCCCGAGGGTTTTGTCAATCCGGCTAATGCTGACAAGGTATGCAAGGTTCAGAAATCCATTTATGGGTTGAAGCAAGCATCTCGGAGTAGGAACATTCACTTTGATGAGGTAGTCAAATCGTTTGGCTTCATCAAGAGTGATCATGATTGTTGTTTATACAAGAAGTTTAGTGGGAGAAAAGTAAACTTTCTGATCTTATATGTGGATGACATATTACTTATTGGAAATGATGTCCAGATGTTGCAAGAGACCAAGGAGTCATTGGAAAAGAGTTTTTCGATGAAAGACTTGGGTGAGGTGACTTACATACTAGGCATCCGGATCTATAGAGATATGTAACACCCCGTCCACTCCTGGGCCCGGGGGGTGTCACTCCTGGTAGCTTAATAGGATATCTAGACTGGCCCCACAGACCAACACTAGTCCTTTCTGTGCACTTTGTCCTCACTCGTGCGCACCCGGTTACCCACTTCCCGGTCGGTCACCCATCCTAGAATTTCTCTAGGCCAAGCACGCTTAACCTTAGAGTTCTTTTCGAATGAGCTTCCGGAAAAGAAGTTGCAACTTGTTGGCATGAGTATTCTATCAATCCTATTAAGCCATGTGCCTGGTCTCACATACACCCACCCTTTAGAAGATCGATGCCCTCATCGATCAAGCACACCCCAGGAACGTTCCCTCTTGGCACGCATCCGTGCGTCTAGTGTCGGCACATGTGCCATGCCGTGTCCACTCCGGGCCACACGCGCCATGCTCCACATGTCCCACCACTAACCTTCACACACCCGTGTAATCGGAAGGGTCGGCTCTGATACCACTTTGTAACACCTCGTCCACTCCTGGGCCCGGGGGGTATCACTCCTGGTAGCTTAATAGGATATCTAGACTGGCCCCACAGACCAACACTAGTCCTTTCTGCGTAGTTTGTCCTCACTCGTGCGCACCCGGTTACCCACTTCCCGGTCGGTCACCCATCCTAGAATTGCAAATAGTAGTTATCCATAACACGATCAATAATTCTTGTAGGTATTTTAAAAACATCATTCTCAGCTGGTGGTGGCTTATCTACTACCTGAGCAGTGGTAGTAGCATTACCAAATAAGAAACTCAGCGAATTATCCATAACGAAAATAAGGCAACTAGCAGAAGTAAACAATACTCAAGGTAGAATTTTCCTTTACCAGTTCCACTCTCTAATAGCGCTTCACTCCCCGGTAACGGCGCCAGAAAATAGTCTTGATGACCCACAAGTATAGGGGGTGTATCGTAGTATTTTCGATAAGTAAGAGTGTCGAACCCAATGAGGAGCAGAACGTGCTGGCTAATGGTATGGATCACAACTTTAAACTCGAAGACCCCTACGTCCCTTGTGCAATGGTTTCCTAACGGGGGTTCAGGTTTCTGTCACTCCGGTAACCCCTACGATTAGTAGCCAAATACACAATGCATTCCCGTAGGCCCATATAGGTGAAGTGTCATGTAGTTGACGTTCACATGACACCACTAGAAGAAGTACACCACAACTTAAATAACAATCTATTGAATCTTTCTCAACACAACTCCACTACTAACAAAAAGACTTCTCCCATGTCCTCAAGAACAAAACGAACTACTCACAAGACATCATATGGATCATGATCAGAGATGGAATAATGATGTATAACAATCTGAACATAAACAATAATTCAACGGTTCACTCAATAGCATCAACTACAAAGAGTAATCAACACCAAGAAAGTTTCCCCTATGGACTATGCCAGATTCAACCCAATTGTTACAGCAATATGGAGATGGTGATGAGGGTGCTGATGGTGATGATGGTGGTGATGATGATGATGATGATCCCGATGAAGTCCAGCTTGATGGTGGTGTTTATGGTGACGATCTCCCCTCTCCGGAAGGAATTCCCCCGGCAGAAATCTATCTGCCAGAGAGATCTTTCTCTCTCGGTGTTTTCCGCCCCGCAGAGGCGGCGGAATCTTTCTGTGGTCACCCCCCGAGTCTTAGGGTTTCAGGAGGATGATATACGCCAGAGGGGAGAGGCTGGAGTGGGCAAGGGTGGCCACACCACCTCCTGGCGCGGCCTAGGGCTGCCCGCGCCAGGGGGTGGTGTGGGCCCCCTGTGGCCCATCTCCACTCCGTCTTCTGGCATCCTTAGTCTTCTGGGAAAATAGGATTTTCCGTATATTTTCCCGAATTTTCTGATCTTCGCGAGTTTTGCCTCCAAACAACACGTTTTCCATCAGAATTCTGACTGCAGCGGTCCATGCTCCAAATGTCATCAACCACGCAAAAACATATGAATAACATAAGTATCACCTCTCAATACGAAATATATCAATGAATAATAGTGAATTAGGACATAAAATAGTGATGCAAAATGGACGTATCAGTCCCTACTCTTGCTTGTCTGCTCTTGGAATTAATGGAGGAATCGAAGATTACAGGGGCGCATAGATGCAATCTGGCGAGAGTTGTGGAAACTAAGGTTGCGTGTGTCCTCCTCGCCGCCCCCTCCTAGCCTTTTTATAGATAAGCTAGGTCTCGGGTAGCAGGTCGAGTCGGTTACAGGTTAGGGTTTTCCCTTTAAACTTTCTATCTTTAGCTTCTTCTTGTCTCGCAAGCAATCAAGAGTCTGTCGGCCACTCGAGTTCTCTATTTGGGCCTTAGCAACGCCATGGGCTTCCGCTCTATCCAGGCCATATATACCAAACTCGGGTACCTGTAGGGTATGCCCATGTCTCTATTCTTGATTGTGCACCTGCTTCCTTGTTTTCTCTTTGAACAATTTTGCTAGTTCATCCACGGCAACTCAGTATGCTGCCATGTGTTTATTTTCCCTACAATGATCGGATACTTGTTGAGCAACTAAATCCGAGTCTCCATAGCACATGAGTCTGTGAATTCCGATGTCTTATGTGATTCAAATTCCAGGTAGTAGTGCTTCATATTCGGCAATGTTATTGGTCGCCAAGTGAATCTGAAGCAGATAGAACAATTTATCTCGATGGGGTGATTTGAGCACCACGCCAGCCCCAAAGCGCTTTCGACCCGTCAAAATGTAAGGTCCAATATTCCCACTCTAGCTATTAATATTTTCCGGCTAGAATTCGGAAGAAACACTTTTATCAGGTTAAGCATTATGTTGTATTTTCGTAGATTTGTGAACTATTCCTCCAAGTCGGAAATTAAAATTTCCTTCTTTTGGGACATCATAGCTATGTCGTCAACATATGCATGTATATTGCACCCGATTTGATCGTGGAGGCAGCACTGCATAGTGCTCTGGTAAGTAGCTCCTGCATTTTTTAGCTCGAAAGGTATCGTTACATAGCATAACGTTCCAAAAGGGGTGATGAACGAAGTCTTTAGTTTATCTGACTCCTTCATTCGTATTTGGTGATAATCAGAATATGCATCGAGAAAGCATAGGAGTTCCAAGCTGTCCGTTGAGTCCATAACTTGGTCGATTCTAGGCAGAGCAAACAGATATTTGGGACAAGCCTTATTCAAGGAAGTATAATCAACACACATTCTTAAATCAGTGGTGTTCTTTTTTGGGACCATTATAGGATTGGCCGACCACTCAGTGTGGATGACCTCTTCAACAAATCCAGCTAATTCTAACCAGGCTAACTCCATAGCTATAGCTTTGCACTTTTCATCACCAAAACATCGTAAGGAATGTTTGACGGGTCTAGCATCAGGATAAACATTGAGAGAGTGCATGGAGAGTTCCCTAGGTACTCTGGTCATTTCAGAAGGTTACCATGGGAAGGTATCTTTATTAGCTTTGAGGAACTCGATGAGCGTGCTTTCCTATGCACGATCTAAACCTATGCCTATATGTGTCACCTTGGAGGGGTTATCATCCTTTATCATTTTTGTCTTTGTCTCTTCCGATGCCTTGAATTCTGGAGTCGGCTTCAGCACCTCCTTGTTCGTAGCGGGCATCTCGGATAGATCCATGTTTTTCTTGATCTCCTGGTACTCCTCAGCGTGCAGCATGACTTTGGTGAAGGTGGCAACTCCGTCCTTGTATTCTTGTGTTTTCTTTGGGTTTCCTTAGATTGTGATGACTCCTTGTAGGTGTAGCAGGGGCAATCCATGAGTTGCTAGTAGGCTCGGCGCCTGAATACAGCGTGGTATGCGTTCTTGAATGGCACCACTTTAAAAGGAAACGGTTCAGTCCGATAATTCTCCAATGTTTCAAAAGTAACACTTAGAGCAATTTTTCCCAGAGAGTTTGCTTGTCTTTTGGGGACAATTCCATGGAAAACCACGCTGCTATGGTTCAAATGGGTTTCCGATATCTTCATGCGGTGTAGCATTTCGAAGTAGAGGATGGTGATGCTGCTACCACCGTCCATGAGGATTTTTGAGAATTCATAGTCATCAATAAGTGGATTAATGACCATAGTGTATTTTCCTTGCCTATGAGGCTTGTTCGGGTGATCGTGTCGGTCAAAAGTGATCTTTACTTCGAACCAGTCCAGATACTGGGGAACAGCCGGAGCAGTTGCCTTGAGCTCATGCATTACTGATTTCTTGACCTTGGCGAGTTGGGATCCGAGGAAGCAGACGTAAGTGTCTTTCTTGGTTCGGTAAGCCTTCTTAGCATCCGACTTGGGATTTTCGGTATTCGCCTCCTCCATTTCAGAATCTTCCTTGGACTCCTTATCTTTGTCAGAATTTTTCTTTCCTTTTCTTCGCTTGGCCCTCTAGCCAGCGGATTCGTCCTTCTTGATGTCATCATTAAAACGAAACTCAACATTTGTGTGGGAAGAGCCCCCATTACCATACGGGTGATGTACACAAGGATTATTGGCAACATCGGCCCAAGAGTAGGTTTTACCAGGTTGCTGGTCTCCTCTACCTTGGACACGAGAAGTTTCGTGGCCTCATCCCTGGCCGCCTCTGCGCCCTCCTCGGCCTCCTGATCAAAAAGTTGCGTTGATAGTGGCTTTTTATGGATTGGGCTGATCTTCCAAGATGTTCTTGCGCTTTTGGGTTTGCTACTGTTTTGGTTGTTTTGCGGGTTGAGGCACAACTAGGGCATTTAGCAGTCCTTCTGAATCAACATCGGCATCCACATATCTGCTTGCCATTTCTATCATCTCCCCCAAGTCGGTAACTTTGTCGCGCTTCAGCTAATGACGTAGTAATCTGATTGGGAGCCCTGTGATCAAAGCTTCGATCGCAGTCTAGTCGTTGACTCCCTCGCATGATTTTTTTGTGTCAATCCATCGTCCGAGGTAGTCGAGTCAGGGTTCTCCAGTTTTCTGAATGCAACGCTGCAAGTCTCCGACTGTGCAAGATCTCCTGTAGATACCCTCGAAATTCTGAAAGAACACACTTTGCATATAATACTAGTTGTGAATTGTGTTTTCTGGGAGTTCATTGAGCCATGATCGAGCAATCTTTCGAAGCACGATGGGAGATATTAGACTGCGACCAAGATATTTCCTCCTTTAGCGATGCAACAAGCCTGGAAAAAATCTCGCAGCCAAGTATCTGGCCGAGCCACACCATCGTAGGTCTGGATGTGTCTTGAGATGGAGAACCCTTCCAGAATTTGGTTTGTCGAACATGTGACCTGAAGCACTTTGGCCCCATGTATATGTTATTCGACTCGTAGTGCCATGCCTCTATGTTTGAGTTGATCCACTTCCTGGCATCACTGGGCGACAGGGAGCGCCATCTCAGATGTTCGATGTTGCTGCGGGACCATGGAGTCGGAGCTCTGCTTCTTTTATTAGCTCCCCTTCTCCGGCGTCCTCCCTGGTTCCGGTGGGGGCCTTTATGGTCGCTACTTCACGGAGAGGGTGGTGATGGTGGGTTATTTCCGGCTGAACGTCGTCCTTTGTCCGGAGCTTCGTTATGTCGACTCTGAGGTAGGTCTTCATGGCGACGGCCACTGTGTCGGCTTGATCCAGCGTAGTTTTCATCATTTCTTTGTCCGTCGTTATCGCCATTATGGCGACGTTCGGCCGGATGACTTGTTTGTCTAGGAGTTGGCATTCATTGCCAATCCTACTCCCAACATCATTCTTTATCTTATTCCTTGCGGTTATTCGACTCCCCCTAGGGAGGATGCTGTGGAGCCAATGCTACTATAGCGTCTCGCTCTACAGATGGGGCGACGTTGCTCCAATCACGTGCGATTCTACGCCGCTGTCCTAAAGAGACGATTCTTGAGTGAGTATCATCTCGAGGGTCGGAACGGTGCTGCATTGGTTGGATTTTGAGACCAGGTTTCCGCTAAAAGACATGACTGCTTTCTATTGCTCCAGGCCCTTGTTGAGTATGTTACACTCAACCGGACCTATTCTGGAGTGGGGTTGTTTGCTAAGATCTCTCGGGTCATGCCAATGTTTTGTATGGGTGTGTTGTACACCAAATTTCCATTGCTGTCGAGCCGAGGCTATCCCACGACTATGTATGTTTTCTTTCCCCTGAAAAGGGATTTGTGAACTTCTAGATTTTTATTTGCCAGCTCTGGGTTGTTCTAGGTCTTCTGATGCTACAGGGAGTTGAATTGTCTTGCATCTGTGATGTGCTTCTTGTCCTCAACGAGGTGAGTTGCCTCATCCAAGAGTGGCTAGCGACGTGCTTCTAGGTCCAAGCCCCTTTCCTCCAATTCGTCAGGTGTATGTTCCGAGGTGGTTGGGATAGGCATTGTTAATGCTTCTCCATTGATTTCATAGCCACCTGGGGTAACCACGTGCCCATCCATCGGAGATTTTTTGTTCCTGGGGGATTAGAGTGACGTCCGAATCCTTGATTTAGAGCTCCTCATCAACTTTCTCCTCAGCCAGAAGATCCTTGGTCGTAGTCTTGTTTTTCTTCTTCTTCTTTTCTTTGTTGGCCTTCTGGGGTTGGTGAAAGAACATTTCATGTTTTCCTATGTTTTGTGTGTTAGATAACAATACTGTGGAGATTATTCATGTGCACTAAGTGTGCATGAAGCTTTGAGGGGGGCCGGATTATCCGCCCCACCAAGGGCCGGATAATCCGGCCTACCTCATTGAGCAAAGGGAGCCAAGGCGCATCGCTCGGTATCTGGTCAGATTTTCTCCCGAAAAATCTGAACGGGGGCAGTTTTTCCTCCCCAGGCCGGATAATCCGGCGGTCGCATGGGCCGGATAATCCGGCCCCCAGTTTTTGAGCAAAGGGAGCCAAGGCACGTCGCTCTATATCCTGTCGGATTTTCTGTGAGAAAATCTGAACTAGGGCGGTTTTTCCTCCTCAGGCCGGATAATACGGCCTTCACATAGGACCGGATAATCAGGCCTCCAGAAGTTGATCAAGGGCAAGCTCGGTGCGACGCTCTGATAGGGGGGCGGATTATCTGCCGGATATTCCGAGTCTGGGGCATAGTTTTCCCCAGGCCGGATAATCTGGCCCTCACTTGGGCCCGATAATCCGGCCCCCAAAGTGTCCAACGGCTGGTTTCGGAAGGAGGTATAAATACCCCTTCATCCCCAACTTTCAGAACTCTTGATTCATTCGAAATTGTCTAGACATTGTGCAAGAGCTCCCATTCTCGATCTCCCACTTTAACCACCTAAGGGCTTTGATCTTAGGGGGAATTGAAGGAGGAGAGGATCATCATCATCATCACGAATCAAGCGCATCAACCCCTCTCCATTCACTTGGAGAAATCCCTGATCTAGTATTCTTGTAAATACCAATATCTTGTTCGTTGTATTTGATAACTTTGTTCTTGTGGCAGCTTGTTGTCATTTTGGGAGCCTCCAAGTTGATTGTGGAGTTGTTGCCCCGCTAGTTGTGTAAAGGCGCCGGTACCCGCCTCGAAGGGTCCCTATAGTGGAAAGGTGGATCAGGCCTTTGGTGGCGGGATCCATCAGAGAACAGGGTGAGGCTTATTGTGGCGTGGTGGTCTTAGTACCGCCCACCCCTCCAACGCAGACGTACTTCCCTTAACAAGGAAGGAACTGCAGTCAAACAAATCCTGTGTCTCCGCGTGCTTCACTTCAGTTTACCCGTTCCTCTTCCACTCGCTCTTTACTCGCTAGTAGATAGGTTGCATATAGGGAAATTCCACCTAATAGTTTATCTAGAGAATTTACCCTTTGTGCTAAGCCTAAAATTGAAAAAGTACTAAAATTTGGAGTAGCACCTATTCACCCCCCTCTAGGTGCCCATACGATCCATTTCAATTGGTATCAGAGCCCCGGCTCTTAATTCGGGCTTAACCGCCTAAGAGTAGTATGGGTACCAAGGATGATGGGAATGATGCTGTGGATAAGGTCACAATGGATGATCTCAAGACGTTGGAAATAACCTTGTTGAAATCCTTTGAGGCCAAGATGGAGGAGATGAATCGAATGATTGCTCGCCTCACATCATCCATAGCCCCATCTCCATCCTCCTCTGAGGCAGCCACACCATCATCTAAGGAAAAGGGTAACACCGGATCCAAGGATGATGATGCGGAAGGTGAAAAACTTAATGGTTCCACCTCCAAGAAGGGAAGTGGTAAGGAGGAATATAGTGAGGTTCGCCACGTATATTCCCCCGACCCACCTATCCGTCATCCTCATATAAACAATAGGGGTGATCCACCCAAGCTCACTGCATCCTCTTTCAATCAATGGCAATTCTTAATGAAATCTCATGTTTGCAGCTCCTCTATTGAACTTTGGAGGATAATTGAAGAGGGTCTTCATATTGGAGATCAAACCAACCTGACAAGAAGAGAAGTTGTGGATAGCCAATTGAATGCCACTGCTCTCCACATGATACAGCTTGGTGTGGGTCCCAAGGACATGCCACACATTGAACATCTCAACACAGCTAAAGAAGCTTGGGATGCTCTTACGGATCTCTTTGCTAGGAATGAAAGCATGAGA
Organism: Avena eriantha; assembly: GCA_910589775.1. Lineage (NCBI taxonomy): Eukaryota > Viridiplantae > Streptophyta > Magnoliopsida > Poales > Poaceae > Avena > Avena eriantha. Next base: position 187,206,616 of record OU342740.1, on the reverse strand, counting down.
AGGAACATGTATGATGCCCCTAGTAATGAAGATGAGGGATTCTACATGTTGGATGGTGAAAACCATGAAGACATGTATAGAAGACTCAAGGGCATCGCAACAACATTTAGAAAGCATGGGGCCACTCACTTTGATGATGCATGGATAAAAAGGAAATATGTGAGTGCCTTAATGCCTTTCGAACCAACGGACATGAAGATCCTGCAAGGTAGACATAACTACCATCAAATGACATCAAGTGAGGTCATGCAAGTGATGGCGTCATTCAAAGTGGCAGCAAAGAATGCTGAAGATGCTCGTGCTCGGGCCATTGGAATGCAAAAGGGTGTCAATGTTGCTCTCAAAGCCAATGTTGTTGAGCAAGAGGAGGATGAAAGAGCATTTGAGGGGGCCTCCATGGACTGCCACGGTGAATTCAAACGTGCTCATGGTGAGTACATGGCGTTTTATGCAAGGAACTTTTGGAAGGACCCTGCCAAAGCCAAGTCGGAACTCGAGTGCAAGAACGTGTCAAATGGAAGAAGAGAAAGTGGCCCAAAACTGAGAACTTGCTACAACTGTGGAGATAGAATGCACTTTGTGGCCGAGTGTCCATATCAAAATAGAGAAAACAATGGTGGCAGGCTCATTCTTAAAGAGATATCCAAAGCACCTAAGAAGAAGCCATTTATTAAGAAGAATGGCCCCTTCAAGAAGCAACCCAAGATCGTCTTAGTAGCACAAGAAGAATACTCCTCTACAAGTGAAGATGAAGAGAATGATGATAGTTCTCGCGAGGTGGCTGCTATAGCCACCACATCGACTCCTTCATCTCTCTTCGACTCGCCAAACGAGAACGTCATCAACAACAACGCTAATTGCCTAATGGCAATAGGGTCCGAGGTATCAACTTCTAGCTCTTCATTTCCTAAGACTAACATAATTTTGGATATGGATGATCATGATAGTCTTAAAATGAAAGAAGAAGTTATTGCTTTGGATACCTTTTTCACTAACCTGCAAGAAAAGGGCAGAATTGAAAGAGAAGATGCCTTAGAGATAGCTTCTTTGAAGAATGCCTTGGAAGAGGAAGAGGAAGCTTAAGTATCTTTGGAAGTGAGAGTCGAATCTATTGAGGAGTCACAGGAAGAAGCTGTGGCTCAGCTCATCAAAGAACGTGACCATGCTCTTGCCAAGGTAAAGAAACTAAATAAAGAAAAAATTGACTTTGGGGCTGTTCATGCTAGACTTTTGGAGAAGTTTGATAATCTTGAAAGTGCTCACAAGGCATTGAAGAGTGATCATTCTACTTTAAATGAGTCTCATGACCAGCTCCAAACTCAATTGAAACAGTATGATGTGCCAAGTACCTCCACTTCATCCTATGGAAAAGAAGACCTTGCAAGAGGTTCTCAACACAAACGTAAAGAAGTTATTGATGAGATACTGAGAAAGCAAAGGACAAACAATAGTAAAGAAGGTCTTGGTTACATTCCCAAGACAAAGAGCAAGAAAAACAAGAAGAAGAAGAAGAGCAAGACTTCTCATCCAAAGACTAGCAACATTACCAACGACCAGACTAATTATGATGGTTTTGCATGGGTCAACAATTCTAACTTTGAATTATATTGCGATTATTATGGTGATGTTTATGCTAGTTATGTAGGCCCTTATGGTTGTTATATTCCATGGTCTTTTTGGGTCCCCAAGACCCTTGTCACTAACATGCGAGGACCCATTGAAAAATGGGTACCTAAAACCAAGAAGTAATTTTCTTGCAGGGTTGTGCTTCCGATGTGTTGAGGGCAAACCTCTAGGGTGGCCTGATCTTTCACGATTCCCTTTCAAATCGAGGTTGGAGTGCGGGGGAAGGAGGGAAGGATGAACACGACGAACACACGCACGAAGAACGCGATGAACACACACACGCAAAACCACGATAAACACTAATAGCTCACGCCGACGGTGACCGGTCCGGCATAATCCCTAGGATCGGCGTCGGGCGGAGGACTCTCTCTCGAACCGGCACAGCGAGACTCGGTGAGATCTTGACGTCTAGGAAAAGGGACACCGATGCCTAGGCCTTGTACAACGTGCAGGCACAATGCAAACTCCAACAAGGTTTGTGGATATTGGTGCTCCTTAGTCAAGGAGCATGAGGCAAGAATTAGATAGATCCACAAAGGGGTTTCCACTAATTCCAATATCAAGCCTAGGGTTTACAATGGTGGTGGGGGCTATATATAGGACAACCACAAGTTCAGGGGTAATTCAGGCATTAAAGTAGAGTTTTGGGCGAAGTAGAAGGGTACATGGGCCATAGGGCCCAGATTGGCTCGCAGGCCCATCTTCAGGCCGGACAGTCCGGGTCGGAATGGCCGGACAGTCTGGGGTGGCCGGACACTCCGGGCAGTGTCCGGGCAGTGTCCAAACTGGCACACAGAATGTCCGCGCCAGGTTCGGGCTCGGGCAGGCCGAACACTCCAACTGAGTCGCGCCGGACACTCCGGTTGAGTCGCGTCGGACACTCCGGCTAGAGTCGGGCGAACACTACGGCTCTGGCAGCTTCAGCTCAGGTGCAAGTTCAGGGCTCGTGGGTCGACGCGGCGGGGGCTCGTACCTGATGATGCACAAAGTAGTGGTATGAAGTAGCACGCCATCCAAGGAGGTATCAAATTGGCACGAAGAGAGGAGCGAGTTCACCTTAGCTTGGAGGAGTTTTGCTCGGGCACGAGTCATGGGTCCACTTGGGGGACTTGTTGTTGTAGATGTAGAAGCGTCCGTAGGACGGGCTGCATCAGCTCCCCCCCTTGGGAAAGAGTCGTCCTCGACTCTTCATGGATATCATCTTGAGCATCTCCATGGTAGGGTGAGAGATCCTTGACATTGAATGTATTTCTTGCAAGGTACTTGGAGGTCAGTATGTCGATGATGTAGGCGTTGTTGTTGATTCTTTTGAGGACCTTGAAGGGACCATCTCCTCTTGGCTTGAGGTTTGAGTCATGTTCCTTGGGGAAGCGGTCCTTGCTTAGGTGTATCCACACAAGGTCACCTTCTTCAAATATCATCTCCTTCTTGTCCTTGTTTAACCTTGAAGCTTGGAGAAGGACTTGTTGTTCGATAGTAGCTCTTGTTTGTTCATGGAGCTTCTTCATAGCTTGTGTGCGCTTCTCGACATCCATGTTCGTGCGCTCATGGAGAGGTAGTGGTAGGATGTCCGGCGCAGTGAGGGGCTCGAAACCATAGACGATCATGAATGGACTCATCTTGGTTGTTGAGTGCTTGGCTCGATTATAGGCGAACTCGGCGTGTGGAATGCATTCCTCCCAATCCTTCAGGTCTTTCTTGATCAACACACAAAGGAGAGTTCCGAGGCTTCGGTTGACAACTTCGGTTTGGCCATCAGTTTGAGAATGTGATGCGGATGAGAAGAGGAGCTTGACACCGAGCTTGGCCATGAGGGTCTTCCACAGGTAGCTCATGAATTTGATGTCGCGGTTAGAGACGATTGTCCTTGGCACACCGTGAAGACGGACGATTTCCCTGAAAAACAGATTTGCAACATGTGAAGCATCGTCGGTCTTATGGCACGGTATGAAGTGTGCCATTTTGGAAAAACGATCCACAACAACAAATATAGAATCATGACCATGGTTAGATCTAGGCAATCCTAACACGAAATCCATGCTAATGTCAGACCAAGGTGTATGAGGAATAGGCAATGGCATATAAAGACCATAGGGATTAGCTTGCGACTTAGCTTGAACACATGTCGTGCATCTTTGAACGTAGCGCTCCACGTCACAATTCATCTTGGGCCAAAAGTAATGATTGGAGAGCATGTCCAATGTCTTGTCGTGACCAAAGTGACCCATAAGGCCTCCACCGTGAGATTCTTGGAGAAGCAAAAGTTGAAGCGACGACTTCGGGATGCATAGCTTGTTTTGTTTAAATAGAAAGCCCTTATGCAAATAGAAATCATCAACTCCTTTGTCATTGGAGCACTTTGCGAAAATTGGTTCAAAGAACGGATCAGAAGCATACAAAGATTTTGTTTCCTCAAGACCCAACACGTTGATTTCAAGTCTCGTCAGAAGGCTTGTATGTTTGCGAGACAATGTGTCCGTAACTACATTATCTTTTCCCTTCTTATACTTGACAATGTATGGAAAAGACTCCATGAACTCAACCCACTTAGCGTGTCTCTTTCTCAAGTTAGCTGGGCCTTTGAGATATTTCAATGACTCGTGGTCGGAATGTATGATAAATTCCTTGGGCCAAAGGTAGTGTTGCCAAACTTGAAGGACACGAACTAAGGCAAAAAGCTCTTTGTCATAAATCAGATAGTTAAGGCGAGCACCATCAAGTTTCTCGCTATGGTAGGTAATAGGACGTCCGTTTTGCATAAGGACTCCTCCAATGCCAATACCACTAGCATCACGCTCTATCTCAAAAGTTTTTGTGAAATCCGGTAAAGCAAGAAGAGGTGCTTCGGTGAGCCTCTTTTTAAGTTCATAAAAAGCTTTTTGTTGTGCTTTGCCCCACACGAAGGTGACATTCTTTTTGGTCAATTCATTAAGGGGACAAGCAATGGTTGAAAAGTCTTTCACAAAGCGACGATAGAAACCAGCCAACGCATGAAAACTTCGGAGTTCACTCACATTTGTTGGTATGGGCCAATCTCGTATGTCCTTTAGCTTGGAAACATCAACTTCAATTCCCTTAGAAGAAACGACAAATCCATGAAAAATCAACTTGTCTTTAGCAAAAGTGCACTTGGGAAGATTAGCATAAAGCTTTTCATGTCGAAGGATTTGCAAAACTTCCTTGACATGTGTTACATGGTCCTCAAGTGATTTGCTATAAACAAGAATATCATCGAAATAGACAACAACACTTTTTCCAATGAGAGAATGCAAGATGTGATTCATAAGGTGCATGCAAGTGGATGGGGCATTTGATAAACCAAAGGGCATAACTAACCATTCATATAGACCAAGTTTGGTCTTGAAGGCGGTTTTGCACTCATCACCTTCAGCCATGTGTATTTGATGGTAACCACTACGAAGATCAATTTTTGAAAAAATAGTGGCTCCACACAATTCATCAAGAATGTCATCGAGACGTGGTATGGGACGTCAATAACGCACAGTGATAGCATTAATTGGACGGCAGTCCATGCATAACCGCAACGTATCATCTATCTTTGGAACAAGAATCACGGGTACGGCACTTGGACTAGTGCTAACTTGGATCAAACCTTTGGAGACGAGTTGGTTGATTTGACGTTCGATCTCCTTCGTCTCCTCCAGGTTCGTGCGGTAAGCGGCGCGGTTGGGAAGTGGTGCACCGGGGATGAGGTCAATTTGATGTTCGATGCCGTGAAGAGGAGGTAGTCCATGTGGAAGCTCTTCGGGAAACACATCCTTGAATTCCTGCAAAACATTCATCAAAGATGGAGGAACATTGGTTAATTCATTAGTTCCTTGCGCTAGTCCCTTGCAAAGGAGGACATAGTGCAAGATGGATGGGTTGTTCCGAACATCTCTCATCTCACTTTTGGTGGCAAGGAGAACACTCTTAGTTTTTCCACTCGAATCTGGCTTGTGGCTCTCACTCACTATGAGGTGGTTCTCTCTCTCACCGCTCTTCTCACAAGTAGGTGTTGTGCTTTGCGCCCTCGCTAAAGCCTTTGCATTGTCCGCAATTATTTGGCTAGGAGTCATCGGTTGCAAAACACATGTTTTGTTGAGCCATTTGAAGGTGTATATATTGGTGCGACCATCATGTTGAGTAGCCTTGTCAAATTGCCATGGTCGACCAAGAAGCATGTGGCAAACTGTCATAGGAACCACATCACACTCCACCGTATCTTTGTAAGGACCAATGGCGAAGGAGACCGATACGGTATGCTTGATCTTCACGGACCCTTGGTCACTTAGCCATTGCACGTGGTAGGGGTGCTTGTGTGGACGGAGGATGAGGTTGAGCTTCTCACACAACTCGGTGCTAGCAAGGTTGTGACAACTCCCTCCGTCAATGATCACCTTGATAGATTTGCCATTCATGTCGGCTCGTGTTTGGAAGATGTTGGAGCATTGGTCTTCATGCTCTTGTGCTTGAGTGGTCAAGATCCTTGTGACGACAAGCGATGGAGTTGCATCATGCTCACCCATGAGGAGTTCTTGATCATCTTCCACTCGTTGCCTTGCCATTGCTTCCTTGACACGGGCATCAAACTCATCTTCACTCAAGTACTCTTCATCACCATTGTCATGGATGAACAAGACTTTCTTGTTTCCACATTTGGCCGACTTGTGTCCTTTACCTCCACACTTGTAGCATTCACCGTTGAAAGGTGTATCACTCTTTGCTTGCTTGCCACTTGGGGGCAGTTTGGCTTGAGGAAGTGTGGGCTTGAACAAAGGCTTGGAGGTACTTGAGGATCTACCATTGAAAGTTGTTGGTGTAGGAGTTGAAGCTTGCTTGTAGGTGAAGTACATCTTGGGCTTGTTGTACTTGATGTCCTCTTGCACTTGACGTTCAGCCTTTGTTGCGATGTGCACAAGCTCAACCATGGTGTTGTATGTTTGGAACTCGACAATGCGCTTGATTGGGTGATTCGAGACAATAAGGAAACGTCCCATTGTTTGCTCCATGTGCTCATCAATGTTGGCGCGAATCAAGTTGAGTTCCATTTCCTTGAATTATTCTTCCACGGTCTTTGTCCCATGATGAAGAGCTTGAAGGTTGTTGAAGAGGTCACGCGTGTAGTGCACGGGGACAAACCGGGATCTCATGTGAGCCTTCATGTCATGCCAAGTTGTGATTGGCGGCTCTTGTCTTGCATCACGAGCAACTTGAACTTGTTCCCACCAAAGGTTGGCGTAATCATCAAACTCTAGCGAAGCCATGGCGACCATCTTCTCATTGATATAGTTGTGCATGTGGAAGATCTTGTCGACTTTGAGTGCCCACGAGAGGTATTCTTCGGGGTTATTGGATCCAGTGAACTTGGGCATTGTGAACTTGAGCTTGCCAAAAGTTTCTTCATCGTTGCGGTCATTGCGACGAGCTTGGTGACCTTGTTGATTATCTTGTAGTTGGGGAGGTGGAACTTGGTTCTCGCGTCCTTGTTGTGGAGCTTTCTCTTGATATTGTAGTTGAGGAGGAGCGTGCTCTTTCTCTTGGCGCGGTTGTTGACGTGGTTGAGGTACTTGGGCCTCATGGTGGCGAAGTTGTGGAGCCTCTTGATGCGGTTGATGACGAAGAGGAGGCTCGTTCCTCGGTTGGTGGTGTTGGTTAGGCACATGGGCCTCACGACGAGGAACATGGTCATGAGCCTCTTGACGTGGTGGGCGTCACTCAACTTGTATCACTTGATGCTCCAAGTTTTGTTGATGTGGAGGAGGTGCCGCGTGATGACCATGGTGTCGTTGTTGACGTTCATGACGTTGATGACGAAGAGGATGATCTTGGAGAGCTTCACGTCGATGACGAGCTTGATTCTCCAAGTTGGAGTCATCACTTGTTGTGTCAAGTATTTGTCACAGTCGATGGTGGTAGACTTGCGGTTGTACTTGCGGTTGCGCTTGCAGTTCCTCTTGTGGTTGCTCTTGTTGAATCACTAGTGCCATTGCGTGATGACGGTGTGCTTCTTGCCTTGCTTGTGGCCTTGAAGAGAGGTCACCATCTGAGCTTGACATTGCGGCGTGCCGTGGGGAAGGTACATAGTTCGAAGAGATTCCATCTTCAACCACAGGGGCATCATTGCGTGTTTGAACACTTTGATGTAGATCTTGAGAAAGAGGTGCATGACGATGCGAAGAACTTGAAGAGATATATGCGCGTGAACGTGGTCTTGACATGCCGTCGATGAGGCGTCGAAGATTGTCATTTGTTTCGGCGACGGAGCGTTGGAGCGCTTCATTTTGGTGGCCAAAATTGTGATGCATTGCATGCATTTGTTGTTCGAGGCCGTCGAAGCGGTTGTCGATGTTCTTGAACTCGGCTTGCGTCTCGCCAAATTGTTCATCTTGTCGCGTCTCAAGTGCTTGGCAACGTTCACAGAACTCTTGTCAAACGATGAAGTGACTTGCGCGCGTCATGTATGGACCTTGATCTTCTTCTTGGGGAGGTGGTTGGCTCGTCTCACCGTGCCTATCCATCATGCAAAACACACGAGTATTGTATATGGAAGTGGAATATGGTGGTGTTAGCCTTGTACCTCACATTGGGGATTGCACCAAACTAGAAACCACAAGTGAGAGCTATAAGCGTGCAAAGTGGAATTGCAAGGAAAACTCACACTAAATAAAGAACTAACTCTCAAAAGCTTGTTGCTGGTAGTTTAGGATTGTGGAAAGCCAAAGAACCAACCAAAAGAAAAGGGATAGTCAAAAGTGGGTAAAATCCAACAAAACTCAAGTCAAAGGCGAAGGTTAACAACTCAAAAGGGTGACGGGAACCTACGACTAGGTACACACACGTGGAGAAAGTTGGGATTGACACGACTATGAAAATGAGCAAACTAAATGTCCTAACAAAGACTAAGCTCGTTGTCGTGCCAATGCAAGCAGAGACCGTGGCTCGTTTGCAAAGAGGTAAAGTGAGCAACAGATTTGTGCACTTGCCTTGGGCGCTCTTCTTTCTCTCTTGCTTACAAGCTTCGAGACTCTCTTTGGCAATGGGAGACTATTTTTCTTTTGCTTTTTCTTTGTATCTTTTTCTGTTTTTTTGCTCTCCCTTGATGCTACCTAGTCACACTTGATATTGCTCTTGCACTCTCACTATCCAAGGACAAATGCACAAAGCTCAAGCAAACACAAGATGAGCCACTCTCATGGGATAGGTACACACAAAGGAAGACGGGGGTTAACAAGGTGACGCAAGTTATACCTTCTTTGATGATGAACTTGGCGTCGGTGGTGCAGGATGATGTTCATGGTCCGTGGTGTCGATGAGCGCGAAAGTTGATGATGCGGAAGCTTGCTGGTAGTTGCTGACATGCACACGGGACACGAGCAAACAAAGGGGATTAGCGAATGCGAAAAATGAGGCAAAATTGTCAAAACTGGCGTTACAGCCGGACACTCCGGTCTGGTTCGGCCGGACACTCCGGTCGGTACGTGCCGGACACTCCGGCACGGATTTCCTGCTCGTGTTCTTGAGCGGAAATCCTCGCCTTCGGGCCTCAAATCCACGAAAAACTGGCCAAATCAGGCAGGGGAAACACAGGATAAAGCTGGACCAACTCCTTAGACAAGTTTTGGTCGGATCAAAACCACAAATAACACTCTAAATCAAGAGATCGATCCAAACACAAATATGGGCTGTTTTTTGTGGGGATTTTTGAATTTTTGGTGAATAGAAGAAAAATTTGTGTGGGAAATCGTGAGCAACGAAGCTCTTGATACAAATATGTTGAGGGCAAACCTCTAGGGTGGCCCGATCTTTCACGATTCCCTTTCAAATCGAGGTTGGAGTGCGGGGGAAGGAGGGAAGGATGAACACGACGAACACACGCACGAAGAACGTGATGAACACACACACGCAAAACCATGATAAACACCAATAGCTCACGCCGGTGGTGACCGGTACGGCGCAATCCCTAGGATCGGCGTCGGGCGGAGGACTCTCTCTTGAACCGGCACGACGAGATGGGAGACTCGGTGAGATCTTGACGTCTAGGCAAAGGGACACCGATGCCTAGACCTTGTACAACGTGGAGCCACAATGCAAACTCCAACGAGGTTTGGGGATATTGGTGCTCCTTAGTCAAGGAGCATGAGGCAAGAATTAGATAGATCTACAAAGGGGTTTCCACTAATTCCAATATCAAGCCTAGGGTTTACAATGGAGGTGGGGGCTATATATAGGCCAACCACAAGTTCAGGGGTAATTCAAGCATTAAAGTACAGTTCTGGGTGAAGTAGAGGGGTACATGGGCCATAGGGCCCAGCTTGGCTCGCAGGCCCATCTTTAGGCCGGACAGTCCGGGTCGGAACGGCCGGACAGTCCGTGGTGGCCGGACACTCCGGGCAGTGTCCAAACTGGCACACAGAATGGCCGCGCCAGGTTCGGGCTCGGGCAGGCCGGACACTCCGGCTGAGTCGTGCCGGACACTCCGGCTGGTTTCGGGCGGACACTCCGGCTCTGGCAGCTTCAGCTCAGGTGCAGCTTCAGGGCTCGTGGGTCGACGCGGCGGAGGCTCGTACCTGATGATGCACAAAGTAGTGGTATGAAGTAGCATGCCATCCAAGGAGGTATCAAATTGGCACAAAGAGAGGAGCGAGTTCACCTTAGCTTGGAGGAGTTTAGCTCGGGCACGAGTCATGGGTTCACTTGGGGGACTTGTTGTTGTAGATGTAGAAGCGTCCATAGGAGGGGCTGCATCACGATGGTTCTAAATGGGTACTCGATAGCGGTTGCACGAGTCATATGACCGGAAGCAAGGAGATCATCACGGAGATGCGGCCAAACCATGATCACATAACCATCTCCTATGGTGACAAGTCAAAATCTGAGGTATTGGGTCTCGGCAAAGTTGTGGTGGCTCACGATATCTCTCTCGTGGACGTCATGCTTGTTGAGACCGTCGGGTACAACTTACTTTCTGTTCGCGCCCTTGGTAAGATGGGTTTTGCAGTTTATATTGATGGTGATTTGGTGGTACTCTTGTGGAGGAAGTCTCTAAAAGTTGCTTTCGTGGGATATGTCAAAAATGACGTGTACGTGGTGGACTTTTCAGGGAAAACCACTACATGCCCGATGTGTCTTTTTGGAAAGGCTGACGTGGGTTTGCTATGGCATCGCCTACTAGCCCACGTCAATATGAGAACTTTGCAAAGTCTCCACAAGGGTGGCCACATCCTTGGACTAAAAGAAAATGTCTCCTTTGCCAAAGATCGTGTTTGTAGGGCATGTGTTGAAGGGAAAATGCATGACTCTCCTCACCGAAGGAAAACTATTATCTCGTCAAAAAGGATCTTAGAGCTCCTTCATGTGGACCTCTTCGGACCTCCATCTCATGCAAGCCTCGGTGGGAAGAAGTATTGTCTAGTGATTGTTGATGATTACTCAAGATACACTTGGGTTTATTTCTTCAAGTTGAAGAGTGAAACTCAACAAACTGTCATCGACTTCGCCAACGAGGTTCAACGTCAACACAATGTCCCCATTCTGGCTATAAGAAGTGATAACAGCTCTGCGTTCAAGAACTACACCTTAAATGAGTTCCTAAGTGAAGAGGGGATAAGCCATCAATATTCCGCTGCGTACACCCCTCAACAAAATGGTGTAGCCGAGAGGAAGAATCGGACTCTAATGGATATGGCAAGATCAATGCTAGCCGAATTTAAATCTCCATATAACTTCTGGGCTGAAGCAATATCTACTGCTTGTCACTCATCCAACTGTTTATACCTCCAAAAAATCTTGGACAAGACTCCGTATGAAATACTTACTGGTAACAAGCCAAACATCTCATACTTTCGGGTATTTGGGTGTAAGTGTTTCTTTCTTATCAAGGGAGTTCGTTTATCTAAGTTTGAATCTGAGGCTCTAGAAGGTATTTTTGTTGGTTATGGTGCTGAATCCCACACTTAAAGAATCTACAATAAGCTCTCCAGAACTGTTGTACAATCTTGTAGTGTGGTGTTCGAGGAAAATGACGGTTCCCGTGCGGAGCAAGTTGGTGTTTGTGATGCAGATGTTGAAATACCCCAAGATGCCATAAGAAGAATGGGCGCGGGATTTTTCCGCCCCATTGAGGAACCCCTTGTGGCAGATCGGGAAGGACAATGCTCTACTCATGAAGAGCCCTCATCTACACATACCCCACATGTTCCCACCACGGGAGTATCTTTTGCACCCTCTCCATCAACTTCTGAAGGTCAAGATGTTCCAGAAAGCTCCAGGCCGGATTTTCTGGTGGACACCGGATTATCCGGCCACCCCGCTCCTGCTGACCATATTGCTCCTGGTGCTAAAGATATCGATGCAAGATCCAGGTCGGATTTTCCGGCCAGCCCCGGATTATCCTGGCCCTCTCCAGTTCAAGCTAGTCCCAGGCGTCCTAATGAAGCTGCTACATGTACTCCCAGGCCGGATTATCCGGCCCTGACTCACCTGTTGTTCAGCAACCTCCTGTTATGGCTACTGACTCACCTCAATGGCACGCTCCATCACCTCCTACTGCTGTTACCCCATTTCCTAGTCAAGGTCGAGAAAATGATCCTAATGAAGACTCAAGTGATGAAACTACTCTACCAAGAGATAACAAACTTATTGAACTTCGTCGCAAGGCTCGGGCTGATCGGAACCTTGAGTTAAGGGGTCACACGCTCGACAAGGTTATTGGTGATCTTCGACGAAGGGTTTCTACAAGAATGGAATTGGCTAGTTTTGGTGAGCATCAAGCTCATATCTCAATGGTGGAACCTAAGAAGGTCTTTGAAACTCTTGAAGATCCAGGCTAGGTTGTTGCTATGCATGAAGAATTGAATAATTTCGAGCGCAACAAAGTTTGGAAACTCGTGGAGAAACCCAAAGATTGCCGCAATGTTATCAGCACCAAGTGGATATTTAAAAACAAGCAAGATGAGAATGGCATTGTTGTGAGGAACAAGGCAAGACTTGTGGCACAAGGTTACTCTCAAGTTGAGGGCATTGACTTCGGCGAGACCTATGCTCCAGTGGATCGCCTTGAGTCCATCCGTATCCTTCTTGCTTATGCCGCCCATAACAATTTTAAGTTGCAGCAAATGGACGTCAAGACTGCCTTCCTTAATGGTCCTCTACATGAGTTGGTATATGTAAAGCAGCCCCCGGGTTTTGAGGATCCTAACTTTCTGAACCATGTCTACAAACTCGATAAGGCACTGTATGGCCTTAAACAAGCCCCACGTGCGTGGTATGAGCACCTTAAAGAGCTTTTGTTAGATCGTGGCTTCGAAGTTGGGCAAATCGATCCCACTCTTTTTACTAAGAAGGTTAAGGGGGAGCTCTTCATATGCCAACTATATATAGACGATATCATCTTTGGTTCTACTAATAAAGCTTTTAATGATGAATTTTCAAAGCTTATGACTGACAGGTTTGAGATGTCTATGATGGGGGAATTACGGTTCTTTCTTCGATTCGACATCAAACAAGTTAGAGAAGGAACCTTTATTAATCAAGCAAAGTACATCCAAGACATGCTCAAGAGATTCAAGATGACGGATCTAAATGGTGTCGCAACTCCAATGCAAACAAACTGTCATCTTGAACTTAACCCACATGGTAAAGATGTGGACCAAAAGGTATACCGGTCCATGATCGGCTCTCTTCTTTACCTCTGCGCATCTAGACCCGATATCGTGTTGAGTGTGGGAGTGTGTGCAAGGTATCAAGCAGCTCCTAAAGAAAGCCACTTAGTGGCGGTCAAGAGGATCTTTCTATATTTGGTTCATTCCCCTAACTTTCGTCTCTGGTATCCCAAGGGCTCCAATTTCTCTTTATGTGGTTATACTGACTCAGATTGGGCTGGTGATAAGGATGATCGGAAATCCACTTCTGGAGCTTGTCAATTCTTGGGAAGATCTCTTGTGTGTTGGTCATCTAAAAAGCAGAATTGTATATATATCTCTCCAGCGCTGAAGCTGAATATGTTGCTGCTGCCAGCACCTGCACTCAATTATTGTGGATGAGGCAAACTTTAAAGGAATACGGTGTGAATTGTGACAAAGTGCCTCTTTTATGTGATAATGAAAGTGCAATCAAAATTGCGTACAACCCAGTTCAACACACAAGGACGAAGCATATTGAGATTCAGAATCATTTTATTCGAGACCATGTTGCTCGAGACGATATTGATCTATCCTTTATGAGCGCGAAGAATCAACTTGCGGATATTTTTATGAAGCCACTTGATGAAGCAAGATTCTGCTACTTGAGGAATGAGATAAATATCATTGATTCCAGGAGTTTGTCTTGATTACCATGCACTCACTCGTACCTCTCAATCCTATTTTGGTCTAGGTGTGGGCATGGATATAGGGGGAGTGTGATCCTAAGTCATTGGGCTAACCCTCCCCCCATAATGCCAAAAGCAAGATAGATCATTTCTCTTAATATCATTTTGTGATATGTGAGCTTATTGATGAGTATTGGTCGTGAACCCAAGATATATCTTCGCGGTGTCACACCATACACTCCAACAAGGTGGCTTCAGCCACCGCCCTCTCCCTTGAGGAGAATTGGATCTTTTTGGCTGTTCTTTTTCTCTCTCATGTTCTTATGGGAATCACACTCAACATTGGCTTTTATTTGATTTGGGTCTTGCAATTTTGAGTGTCTAGTACCATCTCAGTTTGGTTCTCTTAATCCTAAACCTTTCCCTACCCCTAAGACATCTATTCTTGCACACAAGTCCCTTGTACACCTTGTGGGGGTGTTGTCTGGGGATGCGCGGGCCTGGTTCTATGTACAACAGAATTCCAGATTTGAGGCTGCTGCTGATGATGAGGATGAGCATGGTGACACCGAGGAGCTTGAAGATGAGGATGAGGACGAGAATGAAGACGAGGACGAGGACGAGGACTACGAGTGATCCCGTGGGGAGCTAGCATCGCTCTTCTTCCTTTTTGGTGTCTCGATGCCAAAGGGGGAGAAGTAGTTCTATTAGGATATTCGTGGATTTGCATGGGTCGGGCATAAGAACTTGCATTTTTCTATTCGTCGTTTTCTTGCTTATGCCCATTTAGCGTTGAACTTTAAATTTGTGGTTTGTGGTTTGTTTGAGACTCTATGTCAGTGGTTGTCTGGACTATGCTTATGGATTTCATCTCATGGATTATGGTTATGGATCCATCTATTCATATCCTGTTATGCTGGAAGTCTCTATCTAGGAAGGCGATTATATTGGTTATCTCGGTAATATTTGAGGGTATGTCAAGGGTGCCTTCTCTCTACCTCGGTGGTATGATTATGTTGCTCATATGTCTATGGAATAAATTCACCAATTTGTGTGCGTTTGTATCCCAATGCAAAATTCTAATATGCACACATTGAGGGGGAGTCTCTTCCATGGTTATTGTTGTTTGTCTTGTGACTTTTTCCTGCAAATCCTAGTATTGTCATCTAACACCAAAAAGGGGGAGATTGAAAGAACATTTCATGTTTTCCTATGTTTTGTGTGTTAGATAACAATACTGTGGAGATTAGTCGTGTGTGCTAAGTGTGCAGGAAGCTTTGAGGGGGGCCGGATTATCCGCCCCACCAAGGGCCGGATAATCCGGCCTACCTCACTGAGAAAAGGGAGCCAAGGCGCGTCGCTCGGTATCCGGTCGAATTTTCTCGCAAAAAATCCGAACAGGGGCGGTTTTTCCTCCCCAGGTCGGATAATCCAGCGGTCGCATGTGCCGGATAATCCGGCCCCGGGTTTTTGAGCAAAGGGAGCCAAGGCGCGTCGCTCGGTATCCGGTCATATTTTCTGCCGGAAAATCCGAACTGGGGCGGTTTTTCCTCCCCAGGCCAGATAATCCGGCCTTCACATAGGACCGGATAATCCGGCCTCCAGAAGTTGATCAAGGGCAAGCTTGGGGCGACGCTCTGATAGGGGTGCGGATTATCTGCCAGATATTCCGAGTCTGGGGCGGAGTTTTCCCTAGGCCGGATAATCCGGCCCTCACTTGGGCCGGATAATCCGGCCCCCAAAGTGTCCAACGGCTGGTTTTGGAAGGGGGTATAAATACCCCTTCTTCCCCAACATTCAGAACTCTTGATTCATTCGAAATTGTCCAGACATTGTGCAAGAGCTCCCATTCTCGATCTCCCACTTCAACCACCCGAGGGCTTTGATCTTGGGGGGAATTGAAGGAGGAGAGGATAATCATCATCATGAATCAAGCGCATCAACTCCTCTCCATTCACTTGGACAAATCCGTGATCTAGTATTCTTGTCAATACCTAGATCTTGTTCGTTGTATTTGATAACTTTGTTCTTGTGGTAGCTTGTTGTCATTTCGGGAGCCTCCAAGTTGATTGTGGAGTTGTTGCCCCGCTAGTTGTGTAAAGGCGCCGGTACCCGCCTCGAAGGGTCCCTATAGTGGAAAGGTGGATCAGGCCTTTGGTGGCGGGATCCATCGGAGAACAGGGTGAGGCCTATTGTGGTGTGGTGGTCTTAGTACCACCCACCCTCCAACACAGACGTACTTCCCTTAACAAGGAAGGAACTGCGGTCAAACAAATCATGTGTCTCCGCGTGCTTCACTTCGGTTTACCCGTTCCTCTTGCACTCGCTCTTTACTCGCTAGTAGAAAGGTTGCATATAGGGAAATTCCACCTAATAGTTTATCTAGAGAATTTAACCTTTATGCTAAGCCTAAAATTGAAAAAGGATTAAAATTTGGAGTAACACCTATTCACCCCCCTCTAGGTGCCCATACGATCCATTTCAATTGGGAATATGCCCTAGAGGAAATCATGGTTGATGATATTTCCCAAAGTATTCATAAAGTAATGTTGTCCTTGGATGAACATCAAATATGTATCACTTAATACGTGATTCTGTTGTGGAACTTTATATTCATCATTGTTCATACTAGATTGTCCTTGGTCATTGAGATTGTGTTGGACACACAACTTAGACCAATGTGCAAGTCAGCGGATGACACGGTTCCACTTGTCATGGGCATGGCGATGCTATTCTGACTTACACTGATTCGGCTAAAGAGTTTAGCGAGTCAGACTGACCCACAGTTGAGATGAAGCGAGCATGTTGTCATTTGCAGTCTCAAGCAATGGAATCCTTTGACCTGAGGTGATTGCATGATCCGAGTTGTGGATCGCCAACTTACGTTCTATCAAACGCTGATCCGTAAATGCGAAATTATAAAGGTAGAGTTAGGGTTGGTTGTGAAGCAAGCTGCGTGACGTGGATTACGAAGATGGGATTTTCCCCTCCGTCATGGAGAGATATTCTCTGGGCCCTCTCGTGTGATATGATTTGGAAGCATGGCCATGCGCTACTCAGTTAAGTGTTAACTAAGGAGTCGGACTAAGAGTTAGTCTAGTGAATCACATATAATGGTACGAGAAGAGAGTTAATATATTTAAGGGATATAAACTACTCTCCTATAGCTTAACAGGTATATCGTGTGGCAAAGGGACTTGGATGAAAGTCACATTGAAGGTTCGTCTTCTGACTTGAGGACACTTGGGAGATGGCACGCCTTGCTAGAGGCTTCTACCATCTATTGACTTGAGACCAAGTGTTCATGGGAGTGAGTTCGACTCAAAGCCATGACGGGATACTCGGAGGAGTAGCTCATGTCGTGTCCATGTGTTCATGAACCTACATGGTCACACACTTAAGGGTTAGGAGCCCATCTAGATTAGATCCATGTGGAGATTGGAGTACGGCCTAGAGGGGCCTCAAGCATTGAGCCCAACTAGGAGTGTATATAAGTGGAGTGACAAGGGATAGTCCCTGACCTAGCCGTCACTTTCTCCACTTCCATTTTGGGCTAGACATGATCTAGCAATCCTCTGCATGAAGCTCCTTCTTGTATGTGTGGATACCGGTAGAGGTGTTGCACGTGCGGCGCTGGAGACAGGGAAGCTCGTGGGGATCTGGCGAAGGAGTTCGTGGGATCCAGAGGAGCTGTCCACGGGATTCGGAGGGCAATCTGTGGGATCGTTCTGCACTGCTTCGACGCGCTACATCAACTTTCGCATTTGCGTGTCTAGCTGTAATCTCATGGCCTATAACCTGGGTTGGATCTTGGGAGTACCACGTAGGGGAAAAGTTTTGTTTATCTCTACGAGGCCCAACAATGGTATCAGAGCAAAACCTTCTGGTTTTAGGCTCTAAATCTATGCATATGTGATATCCATGAGGTGGAGAATGAGATCCACTTAGGGGTTTGGTGGTCGATCTATGAGATAGATCGGTTTTGTGCAAGATTGATTGGATCAATCACACTCGGGGGTGCATGGAAGATCAGGTGCGGATGATCATTGAGATTGGTCAGATCTACACAGGGATCAGATTGGGGTAAAAGTGTTTTATCCAATGAAGGAATCCATGGTTCGGAATGCAGATTAGATCTGCGATTTTAGAAAAAATCAGGACCACCGGCTTCGCCCTTTCGTAGCGCATTAGATTTCGTTATGAGGTTCACAACGCCGGTAGATATCATTTCTATGCATAACTTGTTTTTGCTAGAAGTTGTGAACAGTATGGCTTATGTGCATGTGATGTATGTAATCCATATGTGATCTGCGTATCACGGGTTTGTCAGCCGGCTGGAGCCAAAGTGCTGTCACTATTATTGTATAACAACCTATGTGTCGGCATGAGATGCTATCTTCTTGTACATTCTTGAGTGCTAGTGTAGCATGTTTGGAGGACTTGAAGGACACGACATCCAAAGGCATGACGAACAGGTTCATGGAGATGGAGATCACCATGAAGGGAGCCATACCATTTCACATTATAATTGGATTGTTTTGTGTTATTGTTATGTATCTAGTTTTACCTCTATGTTATAGTGGTTAAACTTTAATCCCTCAAAGAAGGTATAGTCGGTCTCCCTGCCAGTGCTGCACCATCACAAGTCGGACATTCTTGGTAGTGGGCTCATAAAATTGAGGTGATGAGATGCGGGCCTATCACAACAGTTTTGGGGCTCAGGGAGAGGGCGGTCGGGAGCTGGGGCATGAGATGCCACCCAACCAATAGGAGTCGCATGAGATGCGATTGGCAAGGAGTTGCCTACCTAGATCACTTGACGACTAGCGGTGATACTAAAGCTCACTAGTCGGCTTGCTTATTTAGGATCCTGAATCACTAAGTAACAATCAGAGGGGTGTTGGTTCTAGTGGGAGCATAAGTATTAAAATGTTAAATATTCTTGCTCTTTTATGAATACTTGGCTTAAGTGTCTTGCATATTTCTGTTGTAGATAATGGCACCTACTAGCAGTCTCCCTCAGTTATCCAGTTTTGCTTTGAGGACCATCCTAGAGAAAGATAAACTTAATGGAACAAACTTCACAACTGGTATCGCAATCTGAGAATTGTTCTCTATAACACCCTCGAATATGCCCTATGCAAGTTTCAGCGATTCTGGCCAAACCCGCATAGAAACGATTCAAAGATGCCCACTAGGTACTTGCATGCGGGTGGAAAACAAAGTAATATTATTACACAATAGTCCATGATGGAACCCATAGAACATACATATATAACAACGACTCCATGAGTTAAGAATATAGATATACAATACAAAGATCCAAATCACCTTGAAAATGATACAACATCCGAGTCTGGATAAGATGCAAACGGGGCTAATAGCCCTGAAGAATAACCAATGGCATCCATAACTCTGCGCAGGCCAAGCCAGAAAGGTAACCCTTCTAACAACGTCGATCCCAAACCTGCTAAAACAAAAGGGGTGCCGACAAAGGGCAAAGGGAAAAGAGAGAGGTCAGTATTGAGGCCACTACATGGCGAGTCTAGAATTTAGCGGCTCTCGCCTACATAGGCATGGTGAACTGAAGATGCAGCGAAGCATGCACTAAAAAACCTATAGAGACTCGATACAACTACCGTCTATCAAAGAGGGATAAGAAAGACCTTTTTGGATCCAATCTGATACTAACACCAAACATAGCCATCCTAGTATTTCCCCCCTCGAGACCAAACGAGGAAGTCATTCCGAGGAAACTCACACGATTAACAGTTTTATTCATTCTTTCGAGGGTGGTTATCCAACTTACTAGTCTTATCAGATACAAATCAAATTATAAAAGTAAACTTTACTTATAGTTGTCTATGATCGAGAAACTGTGCTCCAAGTCGACGATAACCGTGGAGACGACTTTTCGAAAAGATTTAACCCTGTAGGGGTGCACCAAAGTGTCCACACGTACTTCAACCCTTTTTGCCAGATCAATTAATATACACCCATCGGTATGTCGGCGAGGCTTCAAACACGATGCTTGCCCAGACCCAAAGCAAGTACATGGGGCCACCCCAATAAGCTACCCATAACAAAGTCGGTCGATCTCCGAAGACGGACCCAGAGGTTGCAAGATTGGACGAGAGGTTAGAGGCCATAGGTATAATCCTCAACATAATGGCCCACATCCTAAATAATACAGTAGTAAGCGCTCATTGAGTAACATATAGTAAACATGGCATAACATGGCGTGAAAACATCAAACTAGTTTGTGGCCCCTAGTACAGTACTTTGAAATCAGGTAATAATTCGAATGGGCGTCCAGACACCCCACATGTGGTTAGCACGCTCAGTCTCAGAACAGGTGTCAAGAACTCGTGTCCTAGGTGGACACAAGTGGGCGGCTAACAACCAAAACTCAACTATTACCCACCGGTGCCTCTTCATTAATTATATCCACTTCCATCATTTAATTAGTAAGTTGTAATTAAATCCATGATCACCTCCACTATTAAGCATCTTCCAACCTCCCAACAACGATGGAACTTGACGACTCGAACCAACACCTGAGCAAGAAACTACGATTCACAAGGCCAACTGTCTACCAAACAACGGGCAATAGGAGGCGTCCAAGGCAATATAGAGGCTGCAAGGGATATAAATGGTACGGAAACTAAAGCATCGCAACATGGATAGAAATAGATCAACATGAGGAAGTAAAGACTATAAATACAAAATAGGTAGAAAGAGGAGAATGCTCGACTGGAAAGCACTGTCGAAGATACATATCCGAAGAACTTGTCAAAACTCACAACATCTCATCGTCCTATCCAAGAAGAAGCAAACGACTAAAAGAAACAAGCAATGCAACAATGACAACTAATGTGGAAGATTGGTATGATTATGATATGATGCATTTCATGGAAAGTTAATGATGCAATTTTTTTTGAAAAGATGTCATTTGCATAGCACATTGATGATAAGGCATTTCCAACATTAAACAAATAAAGCACAATTTTATTTGGCATGTTTTATTCGCACAAAAATTGCTATTATTATAAAAAGGTATGATGACTTGTGCAATTGATGATATATATGTCATATTTGGGACCAGTTCATTTTCCTAGGAAAGATAGATATATTACATGCAAGAATTGGATTTAGAATTTAACAGTTATGGATGAAACAGTTCTAAATACTTGCATAACTCCAATTTAAAGTTGGTCAAATTTTATAATGATCAAAAGGTGAAACAAGTTGTAGAATTAGAGCCTTCATATTTTCTAGGCTAACATCATATTTTATTTGTTTTATTTGGAGCAGTAGTCTAAAAGATATAGAAAATTTTATGTTAATCATTTAATAAAAGCATTTGTATAATGGACAATTTTAGTATGTTCAAAATAGAAGATCATATAATATTTCTAATGTCCTTCCGTGATACTACTACCAAACATAAGTCACTTGTTTAAACAGATCTAAACTAACACAAATTTAGTTGATTTAAAAGGGTATATTTACATTTTCTAAACTCTGAACAGGCAACATACAGACGGTTTACATGCCACATAGAACAACATTCAGAATGCATCGATGCAAACATATCTGCGTCAATTACTCTAGAAGAAGAAAAACAAGCACGTGGTAAGAAACTAGCGAGCTGAAATGTGGATGCTCTAACCTGGCAACATACATGGTGGCCGATCGGGCGTGAGAAAAATTAAAAGGAAGCAGAAGATTGGTGATCTAGTCCTGATCGACGCAGACAATGGTGAGAGGGTGCGCATGTGACGGATGACTCTGGTGACCTTCAGGAAATTCAGAGTTTCAAAACTAGATGGAAATCGAACAGCGGGTCACACCAGAAACTGCGCGGTGTCAGCAATAGAATGGGAAACTATGGGGGACTAAACCTGAGCTCACCCCGACTAGGACGGCAGCGTGAAGCAGCACACCCTGGCAGCCATGGTGGGGTTCGGTGGGAACATAGGGGAGCTAGGGTCTGATGCTCACTGGATGGTCTCAAGTAGCAGGGACAGATCTATACGACGTGCATCCACCGGGCAGGAAAAATATCAAGTGGTAGAGGAGGTGGTTATATAGCTGACTCGACAGGAGGAAGAAGATAAACAAAGCCTTGGTTAACTGAAGATGTCACAACGCTGCTGCCTGCTATCTGAAGTTAACTGAACTTCAACCTTCAACTGCTGCTGCTCTCTAGATTTTGTTGAACTTGACCCAAAATTGTACTAATTCAAACAAGCATTTGATTCAAATCATTTTGATTGTTTTTCAAAAGATTTTGAACAAAGAGAGGAGGCAATTAAATGGGGACAAGAAGGAAACTAGCAAAGGTAAGCGATTCCCACATACACATGTCCATTTTGGCAATTACAAGAATATGGAATTTAGGGTTGTAGTAAAAAGAATAAAAGCCACTTATAAGTAGTGGATCCTATACATGGATCCCAACATTGTAGAAAACAAAATATTGAGATACAAAGAGGGGAGAGTGAGGTGATATCAAGAATACACAACCAATATACAAACAAGGTACAAATGCAATGCAACAACAAAATAAATATTATAAACATGATCCATGCAATGTGGCATGATGACTATGATGATGATTTCATGATGATGCAATAAAAGGAAAAGATCAAGCTATTTTTAGTTCATGATTTCCCGGGGTGCTATAATTCGACACCACCAACAATGGATCTCGCCCTCAAGATCCGCCTCATGGTACAGGGAAGAAGGCCGACGGTCTGAATCTTCTCACTTCGTGTAGATCCTCGTGACATCACTAACAAGGGTTCTTTCTCCATCTTGAAGTCGGCGACACCAACAGCAAGGGTTGTTGCAAACTTTTGTCGAGAGAACGCTCCGGATAAACAAAGGACGAAGGTAAAGGTATCAAAAGATAAGGCCACCTCTAACTTCTATAGAAGGAGAGAAAAAGATGAAAACTAATCCACCTAAATATAAGAGAGTGAATAGAATGAGTAGTCGGCATGGGGGCCAATCCATCACGCACTCGAACTATTACTCCATACATAAAGTAGAAAATCGTGCAACCCATTCTCGGAGTTCAGACTAAAGATCTTCACAAGCGATGTTTGGAAACAAAGGAGTGATGCAAGCTCTTCATCGGATCTAACGTAGGTGATGTCATCGAGAAGGAAAACACCGGAATATACAAAGATTTTTTAGTGGATTTTCAAAAAAAGAAAGGTACAAGAGATGAAGGATTCCTCAAATAGCATGAAGACCGGATATAGAAACACCGTTGCAAGAAGAAGGATTAGGAACCCTGAAGGTTCAACAGAAACCCAACCACGAGAAATCCTATACTTGAAGAAGCTAATAGAGCAGTTTCAAAACCCGCAAAGCTAAGCGAAGAATATTATAGAGGTAAGGAATAAAAGCAGACATAATCTGATCTATCCAACCGTTGTTGCAAAATTGTTTTGACACTCTACATTGGCCATTAGCTAGGTTATCCTACATGCTGGACCAGTGGGGTATTACAACTGCTGAGCTCTGATACCACTTTGTAACACCCTCAAATCGGCCCTATGCAAGTTTCAGCGATTCCCGCCAAACCCGCATAGAAACGATTCAAAGATGCCCACCATGCACTTGCATGCGTGTGGAAAACGAAGTAATATTATTACACAATAATCCATGATGGAAACCACAGAACATACATATACAACAATGACTCCATGAGTTAAGAATATAGATATACAATACAAAGATCCAAATCACCTTGAAAATGATACAACATCCCAGTACCGATAAGATGCAAATGGGGCTAAGAGCCCTGAAGAATAACCAATGGCATCCATACCCCTACGCATGCCAAGCCAGGAAGGTAACCCTGCTAACAACGTCAGTCCCAAACCTGCTTAAACAAAAGGGGTACCGACAAAGGGCAAAGGAAAAAGAGAGCGGTCAGTATTGAGGCAAGTACATGGCGAGTATAGAATTTGGTGGCTCTTGCCTACATAGGCATGGTGGACTGAAGCTGTAACGAACCATGCACTAAACAACCTATAGAGACTCGATACAACTGTCGGCTATCAAAGAGGGATAAGTAAGACCTTTTTGGATCCAATCTGATACGAACACCAAACATAGCCATCCTGGTATTTTCCCCCTTGAGACCAAACGAGGAAGTCATTCCGAGGAAACTCACACGATTGGCAGTTTCATTCATTTTTTCGAGGGTGGGTATCCAACTTACTAGTCTTATCAAATACAAATAAAATTATAACAATAAACTTTAGTTATAGTTGTCTATGATAGGGAAACTGTGCTAAAAGTCATCCATAACCACGGACACAGTTTTTCGAAAAGATTTAACCCTGCAGGGGTGCACCAAAGTTTCCACACGCACTACAACCCTTTTTTCCAGATCAATTAACATACACCCATCAGTATGTCAGCGGGGCTTCAGACACGATGTTTTCCCAGACCCAAAGCAAGTACATGGTGTCCAGTCCAATAAGATACCCATAACAAAGTTGATCGAGCTCCGAAGACGGACCCAGAGGTTGCAAGATTCGCTGAGAGATCAGAGGCCATAGGTATAATCCTCAACATAATGACCCGCATCCTAAATAGTACATTAGTAAGCGCTTATCGAGCAACATATAATAAACATGGCATAACATGGCGTGAAAACGTCAAACTAGTTTGTGGCCCCTAGTACCGTACATTGAAATCAGGTAATAATTCGAATGGTCGCCCAGACACCCTACATGTGGTTAGCACGCTCAGTCTCAGAACATGTGTCAAGAACTCATGTCCTAGGTGGACACAAGTGAGCGTTTAACAACAAAATCTCAATATTACCCACTGGTGCCTCTTCATTAATTATATCCACTTCCATCATTTAATTAGTAAGTTGTAATTAAAACCATGATCACCTCCACTATTAAGCATCTGCCAACCTCCCAACAATGATGGAACTCGACGACTCGAACCAACACCTGAGCAAGCAACTACGACTCGCAAGGCCAATTGTCTACCAAACAATAGGCAATAGGAGGTGTCCAAGGCAATATAGAGGCTGCAACAGATATAAATGGTATGGAAACTAAAACATCGCAACACGGATAGCAATAGATCAACATGAGGAAGTAAAGACTATAAACACAAAATAGGTAGAAAGGGGGAGAATGCTCGCCTGTAAAACACTGTCGAAGATACATATCCGAAGAACTTGTCAAAACTCACAAAATCTCATAGTCCTATCCGGGAAGAAGCAAACTACTAAAAGAAACAAGCGATGCAACAATTATAACTAATGCGGAAGATTGGCATGATTATGATATGATGCATTTCATGACATGTTAATGATGCAAAACTATTGGAAAAGTCGTCATTTGCATAGCACATTGATGATAAGGCATTTCCAACATTAAACAAATAAAGCCCAATTTTATATGGCATGTTTTATTCACATAAACCTTGCTATTATTATAAAAAGGTATAATGCGTGGTGCAATTAATTATATGGATGTCAAATTTGGGATCACTACATTTTCCCAGGCAAGATAGATATATTACATGCAAGAATTGGATTTAGAATTTAAAAGTTATGGATGAAATAGTTCTAAATTACATGCATAACTCCAATTTAAAGTTGGTGAAATCTTATAATGATCAAAAGGTGAATCAAGTTACAGAATTGGAGCCTTTATATTTTCTAGGCAAACATCATATTTTATTTGTTTAATTTGGAGCAGTAGTCCAAAAGTTATGGACAAATTTATGTTAATTATTTAATAAAAGCATTTGTTCAATGGACAAATTTAGTGTGTTAAAAATAGAATATCATATAACATTTCTAATGTCCTTCCTTGATACTACCACCAATCATAAGTCACTTGTTTAAATAGATCTGAACTGACACAAATTTAGGTTATTTAAAAGGTTATATTACAGTGCACCTTTTCTAAACTCTAAAAGGCAACGAACAGAAGGATTACACACCATAGAGAACAACATTCAGAATGAATCGATAAGAAGAAAAATAAGCAGGTGGATCGTACGAAACTAGCTAGCTGAAACATGGTGGCTGATGGGGCGTGAGCATAATTGAAAGGAAGTAGAAGAGTGGCAATCTAGTCCTGGTCGACGCAGATGTTGGTGAGAGGGTGCGAACGCGACGGATGACTCTGATGACCTTCAGGAAATTCAGAGTTTCAGACCTAGATGTAAATTGAACAGCGGGTCACACCGGAAACAACCTGGTGAAAGAAATAGAATAGGAAACTGTGGGGGATTAAATATGAGCTCACCTTGAAGCGGTCTACAATAACGGCGCGGTCGGAGGAGATCGGGGACGACGTTGCTGTGGCAAGGTGCTCGGCACGGAAGGCGTTGTCAACAGGGACGATGTTCTTGGCAGGTCTGGCTCCTCCTCTGGGGTGCGTTCAACACGAAAGGGGACGAGGAAGCTCCTTAGCTTCTCAGTGGTTCCTGGCATCGACTAGGATGGCGGTGCGAAGCATTGCACCCCAGCTGTCATGGTGGGGTGCGGTGGGAACATAGGGGAGCTAGGGTCCGATGCGTGCTGGATGATCTTAAGTAGCAGGGACAGAGTTATACGGTGTGCATCCAGCAGGCATGAAAAATATCAAGCGGTGGAGGAGGTGGTCATACATCTGACTCGGCAGGAGGAACAAGATAAACACAGCCTTGGTTAACTGAAGATGTCACAACGCTGCTGCCTGCTATCTGAAGTTAACTAAACTTCAACCTTCAACTACTGCTGTCTCTAGATTTTGTTGAAGCTGACCCAAAATTGTTCTAATTCAAATAAGCATTTGATTCAAATCATTTTGAATTGTTTTTCAGAAGATTTTTAACAAAGAGAGGAGGCAATTAAAAAGGTAGAAGAGGGAAACTAGCAAAGGATAAGAGATTCCCATATACTCATGTCCATTTGGGCAATTACAAGAATTTGGAATTGAGGGTTGTACAAAAAACAATAAAATCCACTTATAAGTATTGTATCCTATACATGGATCCCAACATTCTAGAAAACAAAATATTGAGATACAAAGAGGGGAGAGTTAGGTGATAGCAAGAACACACAACCAAGATACAAACAAGGTACAAATGCAATGCAACAACAATAGAAATATTTTAAATATGATCCATGCAATGTGGCATGATGACCATGATGATGATG
Source organism: Avena eriantha (assembly GCA_910589775.1). Taxonomy (NCBI): domain Eukaryota; kingdom Viridiplantae; phylum Streptophyta; class Magnoliopsida; order Poales; family Poaceae; genus Avena; species Avena eriantha. The sequence goes on along the minus strand of OU342740.1, from coordinate 187,179,482 downwards.
TCATGATGATGCAATAAAAGGAAAAGAGTAAGTAATTTTTAGTTCAAGATTTCCCGGGGTGCTACAATTCGACACCACTAACAATGGATCTCGCCCTCGAGATCCGCCTCATGGTATGGGGAAGAAGGTCGACGTCTGAATCTTCTCACTTCGTGTAGATCCTCGCGACACCACTAACAAGGGTTATTTCTTCATCTTGAAATCGGCGACACCAACAACGAGATTTGTTGCTCAAGTTCATCGAGAGAATGCTCCAGATAAACAAAGGACAAAGGTAAATGTATCAAAAGATAAGGCCATCTCTAACTTCGATAGAAGGAGAGAAAAAGGTGCAAACTAATCCACTTCAATATACGTGAGCGAATAGAATGAGTAGTCGGCATGGGGGCCAATCCATCATGCACCCGAACTATTACTCCATACATAAAGTAGAAAATCATGTAACAAAATCTCGAAGATTAGACTGAAGATCTTCGCAAGCGCTGTTTGGAAACAAAGGAGTGATGCAAGCTATTCATCGGATCTATCGTAGGTGATGTCATCAAGAAGGAAAACACCAGAATATACAAAGATTTTTTTAGTGGATTTTCAAAAAAAGAATGGTACAACAGATGAAAGATTCCTCAAATAGCATGAAGACCGGATATAGAAACACCATTGCAAGAAGAAGGATTTGAAACCCTGAAGGGTTGACGGAAACCCAACCACGAGAAATCCTAGACTTAAAGAAGCTAATAGAGCAGATTCAAAACACGCAAAGGAAAAATGAGAAGATCATAGAGGTAAGGAATTAAAGCACACCTAATCTGATCTATCCAACCGTTTTTGCAAAATAGTTTTGACACTCTACATCGACCATTAGCTAGGTTATCCTACAGGCTGGACTAGTGGGGTATCACTACTGCTGAGCACTGATACCACTTTGTAACACCCTCGAATCGGTCCTATGCAAGTTTTAGCGATTCCCGCCAATCCCACATAGAAACGATTCAACGATGCCCACTAAGCACTTGGGTGCGGGTGGAAAACAAAGTAATATTGTTACACAATAGTCCACGATGGAACCCACATAACATACATATACAACAACAACTCCATGAGTTAAGAATACAGATATACAATACAAAGATCCAAATCACCTTGAAAATGATACAACATCCGAGTAAGGATAAGATGCAAATGGGGCTAAGAGCCCTGAAGAATAACCAATGGCGTCCATAACCCTGCGCAGGCCAAGCCAAAAAGGTAACCCTGCTAACAATGTCGCTCCCAAACCTGCTAAAACAAAAGGGGTGCCGACAAAGGGCAAAGGAAAAAGAGAGCGGTCAGTATTGAGGCTAGTACATGGCAAGTCTAGAATTCGGCGGCTCTCGCCTACATAGGCATGCTAGACTGAAGCTGCAGCGAAGCATGCACTAAACAACCTATAGAGACTTGATATAACTGCCGGCTATCAAAGAGGGATCAGAAAGACCTGTTCGGATCCAATCTGATACTAACCCCAAACATACCCGTCCTGGTATTTTCGCCCTCGAGACCAAACGAGGAAGTCATTCCGAGGAAAATCACACAATTGGCAGTTTTATTCATTCTTTCATGGGGGTTATCCAACTTACTAGTCTTATCAGATATAAATCAAATTATAATAGTAAACCTTACTTATAGTTGTCTATGATTGAGAAACTATGCTCCAAGTCGTCTATAACTGCGGATACGGCTTTTCAAAAAGATTTAATGCTGCAGGGGTGCACCAAAGTTTGCACACGCACTTCAATCCTTTTTGCCAGATCAATTCACACACGCCCATCGGTATATCGGCGGGGCTTCGGACATGACGCTTTCCCAGACCCAAAGCAAGTATATGGGGGCCACCCTAGTAAGCTTCCCTTAATAAAGTCGGCCGAGCTCCGAAGACGGACCCAGAGGTTACAAGATCGGCCGGGAGATCAGAGGCCATAGGTATAATCCTCAACATAACGACCCAGATCCTAAATAGTTCAGTAGTAAGCGCTCATCGAGCAACATATAATAAACATGACATAACATGGCGTGAAAACGTCAAACTAGTTTGTGGCCCCTAGTATAGTACTTTGAAATCAGGTAATAATTCGAAGAGGCGCCCAGACACCCCACATGTGGTTAGCATGCTCAGTCTCAGAACATGTGTCAAGAACTCGTGTCGTAGGTGGACACAAGTTGGCGGTTAACAACCAAATCTCAACTATTACCCACCGGTGCCTCTTCATTAATTATATCCATTTCCATCATTTAATTAATAAGTTGTAATTAAAACCATGATCATCTCCACTATTAAGCATCTGCCAACCTCCCAATAACGATAGAACTCGACAACTCAAACCAACACCTGAGCAAGCAACTACGACTCGCAAGGCCAACTGTCTACCAAACAACAGGCAATAGGAGGTGTCCAAGGGAATATAGAGGCTGCAGCAGATATAAATGGTACGGAAACTAAAGTATCGCAACACAGATAGCAATAGATCAATAGGAGGAAGTAAAAACTATAAACACAAAATCGGTAGAAAGGGGGAGAATGCTCGCCTGTAAAACACTGTCGAAGATACATATCTGATGAACTTGTCAAAACTCACAACATCTCATCGTCCTATCCGGGAAGAAGCAAACCACTAAAAGAAACAAGCGATGCAACAATTATAACTAATGTGGAAGATCGGCATGATTATGATATGATGCATTTCATGCCAAGTTAATGATGCAAAACTATTTGAAAAGACGTCATTTGCATAGCAGATTGATGATAAGGCATTTCCAACATTAAACAAATAAAGCACAATTTATTTTGCATGTTTTATTCACATAAACCTTGCTATTATTATAAAAAAGGTATGATGCGTGGTGCAATTGATGATATGGATGTCATATTTGGGATCACTGTATTTTCCTAGGCAAGATAGATATGTTACATGCAAGAATTGGATTTAGAATTTAAAAGTTATGGATGAAATAGTTCTAAATTACTTCCATAACTCCAATTCAAAGTTTTTCTAATTTTATAATGATCGAAAGGTGAAACATGTTGCAGAATTGGAGCCTTCATATTTTCTAGGCAAACATCATATTTTATTTGTTTTATTTGGAGCAGTAGCCCAAAAGTTATGGAAAAATTTATGTTAATCATTTAATAAAAGTATTTGTTTAATGGACAATTTTAGTGTGTTTAAAATAGAATATCATATAACATTTCTAATGTCCTTCCATGATACTACTACCAATCATAAGTCACTTGTTTAAACAGATCTGCACTGACACAAATTTAATTGATTTAAAAGGATATATTAAAGTGTACGTTCTATAAACTCTGAATAGGCAACGGACAGACGAATTACACGCCATAGAGAACAACATTCTTAATGCATCGATAAGAACAAAAACAAGCAGGTGGATGGTAAGAAATTAGCTAGCTGAAACGTGGATGCTCTAACCTGGCAACATACATGGTGGCCGATCGGGCGTGAGCAGAATTGAAAGGAAGTAGAAGAGTGGCAATCTAGTCCTGGTCAACGTAGACATTGGTGAGAGGGTGCGCACGCGACGGATGACTCTGATGACCTTCAGGAAATTAAGAGTTTCAGACCTGGATGGAAATCGAACAGCGGGTCACACCGAAAACAACGTGGTCACAGAAATAGAATAGGAAACTGTGGGGAATTAAATCTGAGCTCACCCTGAAGCGGTCTACAATGACGGCGTGGTCGGAGGAGGTCAGGGACGATGTTGCTGTGGCAAGGTGCTCGGTACGGAAGGTGTTGTCAATGGGGAAGATGTTCTTGGCAGGTCTGGCTCCTCCTCTGGGGTGCATTCGACGCGAAAGGGGACGGGGAAGATCCACAGCTTCTCAGCGGTTCCTCGCGTTGATAGGATGGCAGCGCGAAGCATCGCACCCTGGCGGGCATCGTGGGGGTTTGGTGGGAACATAGGGGAGCTAGGGTCCGATGCGCACTGGATGGTCTTAAGTAGCAGGGACAGAGCTGTACGGTGTGCATCCAGCTGGCAAGAAAAATATGAAGCGGTGGAGGAGGTGGCCGTACAGATGACTCGGCTGGAGGAACAAGGTAAACAGAGCCTTGGTTAACTGAACATGTCACAACGCTGTTGCCTGCTATCTGAAGTTAACTAAACTTCAACCTTCAACTACTGCTGCTCTCTGGATTTTGTTGAAGCTGACCCAAAATAGTACCAATTCAAACAAACATTTGATTCAAATCATTTTGAATTGTTTTTAAAAAGATTTTGAACAAAGAGAGGCAATTAAATAAGTACAAGAGGGAAACTATCAGAGGATAAGAGATTCCGACATATACATGTCCATTTGGGCAATTACACAAATATGGAATTTAGGGTTGTAGTAAAAAGAATAAAAGCCACTTATAATTATTGGATCCTATACATGAATCCCAACATCGTAGAAAACAAAATATTGAGATACAAAGAGGGGAGATTGAGGTGATAGCAAGAACACACAACCAAGACACAAACAAGGTACAAATGCAATGCAACAACGAAAGCAATATTTTAAATATGATCCATGCAGTGTGGCATGATGACCATGATGATGATGCAATAAAAGGAAAAGAGTAAGCAATTTTTAGTTCAAGATTTCCTGGGGCGCTACATTCTCTAACAAGGAAAGAGGGACCATGTTCTAGACAACCCGCTTCTAGATGTGCCGGATGAGAATGCGAGTGTCGCAGCAACCAATGCCTACCATAGAATATGTGATGAGTCTACATAAATTAGCTGTCTTATGCTTGCTCACATGGAACCGGACTTGCAGTAGCAGTTCGAGAATGTTGAGGCCTACGATATAATCAAAAGCCTAAAAAGTATGTTCCAGGCTCAGGCCAAGACCGACATGTATCAAGTCTCTCAAGCTTTGCTTAGTTGTAAGCTTAAGGATGATGATCCACTGAGTCCACATGTGATCAAGATGGTTGGTTACGTGCAGTATCTTGAAAGTCTTGGCTACCCCATTAGCGAGGAGTTTGCTACGGATATAATTTTGAACTCTCTTCCTAGTGTGTATGGTCAGTTCATATTGAACTACCATAGGCATGGTATGGATAAGAAGCTCACTGAATTACATGGGATGCTTAAGCAGGCATATGTTGATCTCAAGAAAGATACAAGCATAAGAAGAGTTATTGGACTAAGAAGAAGAAGGCTAGTCTGGAGGTAATGCTTAGGATGAGATCCCAAGCGTTTCCTCAGGGACTAAGTCATCTCCTTCAGCTGGATCCGCTTGCTTCTATTGCAAGGCGGATAGCCACTTGAAGAGGAACTGCATTAAGTATTTGGCGGATAATGCTAAGAGTGGAGGTGTGACTTCCAACTTAGGTACACTTGTATGCAATGTTATAGACCGCTATCTTGCTGATGCACCTAGTAGTTCTTGGGTATATGATACCAGATCAGTCATTAATATCTGCAACTTGTTGTAGGGGCTGGTAAGAACTAGGGGCATAACAAGAGGCGAGGTTGACATTTGGGTCGGCAACAAAGCTAGACTCGCTGCATTGGAAGTCGGTACTATGCAACTTCATTTACCTTTTAGATTCTTAATGGAACTAAATAATTGTTATTATGTTCCAGTGCTTAGTGAAAACATCATTTCTGCCTCATGTTTGATGAGACACGGCCGTGAGTCTAATATTAAGAACAATGGTTGTTCTTTATATTTGAATGATATGTTTCACCGCTTTGCACCTGTTTAGAACGGGTTATTTATTTTGAATCTTGATAGTGGGTTACTCTATAACGTAAATGTGAAAAGGTTGAAACCAAATGGTTTGAATATGACTTTTTTTAGCACTGTCGACTTAGTCATGTAAGTTGGAAACGCATGAAGAAGCTCCATGATGATGGAATCCTAACTTCGTTTGACTTGGAGTCGTTCGAGACATGTGAATCCTACCTTCGAGGAAAGATGACCAAGACACCTTTTGCAAGGAGTTGTGAAATGGCGTTTAACTTGTTGGGACTAGTACATAGTGATGTATGTGGTCCATTGAGTGCGATACCCAGGGGTGGTTATGATTACTTCATTACCTTCACTGATGATTTGAGTAGATATGGATATGTCTACTTGATGAAACATAAGTTGGTAGCCAGTGAAAAGTTCAAAGAATTCCAGAATGAAGTACATAATCAAGTCGGCAAGAAAATAAAGTTTCTTTGGTCGGACCGAGGAGGCGATTACGTGAGCCACGAGTTTGATGACCATTTGAAGAGTTGTGGAATAGTTCCTCAGCTCACTCCACCGGGTATGCCGTAGAGGAACGGTGTGAACAGCGGAATCGGACCTTGTTGGACATGGTATGATCAATGATGAGTCGGTCAGATTTACCTTTATCATTTTGGGGTTATTGTCTAGAAACAACGGCATTCCCACTAAACAAAGTACCATCAAAACCGGTAGATAAGACACCACATGAGATGTGGACTGGCAAGAAGCCGAGTTTGTCTTTTCTTAAGATTTGGGGTTGTGAACCATTTGTCAAGCGACTTCAGTCGGTCAAGCTTACAACCAAGTCGGATAAGTGTATTTTAGTTGGGTATCCAAGGGAAACCTTAGATTACTACTTCTACAATAGAGAAGAGGGCAAAGTGTTTGTCGCTCGGAATGGTGTCTTCCTTGAGAAAGAGTTTATTAGTCGGAAAGTCAGTGGGAAATTTCGAGAGGAACCGGTCAGTAGGGATTTGGTGAAAGCCTTGGATGTTGAGCCAGTCGTGGTAGCTGAGCCGGCAACTGCACCTACAATGTGAAGATCGGCAAGATTGCGAAGTGTTCGTGATGTATTACTATTAGACAGTGATGAGCCATCAACTTATTTGGAAGCGATGGTGGCTTCTGATTCCGAGTCATGGCTTGGAGCCATGAGATCCGAGTTAAAGTCCATGGATGAAAATCAAGTTTGGAAGTTGGTCGATCTGCCAGACGGTGCAAGACCCGTCGAGTGCAAATGGGTATTTACAAAGAAAACTGATATGGATGGAAACGTTCCTGTCTATAAAGCACGAATTGTCGCGAAGACATTCTGTTAGGTTCAAGGAGTTGATTACGATGAGACTTTCTCACACGTAGCGATGCTTAAATCAGTTTGGATCATGTTAGCTATAGCATCCTATTTCGACTATGAGATATGGCAGATGGATGTTGTACCACCCTCGGATCGGCCCTATGCAAGTTTTAGCGATTCCCGCCAAACCCGCATAGAAACGACTCAAAGGTTCCCACCAGGCACTTTCGCGCAGGTGGAAAACAAAGTAATACCACTACACATTAGTCCACGATGGAACCCACAAAACATATATATATACAACAACGACTCAATGAGTCAAGAATACAAATATATAGTACAAAGATCCAAATCACCTTGAAATCGATACAAGATCCGAGTATGGATAAGATGCAAATGGGGCTAAGAGCCCTAAAGAATAACCAATGGCGTCCATAACCCTTCCTAGGCCAAGCTGGAAGGGTAACCCTGCTAACGACGTCAAACTTATACATGTCAAACAAAAGGGGTGCCGACAAAGGGCAAAGGAAAACAGGAGCAGTCAGTACTGAGGCCAGTACACGGCGAGTCTAGAATTCGGTGGCTCTTGCCTACATAGGTATTGTGGACTGAAGCGACAGTGAATCATGCACTAAACAACCAATAGAGACTCGATACAACTATCGGCTATTGGAGAAGGATAAGGAATACCTATTCGGGACCAACCTGATACTAACACCAATCATATCCATCCTGGTATTTCCCCCTCGAGACCAAACGAGGAAGTCAAACGAAGGAACTCACATAGTTGGTAGTTTTATTCATTCCATTAAGGTTGCAGCACTTACTATTTAGATATAGATAGCATGAGTCATCCTGATATCATAAGCAGTGGGTAGTTTTAGTTAACCATTCCGTTGTAGTTGCAGTACTTACTAGTCAGATACGATTTTCATAAGACATCACAATCCAAAAGTTGTTGGCACTTTTATTTCATTCCGTTGTAGTGAAACTGGTTACTAGACATGTCAAAGTCCAATTTATAGTACTACTTTAGTTATAGTTGTCTATGATCGAGATACTGTGCTGGAAGTATGTATGGAAGTTGATCGGACATGTGGTATTCTCCATGAAGACAAATCGGCAAACTACTTCATGATGAAGTTTTTGGTCAAAGTTACACGCAAGTCAAATCCGGCTAGCAATCCTGATTTCCAATCGGTCCAGATCCCAAGGGAAAAAGGGATTCTTTGTTGGATTCATGTACGAACCATGTATCGATTTCTAGGTGAGTACATTAGAGGACATACTATATATACTACGTATTTATTAGTTTGCAAGAACTCAGCTGGCGAAAAAAATACTCAAGCCTCTATGTGAAGACCAAGTCGTACATTAATTCAAGCAAAGAACAAGATTGATCAAGTACGTGCATGTATCAGTCGAAGGCAGATATGGACACGGACTCCCAAACACACAAGACAAGGAAATCTTAATACTAGAGTTTGAATCTAACTTGTAACCAACTCGTATTGGTAACTGAGACCTAGCCTCCCCATATATAATGGCTAGGAGGGTGCAATGACAAGGGCGATTCACCCAATAGACAGATCTACGATCACCACAACAGATCTAGACAATCACAACCCTAGTTTCCACAACCTTTGCCAGATTTCATCTGCGCACCCCCTGTAACTTTCTACTCCCTCGATAATTCCAAGGGCAAACAAGCAGGAGAAGGGACCTCTCCGAGGCCTGAACCTGGGTAAACCTTGCGTCCATGTGTGCTTGTTTTCTAGACGATTGATGCCTCCAGCGCTCCCTCCTTCTCCAAAACCCAAGTCCATAACAAGGGGCATTGACGAGCTAAACCCTCGTCAGATCCAGAAGGGAGGCCCATGCTGGATAAAAGAAGGCTGCGCAGGAGTCACCGACATACTCGGAGCCTTGGAGTACAAGACATGGAAGACTAGTTCATATTAGTGTAGGACACTTTACCTTGTCCAGGAAGGACCTTTCCCTGTAAACACTAGGTCTTGGCGCCTTTATAAGTCGGCCTGCGGGAGCCTTTAGGGAAAGAAGACAACTTAGATTGCTACGTACAATGTGCAACACCTTGCACAACGAACCTATATCTGTAAATCGGCGTATTGCCATTATAGTGATTTCTAGCAGGAGTAGAGTTCCACCACCGTTTTGGGACATGAACCTGAGTAAGCTGTGTTACCTCGTACCCGCCAACTCTCCGGCTTACCCCAAGTCTCTAAGCACACACTGTGAGTACCCCTCCATGGCGTACTCGTCGGCAATACTACGACAGTTGGCGCCCACCATGGGGCAAGAGGCGCTTCAAGGTATACACTGGGTGAGGTCCAATCTCTTTGCAGGAATCGGCGACACCGTAGCCATCGGACGCGTTCTCTTCTCCGGCAATGTCCTGATTGTCCCACCAGATGAGTTCTGGGTGCCGGCGAAGACAAACCCTACACGTTGTTCCATCATCCCCTTCAGAGACATCCACATCTTCATCGGTGAAACTGACTCGGGTCTTAGCTCCCAGGAAGTCGGAAACTCGTCAAGCCCCGCATGGACCGCCTATTAGCAAGACACGTTTGCGGAAATATCTAGCCCATACCTCTCCTTGGAGTATGGTGGCTCAGATCAGGAAATTTCAAGGCCCACCCAAACCGCCCCTATGCAGGATATAAAGGTGGAAGGACCCTGCAAATCCGCTTGGCTTCCTTGAGCATTAGATATGCACAGGTCACACATTGCCGGCGTAGTCACCATCTTCGATCTGGCCAGATGCGTTCAAAGGGACGGAGAACCTCCCCGTAAATACATCGCCAGATGGATGAGGGTGAGGGAAACCCTAAAGGGTGAATGCGCCGACGAGCTCGTATACCACTTCATGGAAGGGCTCACACCCGGAACATTCCTCCGGCATACCCTCTGAAGGCGGCAGGCCGCAAGTCCTCTCACCCCTGGTGAGATGGTTTCCATCGTCCACAAATACGCGGATGCCAATGAAGAGGCCATGATGGCGATTACCGTCGTAGCCAAAGGAAACAACAAAACATCCCGCCTCCATTACCTTCCACATCCGCCATCGTCAACACTGAAGCCAATTCCGACTCCGTCCTTGACACACTTTACACTGACATCAATATGTATGGAGGTGGCTTATACGCCAACTCGAAGGAATACGATGCTGTTATGAGGGAGATTGAGGAGGAGATCGAGAAGGAGGACGATGACCCACAAGTATAGGGGTGTCGCAGTATTTTCGATAAGTAAGAGTGTCGAACCCAACGAGGAGCAGAAGTTGTGGACAAGTGTTGGGGATATGCTATATGGGTATCCTCATAGCATGTCACCAATCCGCCTAACCCGGGTGGCCCATAGTTTGAAGCAAGGCCTATGGCCTGCTGGGTGGCCCAGTTAGACAGATCCTGAAGGAAGGCCCATGCGGGATAAAGGAAGGCTACGCAGGAGTCACCGACATACTCAGAGCCTTGGAGTACAAGACATGGAAGACTAGTTCGTGTAGGTATATGACTCTTTATCTTGTACGGCAAGGACCTTTCCCTGTAAACCCTAGGTCCTAGCGCCTTTATAAGCCGGCCTGCAGGAGCCTTTAGGGCAGAACACAATAGATTGCAGCATACAACGCGCAACACCTCTCACAACGAACATATCTCTGTAACTTGGCGTATTGCCAATATAGTGATTTATAGAAAGAGTAGAGTTCTGCCACCGTTGTGGGACTTGAACCTGGGTAAGCTGTGTAACCTCATACCCGCCATCTCTTTGCCTTACCCACGTCTGTGGGGCCCCCAGATTAATCCTCCAAGAATCCCTATTATGCATACAACCACGATCCCATGATCAGTTAGTCGTGGCACATAACTGACAAGTACCATTACAGCATCCAAGAATATACCAAATTACAAGACTTACATAAATGCCATTATGGCTATACCATCTTCAGCGGAACCTCTTCAAGCGCCGAGCCCGAGCCATGCCTTAACCTACAGGCAACTGACTGGGAGAACGTCCTAGCTCGCAGAATCGCCAACCCATCTTCTTCTCGAAATCTGACCAAGTAAATAGCCAGGTACAATGCCGGTGAGTACATTGAATGTACTCGCAAACCACCTTAAAATATTAATAATAACAGGAGGATATGCATTCTAGCTGTGGTAGTAAGAGGGATCCAAGAGAGGTTCTTTTCTCAAATAGTTTCTCTTGTAGATATAGCATCTACATATCTTTGTTGAAAACTTTTGTAAACATTTTGGAAACCTTTTTGAAACGTTTTGGAAAACATTAGGACCGGGTCACCCATTTGTTCCCGTTTTTAGGTCGTCCCACGACCAAACTCCTTCCATACCTCTCTAACCATCCCATGGTCAAAGCAGGTATCCTTCCCGACCAACCCATGGTCAAAACATTTTCCAAAACCATTTTCTTTTTTGAAATCCTTTTTGAAAACAAAACCAGCACCACTCTACAGCAACCTTCCCAACCGTCCATGACCGCGGACACGGCTATTTGAATAGATTTACACTCTGCAGAGGTTGTACACTTTACCCACACCATCCGGGTACAATACCCTCATCTTCACCGATCGTGGGTCGAGTAACCGATCAAGACTCTCCGGATGCCCACTCCAATATAAGTGCCTACCCTATGGGTGTTAATCCCCACAAAACCGGGACGTCGGGCGAGGACCAACCTGAGCGCTTTTCCACTACTCGAGAGTGTGCGCTTTCAATGAGGGGCCCATAGTAACGCGTGGAGGCCTGCCGACCCTTTGTTCCTTCTCTAGGTCCCACCTTTATCGGAGAAGGCCGACCCTCCAGTGATCCCCGATCCCCTGTAATTGTTGCGAGGAAGCTCATACCAGAATAGACAAACTTCAAATCCAGCCCTGTCCCATTCCAGAGTAATGTGGTTGCACAGGGTTAACTGTTCTAGCAAAACATGTAGAGAACCAGGTGCATTTTCGTAAACATTTTTCCTCCGGTTTTCGTCCAGCCTTTTTGTAAAACAAAACCTCTTTCTTTCTCAACGTCTCTTGGGAGGTCCCACCTCACCAAGGTTTTATCATAAAACATTTAGTAAAACTTTTTCTGGGGTCTTCCCATCCTTTAGCTTTGTTTCGGCTAAACCGGGTCTCCAAAGGGGTATGGTGTAAAACACCATCTATTCTACTAGGGGCAAGTAGGTATCATCGCGTGGGTTGTACTTAGTAGCACAATAGAGTAGTAGTTTGGAGGAGCCAAACCACTACCATATATATATATATATATATCAACATACAGTAAAACAATGCAGTTTCAAAAATAGCAGGTAAAACATGCATAAGTAAAACAGTCGGACAAGGCTTATGAGCAAGAAGGTGGCTTGCTTGATGATCAGCAATATGGCATAAATGTCCCTGGACTTCTTCTTTAGATAATCCCAGAATACCAATATCAATAATAAGTACCCCTTCTTCCGCTCTCCGATTTCGTCGCAACTATCGTCGTCCGGACAATACATGCAAACAAACCAAGCCACATTCAACACAAGGCATACAAGCAACAATACATACAGCAAGCACTTGAATAATACCATATTAATATTCAGATGGTTTGAGAGGATTGGAAATAAAAGATTGAGATGGCCTTGGAGAAGGGGATGAAAATTCCTTAGGATTTATAGTCTAGAAACTACCTAAGAGATGGATTTTGGAGCAAGGCCATATTTTGTATGGTACCATTGTAAAAACATGATACCAACCGATAGGTATTGATAATATGAAACCAACAAAAGTGGTTTCACTATTTTATCACTTTTCTTTAATTTCCTATGAATATTGTAGTGGTAAAGGCTCTAGTTTTAAGAAATAATTCACCAGAAAAGTTATGCAGCTCCAAAAATTATTTCCTTGGATGTTTCAGTAGGGTTTGATGTACTTGTTCCCTGAGAGTTGGAATTAGGTCAAGAAAGTTAACAGAATGGCCGCAGGAAATTCCCAAAGGCAGTTCTGTGCCCAATTTTTCTTTTTCACCAGATTAAATCTATAGTAGCTTTTGATTTGATGCTAAGGACAAAGTGTAGGTATTTGGAATACCTTTCTGTAGAAATTGGAATCAACCTTTTTGGATCTACATAGCTACAGTAGTGAATTTAGAGGTGATTAAACCATGCACAGAATAGTTTAATTCACAAGGAAATATCCAAGGCTCAATAAATCATGAGCTCCTGTATTTGGATAGGCCTTAGTGTACTACATCCAGGATAATTGGACTTGGGTCAATTGGACTCATTATTTGGTCTAGGGAATTTTCTAAAGTCAGAATAGAAGGGATTTTGTTATTTTTACCAAGGGCAAACTACTGTTCACCTTGGCATGAGGCCAAGGTCCAGAGATGGGTACATCGAAAAGCTACCAGTGGCACTTGATTTCATTCCAACAGGATATGTACCACTCCTAGTGGAATTTATTTAGTGTAGACTATACTCCTTAGGGTGATTAAATGCCAGCAAATAATAAAAATTATTTTTGGCCAGGGACTGGTTCTACATGTTAGACAATTCATATGGGGACATGTCAGAAATTGACTTTGGGCAAAAAGTGGTGGTTTTTATATTCATTTTGAATTAAACCTATAGGTAATACTATGGATAGAAGGGTTTGATTAGAAGGAAAAAAAGGGGGGTATTGCCGGGCCAATTCCTACACCAAAATGGGCTTTGCAGAGAGGATTCGGCCCACCCAGGGCGAGTCACGCGCGGGAGGTCGCGGCGTTCAAATGTCAGCATGGGTCCCGCCCGTCAGCGAGAGCCAGCGCCTGAAGGGGTATGGGACGCCCTAGGCCGTGGCTCTGAAGTGGGATCGACGGCTCTGAGTCGTCTTCCTCCTCTGTTCCCAGGGCAATGAGGCGAAACCCTAGGAGGGCTCGGGCGGGGTAAAGGAGGCTCACCAAAGGGCTTGTCCGGTGACGAGGAGTGACGGAGGAGGCGCGGCGTGCGACGGCGAGTCCGTGGATGGTCGGCATCGAGCGGTTAGGCCACAGAGGCGAGGGTCACACATCTCGCCGGCGGAGCACGCTCGGGTACCTGTTGGGGCACTCCCAGGGGAGCATGCAGGTTGCGGGGGACCAGTTCGTTCACACTCGGCGGTCCTAGGGAGGGTGTGAGGTGGGCATGAAGTGGATCTGGGGCTCGAGATCGTCTGGTTGAAGGGAGGAGCTCTGGATTGTCCATGGGTTGAGGCGACGACCTCCGGTGTACCTAGGACAAACAGAGGGCACGGGGAGGTTGATCAGGTCCAGGGTATCCATAAAAAAAATAGAGAGGGAGTTGGGAGGGGGCGGGGGCGACAGTGTACTTCACCTCTTGGGGAAGGCTGAGAAGAGCTCTTTGTTCTTCCTTCGAGCGGAGCAAGGCAGAGGAGAGGGAGAGGGTGTTCTGGTGGAGTGCAGTGGAGTGTGAGGGCGAGAAATGAGGGAGCAGGGGGTGGGGTGGGGCATCCTGGGCCATGGATCTGAAGTGGGATCGACGGCTCTGAGTCGTCTTCCTCCTCTGTTCCCAGGGCGACGAGGTGAAACCCTAGGAGGGCTCGGGCGGGGTAAGGGAGGCTCACTAGAGGGCTTGTCCAGCGACGAGGAGTGGCGGAGGAGGCGTGGCGTGCGACGGCGAGTCCGTGGATGGTCGGCATCGAGCGGTTAGGCCGCAGAGGCGAGGGTCACACATCTCGCCGGCGGAGCACGCTTGGGTACCTGTTGGGGCAATCCCAGGGGTGCATGCAGGCTGCGGGGGACCGGTTCATTCACACTCGGCGGTCCTGGGGAAGGTGTGAGGTGGGCATGTAGTGGATCTGGGGCTCGAGATCTTCTGGTTGAAGGGAGGAGCTCCGGAGCGGCCATGGGTTGAGGCGGCGACCTCCGGTGTACCTAGGACAAAAAGAGGGCACGGGGAGGTTGCTCAGGTCCAGTGTATCCATAAAAAAATTGGAGAGGGAGTTGGGAGGGGGCGGGGGCGACGGTGTACTTCACCTCTTGGGGAAGGCCGAGAAGAGCTCTTTCTTCTTCCTTTGAGCAGAGCAAGGCAGAGGAGAGGGAGAGGGTGTTCTGGTGGAGTGTAGTGGAGTGTGAGGGAGAGAAATGAGGGAGCAGGGGGTGGGGTGGAGGCCTCTGGTCCTTATAAACTGAAGGGAGATATTCATCATGGACTTGGTCCATTGGGCATGGGAGAGAGGAGGGGAAACCAGGGAGTGGAGGCTGTGGGCAGGGAAGGTGGTTTTCCAGGTCGAGTTGCAGAGCAGAGGGGAAGAGTGGTAGCAGCTGTGAGGGGAGTAGAAGTTTTGCAAGACAAGCCACTCATATGAGGCTAAACACTAGTGTGCAAGAACTAGAGGACAAGCTACAACAGGGATAGCTACAATAGACACGACCAGGGAGGAGTGCTGGTTGCTGTGGTGAGTGGTGGTGAGCCTTAGTGGTGATTGATCCTTGGTCTAGATCAATTAGTTCCTAGTTTGCCATATTTGATCGATTTAAGGCTTGTGAAGTAAGTTTGATAATTTGTATAAGACAAAGTAGGGAGATGGTACTGGTAGATAGATGAGGTCAGGGTAGATATCCAGGAATTATTTGGGATTTTTCTAGAGATTTAAAGTCCTCTTAAATTCATTTATTCAAAAACTGCAGAAGTAGTTTCTAGAAGATCATTTGAAAAAATTTACATTGAACAAGTGGAGTTTTTGATGTGATATGATCCCAAATGTGAATACACACTTAGGGGAATTTTCCCAGGATTTTTTGGGGCTTAAAAGTATTTAAAACATTTATTATTCCATTTCACCATTTAAGAAAATGGGCAAAAAGAAATAATAAATATCTTCAAAAATATTTATTTTTGAAGTGGGAAGATGGGATATGATATGTAGGACTCAATTGAGCCAAAATTTGTGGAACGGTTTTGGCAAAAACCATACTTTCCTTTCTGAGATGAGTTTTGGAGATTCTGCCTAATAAGGGAATTAAGTAGTTTTGGTCCATAATAAATATGGATAATTGTTGATGAATCTTGTTGATCAAGGGAGATGATGTAGACAAAGTGTATCAAGCATTTGCAACCTTGGGATTGAAGAATACAAGTTGATTTTGGTGAAATACTTTAGATTAAGGATCTTGGGTGATGTTAATTTCATACCATCAAAACCATGTTGGGTCTTGGAGCTCAGAGCTCCCCTTTGGGCATGGGATAGATGGTTGGATATACCAAGTGAGTTAGATTGCAATGGTGTAGGGGTTTGAGCTTTATCCTACTTGAGCTCACCATGGCACGCTTGCAAACTTTGAATAAAATAAGCCTGCCATAGCAGATTATCAACTAGCCCTTAAAACCTTGTGGGTTTAAGCAGCACACAGTTCCACTGGAAACAAGTGAAGTAGGTGCTAATAGACCTATATGAGTAGAACACAACCATACAAATAGTTGGTCTGTAGAAGGTTGGATGGTGGTGTGAGCTTATACCAAAGTTGGCATGATGACTAGATTTGCAGGAAAAGTTATTTTCTTGCCTGCAAAACCATCAAGAACAAGTGGGTTGGAGGATGATCTAACCAAGGGAAAGAGTGGGCCTTGGTAGTCCTTAGTATTATTAACAAGATGGTTCAAGTTCATTTCCAATAATGCACAAGGGTTGGGAAAAGGAGGTATTCAAAAAGGTGATGTTGGAAATAGTTTTCCAGACTAGAATGTTGGTGAGGATAATTTTGATGGGTTGCAAAGTACCCAAGCATCATCAAGTGGTTGATGTTGAATACTAGATTGAGTAGAAAGGATCCATGCTTGTTATTGGGCTTCATTGACTTGGAAGCTTCTAGAATAGATCACTACAGAAGTGATCTGGGTAAGGGTTTTAGATGATCACCTGGTGGATAGAGATTAGATCCAGATGGTACTCTTGCTTAGGGTGTGGTGATTTCAAGTATATTTATGCTAGTGGATGAGCTCCTAGAGTAGCTTATTCTAATTCTAAGCAAACAAGTCAAACAGTAGATCAATTCTAGCTTATTCTAATTCTAAGCAAACAAATCAACTACTACTTGGGTTACCACCAAGCTTAGCTTGAGGTAAGGATGGGTATTTTGAGATAGGTTGGAGTTTGAACAAGGTAAGGCCCTTGGTATCTCTACCAAGAGTAGAATTCAAATGCTTCATAAGAAGGTTTTGTTGAATCTAGAGATAAGAGTAGTTGAATGTTCTGTCTTGAAAACATAAGGAGATTATGTTATATAGCTCTCCATAGTTTTATCAATAGAAGCTACTAAAATAGTTTTGGTTACATAAGCATCTTGGCTCATGTTTAGAAATGCCAGAACATTTGAGAGTATGGAAATTAAGCCAAGACTGTTTTGGGAAGTAACTTTTGTCAAATGGTGTTAAGGTAAGGAGTATATCATCTAATACCCATTCATAAGAATAGACATATTCAAACAACAAGCAAGCCCTTCAGCATTAAACAAGAATTTTTTTTGTTCCCCCTGATTTTAGCATTCCGGACAACTAATCAGGGTTGCTGAAATTGGGATGTTACAGATCTTTCCCCCTTAAAAGAATCTCGTCCCGAGATTCAGGAGAGTAGGGTTAGGGGATTTTTGGTCGGGTGGATACTAGGTGTCTTACGCATACTATCTTACAGAATCCGTCTTTGCAAGCAGCTACTCTGTCGATAAAGTTGAGCTTCAGTCTTTCGGGATGCACAGAGAATTGAGCAGAGTCCAGCCTTGATTACGAGGAATGATCTTATATGCCTTCGAGGCTCTAAATCTCGAGGGCTTAGACTGGGCAGACTATCTCGAAGCTGAACCTCACAGGGTACTCGTCGGAGGATAGAATCTGCGGCCGGGAGTACCTCTCTCTACGGATTTACAACTCTTCCTTAGGGGCGTAGCATATCCTATTTAACGATTTTAGGGTCGGGACTCTTGAGATTGCTCCTGGCAGAGGGTTATTCTATTTGGTTGGAATGACACAGTCTTTCCCCCTTAATGTTAAACTAGGGTAGCACATCCCTTTGTTCTTGGAGTCGTAGATTGAGGTTTTGAAGACTATCGTCACTCCTTCTCCTAGAGTTGGAATCTTCCGATGACCTCCACGAGGGTAGGTCCTACCGGGCTTATATACTACTATTGTTTATACTTAGCCTGGTGAAGTCATTGGAGTCTCACGTCCTTTAAGCATTATGGACCAAGGGTGAGCGGTTCGGCGGTCCTTCGGGTGTGTCTTCAGCTGAAGTAGCGGAGGGGCTTTGTAGAATCTTCAATTAGTTTCTCATCGGATAACTCCCGGTTGTTGCTTGACGGGAAAACTTCAGATCCGGGGATATTTTCTGAGGTATCTTCTGGTAGACCATCTGCTGGAGGTTGAGTGAAAAGGCGCAGTCTTTCCACCTTGGAGCTTCACTAAGGTTCATCGGGAAGGGTTTGGAGCTTCTTCCTTGGAAGGCTGTCTTGCTATTGGCGGGAGGTTGTACCTTCTCGGAGTCTTGAGCTAGGGTCCTCGAGTGACGCCTTATTTTATCAACCTTGACGGGGCTGGTTTCCTAACGAAGCCTTTAGGGCGGGTGTACCTCAAGGTAAGTCAGCAGTTTACGACTCTTCTTGCCAGTATTCAGTCAGGGTTGAGATAGTCAGCGTCGGGTAAGTGGTCTTCACTTGAATTTCTAGCTTGCTTCTTCTTGATGGCTGAGTGGACTCGTTTTCTTCACTTCCTTAGCATCCGGATTCTGGGGTACTTCTGACTTCTCGGGAGGAACTTCCGTCGTTTTGAGTAGGTTTGACTATATTAGGTAGTCTCCTGAAGCGGTCAGAAGCTCTAATACACTAAAGGTTAGTGTGGTTAGGTCTTCACTCCTTGTCTTGGTTGACTTATCGGGTGGGTTCTTGTGGATATTGAGGATCCTTCGGTGATTAACTTCTGGTTTCAACGAGATTCTTGCTGTAGTAGTCTGATGGACAAGGGAGGGTTGAGCTCTTGACGAGTATTGTGAGGTGAGTTTGACGAGGTATGCCATCCTGCTGAGGGGAAGTCTTCAAGTTATTCTGTCTTGATGACGTCGAACTCCTGGTTCTTGCGATTCCTTTCCTCGCATATACTCTCGGGTTTATTCTGGGTCTCATTACCGACATCTAACACATGGCTTCCTGAGTTACTAGGTGGGTTATCGCTCCTTGAGTCACATTTTTAAGGAGGTCAAAGCAAACCAGAACATACAAACAAGGCGAACAGAGCGAGGGAATCGCAATGTCCTCGGCAAATAATCACACATCAAACAACACATGTGGCATCTAGGCAAGCAAACACGGTCAACGCTAGGGACCAAAGAGTTAACTACTCGAATTGTAGGGGAATCCTATTCTTAGGACTATTGACCCTAGATACCGTCTTTCCTCAGGTTGGAGTCACTTATCTTGCGGATGAAGCCTTCATCGCATCTTGGACGCATTCTTGATAGGGCAACACCTGAGATCTTTTGATTGTGAGGATTCCGCGGGTCGAACGATGTTGTAATCTCCTTGCGTTTGCTGGTAGTTGCTTGTCTTCATCTTGTCATCATTGTCTTCACCGAGTTCTAGATCCTATTTATTTGAAATCCGGAGGTTTGAAGTTTGGGAACAAGAGTTGGAGTAAACCATTTTCGAAAGCTTTTACTTAGATTAAGAGAAGAAGTATAACTTTTTGAAACTCCTCGAGAAACTAGTTTTCGAAAACCGGGGTTTTCAAAATAAGGTTCCTGTCTACGACCATGCTAACTAAGGTTCTCCTACAGTCAGGATGGCTCTGATACCAAGTCTGTGGGGCCCCCGGATTAATCCTCTGAGAATCCCTGTTATGAATACAACCATGATCCCATGATCAGTTAGTCGTGGAAGATAACCGACAAGTATCATTACATCATCCGAGAATATACCGAATTACAAGACTTACATAAATGCCATTATGGCTATACCATCTTCAGCGGAACCTCTTCAAGCGCCGAGCCCGAGCCATGCCTTAACCTACAGGCAACTGACTGGGAGAACGTCCTAGCTCGCAGAATTGCCAACCCATCTTCTTCTCAAAATCTGACCAAGTAAATAGCCAGGGACAATGACGGTGAGTACATTGAATGTACTCGCAAACCACCTTAAAATATTAATAATAATAGGAGGATATGCATTCTGGATGTGGTAGTAAGAGGGCTCCAAGAGAGGTTCTTTTCTCAAATAGTTTCTCTTGTAGATATAATATCTACATATCTTTGTTGAAAACTTTTGTAAACATTTTGGAAACCTTTTTGAAAAGTTTTGGAAAACATTAGGACTGGGTCACCCATTTTTTCCCGTTTTCAGGTCGTCCCACGACCAAACTCCTTCCATACCTCTCTAACCATCCCATGGTCAAAGTAGGTATCCTTCCCGTCCAACCCATGGTCAAAACATTTCCCAAAACCATTTTCTTTTCCGAAATCCTTTTTGAAAAAAAAACCAGCATCGCTCTACAACAACCTTCCCAACCGTCCATGACCGTGGACACGGCTATTCGAATAGATTTACACTCTGCAGAGGTTGTACACTTTGCCCACACCATCCGGGTACACTACCCTGATATTCACCGATCGTGGGTCCAGTAACCGATCAAGACTCTCCGGATGCCCACTCCCATACAAGTTCCTACCCTATGGGTGTTAATCCCCTCAAAACCGGGACGATGGGCGAGGACCAACCGGAGCGCTTTTTCCACTCCTCGAGAGTGTGCGCTTTCAATGAGGGCCCCATAGTAACGCGTGGAGGCCTGCCGACCCTTTATTCCTTCTCCAGGTCCCACCTTTATCGGAGAAGGCCCACCCTCCAAGGATCCCCGATCCCCTGTAGTTGTTGCGAGGAAGCTCATACCAGAATAGACAAACTTCAAATCCAGCCCTGTCCCATTCTAGAGTAATGTGGTTGCACAGGGTTAATTGTTCTAGCAAAACATGTAGAGAACTAGGTGCGTTTTTGTAAACCTTTTTCCTTCGGTTTTCCTCCAGCCTTTTTGTAAAACAAAACCTCTTTCTTTCTCAAGGTCTCTTGGGAGGTCCCACCTCACCAAGGTTTTATCATAAAACATTTAGTAAAACTTTTTCTGGGGTCTTCCCATCCTCTAGCTTTGTTTCGGCTAAACCGGGTCTCCAAAGGGGTATGGTCTAAAACACCATCTATTCTACTAGGGGCAAGTAGGTATGATCGCGTGGGTTGTACTTAGTAGCACAATAGAGTAGTAGTTTGGAGGAGCCAAACCACTACCATATATATATATCTACATACAGGAAAACAATGCAGTTTCAAAAATAGCAGGTAAAACATGCATAAGTAAAACAGTCGGACAAGGCTTATGAGCAAGAAGGTGGCTTGCTTGATGATCAGCAATATGGCATAAATGTCCCTGGACTTCTTCTTTAGATAATCCCAGAATACCAATATCAATAATAAGTACCCCTTCTTCCGCTCTCCGATTTCGTCGCAACTATCGTCGTCCGGACAATACATGCAAAAAAACCAAGCCACATTCAACACAAGGCATACAAGCAACAATACATACAGCAAGCACTTGAATAATACCATATTAATATTCAGATGGTTTGAGAGGATTGGAAATAAAAGATTGAGATGGCCTTGGAGAAGGGGATGAAAATTCCTTAGGATTTATAGTCTAGAAACTACCTAAGAGATGGATTTTGGAGCAAGACCATATTCTGTATGGTACCATTGTAAAAACATGATATCAACAGATAGGTATTGATAATATGAAACAAACAAAAGTGGTTTCACTATTTTATCACTTTTCTTTAATTTCCTATGAATATTCTAGTGGTAAAGGCTCTAGTTTTAGGAAATAATTCACCAGAAAAGTTATGGAGCTCCAAAAATTATTTCCTTGGATGGTTCAGTAGGGTTTGATGTTCTTGTTCACTGAAAGTTGGAATTAGGTCAAGACAATTTATAGAATGCCCTCAGGAAATTCCGAAAGGCAGTTCTGTGCCCAACTTGTCTTTTTCACCAGATTAAATCTACAGTAGCTGTTCATTTGATTCCAAGGACACAATGTAGGTATTTGGAACACCTTTCTGTAGAAATTGGAATCAACCTTTTTTGGATCTGCATAGCTACTGTAGTGAATTTAGAGGTGAATAAACCATGCATAGAATAGTTTAATTCACAGGGAAATATCCAAGGCTCAATAAATCATGAGCTCCTGGATTTGGATAGGCCTTAGTGTACTACATCCAGGATAATTGGACTTGGCTCAATTGGACTCATTATTTGGTCTAGGGAATTTTCTAAAGTCAGAACATAAGGGATTTTGTTATTTTTACCAAGGGAAAACTATTGTTCACCTTGGCATGAGGCCAAGGTCCAGAGATGGGTACATCCAAAAGCTACCAGTGGCACTTGATTTCATTCCAAAAGGATATGTACCACTCCCAGAGGAATTTATTTAGTGTCTACTATAATCCTTAGGGTGATTAAATGCCAGCAAATAATAAAAATTATTTTTGGCCAGGGACTGGTTCTACATGTTAGACAATTCATATGGGGACATGTCAGAAATTGACTCAGGGCAAAAGGTGGTCGTTTTCATTTTCATTTTGAATTAAATCTATTGGTAATACTATGGATAGAAGGGTTTGATTAAAAGGAAAAAAAGGGGGGGTATTGCCGGGCCGATTCCTACACCGAAATGGGCTTTGCAGTGAGGATTCGGCCCACCCAGGGCGGGTCACGCGCGGGAGGTCGCGGCGTTCAAACGCCGGCGTGGGGCCCGCCCATCAGTGAGAGCCAGCGCCTGAAGGGGTATGGGGCATCCTGGGCCGTGGATCTGAAGTGGGATCGACGGCTCTGAGTCGTCTTCCTCCTCTGTTCCCAGGGCGACGAGGTGAAACCCTAGGAGGGCTCGGGC
The DNA here is from genome assembly GCA_910589775.1 of Avena eriantha. NCBI lineage: Eukaryota > Viridiplantae > Streptophyta > Magnoliopsida > Poales > Poaceae > Avena > Avena eriantha. The sequence continues at coordinate 187,156,464 of OU342740.1, read as the reverse complement.
GGGGTAAGGGAGGCTCACTAGAGGGCTTGTCCAGCGACGAGGAGTGGCGGAGGAGGCGTGGCGTGCGACGGCGAGTCCGTGGATGGTCGGCATCGAGCGGTTAGGCCGCAGAGGCGAGGGTCACACATCTCGCCGGCGGAGCACGCTTGGGTACCTGTTGGGGAAATCCCAGGGGTGCATGCAGGCTGCGGGGGACCGGTTCATTCACACTCGGCGGTCCTGGGGAAGGTGTGAGGTGGGCATGTAGTGGATCTGGGGCTCGAGATCTTCTGGTTGAAGGGAGGAGCTCCGGAGCGGCCATGGGTTGAGGCGGCGACCTCCGGTGTACCTAGGACAAAAAGAGGGCACGGGGAGGTTGCTCAGGTCCAGTGTATCCATAAAAAAATTGGAGAGGGAGTTGGGAGGGGGCGGGGGCGACGGTGTACTTCACCTCTTGGGGAAGGCCGAGAAGAGCTCTTTCTTCTTCCTTCGAGCAGAGCAAGGAAGAGGAGAGGGAGAGGGTGTTCTGGTGGAGTGTAGTGGAGTGTGAGGGAGAGAAATGAGGGAGCAGGGGGTGGGGTGGAGGCCTCTGGTCCTTATAAACTGAAGGGAGATATTCATCATGGACTTGGTCCATTGGGCATGGGAGAGAGGAGGGGAAACCAGGGAGTGGAGGCTGTGGGCAGGGAAGGTGGTTTTCCAGGTCGAGTTGCAGAGCAGAGGGGAAGAGTGGTAGCAGCTGTGAGGGGAGTAGAAGTTTTGCAAGACAAGCCACTCATATGAGGCTAAACACTAGTGTGCAAGAACTAGAGGACAAGCTACAACAGGGATAGCTACAATAGACACGACCAGGGAGGAGTGCTGGTTGCTGTGGTGAGTGGTGGTGAGCCTTAGTGGTGATTGATCCTTGGTCTAGATCAATTAGTTCCTAGTTTGCCATATTTGATCGATTTAAGGCTTGTGAAGTAAGTTTGATAATTTGTATAAGACAAAGTAGGGAGATGGTACTGGTAGATAGATGAGGTCAGGGTAGATATCCAGGAATTATTTGGGATTTTTCTAGAGATTTAAAGTCTTCTTAAATTCATTTATTCAAAAACTGCAGAAGTAGTTTCTAGAAGATCATTTGAAAAAATTTACATTGAACAAGTGGAGTTTTTGATGTGATATGATCCCAAATGTGAATACACACTTAGGGGAATTTTCCCAGGATTTATTGGGGCTTAAAAGTATTTAAAACATTTATTATTCCATTTCAGCCATTTAAGAAAATGGGCAAAAAGAAATAATAAATATCTTCAAAAATATTTATTTTTGAAGTGGGAAGATGGGGTATGATATGTAGGACTCAACTGATTTTTTGTTCAAACAACAAGCAAGCCCTTCAGCATTAAACAAGAAAAAGTTTTTTGTTCCCCCTGATTTTTGCATTCTGGACAACTAATCAGGGTTGCTAAAATTGGAATGTTACAACGTCTCTAAACACGCACTGTGAGGACCCCTCCATGGCGTACTCGTCGGCAATACCATGAAAACAATAGGTATGGATCAGGAATTCTCTGTAAATACTTAGCAAACGGATTTTTAGGGGTTTTTTATAATGTAGATAAATAAAGTATGAGTAGATAGAAGACAATAATAATAATTGGAGGAAGTGGCCCAATCCTTTTTAGCAAAGGACAAGCCGATTATATTACTTAAGATGACCAAATGTTCTCAAGGACACATGGGAATATCGTCAAGTGCTTTCGCTTCATATAGTTCATTAATCTTCTTTAGTTGGATACGTGTTGTGTGGGTGAACCTATGCTAATGTACTAACCTTCCTAGGACTAATACATACTTGTGATTATACCCCTTGCAAGCATCCACAACTACAAGAAAATAATTAAGATAAAAACAAGACCACAACCTTAAACTTTGAGATCCTACAATCCCTTATGCGAAGATTTCCTAACGGGGGTTCAGGTTTCTGTCACTCCGGCAACCCACGATTAGTAGCCAAATACAAAATGCATTCCCCTAGGCCCATAAAGGTGAACTTTCATGTAGTCGACTATCACATGAAACCACTAGAAGAATAACACCACAACTTAAATATCAAACCATTGAATCTCAACACAATTCCACTACTAACAACATGACTTCTCCCATGTCCTCAATAACTAAACGAACTACTCACGAGACATCATATGGATCAAGATCAGAGATGAAATAATGGTAAGTAGCAATCTGAATATGAACAATAATTCAATGGTTCCACTCAACAACATCAACTACAACAAGTAATCAATACCTAGACAGTCTGCCCTATGAACTACGCAAGATGCAACCCAATTGTTATAGTGGTATGGAGTGGTGATGATGGTGCTGGTGGAGATGATGGTGATGATGATCCTGATGAAGTCTAGCTTGATGACGGTGTTGATGGCGACAATCTCCCCTCTATGGGAAGGAATTTCCCTAGCAGAATTCTGTCTGCCGGAGAGCTCTTTCTCTCTCTATAGTTTCCACCCTGCAGAGGTGGCAGAATCTTTCTATGGTCGCTCCCCGAACTTTAGGGTTTCGTGGGGATTATATACGCCAAAGGGCGATGCCAAAGGTGGGCCAGGGTGGCCACACCACCTAGTGGCACGGCTAGGGCTGGCCCACACCAGGGGGTGGTTTGGGCCCCTTGTGGCCCATCTCCACTCCTCCTTTTGGCTTCCTTCGTCTTCTGGAAAAATAGAATTTTCCATATATTTTCTGGGATTTTCTGATCTTCGCCAGTTTTCCACCTGGGCAGTGCCTTTTCCATCAGAATCCTGACTTCAGTGGTCCATCCTCCAAAAGTCATCAACCATGCAAAAATAGATGAAATAACATAAGTATCATCTCTTAATATGAAATATATCAATGAATAATAATAGATTATGATATAGAATAGTGATGCAAAATGGACGTATCAGAGGAGCGTGCCGAGAAGGCCAACACTTCCCACTAGGTGCTAGTCGCCATTGGGAGCATCATGGAAGAAGATGGACAGGAACCGAAACATGAGAGAGCTCCACCGACACCAGCGGTTACCAGAGCAGCAGCAGCGAAGAAAGCCACCGAGCTTCCAGCTCCGGCCAAGGCCTTGCCTCCTCCGGTAACCAGCCCGCAACCGGCGTAGGACCTCACCACGGCGCCCAATACTGCCTGACAATCAAATCAGCCACCAATTCCGCCTCAACGTCCGCAGCTGGCAACCCATTGGTTACTCCCACCGACAAAGCAATCTATGGCGCACTTCTCATTGAGCCAATTACCGTTGCCCATATCTGGAGCATTACGGAGCTTGATGAGAAACATGTGAAAAGGCATGGCGGAACAGGGTGCTATGCTGGACGAAGAAATGGCTAAGGCGCAGCAATCCATTAAGGCGGCGAGAGCTATGGAGGATGAGTACAAGCAATTGCTGTTAAAGCAAAAGGCAAAGAAATTACCAGCTCACGTCATCGAAGATCCCACCATTCAACGAAGGTTGGGGTATGACGGATCTAAGCTGACAAAATACACCCCTTTCATCGATTCATAGGGGACGCAAGTCATGCCAAGTCCCGCCCTCAACATTGCCATCGCAGCCACGGCATGCAAGCAACAGGACAAGGCCGCCTTGCAGAGGCTCGAGGCCAACCCGGAGCTTTGCCAGTCAACCCTAAACAGCCGCAGAAGGCTTAAATCTCCCTGTGACGAGGGATCACATACAGGCTCTACAGAGCGAAGATGGAGAGAGGCACACAACAGGACCGACGCCATCCCCATATCCTTCGATCACGGAGAAAAGGCTCGTCCCCATCAGTCGCCACATCCACCACCATCTCGGCGTCACGAGGAACTAGAGTCGCGCCACCGTACAAGCATGCCAGCACCAAGACGTCCCCAGGCCGGCATCGTTATACGCGACCAGGGTGAGCAGCCACGGCATGGCGGAGAGCGTAGCGACATTGAAGGACATAGGAGCAGGTCCCACAAGGATCCACCACGTCCGACAAGTAACCACGACAGGCATGAGGAATGCAGGAGGGACACAGCAAGAGAGCTAACCCACCGCCTCCACCGCCACCGTCGCCACCTAGCAGCCATCACGGCGGAGGACACGATGGATCTCATAGATCGCGCCACAACTCCCCTCCCCATGACGGAAAAGGGAAGCAACTAGAGTCGTATGATGCACATACACAGTTGGACAAGATCCTATAAGCTCGACAACTCCCATACCTTGGGCCACGTTGTTTTGGACCAGTGATACGGGCCACAACTTACCCCAAGGGCCTCCGGATAGACAAGACCATCAAACCCTACAATGGCACTGTCAGGCCAACAACATGGTTGTAGGACTACAGCGAAGCGATTCACATTGCAGGGGGAAACCCTAACGTCACTGTCAAGTACCTCCCACTCATGCTGACTGGCACTGCCCGACAATGGATCGACGACTTGCTAGAGAAATCAATTTGCAATTGGTTGGACAAGCACGAAGCATTCACCATGAATTTCGAGGGTACGTACAAACATCCTTGCACTGTCGGAGACCTACAGCGGTGTGTGCAAGAGAAGGATGAAACCTCTCATGCCTACCTCTCTCGCTGGATGGATATGAAAAATTCCTGTATAGGGGTGCACGAACATACCGGTATGGTCGCCTTCAACGACGGTCTGGAAAAGGGAACTTTTCTCTAGCATACACTAATGCGCAAGCAAGACAACAATGAGCTCAACCTCAATGCAATGATCGACATGGCTAGTGAATTCACCGCTGATGACGATGATGCACGTGGATCATTGCCGGCAATAGCAATCCCTACCCAGGCCAGGAAGAACAACAATAACAACAGGAAAAACCCACTCGAAGAAAAGAAAGTAGCCAACATGGTCGCTGCAATGTTCACTGGCTGAGGCGGAGGCGGACAACGTGAACGTGGTCGGAGGGCTAGCTGTGGCCAGGAGTGGAGTGATACTACACCCTCAATGCCCCGTGTTCCCTAAACATACGAAGAGTACCGTGATATGCTGTGTTTCGTCCACCTTGACGCAAATGGCAAGGCCACCCATACCAACCGCCAATGCAAATTTGTCAACAATCTCAAGGAAGACCCTGAGTCTGGCTATAAGCGAAGTCAGAAGAATGGACCCCGCGAAAAGGGCAAAGGGAAGAAGAATGAGGTAGAGCCCAAGGAATCAAGCAATATGGATGAAGACGTGGACCCCAAATCTTCCGACAAGGGAGAAGATAAAGGGAAAAATCCCTTCTTGGCACCCCGACCGTCCCGACCCAGAAAACCTCCCTGAGGATACTGATGGCTACCCTTCCTCCGGTTCCCCAGTACGTCAGGTGGTCATAAATTCCAATTTCTTGGGATAGGAAGGATCACATAGAGCTTATCCCAATAGAGAACCAGTATGCCATGGTCATCAACCCTTTGATTGACGACACATAGTTCACCAAGTGCCTCGTGGACAGTGGAAGCAGCATCAACATCATGTACCTGGATACACTCCACAAGATGAACTTGACGGAGACCCAACTAAGGAAGAGAAATACCGTGTTCCATGGGGTTGTCCCCAGCTGACAAGCAAATTCCCTGGGCTGCATCACCCTTCCGGTCGCTTTTGGCGATGTTAACAATAACCGCCAAGAACGCATGACCTTCGAAGTGGTGCCTTTCAAGAGTGTGTACTATGTCATCTTTGGATGCGACATCTTCCACTCCTTCCTCGCGAGGCCATGCTTTGTCTACAACAAACTCAAGATTCCCGGACCAAATGGCGTCATCACCATTGACGGAAGCTTCACTAAGACATGGGAGTGCAAGCTCAGTGAGGCCGCCTTCGCCAAAACAGTCCTCTACGATGAGGAGTTCAAGGAGATCTAGAACCAGGTTGATGCCTCGGAGATGCCGGCTTCGCAGAAGAAAATCACTGCTGCCGAACCCGCATTCAAGGCCGCCATCAAGACCAAGCCGGTGGAGCTTGTTGAAGGAGATTCCTCCAAGACCACCACCATTGGCACGAACCTGGATCCCAAATAGGAAAGGGCGCTCGTCGAGTTCCTCCATGAGGATTGGGACATCTTTGCCTGGCAACCTGCCGACATGAAAGGTGTACCTAGGGAACTTGCCGAGCATAGCTTGAATATTGATCCTAATGCCAAACCGGTAAAACAACCTCTACGACACTTTGGTGATGAAAGAATAAGGGCTATAGGCAATGAAATAGCTAGGTTACTTAAGGCTGGCTTTATCCGAGAAGTTATTCACACCCGATGGGCGGAAAATCCTGTACTTGTCCCCAAAAATGGAACCAGTGAATTAAGAATGTGCGTTGATTACACCGGCTTGAACAAAGCGTGTCCGAAGGATCTGTTTGATTTGCCTCGCATTGATCAAGTAATTGACTCGATGGCTGGCTCGGAACTTCTATGTTTTCTCGATGCTTACTCAGGATACCACCAAATATGGATGCGAAAGTCGGACCAGTTGGCCACTTCATTTACCACACCCTATGTCACGTATTGCTAGGTCACAATGCCCTTTGGGTTGAAAAACACTGGTGCTACTTATCAGCAGACAATGCAACATTGCCTACACGACCAAATAGGTCGCAACGTACACGCTTACATGGACAACATTGCGGTAATGTCAAAGAAATCAAATGATCTTATCGCTGACTTGTAGGAAACCTTCGATAACCTTCAGAAATACGACATGATGGTAAACCCCAAGAAGTGCATCTTCAGGGTACCCTCTGGCAAACTGTTGGGCTTCATCGTTTCACATCGTAGAATCAAAGTAAACCCAGGGAAAATCACGGCCATCCTCGATATCAAACGTTCGACATGCCTGAAGGACATACAAAGGCTCACATGCTGCGTTGCAGCAGTAAGCCGGTTCATTAGATGACTTGGCAACAAGGCTAGGCCACTGTAAAATTTCTCAAGAAGGCGGACAAATTTACATGGATGGACGAAGCTGACGCATCACTTCAGAAGTTGAAGATAATACTCTCCTCCCCACCAATACTTGCAGCACCGGTGTCCAGGGAGCCTATGTGAGTTTACATGGCAACAACCAATATGGTAATCAGCATCATCATCGTGGTGGAGCGCAAGGAACCAACGCACGACTATGGAGTTTAGCGGCCTATTTACTATGTAAGCGAGGTCTTGACAGAATCCAAAGCGTTACCCGCACTACCAGAAGATAACTTATGGAGTTTTCCTTGCTTCACGCAAGCTAAGGCATTATTTCTAGGAGCACCCTATCGCAGTAGGGAGCAAAGCTCCACTGTCCGACATCATCAACAATAGCGACGCTACATGGAGAGTGGCAAAGTGGGGCATTATACTTGCCGCCTTTAAAATCACCTACAAGAGACGCAACACTATCAAATCACAAGCATTGGCAGATTTTCTCGCTTATTGGACAGAATTGCGAGAAGACACTCCTGTGCCAGAGCCAGAATATTGGGTCATGCACTTTGACAGTTCAAAGTTACTCAACGGCTCGGGGGATGGTGTATTATTGCAATAACCAACATGAGAAAAGTTGCAATACGTCCTGCAGATTCACTTCAATGCTACCAACAAAATGGCGGAGTATGAGGCCCTCATTCACGGACTTTGCGTAGCTAAGGATATTGGCATCAAGCACATAGTTTGCTGTGGAGATTCCGATTTGGTTGCCCAGCAAGTAGCTGGCACCTGGAACACGTGGAACCCTATGATGGCGGCATATCGAGACGAAGTGGAGAAATATCCAAGTGCTTTGATGGCTACGAAGTCAAGTATGTCAAAAGGGAGGAGAATGAGGCGGCAGATCTGCTGTCAAACTCGTCGACCTCGTCGACCGATTCCGCCGGGCGTTTTTCTGGAACATTTACGGACACCATCCATGAAGGGAGCGGACCTCGACAACCCGGATAGTGTGGATTCATTTGTTAATACAGTAATAGTGACCTCTCCAACTTGGACGAAACCGTTCATGGACTATCTACAAGATGGAACTTTGCCCGCCGACGAAGTCGAAAGCCAACAAATAGTACGAAGAGCAAAAGGCTACATCATTATTGACGGTCAGCTTTACAAAAGAAGTACCACATGAGTTTTCCTTCGATGCGTCTCCCAACAGCATGGTATTGAAATCCTTAGAGAAATACATCTCGAAGATTGCAGGCACCATGCCACTCCCCGATCGTTGGTTGCTAAGGCCTTCCAACAAGGATTCTACTTATTAACTGCTACGGCAGATGCTGACAAGTTGGTACAAACATGTCTTGGGTGCCAGTTCTATGCAAGACAACCAAATGTTCCAGCTGAAGAATTGCGAACAATACCAATAACTTGGCCATTTGTAGTCATGGGGTTGGACATGGTGCGACCTTTGCAGACAACACCCTATGGATTTACACACTTGCTAGTAGTAGTGGATAAGTTCACAAAATGGATTGAAGCTACACCCATTAGAAAGCTTGATGGGGCAACAACCCTAAAATTTGTCCGGGATCTAGTAGTGAGATTTGGTCTCCCACAAAGCATCATCACCGACAATGGCAGAAATCTATCTCTCGTAGAAGTCGAGTAGTACTATGTGGCACCCCGCTAAAACCACTACTAGAAAATCGCTGTGTTTTTGTGCATTGCATCATCAGACCGCATGCTCATGTCATCATGCCACATTGCATTTGAGCATCATCATCATGCATGGTTTTGCCTAAAACTATTTTCAAAAAGTCTATCTTTGTTTTCTAAATACCCCCTCTCTATTTCAAATATAAAACCTTCGGTCCGTCGGATCTTTTATTTGTATAAACTATTTTGCAAAAGAATATTTCAAACTAAATAAACATATAAACTATTTTTACCTAGGGAGGGGGCCACCTGCCAGGCCCAAAGGCCCAGTTGGTAGCAGCCTACTACCCAGATAAAAATCTAAACCCTAATCTAGCAAAATCCTAGTCTACCTTCCCATCTAACCATAACCCTAGCCTAACCAAACACTAGTCCTAACTGGCCAGCTGCCAACACACACGCGTGCAGCCGCACTGACGCGGTGCAAGCCCACAGCCCGCGCGCGCAGCTCCTCAACACAGCCCCACCACCCAGTCGCGTACCACTTGCCCGTGTCCCACTCCTTCTGTCAACTCTCCACCACCGCACGTTCTCCCCGTGGCCCCACCACCACCTCTCTGCACGATTCTCTCGCCAACCCCCGACGCGCCCACCACCTCGTCCCGTACCGCTCGGACCCACCTGCCGCTAATCGACACGAGCGTCGCGCGAACCCAGAACCACCCCGAGTCGCTCCTCTCCCCATCGCCCCTGCCGCCAGGCAGCGCCTTGTGTCGCCACAAACTCATTCATCCGCCGCCGTTGCTGTGGGTCTCCCTTGCCGACGACGTCATCCAGCACCGGCGCCCTCCTCCTCGTTGCACCGCCGCGTGTCTCTCCCAGCCGTTCGCCGCCGGAACCCTACCTCGCGAACGTGCCCAGCAAGCAGTGCTGCCGCACGCGAAGCCTCGTCGGCCTCCTTGTGCTGGCGCCCTCCTCCTCGGCCTTTCTCGCCAATCGAGCCCTGCGCTACTAGGTTCCCATCGCCTCGCGTCCGACGTCCGCCGCCTCTGTGTGCAGGTCGTCTTCTCTGCCCGGTGTGCTCCTGCGGCCCCACCTCGACTCCAGTCGTGCCAATCTCGCAAGGGGACGCCGTCGACCCTGCTCCGGCCATCTGCGCCACCTCTGCTCCTCCCGCATCCGCGCGCCCCGTGTCCTCGTCGCCCAGCATTGCTGCTGCCGGAGCCGCACCTCCGCCCCGTGGTCGCCCGTCCCGGCCGCTCGAGCCCCTGCCCGAGATTGTCCCTGAGCCCCGTCCTCTAGAGCACATTGGCAGTAGGTGCTGCTCTGCCTCCGTGAGTCATGTTTCGTCCCTGTACCTGGTGAAGTGACCCTGCATATTGGTGTTGTTGTGTGCTGCCAATGATCTGATAAGTATAGTGTAAATGGAGTTGATGCCTGTTGGAGTTGGACATGATGCATTGTGGAGATATGGCGGTGCTCTAGTTGGTGTGGTATCGGCGGAAGGATGTCGATCCCCCCTTGAAGAACGTTGTCTCCGAGTTTCGCCAAGATGACTTTGCCAAGATCTTCCACCAGGATCCGAAGACGCCGAGACCCTGGACGCCAAGATCTTCTCAAGGATCCTGGAGCCTTGTTCTCGGAGTCCGAAGACCGATCCCAGCGAGACCGAACATGAACCACGTCAAACCAAGATCACCAAACGCCAATGTGTGACCCCTACCTATCCCTATTTTATAATTTTCCATATATATTGTTGCATATAAATTGTCATGCTCGCATACATGTTTATTTGTTTGGGGGTACTTTGTCGATTCACCTCATAATTAAATATGGAGACCATATGTAGGCTATTCTAGTCTTATATTGACTCCATTTAAGTCTGTGTAACAAACCGATGTCGTGTTTTGCCTTGTTAAGACAACATTTAAATTGCGGGGTTGCTAAGCAACTTGAATCATATAATTAATTGCTGGGACCCCGGTTCCGCTTACTTTTCCCTAGTTGCACCGCCTCTTTGCCATACCATGCATCATATCATATATCATGCTGGATCTTTTGCCGTAGTATTAAATAGTGCATCCAGTGTTTCTTTAAGTGCTTTGGTCTTTGCGGATTAGGCCGTTGAGTTGATGCGAGTATCGACAAGTCCTTGGGATAATGTATCTTTGACAGTGTTTCCCAGACGAGCATCTCCCCCTTTCTACCTATTTTTCTTTTAAAGTCTTTATTTCCTCCTGTTGATCTATTGCTATCTGTGTTGCGATGCTTTAGTTTCCGTGCACCATTTATACTCCTTGCAACCTCTATTTTGCCATGGATACATCCTATTGCCTGTTGTTTGATAGATAGTCGGCCTTGCGAGTCGTAGTTGCTTGCTTATGTGTTGCTTCGCGTCGTTGTCATTTCACCGTTGACGGCAAGTTGGCAGATGATAAATGGTGGAGATGCTTAATGGTGGAGACGCTTAATGGTGGAGATGATCATGACTTTAAATACAACTTGATTAATTTCTGGGAATAGATATAACTAATGCAGAGGCATCGGTGAGCAATAGCAAATATTTGGTTCTTCCACGCACACCTGTGTCCCGTAGGCCCCGAGTACTTGATACCTGTTCCTTGACTATCGCACTATCCGCATGTGGGACCATGAATCCCCTTAGCCAGAGGTTGATACATTTCTTATTTATTGGGGCCACAAAGTAGTTTGGGGCTTTATTACTATCCTGTACTTATGCCATTCTTTACTTCTTTATTTACGATTGTGCGTGGAGAACCTATACTGTTTTGGAATGTGGAATGTTTTCACGGTATCGACAAGCCCAGTCACACTTTCGGGTTCCCAGTCGTTTACAACCATTGACACAAACCCTGGGTCCATCTCGGAGCCGGCCAACTTCGTTGCGGGTAGCTTAGTGGGGTGGCCCCCTGAAATATTTTATGAATCTTGCGATTGCTTTGTCGTGAAAGCCTCGTTGGGTTTTGATTTGGTTTTTCCGAGTTTGACCGTGCGTGTGTTGCTATTTGTGCACCCCTGCGGGGTAAATCTTTCTGAAAGCCGTGTCTGCGGTTATGGACGACTTGGAGCACAGTATCTTGATCATAGACAAGCATAACTAAAGTAGGGCTATAAATTTGACTTAATATATGACTAGTAATCAACTTCACTACAATGGAACGAATAATAAAAGTGCCAGCAACTGGTGGAACTAGGGTGTATCGTGTCATGTTATACCTGCCTAGTAAGTATCGCAACTCCAATGGAATGAAATAAAAGTGCCAACAACTGCTGGGTTTGGGATGACTCATGCTATCGATATCTGACTAGTAAGTGTTACAACTATAATGGAATAAATAAAATTGCCAACTATGTGAGTTCCTCGGTTTGACTTCCTTGTTTGGTCTCGAGGGGGGAATACCAGGATGGGTATGTTCGGTGTTACTATCAGGTTGGATCCGATTAGGTCTTTCTTATCCCTCTCTAATAGTCGACAGTTGAATCGAGTCTCTATAGGTTGTTTAGTGCATGCTTCGCTACCGCTTCAGTCCACCATACCTATGTAGGGGAGAGCCGCCGAATTCTAGCCTCGCCGTGTACTGGCCTCAGTACTGACGCTCCTCTTTTTCCTTTGCCCTTTGTTGGCACCCCTTTTGTTTTAGCAGGTTTGAGATCGACGTCGTTAGCAGGGTTACCCTTCCGGCTTGGCCTGGTCAGGGTTATGGACGCCATTGGTTATTCTTCAGGGCTCTTAGCCCCATTTGCATCTTATCCGTATTCGGATGTTGAATCGTTTGCAAGGTGATTTGGATATTTGTGTTGTATATATGTATTTTTGACTCTTTGAGTCGTGTTGTATATATCTGTTCTGTGGGTTCCATCGTGGACTATTGTCTAATGGTATTACTTTGTTTTCCACCCGCACGAAAGTGCCTAATGGGCGTCCTTGAATCGTTTATATGCGGGTTTGGCGGGAAGCGCTGAAACTTGCATAGGGCCGATTCGAGGGTGTTACAGAGTGGTATCAGAGCCCAGCAGTTACGATACCCCACTGGTCCAGCCTTTAGGATAACCTAGCTAACGGCCGATGTACAGTGTCAAATCTATTTTGCAAAATTTGTTGGATAGATCTGACTAGTTCTGTTTTACTCCTTACCTCTGTGCTATTCTCCTCTTACTTTTGCGTGTTTTAAATCTGCTCTCTCATCTTTTCTTTGAGTCCAAGATTTCTCGTGGTTGGGTTTCCGTCGTACCTTCAGGGTTTTGTTTCCTCTTGTAACGGTGTTACTATATCTGGTCTTTATGCTATCTGAGGAACCCTTCATCTGTTGTACCTTTCGGTGGATCAAAATCCACTGAAATCTTTCTTTGTATCTTCTAGTGTTTTCCAACGCGATGACATCATCATCAGCTACATCATATCCGATGAAGAGAATGCATCACTCCTTTGTTTCCGAACCTCACTTGTTGAGATCTTTAGTCTGAATTCCGAGAATGGGTGTCATGCTTTTCTACTACATGTGTGGAGTAATAGTTTGGGTTCGTGATGGATTGGCCCCCATTCCGACTACTCAATCTATTTGCTCTCGTACATTGAAGTGGATTAGAATGCATCGTTTCTCTCCTTCTATCGAAGATAGAGTTGGCTTTGTTTGTTGATACCTTTACCTTCGTCCTTTGTTCCCGGAGTGTTCCCTCAATGATCCTAGAAAACAACCCCTTGTTGGTGGTGTCGCCGATTTCAAGATGGACAAGGATCTTTGTTAGTGGTGTCGTGAGGATCTACACGAAGCGAGAAGATTCATGTCATCAGCCTTCTTCCCCGGACCATGAGGTGGATCTCGAGGTCGAGACCCCTTGTTAGTGGTGTTGAATTGTGGCACCCCGCTAAAACCACTACTAGAAAATCGCTGTGTTTTTATGCATTGCATCATCATGACCGCATGCTCATGTCATCATGCCAAATTGCATTTGAGCATCGTCATCATCATGCATGGTTTTTCCTAAAACTATTTTCAAAAAGTCTATCTTTGTTTTCTAAATACCCCCTCTTTATTTCAAATATAAAACCTTCGGTTCGTCGGATCTTTTATTTGTCTAAACTATTTTGCAAAAGAATATTTCAAACTAATTAAACATATAAACTATTTTTACCTAGGGAGGCCGCCACCTGCCAGGCCCAAAGGCCCAGCTGGCAGCAGCCTACTAGCCAGATAAAAATCTAAACCCTAATCTAGCCAAATCCTAGTTTACCTTCCCATCTAACCCTAACCCTAGCCTAACCAAACCGTAGTCCTAACTCGCCAGCCGCCAACACACACGCGTGCATCCGCACTGAAGCGGTGCAAGAACAGAGCCCGCCTGTGCAGCTCCTCACCCCAGCCCCACCACCCAGTCACGTACCACCTGCCCGTGTCCCACTCCCGCTGTCAACTCTCCACCACCGCATGTTCTCCCCATGGCCCCACCATCACCTCTCTGCACGATTCTCTCGCCAACCCCCGACGCGCCCACCACCTCGTCCCGTACCGCTCGGCCCCACCTGCTGCTAATCGACGCGAGCGTCGTGTGAACCCAGAACCACCCCGAGTCGCTCCTCTCCCCATCGCCCCTGCTGCCAAGCGGCGCCTTGCGTCACCATGACCTCGTTCGTCCGCCACCGCCGCTGTGGGTCTCCCTTGCCGACGATGTCATCTAGCACCGGCGCCCTCCTCCTCGCTGCACTGCCGCGTGTCTCTCCCCGCCGTTCGCCGCCGGGACCCTACCTTGCGAACGCGCCCTGTGAGCAGCGCTGCTACACGCGGAGCCCCATCGGCCTCCTTCCTCCCTAGAGCCCCGCGCCGCCAGGTGCCTGTCGCCCGCGTCCGACGTCCGCCGCCTCCGTGTGCAGGTCGTCTTCTCTGCCCGGCGTGCTCCTACGGCCCCACCTCGACTCTGGTCGCGCCAAGCTCGCAAGCGGACGCCGCCGACCCTGCTCCGGCCATCTGTGCCACCCTGTGCTCCTCCCACATCCGCGTGCACCGTGTCCTCGTCGCCCAGCGTCCCTGCTGCCGGAGCTGCGCCTCCGCCCCGTGGTCGCCTGTCCCCGGCCGCTCGAGCCCCTTCCCGAGTTTGTCCCTGACCCCCGTCCTCTGGAGCACATCGGCAGTAGGTGCTGCTCTGCCTCCGTGAGTCATGTTTTGTCCCTGTACCTGGTGAAGTGACCCTGAATATTGGTGTTGTCGTGTGCTGCCAATGATCTGATAAGAACAGTGTAAATGGAGTTGATGCCTGTTGGAGTTGGAGATGATACATTGTGGAGATATGGTGGTGCTCTAGTTGGTGTGATATCGGCGGAAGGATGTCGACCCCCCCCTTGAAGATCGTTTTCTCCGGGTTTCGCCAAGATGGCTTTGCCAAGATCTTCCACCCGGATCCGAAGACGCCGAGGCCTCGGACGCCAAGATCTTCTCATGGATCTTGGAGCCTTGTTCCTGGAGTCCGAAGACCGATCCCGGCGAGACCGAACATGAACCAAATCGAACCAAGATCGCCAAACGCCAATGTGTGACCCTACCTATCCCTATTTTATAAATTGCCATATATCTTGTTGCATATAAATTGTCGTGCTTGCATACATGTTTATTTGTTTGTTGGTACTTTGTCGATTCACCTCATAATTAAATATGGAGACCATATGTAGGCTATTCTAGTCTTATGTTTACTCCATTTAAATCTGTGTAACAAACCGATGTCTGATGACCCACAAGTATAGGGGTGTATCGCAGTATATTGGATAAGTAAGAGTGTCGAACCCAACGAGGAGCAGAAGGTGCTGGCTAGTGGTATGGATCAGGAATTCTCTGCAAATACTTAGCAAACGGATTTTTAGGGGTTTCGATAAAGCAAGTAAACAAAGTACGAGTAAATAAAAGACAGTAGGAATAAATGCAGCAAGTGGCCCAATCCTTTATGCAGCAAAGGACAAGCCGGTTGTATTTCTATGGATGACCAAACGTTCTCGAGGACACTTGGGAAGACTGTCAAGTGCTTTCGCTTCATATAGTCGATTAATCTTCTCTAGCTTGCTAAGTGTTGAGTGGGTGAACCTGTGCTAATGTACCGTCCCATCCAAGACTTAATACATACTTGTGATTAAACCCCCTTGCAAACATTCGTAAGTACAAGAAAATAATTAAGGTAGAAACCTAACCACAGCTTTAAACTCTAAGACCCTTACGTCCCTTGTGCAATGGTTTCCTAACGGGGGTTCAGGTTTCTGTCACTCCGGCAACCCCTACGATTAGTAGCCAAATACACAATGCAGTCCCCTAGGCCCATATAGGTGAAGTGTCATGTAGTCGACGTTCACTTGACACAACTAGAAGAAGTACACCACAACTTAAATAACAATCTATTGAATCTTTCTCAACGCAACTCCACTACTAACAACAAGACATCTCCCATGTCCTCAAGAACAAAACGGACTACTCACAAGACATCATATGGATCATGATCAGAGATGGAATAATGCTGTATAACAATCTGAACATAAACAATAATTCAATGGTTCACTCAATAGCATCAACTACAAAGAGTAATAAACACCAGGAAAGTTTCCCCTATGAACTATAGCAAGATTCAACGCAAATGTTACAGCAATATGGAGATGGTGATGAGGGTGCTGATGGTGATGATGGTGGTGGTGATGATGATGATGATCCCGATGAAGTCCACCTTGATGGTGGTGTTGATGGCGACGATCTCCCCTCTCCGGGAAGGAATTCCCCCGGCAGAAATCTGTCTACCAGAGAGATGTTTCTCTCTCGGTGTTTTCCGCCCCGCAGAGGCAGCGGAATCTTTCTGTGGTCGCTCCCCGAGTCTTAGGGTTTAGGGAGGAAGATATACGCCAGAGGGGAGAGGCTGGAGTGGGCCAGGGTGGCCACACCACTCCCTGGCGCGGCCTAGGCCTTCCCGAGTCATGGGGTGGTGTGGCCCCCCTGTGGCCCACCTCCACTCCATCTTCTGGCATCTTGAGTCTTCTGGAAAAATAGAATTTTCCGTATATTTTCCCGGATTTTCTGATCTTCACGAATTTTGCCTCTAAACATCACATTTTCCATCAGAATCCTGACTGCAGCGGTCCATGCCGCAAAAGTCATCAACTATGCAAAAATAGATGAAATAACATAAGTATCACCTCTCAATACGAAATATATCAATGAATAATAGTGAATTAAGACATAGAATAGTGATGCAAAATGGACATATCAACTCCCCCCAAGCTTAGACTGTGCTTGTCCCCAAGCGAAACTGAGCTCAATAAACATGACCTCAGGTTTATGGAGTGAAGAGTCGATAAAAGGATACGGACAAGAAGCATCACATTCATCAAATACATAGATCATAATAGAAGACAACTCACTATTATATAACTCAACTTGTAATGAGTAAAGGAAACACAATAAAGATACATAAAGTGAATCATAATTGGTAATGGCAAACTTAGCTCTTGGTCGAAGAATAGTTGATAATTTGCTGGAGTTCACAAATAGCTAGCTTTTCAATGATAGCTTTCAAAGCAGTAAACATCAAGATAAGAGCAATGTGCAAAACAAGGAACATAAGAAACATGAATGCATAAATCATCGTATGAATGAATGAAACACATCAACTCAAAATACTTGCCGAGATAGAAGGGAATAGGTTTACTGACTCAACTACAAAGTAAAAGAAAGGGCCCTTCAAAGAGGGAAGCACGGATTACAAGTCTCATAAAGAGCTCCCAAAAATTATGATACTTACTAGCTTTCAGCTCTCATTGCCCCTATCATAGCCATCTTTAGGTGATTAAGGTTAAAGTGACACAAGTAAGAGGATATGCTTGACAAGTTATAAGTTGAAATCTCATGCCCCTTACTTATGAGTATCGATCCTCATGCTACTCAACTTCAGTCACGAGCAAGCTCTTGTCATTGTAAATACATGCGTATCATTGAGAACCGCCAACGGGGTACCCCTTGCACATGACACAGGAGCTATCCCATAATCAAAATGACATGGCAAGCAGACAATGAGCATCTCAACGATCTTTTTATTTGCTATTTGCATAGGTTTTTATTGAGGATGCTTCATAGAATGCTCACTATAGTTATGCTGCAAGTTTCCACCATGATTAGGCATGGCTTAGGCTAGCGGCCCATGCGTTTCTCTAACACACATATAAACTCCATGATCTTACAAGTTCCACTTTTATTTCACACCGCCGGGATCCATAAGCAAAAGAACATGATATCAACTAGGTACAAGTACCAATGAAGTGTTGAAAGCGGTCCCCATGATACATGGTTCGGCTAACTTCAACTCATAAAGCGCAAGCATATACGCAACAAAGAAGGACCCAATGGTTCAAGTTTATTAAATGCGAGAAAGTAAAGTGTGCCATCAAGTTCGTGATAGCTTTAATCACTAATTTTCACATAACAAGTTTAATTTGGCAGGTAGATAAAACAAGAATTTACTTGGA
Organism: Avena eriantha; assembly: GCA_910589775.1. Classification (NCBI taxonomy): domain Eukaryota; kingdom Viridiplantae; phylum Streptophyta; class Magnoliopsida; order Poales; family Poaceae; genus Avena; species Avena eriantha. The sequence continues at coordinate 187,138,390 of OU342740.1, read as the reverse complement.
ATAGCAATAATGCTACTAGGTAGATATGGTGGACACAAATGGCGAAGGTTTTGGTTTAAAGGAGGCGGATGCACGAGAAGAATTTCCTGTCAGTACAGGTTTTTGGCTAGCAAGGCTGGGTAGCAAGTATAAGAGTTGAAGGAAACAAACAAACATACAAATGGTAAAGACAAACATGCAATCTTCCTTGGAAGTACAAAAGATCTTAACTAGAGAAAACTAGACTTATGAGCAAATCAAGAAAGATGATGAAATTATTTTCCTCTAGAATACTTCTATCTTTTTATTTTCAACTCTCAAAAAGGGTGTTGCTACTGACCGAGCCAGGTTTGCCAAAACCAACTGAATTAACTCAATGATCCCAAAGTGCTACCAATACTAACAACAAGATCAATCATATAACCACGAATTGAAAACTATCATAAGCTATGCAAAAGAGTGAATGATAGAACTTCTCATTAGTACTCCATAATGGAAACTCACACCAAGGGATACAAATCTAACGAGACCGGGGACACTTCCATAATGCAAACCATACTACAAAATAACTCCTCTATTCATGATATGACTCTACTAACAAGGTAAAAAGATAGAAGATAGTGATATGATACCGCGGCACTACCCAAGCTTGGAACAAACCAAGGGGATGCCAAACCTGATGACGAATTACTCCTACGGTGGTGGTGGTATCCTCTTGCTGAGCTCCTTGATCAGTTTCCCAAGGTCCTCAATCTCGAAGGTGAGAGTGCGAATCAATTCTGAGTTATGATCAATACGGCCCATAATCATCTCAGTTTAGGGATCCCAGCTCTTGTGATTCTTCTTCCATTCTTCCCACTTGGAGTCTTCTTTTTCTGCATGGTTATGAGCAAAGGTATGAAAGGTACTCTTGGTGTTCGGAGAAGGTGTCCTTGGTGCCAAACAGTGACGAGGAGCTTTCCCCCCAGTCTGCATCCGTGCAGTCCTTCTGATCCTGGCAGGGTTCGCCACCACTCCAATGCTTGCAATGGTAGTACCCGTGTGTTTTGCCTCCTCTTCACTTTCACTCTTGATCTCTTTCTCCTTCCCGGTGTCTTGGAGGTCTTCCTCCATATGTTCCTTCCCTTTATCCTTGGCGGACACCATTGTGCTTCTAAACCTTCAAAGAGTATGTCCTGGCAGAAACAGATCGGAACAAAAACACGACGAAAACACAATATACGAACCTCGGGGGATCCGGGGGGTTATATATTACGAAGTTTCACTTCAAAAGGAAGGTATTGGGAGAAAACGGGTCGGAGACGGAATCCTGGGCGGCCTCACCACCTGGTGGCGCGGCCAGGGGTGGGCTCGCGCCGTGGGGTGTTGTGGGACACCCTGGATCCGGTTCCGTCCCTTTTTCGCTTCATATCATTCCTTATTGACTGAAAACTGCAAAAATATAGTTGGATTGTATTTTCGCGGAACTTTTCTTACCAGAACTGTTACCTAGTTGGAAACGGACTCTGCAGGTCTCTGAATTTGGAATTGAGTGGATCCTTCTGGAGTGATCACTTGAATATCATCGATATCTTCATCTTCATATACTTATTACTCGAGTCATAAAACCTTTCTCTTCCTTGTTACACCATTATCTCCACTTCCTGGAAATTTCTTTCACACAAAACTCCACATAGTTCTTTTTAGCAACATTAGTATAAGTGAAGTGATAAAACCTTTTGAGTCCAACTTTGACTGAAAACCATCAAAACAAAAGTTACTGTAGCAACTCCTTTCGAAAACCCAAAAAGAATTCAAAAAGAAAATCGAATAAAGGATCAAATGCAAGATTGGCAAAATCTGTCAAAACAGACCAGCAGGTAAAGATCAATTTTTTCGAAAATCTTCTATTGCTCAAATCAAAAAGTGCAAAACTAATGAAAGTTAAATAACAACCTGGGGCAGAAGCACAAACAATTACAGCTCAATCTGATATACAGAGATCTCTCATGAATTTTTACGGTGAAGCATAAAAATCTGTTTCGGGACAACAACGTCCCCAAATCTTACTTCTCTCTCATTAGAGGTTGATCTTGACACAAAAACCAAAAAAAATGGATAAGGAGCGGTTGTTACCAAAGTAATAACTTCCAAGACTCAAAGAAACAAAAACAAACTGAAAGAAAAAACAAATTCGGTTGTCTCCCATAAAGCTCTTTCTTTATAGACATTAAGATGGGCATGATAATTTTGAAGAAGCTCTCATAGGGATATGATTTGAAGTGAAAGAGACCATTAAGAAGCAAAAACACACACATATTTAAGTCTAACCCACTTCCTATGCAAGGGAATTTTGTAAAAAAACAAGTTATTGGAACCAAAGGCAACTTGCATAAGAAGGTAAAAGAAGTGCAACATACAAACTTTCAGCATAAAACGAGGAAACTTGATATTATTGAGATGCACAAGAACACTTTTTCCTCTCTCATAATAGCTTTTAGTATCATGCATAAACTTAACAATATAGCTACCACAAGGACTATCATAGCAATGATCACTTCTTCTAATAGAAAACACAGGAATACTAGCTCTCATAACACTACTATGCGAAACAATATTAGAGGTATCCTTACAAAGGATAGTGTGTCCCTCTTTTTCATATTTAGCAACAAAGTCTTTCACATTTGCTACAATAGGTTCATCAATCATTTGTTTATCAGGTTCAGCAACCCTACTCATACTTTCATTAACCATACTAGCTATCATAGAATGCTCCTTTACCTTAACTGGGAAAGGCATTTTCTCAATATAAAGTTTAGGTAAAACATGACTAGCAGTATAAACTTCATTATTTCTTTGCAGGAACACTCTTAGCAATATCTTTATAAGGTTCATGATACTTATTCCACTTCTTTTTATACACTTCAATATAAGAAGAAAAAGCCTTAAAATAAGAAGCAATAGCTTGAGAGTCTAGACCATAAGCATTTTTAATATTTTGAAAGTCATCAGTTCCCATAAAAGATTCAATGCATTCATAATCATAATTTATACCTGACTTTCTACCTTTGTCATTTTCCCAAGCTTCAGCATTGTCTAGAATACGGTCTAGAAGGTCCCATTTAACTTCTTCTTCCATGCGAGTGAATGATCCAGCACAAGAAGCATCCAATAAATCCTTGTCATGTAGAGGGAGCCTTGCATAAAAGTTATTGATAATAATATTCTTGGGGAGCTCATGAATGGGAAATTTGAGCATTAGTAACTTCAATCTCCCCCAAGCTTGAGTAGTACTCTCTCCATTAGGAGGCCAGAAGTTGTATATTTGATTCCGATCTTTATGAATTTCACTAGGAGGATAAAACTTTGAATAAAAGAGAGGCACTATTTCCTCCCATTCCAGAGCTTGACCATTCTTCAGCAGCTTATACCATTTTGCAGCTCTTCCTTTCAGTGATAATGAGAATAACTTCTTCTTAACTTGATCTGTAGTAATACCTGCACACTTGAACAACCCCCATAATTCATGTATAAAGAGTAAATGATCACCGGGATGGACAGTTCTATCCCCAACATAGTAGTTATCCATAACATGATCAATATTTCTTGTAGGTATTTTGAAAACATCTTTCTCAGCAGGTGGTGGCTTATCTACTACCTTAGCAGTGGTAGTAGCATTACCAAATAAGAAACTCAGCGAATTATCCATAACGAAAATAAAGCAACTAGCAGAAGTAAACAATACTTATAGTAGAAGTTTCCTTTACCAGTTCCACTCTCCAATAGCAGAAGTAAACAAACCGATATCTGATGACCCACAAGTATAGGGGGTGTATCGCAGTATTTTCGATAAGTAAGAGTGTCAAACCCAACGAGGAGCAGAAGGTGCTGGCTAGTGGTATGGATCGGGAATTCTCTGCAAATACTTAGCAAACGGATTTTTAAGGGTTTTCAATAAAGCAAGTAAATAAAGTACGAGTAAATAAAAGACAGTAGGAATAAATGCAGCAAGTGGCCCAATCCTTTATGCAGCAAAGGACAAGCAGGTTGTATTTCTATAGATGACCAAACATTCTCGAGGACACATGGGAAGACTGTCAAGTGCTTTCGCTTCATATAGTCGGTTAATCTTCTCTAGCTTGCTAAGTGTTGTGTTGGTGAACCTGTGCTAATGTACCGTCACATCCAAGACTTAATACATACTTGTGATTAAACCCCCTTGCAAACATCCGTAAGTACAAGAAAGTAATTAAGGTAGAAACCTAACCACAGCTTTAAACTCTAAGACCCTTACGTCCCTTGTGCAATGGTTTCCTAACGGGGGTTCAGGTTTCTGTCACTCCGGCAACCCCTACGATTAGTAGCCAAATACACAATGCATTCCCCTAGGCCCATATAGGTGAAGTGTCATGTAGTCGACGTTCACATGACACCACTAGAAGAAGTACACCACAACTTAAATAACAATCTATTGAATCTTTCTCAACGCAACTCCACTACTAACAACAAGACTTCTCCCATGTCCTCAAGAACAAAATGAACTACTCACAAGACATCATATGGATCATGATCAGAGATGGAATAATGACGTATAACAATCTGAACATAAACAATAATTCAATGGTTCACTCAATAGCATCAACTACAAAGAGTAATCAGCACTGGGAAAGTTTCCCCTATGAACTATAGCAAGATTCAACGCAATTGTTACAGCAATATGGAGATGGTGATGAGGGTGCTGATGGTGATGATGGTGGTGGTGATGATGATGATGATCCCGATGAAGTCCAACTTGATTGTGGTGTTGATGGCGACGATCTCCCCTCTCCGGGAAGGAATTCCCCCGGCAGAAATATGTCTACCAGAGAGATCTGTCTCTCTCGGTGTTTTTTGCCAGAGAGATCTTTCTCTCTCGGTGTTTTCCGCCCCGAGTCTGCAGAGGCGGAGGAATCTTTCTGTGGTCGCTCCCCGAGTCTTAGGGTTTCGGGAGGAAGATATACACCAGAGGGGAGAGGCTGGAGTGGGCCAGGGTGGCCACACAACTCCATGGCGTGGCCTAGGCCTGCCCGCGCCATGGGGTGGTGTGGGCCCCCTGTGGCCCACCTCCACTCCATCTTTTGGCATCTTGAGTCTTCTGGAAAAATAGAATTTTCCGTACATTTTCCCGGATTTTCTGATCTTCGTGAATTTTGCCTCCAAACAACACCTTTTCCATCAGAATCCTGACTGCAGTGGTCCATGCTCCAAAAGTCATCAACCTTGCAAAAATAGATGAAATAACATAAGTATCACCTCTCAATACGAAATATATGAATGAATAATAGTGAATTAAGACATAGAATAGTGATGCAAAATGGACGTATCAATGTCGTGTTTTGCGTTGTTAAGACAACATTTCAATTGCGGGGTAGCTAAGCAACTTGAATCATATAATTAATTGCCGAGACCCCGGTTCCGCTTAATATTGCCTAGTTGCACCGCCTCTTTGCCATGCCATGCATCATATCATATATCATGCCAGATCTTTTGCTGTAGTATTAAATAGTGCATTTGGAGTTTCTTTTAGTGCTTTGGTCTTCGCGGATTAGGCCATTGAGTGGATGTGAGTATCGACAAGTCCTTCAGATAATGTTTCTTCGACGGTGTTTCCCTGGCGAGCATCTACCCCTTTCTACCTATTTTGCTTTTATAGTCTTTATTTCCTCCTGTTGTTTTATTGCTGTCTGTGTTGCGATGTTTTAGTTTCCGTGCACCATTTATACTCCTTGCAGCCTCTATTTTTCCATGGATACATCCTATTTCCTGTTGTTTGATAGATAGTCGGCCTTGCGAGTCGTAGTTGCTTGCTTATGTGTTGCTTCGTGTCTTTGTCGTTTCACCGTTGACGGCAAGTTGGCACATGATAAATGGTGGAGATGCTTAATGGTGGAGATGATCATGACTTTAAATACAACTTGATTAATTGCTAGGAATAGATATAACTAATGCAGAGGCATCGGTGAGCAATAGCAAATATTTGGTTCTTCCACGCTCACTTCTGTCCCGTAGGCCCCGAGTAGTTGATACCTGTTCCTTGACTATCGCACTATCCGCATGTGGGACCATGAATCCCCTTAGCCATAGCTTGATTCATTTCTTATTTCTTGGGGCCACAAAGTAGTTTGGGGATTATTACTATCATATACTTGTGCCATGCTTTACTGCTTTATTTACGATTGTGCGTGGAGCACCTGTACTGTTTTGGAACGTGGAATGTTTTCGCGGTATCGACAAGCCCAGTCACACTTCCGGGTTCCCAGTCATTTCCAGCCATTGACACAAACCCTGGGTCCGTCTCGGAGTCGGCCAACTTTGTTGTGGCTAGCTTAGTGGGGTGGCCCCCTAAAATATTTTATGAATCCTGTGATTGCTTTGTCGTGAAAGCCTCGTTGGGTTTTGATTTGATTTTTCCGAGGTTGATCGTGCGTGTGGTGCTATTTGTGCACCCCTGCAGGGTAAATCTTTCTATAAGCCGTGTCCGCGGTTATGGATGACTTGGAGCACAGTATCTCGATCATAGAAAAGCATAACTAAAGTAGTGCTATAAATTTGAGTTAATATGTGACTAGTAATCAGCGTCACTACAATGGAACGAATAATAAAAGTGCCAACAACTGGTGGAACTAGGGTGTATCATGTCATGTTATACCTGCCTAGTAAGTATCGCAACTCCAATGGAATGAAATAAAAGTGCCAACAACTGCTAGGTTTGGGATGACTCATGCTATCTATATATGACTAGTAATTGTTACAACTATAATGGAATAAATAAAATTGCCAACTGTGTGAGTTCCTCGGTTTGACTTCCTCGTTTGGTCTCGAGGGGGATTACCAGGATGGGTATGTTCAGTGTTACTATCAGGTTGGATCCGAATAGGTCTTTCTTATCCCTCTCTAATAGCCGACAGTTGAATTGAGTCTCTATAGGTTGTTTAGTGCATGCTTTGCTGCCGCTTCAGTCCACCATACCTATGTAGGCAAGAGCCGCCAAATTCTAGCCTCGCCGTGTACTGGCCTTAGTACTGGCGCTATTCTTTTTTCCTTTGCCCTTTGTCGGCACCCCTTTTGTTTTAGCAGGTTTGAGATCGACGTCGTTAGCAGGGTTACCCTTCAGGCTTGGACTAGGCAGGGTTATGGATGTCATTAGTTATTCTTCAGGGCTCTTAGCCCCATTTGCATCTTATCCGTATTTGGATGTTGAATCTTTTTCAAGGTGATTTGGATATTTGTATTGTATATCTGTATTTTTGACTCCTTGAGTCGTGTTGTATATATCTGTTCTGTGGGTTCCATCATGGACTATTGTGTAATGGTATTGCTTCGTTTTCTACCCGCACAAAAGTGCCTGGTGGGCGTCCTTGAATCATTTCTATGCGGGTTTGGCGGGAAGCGCTGAAACTTGCATAGGGTCGATTCGAGGGTGTTACATACTATCATGAAAAAGGCATCTGCCTTGACCTAGCATCTGTGGCACATCCACACTCAAATGGGAAAGTTGAAAGGGCCAATGGACTAATTCTGCATGGAATCAAGCCACGCTCAGAGGCCCCGCTACATAGAGGAGATGGAGTCTGGGTGGAGGAATTACCATCTGTCTTGTGGAGTTCACAAACAACACCCAAAAGATCCACCGGCTTGACTCCTTTCTTCATGGTCTATGGAGAAGAAGCAATCCTCCCATCCGACATCCTCCATGATGCACCCAGAGTTTCCGCCTACAAGGAAGATGACGCTGAAGAATCCAGACGCCTATATGTGGACCTACTTGAAGAAGAGCATGTGCTGGCATGCCAGAGATCCGCCATCTACCAGCAGAAGCTGCATGCCTACCATAGTCGCCGCGTAAGGCATCACTCACTTAAAGAAGGGGATCTGGTTCTTAGACTCAAGTAGGAGAAATCGCAAAACTATCCCCTCCTTGGGAAGGACCATTCGTCATAAGCAAAGCATTGCTAAATGGTTCTTATTACCTCGTCGATATTCGCGAGTGGAAAGATAGGCCAAAAAATCGCAAGCGCAAGCAAAGTGAGTCCGATGATGATTACTCGGAGACAGATCGGCCATGGAACATAGCACAACTACGTCCCTTTTACACTTAGCACATTTATATTATGTAATAAGTTTCTAATATGATCAATGAAATAAAGCATTTGGTTCACTCATATTCTCTGAGTCTTTTACCTCCTTTAGTTGTTCATTTTTGGATCATATAAACCATTTATGCGCAAGTTTGCATTTGCACTTGTGAAAATTCAGCCTACGGGCGTTAGCTTAAGTTTTATGGTCTACACGTATTATGAAGTTTTTATGTGGATTCTGGAGTAGTGACTTCTTGGCACTCAAAGCCGGCAATTTTGCTCTTAGGTTCTTGACGGTGCTATTAAGCTTCATCACCTGAGGGCATAGTTCTATGCTGCGAGTCTTCCGTCTCACGAAAGGTCAAGCATACGAACCAGAATAATGGATAAGCTAGCACTTGCTTAAAAATATACACATGCTGGAAACATATAAGTAGAAGGAAAACTTGAGTACAAGATTTTCCGCCCTACCAAAACATAAGTTTTTCTGCATAGACATTGCAGAGATACATTTAATACAAACATTGTTTTTCATGGCTCTGCTGCAGGGGGCTTCGTGATGGCATCATCAGGAGAGCCAGGCCGGGAGAGCTTGTCAAACTCGGAGTGAGATTGGCTAGATTCGAACGAGGCCATGTCTTCGTCAAGGATCTTGGCAGGCACAAAGACATTGGTGTTGACCATCCTCGCAACCCTGGTGTCGAAGCCGGGGAGGGAATTCCAAATAGCATCACTATCGATTTCCCTTCCTTCCTCATCCATCTTGAGAAAGCCGGAGGTTACCAAGTCGATGTCGGCGTTGTCATAGTGCGCCTTGACCAAGGACAGAGACATCCTAGTACTAGCCTGGACGCAAGAGACCTTCCAGTCCTTGACCTTCTCAGGAGCTCGACACAGGATCTCCGTGTACTTAGCTGCTGAGTCTGCCACCTTGATATTAATCCCCAAAGGCTGGGCTATCTCCTTGGCCTGAGCAATGGCGGTGCTGACGAAGTTGTTGGCAAGAATCATGCGTTCCTTGAGGTCTGGAGCACCTTCACCCAAGTTGGCTAAGCCAATTGGGGCTATGGTTTGCAAAAGAAACAAGGACAATGACACAACAAAATCAAATGATTATCCAAAATACAGAAGTGACCAAGATGGAGAAAGCTTATCAAAGTTTCTCATCTTTGCTTGTGAGAATGACTACGCCAATGCATCCCGCTTCTTCTGGACTGTCTTGTACACCTCAAGGTTCCTAGCATTCTGCTCTTTGGCAGCTTGGTTCTGTTCCTTGAGTTGCACAATCTCGTCCTTCAGGCGTTGCATCTCGAAGTCTGCAGATTCTTGTAACACCTTCATCGCGGCTTCATGGCCCTTGACGGCATTGGCCATGTCCTTATTCAGAATTTTATTCTCATCATCGAGCTCCTAGATATGCTTGGATTACTCAACGATGCTCTTGGCCTTGGAAATTGCTTTTGTAAGATAGAAATCAGGGAGTACTATGATAAGACGGTAGAATTAAGTCCATGAGGAAAGCAAGGAACTGTCACAAGAAACAGACTCTGGCTATTTTTTATATGTAGCTTCAGTAAGGCTTTTTTACCCTGTTCAAGGTCTAGCTCCTTCCACAATGCAGCAAACCTCTCATTGGCTGTGATCCTCCGCCTATTCTCATTCTACAAACAAACAAGCAAGTTTAGTTTCTCTAGAGCATCTAGTCGGAACTATATGGTTTCAACTACATGCTTGGGGGCTATAGCGCAAATTTTTAATCAACAAGTATGCTACTCTTAGAGCATCTAGCCAGAATTCTACTAAGTTTCCACCTAGACGCTCGAGGGCTACACTATCAAGTTCTACTCTTAAAAGTTCTTTGGAGCACTCAGGCCAATAACATTTGTTTATCCACCCAAGAGCTCGGGGCTACAGAGGGATATACATTACAAATTAAAAGAAGTGAAGATCAAAAAACTTGCGATGGCAATAAGCTTAAGTTTGTTGGCCAGATGAGCATAGGAATCATTGAAGGTTCGGGCGTTATTATAAATTGCATCCGCCTGCATTATGAGATCATCTAGGCACAATCTCGGAGGAGTCACAACCAAAGGACTTGTTGAAGACGGAGGCGTAGAGGATGCCCTAGCCACCTGTTCTGACTTCAAAATAGTTGATAGCATAGAGGATCATGCCTTAGCCGTTGCTTCCGCCCCCGCCTCTTCCACCATTGCTTCCCTTTCTCGGTGGCATCGTTAGCCGGAGCTTCAACCACCTTGGAGGAGATGCTCTCCTGCATCGCTTGGCCCCTGGGAGAAATTTCTACCTCGACAGAGCCTGAGATATCAATGTTTGGATTGACATTTGTCTCCATGGTGGAGATCTCAAGGATGACGGGAGATGAAGGCCCAGCTGGGCCAGTAGAAGGCTTGGTGATAGGAGTGGGGGAGAAGTAGAGGGAGAGGGCTTGGCATCCACGTCCCTGGTAAGCATGTCACGATTTTTTTGACCCTCTAGCATCTTTGGAGGATCGCTTCAAACTAACACCGGCTTTCCTCCTGAAACGTACTAAGTATAAGTACAAGAGTTGCAAAAATGTATGAGCAGAAAAATACAAGCTGTAGAATGAAAGTACTTACTCCATGGAAGGAGCCTTGGTGAGGGGAATGCCGGTGGATTTCTTCTTCTTATCCGCCTCTAAGGCGGCAGTGGATCGTTTGGAGACTCCACTCTCCGATTTCTTCTTCTTGGCCTCGGTAGTAGTGTTAGAGGTGGAGCTCTTCCGCTTTCGCGCTGCCGGAGCTGGTTGATCCTTGGGGGTGTCTTTGTCGGACACCACCTGGATATCCTTCAGCTTGGGATCATAGACCTAGGAGGCCATTTGATCCGCCGCCAAGGTCATTAGCTAGGATACAAAGGAGTGTTAGATGGACAACTTCAAGTCGTAAAAATCTTAGAGTATATAACGAGCAACAAAGGAAACAAAAGCTACCTCTAGGCACTTGCCGCAATCAAACATATCGTAGGTGATCTAGAAGCCACGTTTCCTGTCTTTCATCCTGATGATATCTTTAAGCCAGAGTTTGATGAAGTCAGTAGAGAAGTTATCCCGCGAAATTTACATGGGATCCCTCCTGTCTTGAGTGTATTTACACATCAATTAGGCGCAGTGCTGCAGAGGCTGGATCTGCCTAACGAACCAGCACATGGAAAAATCCAAGCCCATCAGACCTCCATCTACGAGCCATTCAATTTGCCTTACGGCGCGATTGGCCTCGTCGGAAGGGAGGCTAGGGTCTGCCGTGCGGGCAACTCAGAGGCAGCTCCATTGATGAAGTCAGGATAAGTCTCAAGAAGGTCAGGCAGAGGGACATTTGGACCGTAGAAATACATGCGCTGCCAGTTCTTTCATGGCTCATTGCCTACGATGTCGAGGAAGCACCAGCTAGGTCGGATCTTGAAGCTAATGGTTCCACATATCCGCAATTCATCCTTCGACTCTACAGACTCTCTCTTGACGGTAAAAAAGTATAGAAACAGATCTAACCTAGGTTTTATGCCTAGGAATCCTTCACACAAGGCTACGAAGTTGCTAAGGACTAAGATGCTGTTGGGAGACATATTGTGGGGGAGTACCCAGAAGTGTCGGAGGACATCGAAGAAGAAGTCGGAGACTAGTAGGCCTACGCCTCGCACCAGCTAAGCCTTGAAGTACACCTTCTCTCCGGCTTGGGGAGGGACCACCTCGTTGGTCGGCACCGCCTGCCAGACCAATTCCTTCGCCACGGGGAGATGCCCCTCGGTGACCAACTTCTGCAGATCTTCCGCGGAGAGGTCAGAGCCCCTCCACACCCCCTTATGGGAGTCGCTTTCTTCTTCTGCAGCTTCGGGCGCTGCTCGTTCTTGGTCATCGCCGGTGGTTTTTACGATGGCATTGACAGGGATAACCACCCCCTCAAGTGGGATGGACACTCCCTGGGATGGCTCTAACAAAGCCTCGGGGGTCGCCGCCATCAAAGGAATGGATCTACTGGAGGCCATTGCAACGGGGGAGTAGGTGGATACAAGAAGGGCTCTGGCTAGGCTTTTCGAGGAGGAGCTTGAACAGACACGCGGCTGGAGGAAGACGAAGACGAGGAAGCGAATGCGGGTAAAAGAAAATATATAGACCTTGCGTCAAGATTTGTGCAAAGGGATCTAATGGATGAAGTGTTACCGACGTGGAAGTGAACATGCACGGTAATTTAACCACGTCCTCCATCTTTGCCGGCTCACCATTTCAGATTTCGTGCACGTAAAAATAGCTGATGATTAATTCTCTCTTTCTGTGAGTTTGGAGGTAGCGTAGGCTGTACTCTACGTAATCTTCCTGACAGTTGTAGTAAAGGGTCACGTCTGAAGATTCCATCGAAGACAGAGATTTTCGGACTCTGGCAACGAAAACTCAAAGAATCTCCAGCTACATTGCGAAGCCAGAGAGGATTGCAGGGTTCTTTGGGAGACCTTTGAGATATTGCTTGAAGAATTGCCGGCATCACTTAGACGGGATATTCAAAGATCAATGGGCAAGACGGCGCAAGATTTCAAAGTCCTCCGAGGGCTACTATTAGGGATATCCTATATGGGTATCCCCATAGCATGTCACCAGTCCGCCTAACCCAGGTGGCCCATAGTTGGTAGCAAGGCCTATGCCCTGCTGGGCGGCCCAGTTAGAAGGATCCAAAAGGGAGGCCCATGCCGGATAATGGAAGGCTACGTAGGAGTCACCGACATACTTGGAGCCTTGGAGTAAAAGACACGGAAGGCTAGTTCATGTTAGTGTAGGATGCTTTACCTTGTCCGGCAAGGACCTTTTCCTGTAAACCCTAGGTCTTGGTGCCTTTATAAGCCGGCCTACGGGAGCCTTTAGGGCAAGAAGACAACCTAGATTGCACGTACAGCGTGCAATACCTCGCACAGTGAACCTATATATGTAATTCGGCGTATTTCCATTATAGTGATTTATAGCAGGAGTAGAGTTCCGCCATCGTTGTGAGACTTGAACCTAGGTAAGCTGTGTTACCTCGTGCCCGCCAACTCTCCGCCTTAACCCACGTCTCTAAACACGCACTGTGAGGACCCCTCCATGGCGTACTCGTCGGCAATACCTCAACACGGCTCATTGGATTGAGCCAGAGTACATATTTGGACAAAGTGTTGAAGAAGTTCAACATAGTATCATCTAAGAAGGTGTTCTTATCGATGTCCCATGGCATAAAACTTAGAAAGACTCAGTGTCCTTTGACCACTGATGAGCGAAGTAGGATGAGTGTGATTCCTTATGCTTCGGTAGTCGGGTCCATCATGCATGCCATGATTTGTACTAGGCCAAATGTTTTCTATGCTATAAGTGTTGTGCGAAGATACTAGGCTGACCCTGGAGAACTCCACTGGGCATCGGTTAAGAAAATTCTTAATTACTAGAGAAGGACTAATGCTGTGTTCCTAGTTTATGTATGTGAGGTTGAAGTCAGTGTAAGGGGTTACACGGATGCGAGTTACCTTACTGACTCAGATGATTCTCGTTTGCAATCTGGGTACGTGTTCGTAATGAATGGAGGGGTTGTGAGCTGGCAGAGTTCCAACCAAGAGACTATGTCTGCATCTACAATAGAGGCTGAGCATATTGCTGCCTCCGAGGCGGCAAAGGAAGCTGTTTGGATCAGGAACTTCCTGATTGATCTTGGTGTGGTTCAGGACTCGTCCAATATGTTAGACATGTATTGTAACAACAATGGTGCTATTGCACAAGCCAAGGAACCTAGACAACAACAGAAGAACAAACATATACTCATGCGATACCACCTGATTCGCCTCTTCGTAGATCAGGGTGCTATCAAGTTATGCAAGGTACTCACGGATGCAAACGTTGCAGATCCGTTGAGAAAGCCACTTCCACAGCCTAAGCATGAGGCGCACGTAATATCCATGGGAATTAGATGCCTAAACATGTGATGTCAGGATGATTGACTCTAGTGCAAGTGGGAGACTGTTGGGAATATGCCCTAGAGGCAATCATGGTTGATGATATTTCCCAAAGTATTCATAAAGTAAAGTTGTCCCTGTATGAACATCAGATATGTATTACTAAATACGTGATTCAGTTGTGGAACTATATATTCATGATTGTTCATACTAGATTACCCTTGGTCATTGAGGTTGTGCTGGACACAAACCTTAGACCGATGTGCAAGTCAGCTGATGACACTGTTCCACTTGTCATGGGCATGGTGATGCTATTACGACTTACAATGATTCGGCTAAAGAGTTTAGCAAGTCAGACTGACCCATAGTTGAGATGCAATGAACATGTTGTCATTTTCAGCCTCAAGCAATGGAATCCTTTGACCTGAGGTGATTGCATGATCCGAGTTGTGGATCACCAACTTAGGTTCTATCAAACGCTGATCTATAAATGGGTAGTTATAAAGGTAGAGTTCGGGTTGGTTGTGAAGCAAGCTGCATGATATGGATTACCAAGATGGGATTTGCCCCTACGTCATGGAGAGATATTCTCTACGCCCTCTCGTGTGATATGATTCGGAAGCATGGCCATGCGCTACAAATTAAGTGTCAACTGAGGAGTCGGACTAAGAGTTAGTCCAGGGAATCACATATCATGGTAGAAGAAGAGAGTTAAGCTATTTAAGGGATGACAACTACTTGGCTATAGCTTAACAGGTATATCGTGTGGCAATGGGACTTGGACGAAAGTCACATTGGAGGTTCGTTTTCTGACTTTGCGGCACTTGGGAGATGGCACGCCTTGCTAGAGGCTGCTACCATCTATCGACCGGAGACCAAGTGTTCATGGGAGTGAGTTGGACTCAAATCCATGACGGCATACTTGGAGGAGTAGCTCATGTCGTGTCCAGGTGTACGTGAACCTACAGGGTCACAAACTTAAGGGTTAGGACCATGTGGAGATTGGAGTACGGCCTAGATGGGCCTCAAGCGTTGAGCCCAACTAGGAGTGTATATAAGTGGAGTGATAAGGGATAGTCCCTAACCTAGCCGTCACTTTCTACACTTCCATTTTGGGCTAGACAAGATCTAGCAATCCTCTGTCCGAAGCTCCTTCCTGTATGTGTGGATACTGGTAGAGGCGTTGCACGTGCGGCGCTGGAGACGGGGAAGCTCGTGGGGATCTGGTGAAGGAGTTCGTGGGATCTGGAGAAGCTATCCGCAGAATTCGGAGGGCTATCCGTGGGATTGTTCGGCACTGCTCCGATGCGCTACATCAACTTCTGCATCTGCACGTCTAGCGGTCATCTCGTGGCCTATAACCTGAGCTGGATCTTGGGAGTACCACATAGGTGAAAGTTTTGTTTATCTATGTGTGGCCCAACACTAGGTACCGGTGGCAAAAATGGCTTTTGGTCCGTTTCCTCGAGACAAGCTTCTGTTAGTACTTTCAGACATCTGGACATTGGGATTTTCTCCAAGATCCATATCATTCAGCGAGTTGGGAAACTTTTTGTTGTATCTTTCGTTCATTGTATTGTAGGGACTTGGATTCAACCCTTCTCCTTCCTCCGCAGCCCTGGAGCTGAGTTCTTCTTCGAATTCTTCTTCGTACGCCTAGAGTTCTGCTCACATCATAGAATCCTCTATGAAAGTCGATGTGTTGGTGTTTGTTCCAATTGCTTCCAAAACCGAGTCTTTGTCGTCTCTAGCATCGATAGAGCCAAATCCAAAGCTGATGCAGCTAACAAAGTGAGATTCCTGTGCTCTAAGGTGGGCAAGGCTTTCTTCTTGTGCTTCCTCGAAACTTTTGATGGTCTTGAGAATAGCATCCATACTAGCATCGCCTCGCAACATCATCCGCCTTAGTTTGTGTCTCAGAAGCGATTTTCCTACTCCAGCATCGATAGAGCCAGATCCGGAGTTGTTGCAACTTTGATATTCCTGAGATTCAACCTCTTAAGGGAGATGTTCTTCAGATCCAATCTTTTGTTTCTCCACGATCTCCACTTCAGGTGAGGGTTGGGTGGGATTAGGGTTTTCTGAGATCTGGAACTCTGCCACCTCCGCGGACAAAGTATATCTAGAAGTTTCTTCCGCCTCTATCATCAGCGCTAGGGTGGGTTGGGCAGCCAAGCGAAACCGAGGTGAACGTCGATCTTGCCAAAAGTCAGGATGGTGTAGCTAGTCCCGGCCTCCCTATCCGGAATCTAGGTCGCGTCGAGGAGGACGAGAGGGACGTTTCTGGCATAGAGGACACAGTAGACAGTGATTGTTTCACCGATTCCGATACGCGTAGATTCGGCTCGGACCGCAGATCTGAAGGTCACCTACCCCATGGTGGGCGCCTACTATCGTCATATTGAGGACAAGTACGTCATGAGTGTGTAAAACACCCAGGATCAGGGTTAAACAAATCCTAGACCTTAGCCTGACATAAGCTTAACCTAGAGCTCGAGGATATTCAGTGACAAATCGGTAACACAACAGTAACCCTATGACACAAAAATTATGACCCATAACTAAGTGAAGAACCAAAATAATACAAGTAGAGGTCACTGACCACAAACATCAAACAAAGGAAGGCAAATTATGCTATTAAGTATAACAAACTTAACAAATCGCCATAGAGACAAAAGCATAACGATGACGTCCCAGCCCATAGATTCCAGGCTGCCAGCCGAGAACCCCAAGCTACTCGTCGGTGTCGATGTCGTACCAAACTTGTCTTCAGAGGAACACTTATTCTCTACAAAAGTATCAACAAAATAAGGGTGAGTATAGGGTGTACTCCGCAAGACTTTATGGTTGGTGAGGTTATTTTGCGTGAAGCCATCTTTGTTTTGTAAAACAAGAGGAAGAAGAAGATCGTCTAATTAGAATATTTTAAAAGGGAATAAGAGAGCGACATCTCTGAAGAACTGATCATCATCTTTTGATATCCACCAAACCAACCCTCATCTCACAACTAGGATCACCCCCTCGTGCCCATGAGGAAGCATCCTTAAGCACACATTGATCTGTCAAGTTTTACGATTAGGTTAAAGTTATCTATGATCTTCATGTCCATTCCCAAGTCATCCATAACCGTGGACACGACTTTTTGAAAAGATTAAACCATGTAGTAGTGTGCAACTTTACCCACACTTACCAACCGACTCTTAATGCCACTATAGTTGAGCCTTATTCCTTGGAAGGCTAGGAGAGGGTGGTTGTACATGACCTTTACCTTGCTTTCGTCGAGCCCAGGAGTCACTCCCTAAGGAGGGTTCCACCGTAACGGGTCAAATCCCGAAGCCGGTCCCTAGATATGCGGGTGAGGTTGGTTTACTAGGGGCTCCATCGACCCCAAGAAACCCCGGCCACACTTACCTTCCTGTTATGATGCACCTTCACCCGCCAAACCTTTCAAAACATTTTCTATGCATATGTCGAATGGAATGCCGAACTATGTGACTCATGAAATCTACAAGGCAATTTAGTTACTCGTGAGGTCTTACAGGCCCCGTGTGGCTATACGCTCTTCTTGGTTCAAGAGGCTAGAACTCGGGTCCTAGTAGTGACGATCATGGGACTGCGAAAAGAACATCCTATCATGGCCTCCCATACAAGACTTAGTATGTTTAACCTTTACACTGATATCATCTCATCACGTTCTCCTGTCATACTAGATTCTTTGCATCTGATACATCATCTAGATGAACCATCACCGACAGCTAAGTATGTCTAAGCAAGACACAAATAATACCTCTAGTAGTGAACACAAGGCAAACCTAGTTATGCTAGAAGCAGTGGATTAGGTAATATAAAATCAAAGGGAGTAATGCAACAAATAGGATATTCTATCTATTGATGAAAGACCATAGTAGAATCGTATGCATCATGGCAAGAATGAGATACTTTTGAAAACATAGGATTGTATAATGGTGGGGATATGCATACCTTGTTTGTTGATACCAAGATATAGATCTTCGGAAGCCTTGTACTTGACTTGGTTACAGTTGGTCAAGTATTGTTCGTCGATCTTCGATGGTGTTAACCCCGTTCTTCGATCTCGATCTTGATATCGTATTCTACCGGAAAGAACCAAACACTAGAAAGAAAGGGGAAACAACAATCAACACATGTCATCGATGCAATGCTCAAGTAAGGATGATGTTATTAAAAGTTAACTTGTATTGAAATGAAACCCTATAGCATGCTTGACAATTTAAGCAGCGTCCGAGGGGTGCAAACCCTAATACAAGAGACACCCCAGAATCACCTACGGGGGTTCATTTGTTCTTATAATTAAACTTGTAATTAAACTTGTTGATCAATGAATGATTATGATTCTATTGTGTAGATCTCAGTTTTTTGAACATTTTGATATATTATACATATTTTCTAACTTATAAATAATTAGTTATGATTTTGTCAATTTTAATCATTTTTGAAACAATTAAACATTTTTGGGGTATTACAATATATTTTTCAACCTAGGCCCACATGTCAGGTATTTTTTCATTTCTATAAATGATTTAGGAAATTAATAAAATGCTGAGAACAGGGACCCACCTATCAGGTATTTCATTTAATAAAATAATTACAAAAACAATAAACAAAATAATTCAAGTAGAGGTCATAGACCACAAACATCAAACAAAGGAAGGCAAAGTATGGTATTAAGTATAACAAACTTAACAAATCGCCATAGAGACCTGAAGCATAACGATGACATCCCAGCCCATAGATTCCAGGCTGCCAGCCTAGAACCCCAAGCTACTCGTCGTGTCAATGTCGTACCAAACTTGTCGCAAAGGAACACTTATTTTGCTACAAAAGTATCAACAAAACAAGGGTGAGTACAGGATGTACTCCGCAAGACTTATGGTTGGTGGGGTTATTTTGCATGAAGCCATCTTTCTTTTGTAAAACAAGAGGAAGAAGAAGATCGTCTAATTAGAATATTTTAAAAGGGGATAAGAGAGCGACATCTCTAAAGAACTAATCATCATCTTTTGATATCCACCAAACCAACCCTCATCTCACAACTAGGATCACCCCTTGTGCCCATGAGGAAGCATCCTTAAGCACACGTTGATATATCAAGTTTTACGATTAGGTTAAAGTTATCTATGATCTTCATGTCCATTGCCAAGTCGTCCATAACCGTGGACACGACTTTTTGAAAAGATTAAACCCTACAGCCGTGTGCAACTGTACCCACACGTACCAACTGACTCTTAATGCCACTATAGTTGAGCCTTATTCCTTGGAAGGCTAGTAGAGGGTGGTTGTACACGACCTTTACCTTGCTTTCGCCGAGACCAGGAGTCACTCCCTAAGGAGGGTTCCGTCGTAATGGGTCAACTCCCGAAGCCGGTCCCTAGATATGCGGGTGAGGTTGGTTTACTAGGGGCTCCATCGACCCCAAGAAACCCCGGCCACACTTACCTACCTGTTATGATGCACCTTCACCCGCCAAATCTTTTAAAATATTTTCTATGCATACGTCGAATGGAATGCCGAACTATGCGACTCATGAAATCTACAAGGCAATTTAGTTACTCGTGAGGTCTTACAGGCCCCATGTGGCTATACGCTCAACTTGGTTCAAGAGGCTAGATCTCGGTTCCTAGTAGTGACGAGCATGGGACTGCGAAAACCACATCCTATCATGGCCTCCCATACAAGACTTAGCATGTTTAATCTTTACCACTGATATCATCTCATCACGTTCTCCTGTCATACTAGATTCTTTGCATCTCATACATCATCTGGATGAACCAGCACCGACAGTTAAGTATGTCTAAGCAAGACACAAATAATACCTCTAGTAGTGAACACAAGCCAAACCTAGTTATGCTAGGAGCAATGGATCAGGTAATATAAAATCAAAGGGAGTAATGCAACAAATAGGATATTCTATCTATTGATGAAAGACCATAGTAGAATCATATGCATGATGGCAAGAATGAGATACTTTTGAAAACATAGGATTGTATAATGGTGGGGATATGCATACCTTGTTTGTTGATACCAAGATATAGATCTTCGGAAGCCTTGTACTTGACTTGGTTACAGTTGGTCAAGTATTGTTCGTCGATCTTCGATGGTGTTAACCTCGTTCTTCGATCTCGATCTTGATATCGTATTCTACCGGAAAGAACCAAAGACTAGAAAGAAAGGGGAAACAACAATCAACACATGTCATCGATGCAATGCTCAAGTAAGGATGATGTTATTAAAAGTTAACTTGTATTGAAATGAAACCCTGCAGCATGCTTGATAATTTAAGCAGCGTCCGAGGGGTGCAAACCCTAATACAAGAGAGACCCCAGAATCACCTACGGGGGTTCATTTGTTCTTATAATTAAACTTGTTGATCAATGAATGATTATGAGTCTATTGTGTAGATCTCAGTTTTTTGAACATTTTGATATATTATACATATTTTCTGACTTATAAATAATTAGTTATGATTTTCTCAATTTTAATCATTTTTTAAACAATTAAACATTTTTGGGGTATTACAATAATTTTTTTAACCTAGGCCCACAAGTCATGTATTTTTTCATTTCTATAAATGATTTGGGAAATTAATAAAATGCTGACAACAGGGACCCACCTGTCAGGTATTTCATTTAATAGAATAATTACAAAAAACAATAAACAAAAGAAAAGGCTTTATGACGTCAGCATGCCGTCATGCTGACGCCAGCTGCACCATTTGCCATAGATCGAGTATGGGGCATGAGATTGGGGGCGCGGGGGGCTTCGTGGAGGGGTGGGTTCGATGCAGCGCTTCGCGCTGAGCCGTGTAGTGTCGCCGCTGCCTGCAAATGGCCACCAGAGATGGCGGTGCGACGGCAGACATCGACAACGGCGGTAGGTGGTCGGAGCTAGCTGGAACCAGGGCGAGAGGGAGAGCGAGGGAAGGTCCAGGAGGACTAGAAGATCAACCTGGTCGTGATGGTGGGGTCGGCGAGGCCAGGGATGGTTGAACGGCGTCGAATTGAGGCGATGATTGCGGCGGCCAGCGACAAGAACAAGCTCGATTCCGGCGAGGTGGGGCCTTCCCAGCATGCGCGCTTCCTGGAGGAGGTAGAGGGAGATGAGGCGGTCATGATGGTGGCCTCGACTTGGCCCGGGGCGACCGGAGACAGCAGCACCAACGAGCTCCTGCGAGCTAGGGTTCAGGCTTGCTTCATGGGGAAGAAGAGGGAGGGAGAGTGGCGTCTAGGGTTTGTCCAGCGGCAGCCACTGGGTCTTGTAGGCTTCTAGGGACGGCGGACATCATGTTGCCGGGTGGGCATCGCGACACCGGAGAGCTGCGGAGGCGGAGACACCGAGCTTCTTGGTGTCGTTGATGATGACGACGAACAGGCGAAGCGGTACTGGACCGGGAGCAAGCTGCGAATAGGCCAGGTGGGCCGCGACAGAGGTTCTGGGGCGACTACTTTCATTGCCCGTGGGCGGTAGGTAGAGAGAGGAAAGAGCTGGGCCAGCATTCTAGGGTTAGTAAAATTGTTTTCTTTCCTATAACCTTTTTCTATTTCTGTTTTTCTTTTCCATTTATAAAACCATTTCAAATCCATTTTTTGATAATTTCAAAAATACTAGAACATTTGTAAATATCCAAATAAAAACAGGGACCCCATTATACTATTTGGGATCCACACTTTTGATCTTTTCAAAATACAAAAACCATTTGAATTCATTTCAAAAAGAGGGGAAGGATTAGGGTTTAGGGTTTTTACATTACTTTCGTTTCATGCATTTTAAGGGATGATGCTCATTAATGCACATACAACCCTAAATATTAGATTAACTAAAACTAGGGTGGTACAGAGGGGGGTCCTCAAGGCAAATGAAAAGGTGGAGTGTGGGACGTACGGTTCTTTGGGACAGTGAGCACTCAAGCTTACCTAGGTTCAGATCTGACCGTAGTGGATGGATCCTGCTCCTGCTAGCAATCCAGTATATCAGCAGAGCCGGAAGTACAAATTAGAAGAGAGGTTTTGCATGTATGAGTTGTGGTTGTAGTTCGTTGTTCCCTAAAGGCTGGTCCCTAGGACGGCTTATATAGTCATCCGGTCCTAGCGTTATAGGAGAGTCCTATGCAACTATGATATAGAGTCTGTTATGTAGTACATCTTGGACTACAAGTATTCCTGCAGGCCTAAGTCGGTAAGTATTCATGGCCTTCCCATAGTTGGACAAGCCTCCATCTTCTCTCTCTAACTAAGCCGCACGTGAAGCATAGATCTAACCCGAAGTAGGGCACCCTAGTCAGTGAGTCATAGTGGGTATACCTGGAAAGTATACCCCCAACAGTCAGGAATTTGGTGGTAGCTATGGGCCTAGAAATCAGAGTAGGCGAGTCTAGATGGAAGCCCAGTCGAATCGGTGATGAACTCCCCAAATGAAGAGGAAGGTCACATGACCCTGCAAGTCTAAGTCGCAGGCTCGTTGAAGTAGTTAAATCACGCTGGGTGAGTCAAAGTTTCTTGTGAGTCGTCGCGTTTAGGAAAATTAATGTTGGTGTGAGTGGCCAACTTTGTAGAAGGTGGACCATCAGGCATGGTCAAACTAGCTGTTGGAAAATCCCAACGGTAACTTACGAGATGATGGCACAGTAACATCTAATTCCTGGGTCCTCCATTAGCGCCACTAATTAAGGGAGAGTGACGGTGTGATGTATGGATTTCATTCCATATTACCTCACTCATCCTTCTCCCCCATGCCGCCAGACGACTCAGATCTTCGCATTAGGAAAGCTCATTCCCGATGGCCTCCAAGGGTGTCTGGGAAAATGCAAGTGCACGGAGAAATTGCTGCTCTTGTTCGAGAGTGCCTGGATCCTCATAAAGGGGAACTGGCGGATTCCTCCGGTGGTATAGGTTGAGCCGCAGCCGCAGCCGGGAGAGTTCATCTTGTTCTCGAGCTAACTAGAGTGGTGCTTGGGTTCCCAAGCTCCATCTTCTTCCGGTGCTTCTACGCCTACTACCGCATCAATCCCTCTGATCTGTGGCCACACAACATCAAGCAGCTCGCGATTTTTGTCGCATTTTGCAAGAGCTATCTGAGTTTCCCGAAGTATTTCCCGCTATGAATAGAATTGTTCCACGGCCGGGTCAGCCATGAGCGGAAGAATGGTGTCCTCTTGGAAGCTGGTGGCGTCGCGTTCCAGATCAAGAGCAACGCCAAGTTCTTGAAGCTACTACTTCCGAAAAAGGCATCTAGCGAATGGTAGAAGTCTTGGTTCTACGTGAAGGAGTCCACCCTAATCAGCGAGTGATGCATGTAAAATGCATACATGAACTTTGTAGTTTGTTAACATGTTTTCCCACATATTTGCATCATATATAATATTATATCCCTGTTTTGTATTGAGATTTACCAATGAATCCCCTTTATTTTGGCTATAACCCGGCAGGGTAGAAAAACCCCGTTTTTAATGTTTTTGATGTTTTAAGACCTATACGAAGTCAAATGGACCTGCACTTTTGTGAATACCAATACTTATCTAGGAGAACCATCTGGAGAACAAGAATCCCACTAGGAGGGAAAGGAGGGCCAAGCGAGCCCAGGTGGCGCTCCCAGCCTAGGTGGGCGCGCCACCCATGCTCATTTCCTCCTCGGCCGTCCGATCACCTCGATTCTTTTGCCCACGGAGTTCTCTTGACCTAAAATCTCTATATAAGGACCCCCAAGGCTTCCTCGGGAGAGAAGCTACTATAGATGAAAACACCACCAAACAGAGTCAGATCCAGCAAAGATTGGAGGGGGAAACTCCGCCGGAGCCACCTCAGGGGAGATCTCCACCCTCTCCAACATCTCCATTATCATCACCATGATGAAGATGGAGTAGTCCACTTCCGGACTATGGGTTTTTGGTAGTAGCTTGATCTATTTCTCTCCTGTTCTTCAAAGATCTAGTACAATATGAGCTGCCCAACATGATTATGGTCAAATTTGTAATTTCTTTATGGTGGATCTTTGTTCAATGATTTTATATTTGAGATTGGAATATATTTTGTGTAGATGTTTTAATAGATGCATATCACACACGCCGTTCTTCATTGCTTGTTTTGGTCCAACTTGTATGCAAGAACTTATATGGGGAGAAGTGTGTGTTAGATGGAGTAGCATGGTGGTAGAGATTGAATTATGACACATAATATTCAAGATCTACTTTAGTTTTTACCTTTCTTTTGCTGCCTCACTAGTGGTAAAGTGAAATCATGTGCTATAGTTATCATGTGATAGTGTAATGACCTTGTTAGATCAAGGTAACATATTTGTGTTTCAAACATCATATAATATTGCTTAAAGCTATACTCTGATTTGTTCTTAAATCAAGATTGCATGGAGATTTCCTTTTGTTGAGGATTATAAGAGAGAGATGTATTCCATATAATTATTAGAATGTGATGCCCAAATTAATCCTTTTATCAAGCACATATAGAATTTCGATGAATCTTTATCATTGATAAATTTTTTTGTGATCACTACAACTTAAAAAGAGAGTAGACAAGTGAACCCATGAACCCCAATCTGATTTTTATCATAAGAAACACCTTTCCATTGCATCTACTATCCTTTATATTTTCTGCAATTTAATATTTCGAAAATACAAAAATACTTTCCTTACGTGCAATCACTCATAAAAACCCAAAAAAACTCTACTACCTTCGATATCATCTAGTTTGCATTACTTTAGTTTATTTACTATTTTTATTTCTGTTTATTTTATATTTTATTTCATATTACTAATATGAAACCTTGTGCTTGGCAACCACCTAGTGGAGTTGGGAACACAAGACAGATTATTTTACTTTATAGGTTGCTTGAAGAGGAGAAGACATACATCCTTCCATAACCAATTCCCCGAGAGTTCGATATAAACCCTTGAGTCACCCTTGTGGAGAAAATAAGCTTGCTACAACACTCTACACTTCGAGTCCCAATGAAAAGTGGCCATATTTGTTGCCATTAAAACTATTTACTGGTGGCGTTGCCGGGGAATTGGCGAACAATTGCATCCTCATCAAGTTTGAAGAGCAAATTTGAAGATCAAGGTAACTCCCATGACAATCGCCTATTTTCTGGCACCACCATCTTCATCAACTTGTGCAACAACCCATTCTTGGGGATGTTGCACCACTCTGAGCTTTTTATTCTCCTTTTAGATTTTTAAAGTATTTTATGTTGTCTTAAATTTTAGTCTTTTTAAGTCTTCTTTAAAACATGAAAAACATAAAAATTAGTATCAAATCTGTATTTGCAAACATGGGAGAAAGCGGACCGAAACTTTGTGACTACACAAACACTCCTAACGATCAATTCATAGCTAGACCCATTACCACTCCTGAAATTACTGCTGAATGTTTTGAAGTAAGTCCTGGTCTTTTAAATCGTATAACTAAAGAACAATTTTGGGGGAGTGCTAGTGAAGATTCCTCTATGCATTTGCATGGTTTTTGTCAAATTTGTGATATGCAAAAGTTTAAAAATGTAAAAAATGACATTGTCATACTTAAACTATTCCCATTTTCACTAAGAGGTACAGCTAAAGAATGGTTATTATCACTTCCTACTGCTAGTATAAACTCTTGGGATGACCTAAAAGAACCTTTCATTAAGAAATTCTCCCCACCTGTTAAGATCCGACAAAGTAGAAATAGTAACCTATCATTTAGACAAAATGATAATGAACATGTAGCAATAGCTTGGGGGAGAGTTAAAAACATGCTTAGATCTTGCCCATCACATGGAGTAGATGAATGGACCATATTGCATTTTTTATAATGGCCTAAATATCATGTGAAGAACCATTCTAGATTTTGCCGCGGGGGGGGGGGGTGCATTTATGAGTAAAACCGTGTCTGAAGCAAAAATTATCCTAGAAAGCATGCTCCATAACCTTAGTCAATGGAATAATGAAAGAGCACCAAAACCATCTAAGAAAGTTAACTCCATTGAAGAAATAAACTCCACATGAAGTAAAGTTAATTCCATATTTGGCTACATATCTAAGCAAAATACCGATAATATTCCTCTACAAGAATTAGTAACAAACACCAATGAAAGTGTAGATGTCAACTACATAAGAAACTTTGGTAGTAATGGATATGGGAACAAGTATAACTCATATGGTAGGCCACCTTTTGTTTATAATAAATATGCTAGTGGTAATAATGCACCTAATGATTTAGAAAGCACCATGAGATCCTTTATAGCCACTCAAAAGGAACTTAACAAGGAATTTATAGCTAAGTTTGAAAGACAAAATGATTTGTTTGAAAGGGTAGATCTCCTAACACAAGAAGTCACATCATTTAAAAATATTATTTAAGCTCAAAAGAACCATGAGTTAACAATCAAATATATGCAAGAAATTATAGAAAAATCATGGGAAACACTTAATATGATTGAGGAAAATGAAACACTAATGATAGAAAATGATAAAAAAGTAGAAGAAGTTAAATGTAGCAAAAGAACCTCTACTTGATCTTGATAAATGTAGCTTGCATGAACTGATTAACTTGTTACAAAAGTTTTCTAATGATCCATCCTTTAATGGTCATCAAGCAGCATTTGGGTCCTACCTAGCTAATTATGTTATAAAGGAAAAGATTGAAAGATACAATAGAGAAGCAATGATACCACCTAATCTTGGGGATTTATGGAGCCCCAAGGTATTAATCTCTATTGGAAAAGAGTGACATCATGTTATTCTAGATTTAGGATCTCGTGTCTCAGTTTATCTAAAGATCTATATGATTTACTTGATTTGAAACCTACGGAAAAATGCTCACAGATATTTTACTTGCTTATGATTCAAATAAAATGCTCTAGGGAAAGTTCAAGATATTATGGTTGAATTACATATGAAATGTGTGCCTGTTGATTTTATTGTCATGGACATGGGGAGCAATACCTCAAGTCCTATAATACTGGGTAGACTTTTCTTGAGAACCACAGGTGCAGTCACTGATACAAAAGAAGGAAATGTGAAGTTTCAATTTCCTCACAATAAGTGTATGGAACACTTTCCAAGGAAGAAGCACAAACTATCCCATGAGTTCTACATCACCTAAGTCAAGTAAGTAAATCCTAGTTATATGGCTATAAAGAAAGCGCTTTGCGGGAGGCAACACGGTAATTTTTCTTTCGGATTTTAGTTTTGAACTCTTGCTGTAGCAATAGAATTTGTTTTGATATTTTTCTGTAGATTTTAATAAAGTACCAAGTGGAACCCATTTTGGATGTATAAAACTTGCTAAACATATGGAGTAGAAAATTTCTATAGAACAGTTTTTAGTGCATGAATTTTCTGTAACTCCGATTGCACTCAAATTCATACAGCATTTACAACTTTTCATCCTCTGTATGAACAAAAATTGGCTAAAATTCCTGATATGTCTAAGTGGGCGATTTTTTTTTGTTTTGTTGTTGCTGATAATTTGGACAAATTCTGCCATGTTTTGTTTTAACCATTCCAAGTGTCTTAAAATGGTTTGGATGAGTCATATTATATTCTAGGCATATGTAGGGACATTATATGCTTTCTGTAGCATTTATAAAGAATTTTTCTTTGATATACATGTAGCAACTATTATCCTCTTGTGCCACTAATGTCACCACTCACAAAGAGATGTGAGAAAAAGTTTTTTGTTGAAGTTTTTTGACAGGGAATAAAAGGAACATCACACCAAGAGCAATCCAAGGATGCTGAAAACCATAAGCTTGGAGATGCCAAAGGGACTCCACTGGACTTACTCAACTCTTGGTTTGCAAACCCCTAAACTTTGTTTTTTGAGTAACATAGACTATTGTAGAAACTTGGAGCGTCTGTTTTGTCATTTTACTTTTTGTTTTGCATTAAAAAGACCACCACCACCATTATTATAAATGTTTATGATCATCTACTAAAAATAAACTCTACCTTAAGGAAATTAAAACTAAATAAGAATGCCATGAAATAAAAGAAAAGGATAGATAAGCAAAAAGCTGAATTTCATGTTGTGTCCAGTTCTTAAGGTCAAGTGTTTTATAAGAAGCATGATCTGTTTTATGCCTATTTGTATCTTTTGTTGTGAATATTTATGTTCAACAATAAGAAGAAAGGTGAGAAAATAAATATTGACATTATGAACTAGATGGCACACTCTCTAGATCTCTTTTTGCTAGCCTTTACTACACAAGTTAAGACTTGTTCCAAGCCCCTTAAAACTAGATTAGGGATACCTACCTATTTGTAGCAAAAGCTAATTTCAAGTATAGTATATATGTTAATCCTCCAAACATTCTTAGAAACACCCATTTTCATGTATTTTAAAGATCATAAGAAAGTAAGGTTTGGGGTGATACCACTATGGATTTTTTGTGCTTTACATCTTATTAGTTGTTGTTGGATAAACCATGTTGGCATGGCACAAGATTTCAATGTTGAATGTTGATAATTAATCATGTTTAAGTTTTGCCTATGGATTGCATCGATGTGAAATGAAGTGTGCACACTAGAGTAGGCATGTTGAGAGAAAATGCTCCTGAACCGCTAGCCAAAGCCATCCATGACATGGTGGAAACTTACAACATGCTGATCCTTGTTGATATGATTCATACGTCTATTTTTCTTGTTCTTCTGGAGTAGAGATACTGCCCCTCCCATCTTGAACATAACCAAGGAATTATATTATCTCTTATGCTAAATGACCAAATTTGCAAATAAATAAATGCCAAAAAGGGGCATATAGTTACACAAGGGAAAGAGGTACTTCAGTGATGCGGTTTCAGAGACCAACATGAGCATACAATGACATGCCTAAGTTGAGTAGCATGAGGAGTGCAAGGTCATAGGTTAGGTGCATGAAACAATCAACTTGTAAGATGTTTAGCACATAAACCATATGAAGCTTTAAAATAAAGGTGAAATAAGAAGATACTCAGAACCCCATACTTATTAGTATTGTTGACAGGAATTACATATCTCAAAATTCTATTTTTTTATTCTTTATGGAGGATTTACATATGTATTCAATTCTTATTTTCGGTACGGGATGCAAAACATCTCAAGGGAAGACATAAAACTAAGAAGTGAGTCTTCCAATCAAGGGCATGAAACTAAGAAGTGGCCCAAAAATAGGCATGAAAATACCATTGCCAAGCATGAAATGAGTCTCTTATTCTATAGGTTCATCAAAGTGTGCTTGAAGGTTAATTTTGTTCATCATTTGTTTTATCATACCATCACTTTTTGTTTAGCATATTTATAGATATGTAAAAGATACAACTTGAAGTACACTTGCATATTATTCTTCATTGAAAGGAATTGAGCCTATGAACTCTACACGATAAGGAAGGGAGCAAAGATAAAAAAAATCCAAAGTCCATGTTTAGTTTTATCATCTTCATGCTCGAGGACGAGCATATGTTAAGCTTGGGGATGTTGATGCATGTGAAATGCATACATGAACTTTGTAGTTTGTTAACATGTTTTCCCACATATTTGCATCATATATAATGTTATATCCCTATTTTATATTGATTTTTGGGGATTTACCAATGATCACCTTTATTTTTTCTATAACCTGGCAGGGCAGAAAAACCATGTTTTTAGTGTTTTTGACGTTTCGGGACCTATACGAAGTCAAATGGACCTGCACTTTTGGGAATGCCAATACTTATCCACGAGAAGCATCTGGAGACAAGAATCCCACTAGCACAGGTGATCCAAACAAGCCTAGGTGTCATGCCCAGCCCAGGTGGCCGTGCCACCCATGCTTGTCTCCTCGTCGGCTGTCTAATCGCCTTAATTATTTTGCCCACGGAAGTCTCTTGACCTAAAAATCCCTATATAAGGACCCTCCGAGGCGTCCTCGAGAGAGAAGCCACCAGAAACGAAAACAGCACCAAACACAGTCAGACCCAGTGAATATTGGAGGAGGAACCTCCACTAGAGCCACCTCTGGAGAGATCTCCAACCTCTCCAACATCATCACCATGATGAAGAGGGAGTAGTCCACCTCTGGGCTATGGGTTTGTGGCAGTAGCTTGATATATTTCTCTCTTGTTCTTCATAGATCTTGTACTATATGAGCTGCCTAACATGATTATGGTCATATTTGTAATTCCTACATGGTGGATCTTTGTTCTATAATTTGATATTTGAGATTGGAATCTATTTTGTGTAAGATGTTTTAATAGATGCATATCATGCACCCTGTTCTTCTTTGCTTGTTTTGATCCAACTTGTATGCAAGAACTTGTATGGGGATACGTGTGTGTTAGATGGAGTAGCATGGTGGTAGAGATTGAATTGTGACACATAATATTCAAGATCTACTTTGGTTTTTACCTTTCTTTTGATGCCTCACTAGGGATAAAGTGAAATCATGTGCTATAGTTATCACGTGTCAGTGTGATAACATTGTTAGATCAAGGTAGCATATTTGTATTTCAAACATCATATAATATTACTTAAAGCTATACTCTGATTTGTTCTTAGATCAAGATTGCATGGAGATTTCCCTTTCTTGAGGATTATAAGAGAGAGATGTATTCCATATCAATATTAGAATGTGATGCCCATATTAATTCCTTTTATCAAGAACATATAGAATTTCCATGAATCCTTATAATTGATGAAATATTTTATGATCACTACAACTTAAAAAGACAGTAGACAAGTGAACCCATGAACCCCGGTCCAATTTTTATCATAAGAAACACCTTTCCATTGCATCTACTATCCTTTATATTTTCTGCAATTTAATATTTCGAAAATACAAAAATACTTTCCTTACGTGCAATCACTCATAAAACCTAAAAACAACTCTACTATCTTCCGTATCATCTAGTTTGCATTACTTTACTTTATTTACTATTTTTATTTCTGTTTATTTTATATTTTATTTCATATTACTAATATGAAACCTTGTGCTTGGCAACCACCTAGTGGAGTTGGGAACACAAGACAGATTATTTTACTTTATAGGTTGCTTGAACCGGAGAAGACAAACATCCTTCCATAACCAATTCCCCGAGAGTTCGATATAAACCTTCGAGTCACCCTTGTGGGGAAAAGAAGCTTGCTACACCACTCTGCACTTGGAGTCCCAACAAAAAGTGGCCACGTTTGTTGCCATCAGCGAGGTGGCGATGCTCATGTACACGGCCAAGCAGATCTCTCCACGATGGTTATCGGCGAAGTGACTTCCAAAAGGACAAGTTGCGGTCATCAGGGAAATGGGCACCCGCATGACGGAGCTAGAGGAGGAAGGATTGCTGACTATCAATTTATACAATTGCTATCTTGGCCGGCCACTTGTGCCACTCTCCACCCATATCATCTGGATGTTCCAGTACACCGGGCAGAGTGACCCTATGATGGCAGCGTCAGTTACCTAGGCCACGGAAGGTTACATCGTTGCCCTGAAGAAAATCACGAATGGAAAGTTCACTGAATTGTCGGAGGGTTTGCAGCCGTACAAGCCAGGTGGACGACTGACCCCAACTGTAAGTATTCCCATTTCTAGTCGCCTTTTGCCTTTGTTTATTGATTGCATCGCTAACTTGCGCGATTCGTTTCATTATGTAGATTTTCCAAATTGTGGAGCACTGGTTGCCTCTACTTGACGAGGATATGTCGAGCTCCATCTGGAAGGAGAAGGAGATGCCTCGGAGGGACGAGTAGGAATAAGAAAATGACTCGGAGAAAGATCCACCCTCTATGGCTCGGAAAACTAGCGAACAGAAAGCCGCAAAGAGGAGGAGGCTAGCCATAGCCTCCAAGAGGGAGAATAAGACAGCAACCTAGAGGTCCTCGGGGATTAGAGCCAAGTGGGTCCTAACCCAACGAACGTCACAGTGAATCAGGAGATGGTTTGAAAGCTGCGGCGGTAGGTGACCCTCATGGAAACGGGCCTACCACCCACTGGGCCCCAATTTGGAGAAGCCCCCGCACATCAGAGCAGGGCTGATAAAACTCCAATTCGCCAAGTAAGTGATGGATTTGTTTACTTGTTTCATTATCGTTGACTTTTCCTCGAAGTTTTTTATTCATCTTTGCTTCTGTTCTTTAGGGGCCAACCAAAGAAGGTGAAGTGCTCTGTCATGGACAAGATCCCAAAGAGCTGCATCGAGGAAGAAGACAAGGCTTCCAAGAAGAGAAAAGGCGAGTCGACGAAGGTGCCTTTTGCTAACACCAAGAAGCAGAAGGTTGATCTCGCCCAAGTGAGTGAGGCAGCGGCAAAGGATGCAATGGGTGATGTAGCCGCACAGGAGAAGGCTACCATGCAGGTGACTACGAGCATGGCGTCCACAACCGAGACCTTTCCACGGTTCCTTGCCAAGGATTCGTTCATGGTCTCGTAGTCATAGTCGTCCGCGGTCGCGAAAGTCCTTGATGTTGAGATAGGGCTGATGGTGCACAGATCTAGCAGAGTTATGTATCCGCTTCCGTCGGTTGGGGTGATAGAGCCGCATCAGTTTCTCAAACAGACTCTCCGGGTATGTGGAAGGGTTTGCCGCATAGAAAACAAAAAAGTTCCTACGATATGAATTCCTAATTACACCAAGATCTAATGTAGTAGATGCTAGTAATGAGTAAGGGGGTAACCAAAAAAACTTACACTACAAGGAATGTGCTAACTGGTGACCCCAAATATTAATCACACAATGGTCATAGTAATTCATATATGACCTTTTTATGACCAAAAATGGTAGGTCACATACTGAGGGTCACTATAGATAGATAAGGACCTTTTCTTAATTTGTCATAGACAATTATGACCAAAATAGATGATCATAGTGTAGGGGTTCCGCGTATGAAAACAATAAATTTTACTCTACGCCCTTGAACCCCTGAAGCTGCTAGGACCTATCTATTAGTAATACAGTAACGGGAGGGTCTTTTCGCGAACTTACCCTCGAAGACCGAAAAGCGTTGTCCACGCTCGGGAGAGTGTGGTTGATGTAGACGAGTCGAAGGCGACCTCAAGGTCGTGATGAAGTCCGTGCGCTCCTTGGATCCAACGACTTGAGTGCCTCAAGTGCGACACCTCGCAAGGAGTTACACACGTCTGGTGCCTGACAATGACTCCGGCTTCCCCGATCCAGCAGCAGTTGCGGAAGTAGAGATCCCGGATCCGAATCCCGCAGCGCGATGGTGCTCCACGGTGAAGATGTCTCTCGCTTGCATAGTCCAGACTTGGGACCACGGTCACAAGAGAGAGAGGGGGAGAGAGAAAATATAGACTGGAGGTCCTCCCAAAAGTGAGAAGACCTTTATTGAATATTGGCGTATTTCTCTGGCCAAATACCCCCACTATATATAGGGGAGAGGGGGTACACCCCCCCTCCCTCAAAGTCCCGGGGTGGGACTAAACATGGGAGAGGGGTGGGGTGGCATGTCGGCCAGCCCCCACCATGGGCCCCACGTGGGGGAAGGCCCACTAGGGCCCCCGGCCACCCCTAGGCCCTTCCTAGGGGTGGGATCCCCTCTTGGGCCTTTTCCCCTCCGGGAATTGGCCCATTGAGACTTTGACCTTTTAATTGATTTTTCTCTTTATTAAATAATTATGAATAAATGATTAAATCAACATTTAACATTCATTCACACATTATTCAACCTCCGTGGCTATGGAACACCTTCCACCTCCACTCCGGACAACCTCCGGATTTACCGAAACCCTTCCGGTTTTCTCCCCACTCTTCTTCGGCGATTCCACCGATCCTATAAACACTCTCTAAGCATCATCAAGCCCTTAAGCGTGATACCCCACGGTTTGGGAACACTCCAGACATGGTAGGGACACTCTCGCACCAATGATCGACAGAGGGACCTGGATGGCCATGTGACCCATGTGTGTTCCACGAAGATCTTTCGTCGTTTGAACCGGGACAGTCGTGTCTTATTCCGTTTGTCACTCGATACATGCATTGGCCGAGATTTGATCAATGACAGCACCATGTCGTGTTCAATCTCATTACTGAACAATACTACTTGAATCGTTCTGACAAGTGATATCCCCGTGATCAAATCACACGATGCGCAGCTATTGGATATAACTTCTCTGAGTGGGCCCTTGAGTATTGTCCCATCACATGGACGGACAAATCCCGTTCTTGACATATATTACCTCCAAGGTTTCCTCCGAGTACCTGAACACACCTTTATAACCACCGTATTACCAGATTGCGTTTGATGCTATCTAAGCACTCTTGGGAGACAGTGATTGATATAGCCTCACGGTCTAAGGAATAGTCTACGAGGATCCATTTCTAATCATCGTAACTTGAAATTCGTGACATGATCGGGTCAGGATGTTTATGTTGGGTATTGGTTCATCATCTCATTCTCAGAATGAGATGACCTCATTTGCAACTGGCATAAATGCCACATGATCAGGAAACATGATCATCTATTGACCAATGAACCAGTGACTAGAGTTTCACTGGGAACCCCTGGTTGTTTGTATATCACACATGTATAGATGTTCCCACTCAATACAGTTACAGCATGATATAAAACTTAATCATAAAGTGTATGAAATATGATAATAGTCTTACTACTATTTTTCTCTAGGGCATATTTCCAACAGTCTCCCACTTGCACTAGAGTACCAATACACTAGCTGCATTTGTTCTCAATCATTGGCACCATATATCCGGTACCCTAAACATGCTTGCTCATGGAAGAGGTTGAGTCTTGGGTCTGTACTTTACAGTCCCAAATCCTTTGCAACTTATTAATGTCAACTTGATTGACATTAATACTTTATCATCACATGATCGCATCTGTGTGTATGCATCGTTGTTATGGCAGCAGAACGAGGCCTGATTCCAGGAGCCTACATTGACGTTAGATCAACCTCGAGGCTTTCTCATGAGCATTGTGCCCTGGGACACATCATTCTACGTTAAAAGCGAACTAGCCCTGCCATAACATTATACAACACTTTAGATGGTACCCTTATTTATTATTATAAATGTATTCATCGAAACATTAGTGCACTCTGTGCAACTTTCGATGTTTTTGGTTCACCTCGCTTCCTACTTGACTTTAATTAGTGTTTACGAGAGTTTCCAACATACGCCCTTATAACATAACTCTTTATGTTTTAAGATATGTCATCCTTTATGGATTTGGAAAATATATCCACAGTTCTCTATTAGACACTATAGACAAACTTAGCTCAACGTTCTGTGATTTGAACTTAATCACTTTTAAATGTTCCTTATTTGGATCACTTATTATGCTAAGTTATCATCATGGTTTACTAAGATAGAACCTATGTCTCAACATAGTGGATGGCGATCATCCCTTTTCTTTCTTTCAATCATTGATGTTAAACTTAATGCTATTCCTAATTTGAGTTCATAAGGACCAGTTCCTTTAATTAACTATTCCGAAACCCCTTTCAGAATCCCTTAGGGAATACTACATAATATCACAATACGCATATTATCAACTTCTACATCTTATAAATCATTATTTATAAGTATTTGCACTTTCATCCTTAACATACTTAAGAATTACTCCTAAAAGCTCCCACTCAAAAATATGTCAATCACATATTGTTTTAGGAAGACTTTCATAGCTCCCACTCAATTTTATGCAAATTGCATATCTACTCTCTATTTTGAATAACTTCAAAAACTTTGACCAAATATAAAACTTGGAGATTTGTTATGAGATACTAGTACTATTACTAGTTTTAAATCCACTAGACACTTAGCACATATGAATCAAATTCATTTGAATTTGTCCAATACATGACAAATTGTGCTTTTGTCATTCACCCCCTTTTCCACTATGGCTTTGCAGTCATTTGGTAAAATTCAAGCAACTCCTTTTACTTGTGAGATTCAGCAACGAATTGCTTTCTAATCTCAAGGGAATTTTGCTTTTAGGATTTCTCATGATTATAGTTTACCATTATTTCCTTTGTAGTTCGTAGGTATGTCATATTCCAAGAATCATGAAAAATGATTCTCAAATGTCTCCTTACTAGATATGGATTTCATTTTGAATCCTACTTCATGTAGTGAAAACACTAGTGGGGAAAACACAATGATCAATATCATTGATTCTTTCCTTTGTGAAGAGAATCGTTCAGGAACGTTATCCGTTGCGCTTCTCAACACTCTGATGCATGTATTTGAATACTAATCGTGTTTTACACTATTTTCCATTTGCCCCATAATTGGGAAACATCACTAGAAGTGAGCTTTCTCAAGAATGTACCAAAATCCAAGCAGTACGAATCTTGCTTTTCCTTTTGGTTTCAGCTATGTATTTCGCATTCAACGTTTCCAATGAATATGCTACAAGGACTTATTCGCTATTATTTTGGTTATATCGAATAACCCCAAAACTTTCACGAATTCAAATGGTTCACTATATTCTGATTGAGTGCTAACTATTTCTAAGCTAATGGTCTCTACATTTACACTACAAAGAGTTATTTGGTGCCTTCTATTCAACCCACTTTGATATCTAATATCAGATTGTGATGCTTTGCATTTTGACGTTTCAAAACACTTTGCATTTCACAATTACTTCTATGCCATTCTTATAAAGTTGAATTTCATTACTATTGATCAAATCATAGTAATTAGATTCCCTTTTATATTTATACCCTTTGTTGATGAAACACTTTGATCAAATCAAATAGTTTCATATCCATGTTTCCTTTGGTAAACTTATTTACACATTCAAACAATCATATAATGATAATTACCATTTTTGTTAAAAACCCAATACATCGAATATGTATTTACTTTTAACAATTCTTTAAACACTTTGTATTCAAGTAATGTTATATAGGCATTTCTAGTCACTTTAACTCATTAATATTAAACTTAAACCAAAGTAAATATGATCCAACCCTTAAATCACATTCCCATATGTTAGAATATGTGGTGATGACATGTGTCTACATGATCCCATATTTTAAATGGTGAATATTAAATCTTAGTTAATTTCAATGAGTAGAAATTACTTTTCTGAAATAAAAAGGATGAAACTAGTTAATAAAAACTTGTGATGCTTATGATGTTAATAGATCATCAAATGTGTGCCTTAGAGTTCTAAGTAGACTAGTTAAGTATTGTTTGGTGATTGTGTACTCCGTATGTATTTATAGACGATAGTACCGACCAAGCTTTCGAGGAGGAGGAGTTCTACCAAGAGGAGGAAGAAGAAAACTTCAGCCACTGCACTGCACAAGGCAAGCCATCATTAACAATGCAAGCTAACACTTGCAAGTATAATGCTTAGCAAGCTAGAATTAAGCTAGATAATCCGAGCAAGATGCACTAGGCATGCTTTGGTAATACCACCTTGACTATTACTTACCCTAAGTATTATTTTCAAGCTTTACTTTCTTTACTTTACCAAAGTCCTTTACCTGTTTTGAAGGTAGCATAAAAAGTATAAAACTTGACCTATCTAGATAACTTTAGATGTCATTCTATGGCATGAGATTGATCTCATCTTTCCACCTTAGTGAACACTCTTAAATTAGTAGTTTAGAGTAGATAAAAACTTGAGTCACTTTAGATGGGAACACTTGGTGAAAATGAATTGTGGAAACCTTAGAATGATGAGTCATTCTATTGAGATGTTTTGACATGTGTTGAGAAACACAAATGGTTTATGATGATGAAAATTTTGAGGCCTGAGCCTTGACCCTTTTATAAAACTGATGGTTGGATTCGGATGCCATACCATTCCAAATTTACCGTACAACCACAATACCTGAATTGGGTAAGACTTAGCCAGAAGTTTATATGCATTAGTATTAGTTCTCTCGCGGGAGAGGTTTGAGCTGAGGCTACCTCTCAATGTTGTCCACCTATGCAGTGCCCAAGATGACAGATGGTCATGGTTGGGAGGCCATGCTCATAGGAGAGGTGCTTATACTAGGCTGTGTAAAGGAAATGTTATGTTTGATTATCTGCATACTAAGTATGATGATTAAGGGTTATCCCTGACAGATGTATGGAATCTTGTGGTGAAAGTGTACCACCTCTGCAGAGTGTCAAACTATTCGAATAGCCGCGTCCGCGGTTATGGACAGTTGGAGTGGCCATACTGTTTCGTTGTCAGATGTTTTCAAAATGACTTATGAAATGAATGATGAATCTTGACTTGATCACAACAGGGTTATGACAATAACACTAGCTTCCCAACTTAAGTGATTCTAGGATTTTATTTTATCTTTCTTTGTTTTTGAACTCAGCTTAGGTTTCAAACTTAACTTTATAGTTAAACTTAGAGTTAGCACTTTACCTTAGTACTATCCTACTTGTTAGTGGTAGTTTGCGAGTACTTAAAGAGTACTCATGGCTTTTGTCCCTGGCTATTCCTATGGCCAGACTATGAACGATACTACCAAGATGACGGCCAGCAGGACGGCTATGATAACTAGGACCCCACTGCTACGCGTAATATTTATTCTGCTGCTTGTTGTATTAAGACTGGATCATGAGATCCTTATTTGTGTAAGACATTATGTATGGTTTGTAATGGATGATGTACTGTGATATCCAATCTGTTATGTCTTGCAAAAATGGTAATCCTGGGATTGCGATGTATGACATAACAGGCATCTGGGATTAAAAATCCGGGTGTTGAAATTAATCAGCCTAAAACACAAACTAAATGATAAATGTTGAGGGAGAGTGTCGTCGACCATCATCATCATGCTCACCATCAACACGCAATGTCACCTCCTCTCCAGCAAGCACCTCTCATGTAGAAGGTCCTGTTTTTAGCAAAACAGAACAACTATCAGATATACTTAACACTGCAAATGTGTTTGCAAGATTATAACATTTATAAAATTGTATATAAAATATATACCTTTGTCATTGATGACCTCAGCGCAATTTGGTTCAACCAACACATTCCTGATATGTGTTATGAACCGGTGGAACTCCATTGATTCTGCGTCGCCTCTCATATCGCAAGTCCTGACTTGTGCTTGGTAGCTTGGTGGCAGCGACCGCAACACAACGCCATTTGCGAAAGAGC
This sequence comes from Avena eriantha, assembly GCA_910589775.1. Taxonomy (NCBI): domain Eukaryota; kingdom Viridiplantae; phylum Streptophyta; class Magnoliopsida; order Poales; family Poaceae; genus Avena; species Avena eriantha. Next base: position 187,099,300 of record OU342740.1, on the reverse strand, counting down.
CCGACATCTAGCTATCCAGGAAGTATGCATGCCTCATGTACACATCATGCATGCACTTCAAGTGGTCGTCCAGTGATGAGTTCTCCTCCATCTTAATGGAGAGGAAGTCTCCCATCAGCTCATGCTCCCATATGCGTACTTGTTTCACGAAATGTGTCCTAAGCTGTATAATCACCGAACGAGGGTTGACATCACCCACGAAAGTCCACAGCTCGTCCACCATTCTGAAACACATGGTAACTAAAATGAAGGAGGCCATCTCACGACGGAGATAGCGGTCTTTCCGCTCCTCTAGGGTCTATAGGTGAGTGGGCGGATCCAAATCCATCCCATCGAGTATGTAGTCGACCACGTTGTTCTCGCTAAGGAGAACGTGGAGACGTTGAACCCATATGGAGAAGTTTCATCCATCTAATCTGAGCTTCTATCCTTCTAACCAATCAATTGTCAACACGAAAGGAGCCATCTACATTTATAATTGCAAAAGGAATTTAGACTAAGTTTATAATTAAATGAGTTAATAATAACTCCACTCAGAAACACCTATCCCCTAAAGGGTTCCTAGTGATAACACGACCCCTATCAGCCACATCTCCCCCGATCATCACAGCCATCAATGTGGGTTCAAGGGTGGATGCTAAACGTCGGTCACATCATTCATGCGACTCGCGCTCGATCTTTTGACCATCCGTGTTCCGAGGCCATGTCTGCACATGCTAGGCTCGCCAACTCAACCTTAGTGTATTCGCTGTGCAACATGGCTTACACCAACTATATGCGAACATAGATATGTCTGACACACAGGCGTGTAACCCTAGATCACCTACCGAAGAACATTCTTGGCGGTGCACACTAAGGGGAACACAATCATTGGTAATTTTAATAGGGATCATCTTATTAGGCTACCGTCGAGTATCTAATACTAGCTCATAATAAGACATACAAACAATAACATTGAATGTAAATGCTATGTCATATGGTCCTTCACGTCGTGATCTCCATCTGCCATCACCGGGTTCCGGCGCCAGGATTCCGGCGCCGTAGACACCAGGGTACCGGGGTCATTCCGCCGTGGTAGTTCGTCACCTCCGTGACTATCTACTTCTACGTAACAAAATGTAATCACTTTACCTTTGCCACAACCATATCACAAAGCAACGCCCCCTACAAAACAAAGTTAGATGCCTCTACTTTATGTTTGCATGTTTTACGTGGCTGAATGGGCTTTCGCACAAGAACCGTTCTTACCTACGAACTTCCAGCACAACGCTGAACAAGTAGTTATATCTACTACACCCCATTCGGGGCCCTCCTTTGCAAATGGCATACCAACTAACGCGAGAGAGACAGACACCCCCTAAGAAACTTTATACGTTACAAGCCATATGTCAAGCGTGGACTAGTCTCACAAATGAACGCGTAAAGTCGGTTGGGGGCTGCTTCATCAAGCATTACTGCGGTATACACAAGTACACGTGGGAGGGTAACAACTAAAAGATCAACGCCCACACGCTACATCTCGTGTGTTCTACCTGTACTAGCATTACTACGCATAGATCTGGCTCTGATACCACTATAGGGGTTCCGCGTATGAAAAAAATAAATTTTACTCTACGCCCCTGAACCCCGGAAGCTGCCAGGACCTATCTATTAGTAATACAGAAACGGGAGGGCTTTTAGCGAACTTACCCTCGAAGACCGAAAAGCGTTGTCAACGCTCAAGAGAGCGTGGTTGATGTAGACGAGCCGAAGCCGACCTCAAGGTCGTGATGAAGTTCTTGCGCTCCTTGGCACCAACGACTTGAGTGCCTCAAGTGCGACACCTCACGGGGAGTTACACACGTCCGGTGCCTGACGATGACTCCTACTTCCTCGATCCAGCCGCAGTTGTGGAAGTAGAGCTCCCGGATCCGAATCCCGCAGCGCGGCGGCGCTCCACTGTGAAAATGTCTCTCGCTCGCGCAGTCCAGACTTGGGACGACGGTCACAATAGAGAGAGGGGGAGAGAGAATATCAACTGGAGGTCCTCCCAAAAGTGAGAAGACCTTTATTGATTATTGGTGTATTTATCTGGCCAAATACCCCCACTATATATTGGGGAAGAGGGGGTACACCCTCCCTCAAAGTCCCAGGGTGGGACTAAACATGGGAGAGGGGTGGGGTGGCATGCCGGCCAGCCCCCACCATGGGCCCCATGTGGGGTAAGGCCCACTAGGGCCGCAAGGCACCGCCTAGGCCCTTCCTAGGGGTGGGATCCCCTCTTGGGCCTTTTCCCCTCCGAGAATTGGCCCATTAAGCCTTTGACCTTTTAATTGAATTTTTTCTTTAATAAATAATTATGAATAAATGATTAAATCAACATTTAACATTCATTCACATATTATTCAACCTCTGTGGCTATGGAACACCTTCCACCTCTACTCGGGACAACCTCCGGATTTAACGAAACCCTTCTGGTTTTCTCCCTACTCTTATTAGGCGATTCCACCGATCCTATAAACACTCTCTAAGCATCATCAAGCCCTTAAGCGTGATACCCCATGGTTCGGGGACACTCCAGACATGGTTGGGATACTCCCGCACCAATGATCGACAGAGGGACCTGGATGGCCATGTGACCCCTGTGCGTTTCACGAAGATCTTTTGTTGTTTGAACCGGGACAGTCATGTCTTATTCTCTTTGTCACTCGATACTTGCATTACCCGAGATTTTATCAATGACATCACCATGTCGTGTTCAATCTCATTACTGAACAATACTACTTGACTCGTTCTGACAAGTGATATCCCCGTGATCAAATCACACGATGCGCAACTATTGGATATAACTTCTCCGAGTGGGCCCTTGAGTATCGTCCCATCACATGGACGGACAAATCCCGTTCTTGACATATATTGCCTCCAAGGTTTCCTCCAAGTACCTGAACACACCTTTATAACCACCGTATTACCAGATTGCGTTTGATGCTATCTAAGCACTCTTGGGAGACAGTGATTGATATAGCCACACGGTCTAAGGAATAGTCTACGAGGATCCATTTCTAATCATCGTAACTTGTACTTCGTGACATGATCGGGTCACGATCTTTAGGTTGGGTATTGGTTCATCATCTTATTCTTAGATTGAGATGACCTCATTTCCAACTGGCATAAATGCCACATGATCAGGAAACATGATCATTTGTTGACCAATGAACCAGTTACTAGAGTTTCACTGGGAACCCCTGGTTGTTTGTATAACACACGTGTATTGATGTTCCCAATCAATACAGTTATAGCATGGTATAAAACTTAATCATAAACTATATGAAATATGATAATAGTCCTTATTACTATTTGTCTCTAGGGCATATTTCCAACACATAGTGCCATGATCAAACTATTTTGTCATGAGTAATTTGGCATGTCCACGTAATATCCAACATGGCCAATCCTATGTGGCAGGTTCTAGATCGAAATCCGCCCAGTCCAACGTGATGCTCTACATGGGCCAAGACCATCAATTCCAGCCTTTTCATTTTTCTTCTGTGAATTATGGTGACAAAATGGGCTAATCTCAACATTCTTGCCTTTTATTTCCTAGGCTTTGGCATTTTTATGATCCATTTAATCTTAATCTTCAATGTTTTTCTAGATTTATATATTGAAATGTCCAAGCAGTAAACAACCAGTAAGTAGAGCCAAATAACTATTTTAGTAATGACAATAACAATTACAACTTATATTACAATCAGGACATGGTTGATATAAGATAGAAACCGAAAACAACAACAAAAATATTACAGTGGTGTATTACGACCATTTCATAATACAGATCACCAAGAACATATAACTAGCTACAAGAATATGACTATCTACACTTTTCCGAGTATGAATCCTTTGCGTGTTCCAACTTCTTTAGCTTGGAGCTGCTGAAAAGGAGAAAAAATGATGGTTATATGGCTGTAATATCTTGTAACAACAACAGCAGCAGCTGTGATATGCAAAGCATCAGGTTCATTTGCATAGTTTCCTATCAGCTATACAGGAATAGGTAGACAGGAATGTCTCGAGATTATAGGGCTACTACATGAATACTGAAGAAACATGGAGTGGTAGCCCACTCTATAACAGCACGGAGCACACGTCTGACAAACGAAGTGACACTAAAATCAGAAGCAACAAACATTCAGATTTCGTAGTTATCCTATAAGCCCCCCTTGTGTAGAAGGTAACACATTAGATATATTGGAAGTACTAGAAAGGTGCAAAACATGATAGTTTCTTATTCGTAGACATTGTACACTACAGAGTGAACATTACTTGTACTACTAAGAGACCACAACAGGTGTTGCTAGACGAGGAACATTCACTAACAAGCATATCCTAGATCATGCGTTTTGGTAAGCATACATAATTAAGATAAGGTGGTCAATACTAACTAGTCGTACATACTTGTTTGCCTTTTGCAAGGGCTATATCTGATGGCTCGAGCTGGTGAACCACATCAATCAGCGGCGAAGGTACTTGTATTATTTCGCCTCAAAACCTATTTTGTTGAGTGCTTGATGCTGCCCAGGAGAACAACTTCAGTTAATAACTGACAGTCTCTATAACACAGAAAGGTAAATATTGTAGAAGCTCCATATAGTTGAGTTTTTTAGCAAGACCAACAATGATTTACTAATTGTAAACATCGGAGAACAAAAATAGAGAAAAGCAGAAACATGCATAGTTACTCTACTTAACAAAAGGATATGTGTCCATTATAAAATCTCTCAGGTTACATGGATTTTCGTTAACGTAATGACTTGGGGTGCCTTAATATTTTGGCCATGATCAATTTGTAATGGTACATACATGCATGTACAATATGAATTAATCACGTCAAAGCAACGCTAGGCTATATACTAAAGATAGCACCTCCTAGGACTCGAAACAAACATCTTGCCTATTCAAAAGTGGAGGCCATACATTAGACATGGAGAAAGCCAGCAAAAACAGTGTGCCGTGCATCAAGATAGTGTAAAATATAGTAGGAACACAACATGCATCTGCATGAAAAGTAAACTCTAGGAAAAGTGGCGAATAAAAGGATAATTTCCAGTAGGGATATCATCCTAAAGAGGTTTATTAAACTAACCAAAACAAATAGCACAAGGAATAGCTAGTTGATGCAATATTTTCATAAATACTTGGTGTGCACTATACTTCTGGTATAGATACATGCATGTGAAATTTTTTCATAATATTCATAACCACAACTACCAATATACCCCAAACAAGTAAACATAGGGTGTGTAACAGTAATTATCAAATTGAAATTCCTCATTCTCAAGAAGTATATATAGATGAAGAATAAATAATCAGACCCCGATTAATGAATGACATTACCAATTGAGTACATCGAGATTTTGTTGCACAGGGAGAGGAAGCTAACTTCGATATATAGTTCATTACTATTCCAGATTTAACATAAATGTGAGAACAAGGACAGTGCTAGTCCATTTGCTTTCTCGCTAAAGGGGTGTTCGGTCATTCTCATTTTCTATAACTCAAATGTCTTTAGTTAATCAAGAGCATCATATGATGCATGATTCACACAAAAAGAACAATTTTAAAAAGATAAGCTAGACTTGGAACTTCCAATTTAAAGTTATAAGTGCATGCTCTTGTCTTGACTTGCAATATTTTGTAGGGTAGATCAGCAAAAGTAAATTGAATAGAGAACATCATCAACTTTGACAGTCTAGTGACTCATAAATTGTTCTCTTTCTATCATTTGCTATACAGATCTTAATTCACTTGATGTACAGAGTTACATATAATCCATTGAGTAGCTGCTCATATTATGGTTTGCGGTCAATCAAATTCAGTACTACTGATATAGGAACTAACTATACAGTAGTAGAAGACTAGCAGTCTAAACTATCGGTTGGATTCACAAGCAGCAAACGGTCATTCAATGCACCAAGAAACACTGCAAGCATACCTTGAGGAGGTGCTCGTGGACCTTGAATATCATGGCAACGACGAGGATGGCAATGTGCGAATCATGGCTCCTTCTCCGCTGTCCCTACGCGACGTTCTCCGGTCTCCTCCCGCTCCACTACGTCGATGATGGTGGAATGCTTGCCCTTTTCCTTGTGCACTATCTGCGAGCCTCCTCTAAGGAGCCCAAAGCCTCCATTGGTTGACTTTGCTGCAGAGACATCATCAAAAGATCTAGGGTAGTGGGACGCCACACGATGGTGGCCTATGCTCCATGTTGCTTCCTTGCGGCCAGCCTCGTGGGCACCAGGTTTCACACATCCGACCTTGCAGCTACCGGATCCATCCACGTCGATGCCGAATATGGCGATTCATCTCCATGCCTCGCCAACGTGCAGCACCACGAGTGGGGAAGCCCGGGGTGCCATAACGGAGAGAGAGAAAGGGCAAGGCCACGTCGGAGAGAAAGAGATATGACATGGACATGCAGGAGGGCGATGAGTGGGAGGGAATTAGCGAGACGTGGAGGTTGTTGGGGTAGGGCTACGCAATAGATGGGTGGGTGGGGTGGATGCATGGGATGTGGCTTGGGAGGCACAGGGCTCAGAGACAGTGGCGATGCGGGGCTTACCATGAGAGGCGGCGCGACGGGTAGATGGTGGAGAAGATGGAAGTGACGAGCGATAAAAGGATGTGGTTCTTGCACGCGTCGCGGATGGGAGGAGCGAGAGGTGGTGGCAGCGCAGGGGAAAACTAGGGAGCTCGATCTAGGGTTCCTGTGGTGTGTTGTTGTGTTCGGAAACGAGAAAGTTGGTCCGCGTGTAGATTGGGTGGGTGGTGCCACATCATCGATCCATGCCAACTGTACCCTGGATGACAATCTATTCTGCTCATTCGGTTTATATCTGACGGTTCTTATTTCTCCTCTTATTTTTATATTTCTTTACTCTGTAAAAAAGGGCTTTTTATGGAGCATCTACTAGGAATGTGGCGCAAAATTGTATCATCCAAATTTTCTAAAATATTATAACATATTTTAACTGCATTCACCAATTGGTTGCACCATAAAATCTTTCTGTCCACCCCACATGAAAAACACAAATGTCTGGCGAATTGGTAGGAAGTGGGTCCGGTTTGAACTACATGTACATTATCTAATGCTCATGATTTTTTGAAAAAATCATTTTTACCTTCAAAAAATGTTGTTTTATCATAGATCAAATGCAAGTTTAGTGAGGCCCATCACCTAACTAAGAACATTCATGTCTACCGTTTGACCATAGTTTGAAACCTGCATAAGAAATTCCAAAACAGTCCAAAAAATATAAAACCTTCATGTCGTGTCATATTATGTGACATAGTTGCAAGTAAAAATACCAAACATGGTTTATTTATTGTATTTCAAAAAAACCTTCTCAGAAATGACCTCTCATTTTCAAGGTTTCATGACTTTCATGCCGAATGACCAATGTTATGGCCATAATTGCGGCATAGTTTGTCATATTGTGCCTATATTGTGCATGCATGTCCACCTTGGGATGGAGAATAATGTTGTAGGACAAAGTTTTATGGCCAGAATTGTGACATAGTTTGGTCTTTTTGCATGGTGTAGTGGTAAGTAACGTGAGGGAATGGTGGATGGCACGGGTTCGAACCCCCGTGACTTCTATTTTTGCTGGTTTAGTTCCCGTCGAGCGGGGCCTGCCTAGGTCCCACCTTTAGTTCGTGGTGGGGACGCACGGGGCCTGCGTGTCAGCCCAATAGTTCATGGCGAGGCCGTGCGGGGCTGCATGTCATCCTAAGCATTCTTTCTTACTTAGCATGGATACGTGGGTCATATATGTCAGACTTACACGTGGATATGATATGTAGGCAAAATTGACACTTGGACACGATACCTAGGTGAAACAGGTTAGTTTGTAGTCTGGTCGTTTCAACAAATTTGTATTAGAAGTAACGACCATTTAAATTGGTTGTAATCCCCTTCAATTAAGGTCATAGACCAGCGTTGTCTATGTTATGAACTATTGTTGTATCAAGTTATGACCTTACTGACAAAAAAGGTCATTATTTTTCAAGGTTTGGACCCTCCCAAATGGCCTATGACCATTTGGTTTGAAATGGTCATAGATCTGTGACAAAAATGTCCAGGGTCATTAAGAAAAGGTCACTAGTTGACATATTTCTTGTAGTGTTACCCTCGAAGACCGAACGCTTTTTATGAAATCTTATTTCATTATTGATGTAGTAGATCACTAGCTGATATCAATATCGAGTTGAAGAGCTTCGCAAGCTAGCAGCGCATCCGTCCTCGAACATACGTCCAGCTCCGGACAACCTCCATGCCCTCACTCTAGAAGAGCAGCAGAAGCAGCATATCCGAAACCAGAGAACTACCAGAACATGCTCAACTTGATTCTGAAGAACATGAAAACTACTAGAGGGAGAGAGATCCTTCAAAAGGATGGTGTGAGAGAGAGGAGGTCACCAACTACTTTTATAGCAGAGGGGCACCCCCGTGCCATGGCCGGCGGCCAAGGTAGGTGCCCCCACCTCTCCCTCATTCATGTCAGTGGAGGTTCCACCCATCTCACTCACATCAATTTTGGTTCCACTCACTTGCATTAAATTTTCACTAGATTTAAATGCAATTTCTCATTCAATAGAAACCATTTTTATTTCTTTATATTAATATTTGATAATAAGAGTAAATAATAGCGCTAAATTGATTCGGCTCAAACTTTTATCCACGTCATCCCGATTATTCAGGAATGGACACTCAAAAGGACACACAGCAACGTCGCAACGGAGCCCTACTATACCATGAGGTGGGCCTCGCTGCGGGCCACGGCAAAAGATTCCACACTGCAGGTTGATGTCGCACATATCATCTTACCCTACTTCACAGGACTATGGGCCATGCACGCACCATGGGACCGCTGTCAGTGTACGCGTGGTATGACCACACTCTATAAGAAGCGTTCCCGGTGCAACACACCTCCGCACCAGTCAGGTGCTGGGCCTGCCGATAGCCGAAGTGTCATTGCAAACTCTATCTGGACTTATCACGGCAAAGAGCCGAGCAAGTGGTGCAGGTGTCATCGGGAGGTATGGGCGGACGTGGGTTATCGCGGCGGAGAGGTGGCATCATCAACAGTATGCGCCTGCAGTTTCTCGTGGTGGAGAGCCGAACAATTAGTACACACTATAGAGGACTACTGCATAGTATCTAGGTGCACGTGGTTTCATGCGGCATAGCCTATAGAAGACAGCGTTTTCTCATGGTCGGCGTGCGAGAAAAGCATCTCTCAAATGCAATGAATGTAGGCGAGGATCCGATGAACAACCATGGTGCTACTTTCCTATATATACCCTTTCTAGCTATCTTCTCTTACCCTCCCACCTCCAGCGTGTTTCCTCTTGCTCGGGTGGTTAGTCGCATGCAACTGTCTGGTGATCACACCCGGAGCTGGCGTTGATGCTGACCACATACGTGAGCGGAAACATCGCATGGTTAGTTGTTATCCTCTCTCCCTCTGCCTATCCTGCGTGTTGCGCTGGTCGCCGTAATCCACGTCTACGTCTCCGGTAACTTTTGTTGAGTGAGAGGTGCTGAATCACCTTTGTCTTAGGCATAGACACAACCATGCTTCCTGTGCAGCTTGTTGCGAGTGCGCCACCCTCCTCACAGGAAGCTGCATGTGAAGTGTCGCCATTTTACTCTGCGACTCGATGGTGTACACCAGCTTTGACGCGGCATATGGGTATTGCCGACGACTTGCTTGCACTAACCAACGTGGAGGTAAGGCCTGCTCTCAGTTCCTCTCTCCTCCCATAAACTCTAACCGCCACCTCCTTAGTCTTTATCGTTTTCCTATTTTCAGGATCGACTTCTAGTGAGTTTATAGACGACCGCATTCCTCCCTCGCTAGACCTACACACCGCGAGCATCTCCCTCAGGTACGCATTTCGTACCACGCCATCCTCTACCTATGTATGACCTTCGTATTTCTCTTAGAGCTTGCATCCACTCTTATAAACAGTTAACGAGGGCGACAAAAAGAAGCGAGTGGCTTGAAGGCGCTGGAGTTGGAGGATGCCATGGATCTTTGGGTTCATATTGCCTCTAACACATCAACATGCATTTTCACGCGTTCGTCTCTCATGGAGAACTTTTTTGTCTAATATTTTATCCTAATCTCTCATCCTTTTCATTCTCTTTTTCCTACAGCGAGCTTTGTCCTCGGTGACCCCTGGGACTTCCTGCAATACCTCTCAGACTGCGCTACATAGGAAAATGCGTTTGTCCAGTGAGAGAAGGACTAAATGTGTTTTCTACGGTCGAGGACATGGCCGTCGTTCCCATGGCTAGGATGGCCATCGTGTTGGAGACCCTTCATCAACACCATTTGATGTCGATCTCTGGGCAGCTACAACGACGCATAGAAAGATGCCACCGCGTGTGGCAGCGATAGAAGCATTCTACATAGCGTGTCTTGCAAACTTCTTCAAGGATGGTTTTAGTCCATGTAGTGCATATGTTTGCATGTACTGCTCCAATTTCGTACGATTAATATAAATAATTTTCCATGTACTATGTAAGTTTTTGTGGAAGCATTCTGTGTACTGATCTAGTGTTCTTTGATTAATAATTGTTTTTGACGAAAGCATATGTTTGAATAATAAAATCTGTCATTACTGTTTAATTGTGTTTAGAGTGCTACTCATGTGATGACATACAAGGACAAAATACTTATATTTGTCCATTTTTTAGATGTTTTGTAGTCTCTTGTCTCCAAATTTTCAATTCTGACGTGTATTTCCATGTCTTTCTGTTCCATTATATATTCCTCTATGCGTGCGTCTTTGATTTTCAAGAACGCTTTGCAAGTTCGCATCTTCCTATTCTTCATTCTACCCGACCATAATACTTTACGTGTAGGATTGTACTTTCCTAGCCTCATACGAAGAGGTGTCTACATGTACAGCTCAAAAACATACAAATGTACAACTAACATATACTATGTTGTCATCAATTCTTTTATGTGAGCTACGAGATGACGGTTCTACCCTTCGATATTATTAGAGGCACCACTTTGTAAGTCATGTCATGGGTGCAAAACGCGTGTAGAGTTTCCTCTTATATCATTGTACACGTGCCATTAGAGTACGTGTACCGTGCGTGCATGTTAACGATAAGAGAAGTTGTGTGTTGATGTAGCACGATCATATCATAGGGCGTTCTCCTTATTGGCCACACCCCTCGGGGGGCGTAGGGAGAGATCTATTTGTATAATGAAGTATCTATATTTCATGTCATGTGTTGTATTAAAAGCGTACATGATCTTTCTTCTGTCCTTTCTTGAACGATGGTTAGAAGAATTTTTAGGTATGCTATACCATCAAACCACATGAATCTAAAGAGTTGGCCTATCATAGACGTTTTGTCACCGGTGGGGGGGGATTGAGATCCACATGATAAGAACGTGACATTGTTACTGAAAACCATTATTAGTTGGCATTTCGAGAACATATATTTTCTCTTGCACGTGGATGTAGCGCAATCATATCATAAGGCGTTCTTCCTACCAGCCGTGCCCGGGGGCACAGGGAGAAGTCTAGTTAATTTAATTAAAAAACATTTACATAAACCCCCTTGCATAATGCTAATACTACATCTGAAACAAATTTCAGCGATTTGCCCCAAAACAATTCTAGCGCTCCTCCAAATAATTCAGTGCATTCCAAATCTTTCTCTAATATATTTATCCGCCCATTTGTGTCGGTGTACGTTAAGTGTGTCACCCTACAGTTCACGAATAATGTAGACATGATCGAGACACCTCTCCGATCAATATTCAGAAGTGGAACCTAGAGATCCGTACTGACTCCCACACATTCAATGATGTAACGCCCGAATCGGGTCTATGAAGATCTTAGTATTTCTGCCAAAACCCGCATAGAAGCGATTAAAAGACGTCCACTAGACCATTTCATGTGGGTGGATTTGATTACTAGTAGTTACATCACAATAGTTTACAAAATCATGCAGAAGGACTTATATATACAACAACGACTCAGCGAGTCAAGAATACAAAAGATACAATACAAACCATGAAGAAGTCCAAATAGTATCCAAGTACGGATAATAACCAAATGGGACTAAGAGTCCTGAATAATAACCAAGCGGTGTCCATAAACCCTTCCTAGGCCAAGCCGGAAGGGTAACCTTGCTAACATCGTCAATCACATACCTGTCAAAGCCAAACGGTTGCTGACAGAGAGCAAAGGAAAACAGAAAGAGAGCGGTCAGTAATGAGACTAGTACACAGTGAGTCCTAGAATTCGGCGGCTCTCGCCTACATAGGTATGGTGGGCTTAGTGACAACAAAGCTTACACTATATAAATTATAGATACACGCTACAACTTTGACTATTAGAGTGAGGTAAGAGAGTACTATGCGGTAACATGAATATAACTCCAATCATAACCCATCTAAAGATTTCCCCCTCGAAGACCAGTCGAGGAAGTCCTCCTACAGAACAAAAACGTTTCAATTTGTTTAGTTGGTAAGGCTAGTTACTAGTCAAATTATTAGAGGCAAAGAAATAGTGGCATTGTCTATGATGATGACACCGTAATCCTGAGGCATCCATAACCTTGTACACATGACTTCTCGAAAAGATTTACCATGTAGGGGTGCACTACTATACCCAAATGCATGTTCAACCCTTCAGGCAACATACTACACATGCCGTCCGAATCGCACAACAATAACCCATAACTACGCGCATATCCAAAGGTATCACCTACTATGTGGAACCAACCATGAGGCACAATGATTCTCAAGGAAGGCATAATGTTTGCGCCTACTAGTGGATCGGCCCCTACGGGAGCAACTTGTACTCTATGGTTGCCGCCACCATGTACCGCGATTTATGTATGCAAGCCATGGAATTCTACGAAAATATCAAGTCCGAAGACATATCAAATCACCCATGTCCGAAGAAATATTATGTGTATGCACCAAATGGAAAACCAATTTTTGACCCTCTGGATAGTTGAGGGGGTGTCCCAGAGGACCCACGTTTTATTTGGGCGATCGACTCACAACTAGTATCATAGAATGAACGGTTCCTAGGTCGACTCAAGCAGTTCCCAAAGGTGGTCCCTGCTGGGGCCTTATCATTAGGTGAAACCATATCCATAACCAACATCACCAATTTAATTATAATGGTATCAACCTATCCAGATATCATGGTTCACCTGTATGAGCATGGCAATAGACCTAAGGATGTGCTACAACTCGCAAGTCCAACCAATCTACTCAAGCAATAGGTAATAGGATAACCAAGGCAATATACTAGTTGCAGGGGAGTTAAAGGTATGGTAACTAAAGCATCGATAATAAAGCATAACAGTAGACAAAGGAAGGAAGTAAAGACTATAAATGCAAAATAGGTAGAAGGGGGAGAATGCTCGCCTGTGAGACAAAGTCGGGTAGCCAGAGGATTGTCGTATCTCACATCGACTCATAGTCTTAACCGGTGAAGAGGAAAAGCACTAGAGAGAGAAACTAGTGCAATATTTAATACTATGGCAGAAGACCCGACATGTCTATGATGCATGACATGGAAATGTGCGATGCAACTTAGCAAAGTTAAGCAGAACCCGTCTCCGACAATTAATTAGAAGGTTCAACTTGTTTAAGTACCCCGCAATTTAAACGTTGACTTAACAAGGCAAAACATGGCATCGGTGAGCTAAACAATTTCAATGGAGTCGATATAAGACAAGTATATCCCGCATATACACTCCATATATAATTATTAGGTCAATCGACAAAATGTCCCCTAACCACAACGTATGTATGCGAGCATGATGATTTAAATATGCCAAAAGTTGTATTATATTATCAAAATACGTATGGGATCGGGGTCACACATTGGGTTTAGAACCGAAGATCTTGGGGTTCGATGGGGTTTGGGTTCGGTTTTGGTTTCCGTGATCGGGGTAATCGAGTGGCACCATGTACATCCTTCGGAATCATCAACACCAAACCGCTCTTTTCGGTGAGCATCCATGTACGAAGGTCTTGGTTTTCCATGTCGATGATTTTTGGGTCGCGACTTTGACTGTTTGGGTCAAAAGTAATGGAGGTAGCATATCTTCACAAGATTGTGACCATGTTTCATCCACACCAACACGGGGTTGTTCGTCTGCAGTACCAAAGTTCGTAGGCCAGTGCATGGCGGTACCTAAGTTGCCTAAAATTACCGCGTCTCGAAAAGCTAGGCCACCATTACTGAGAGGGGCCATTTCGAGGGAAACTCATCTCACCCCTGCTAAATTCAAACATTCCATTAAACCGCCCAGTGAAGTAGACGGTCAGGACCCTCATGTCGGTCATCTGTCCGTGACGCAGGCGCCAACACGGCATCCTCTTAGGCAAATCGAGCAGATAAGTGGGTTGGATGCGTTGACCAATTTCACAAATCCATTCCCAGCTTTCCCCTAGCACCGGCGGCGTCGGAATCCACCCTCCAGGCAGGACGATCCCTTCGGACATTTGACTTCCGGGGCCAAGTTGCTGTGCCCAGTTGCTGCACCCAGTTGCTGTGCCCAGTCACTAATACCGAGCTCCAATGGCGCATGTCGTAGCCGTCGTTGCGAGGCTCTAGCTCGCCTCCGCAGCCAACGAGCCGAGCAGTTCGGAGGATGGCAGATCCTACTATCAAGGAATAAGAAGTTCTGGCTACAAGCAGGTGAGATACCCTTCTCTTTGCTATTCGCACTAATTATAACTGCTAGCTGGCTACTGAACCTCAAATTGTTTGTTATCCCAACGCTGACAAACATATTTTGTCCACAGTTTTCTGCCAAGTGGGATCTGCGCGGACCCCCCTTACCTGGTTACAGTAGTCCTCTACAGGTACGACTCTAAGGGCAAGTGGTATGGACACCATTGTTTCACGATGGACGAAGCGTCTGCGCAGAACTTCACTATATCTGGTATGGTTCCTGCTCTGCGTAATCATGTTGAATTATGGCTGAAGCAGACAGCAAAGTTCAGCTTCATGGATGAACGTGGCATCATGATTCCTATAACGTGTGATAGTCAGCTAATTGGGTTGATGAAAAGGTATGCTTCGGCTGCCATGTTTGAGCTCAGATGTGATGTACTGGATGTGGAAGCTGCTGCAACTAGGAGTCGCCCTTCTATTCTTGGATAGGGTGGTTTCTCGAACCCAATTATCTCCTGGTAAGCAAATGTCGCTTGGGGTTCGCATGTTTGTGCTGAATTGTAATTTTTTTTTATTTACTCTGTAGATATTGGGCAGTTATGCAACAGTCTTGTTTCTTTGACAGGAAGCGCTGCAAGGTTAGAAACATGACTGTCGGGTCAGTCATTTTGCTGCCCGAAGAAATTAAAAATGAGTGGAAAGATGATGCTAGACACGATTCTGGTGCCCATTGTCCCGGCGATGCAGAGTACGTGAAGCTAAGAAAATTGGCACCAAGGAAGAGGAAGAAGGCAGGAAATGAAGAAGCTAGTGGACGTAAAGGCTTGGCACCCAGGCTACGGAAGAAGGTTGCTGGCAATGAAGATGGATAGTAATGTGTTGAACTTGAACCTATATATGTAATTATGTTAAATTCTGGAGCTCTGTGTGTGGCACGTTGCTGGGCGAAACAATCTACCCACGTTCTCTGAGTAAAATGTACCGTGACTTAGGGTTCGGAAATGCCCGAATCAGTAGTTGAATCCGAAATTGTGATTGTGCCACTTCTATCTGAAAACAAGGATCCATCGGTTCCTCGATTGCTGAGGAGCAGGAGGTCTCCAAATACGACGAAATGTAAGTGGCACAGAAATAAATTATTTAAGGTGCCACACTCCATGAAGCAGCAACTTATTTCAGATGCTGCACAACGACGTGGCAACATAAATAGCAATGTTCTCACCGATAATGCCCAGATGAGGAGGAGATCGGTACCACTTTCTGGCCTAATCTTGAGCCCGTCTATCTCACCGCCTCTCTGCTCCTGCATCTCCTGCATCTGGCAAAGCTCCCGTATCTCCAGTAACCGGGTGTACGTGCTTCCATTTTATAAATTATGGTTGTGCCATTTGCATGCGGCACAATCCACATAGATTACGTTTAAACAAACCACCAATATTAGAATACACTAGTAGAAAAGGTGTCTTTGGTCCACAGTCACGTTCCCAATCCGGGACAGAGATCTAAATCGAGGCAGAAATTGATCTAAATCACAAATTCTTCCACAAAGTAATCAAGACAGAGATCTAAATCGAGGCATTTCATTACTTCAACCACAAATTATTCTAAACAAAGGTGCGATTTCACATCCTACATTAATTCAACCACTAGTCAACAATTTCATTTCCGCTGCCACTGTCCTCCGAGCTACCGGCTTCTTCGTTGTTGTCGGACGGAACCTCCATGATGTCCGCATTGTTCGCGAGACGGAGCACCTCTTCGCGGGGAGCAGTGGCGATGACGGCATACTTGGTCCGTCCAGGGACGGACCAGAACCTCTCCCGCCCTTCTCGGTTGCAGAGATCCCAGTGCACCACGCGCCTGTCAATGATGCGGTTTCCAATCTTGGCATTCCGCTCCTTCTTGAACAGCGCCAGCCAGTATGGGCTGGCCGCCGCGTACCGGGGTAGAGCCCTCTTCCACGCAGGCATCTGGCGGCGGCATGCCGCGATTTCACTCTCCATCTCGGCTAGGCCAGGGAGCGGAGCCACCAGCACCCCCGCAGAGCTGATGCGCCATCCGTGGGGCACCGTCGCGGCTGGAGGTGCGAGGATGTCGAAGTTCGCGAACATCACCACCTCGTAGAAGTTCAGATCGGGTATCTCCATGGCGGCACAGTGGATATTGGAGAGGGAGCGAGGGGATGGACGACGAAGCGATGGCGCGGTGGAGATTGGAGAGGATGAGGGGATGGACGACGAAGCGACGCGCTGTGGCGCCTCCTATTTGTACATGAGGACGACGAAGCGACGAGCGAAATATCCAAGGGGCATTGGTCAGACAAAAGAAGTAATGCGGGGTTAGACTAACAGGAGAACAATTTTTTCCTCCCTGGACTCCAGGACCAATAGTTCAGACCGCTAGGTCAACAAGTACAACTATTACAACTTAATAAGGCACGGATCTTAAGCTAAATAGAACTAGTTATCACCCATCTCCTTGATCTTCCTAATTTTAGCCCGATATGCATCTTCCTGCGAGAGCAAGGATTGAATTGTCTGCTCCTTCCTTTAGGCATCTTCCTTGCACAGCTTCAATTGTTTCTCTGCATTTTTCCTCATAAACTTGTCAATACTCATAGTTGTGAACTGCAGGACTTTGGCCTGGTGGAGATCATTCCTTGCTTGAGTCAGTTCTTGCTCTGCTTTAGCCTTCAGGGCTAACGCCGCGTCCCTCTCCTTTCTTCTCGACGTTGGTGACCTTCTCTTGCACCCACCTGAGATCTCGCTTATGCTTGGTCGTGTCAACTGGTTCCCATAGCTTCATCTCAACACTGTCAAGAAGTGAGCTGAATACGGATTCTTTCAACTCAATAGTCATTTCCCATAGTTTGTCTAGCGTTTTCTGCATCAATTTGGGCCACTCTGGATCTACCCATTTGACAACACCGCAACTTCCGCCTTGCATCATTGCACAATGTCCTTGACACCATAGAAACCTCTTGCCTGCGTTTCGTTCTTCGAACGCTACAAATTTAGCGGGCACATATCCATGTTTACATAGCAGAGCGCTGTCTTCATCCGCTAAACTGTGATAGTCGATGTCATACATCGTCTGGTTGGCCTAACACATCATACGCGCATGAGTAAACAAATTACATCTAGCTCAAAAAATAGATAACTGGCCACAGATGATAGAAATAGAGATTAGACGACTCACATCGAAATCACCGTCCCTGTCGTCACGACGCGTTTCCTCGTTTTCTCCCCTTGAACCCATGGCGAGAGTGGAGGGGTGGCTGCCGGAGAGGGGATTGGGATGAAGGCGTCATCGGCTTGCGGCTACGGCAGGATGGGAGTGAAGTGGGGAAAGTGGCTTCGAGGGGAAGGAAGAGAAGTACGGGGAGGAAGAGAAGTAATGGGGACGTTACAATGGAATGTGACCCACTGAACTCGTGAGACGTGACACTCGTAATAGGGGAGCGCCTGGTGTTGCCAGTTTGTCCAGAGCAAGCGTGGCCAATCATGCCGCAGAACAGCCTACTCGCGGATCGCTCTCACGAAGACCATCCCAACCGTCCAAGCGCCCCGATCGAATGGTATGTAACAATCGTGAAGCAGAACAACTGTTTTAGCGCGTGCCTTCTAGAAGACTCGGTCTAACAGCCACCCATGCAATGACACTGGTGTATCCATGTGTGGTTTGTGAAAAGAATAGACATGCAATCACACTAGGTGGATCCATATGTGGTTTATGGAAGTAACAGACATGCAATGACTCTAGCTATGATTCATGAAAACAATAGACATGCAATGACACTGGTGGATCCATGTGTGGTTCATGAGAAGAACACACATCCAATGACACTGGTGGACTCTAGCTGTGGTTCATGAAAAGAACAGACATGCAATGACACTGGTGGATCCATATGTGGTTTGTCTAGAGGAACACACATGCAATGAAACTGGGTGTGGTTCATGAAAAGAACACACATGCAATGACACTGGTGGATCCATGTGTGGTAATGTAAGTAACAGACTTGCAATGACTCTAGCTGTGAATCATGAAAACAATAGACATGCAATGACACTGTTGGTTCCATGTGTGGTTCATGAGAACAACACACATCCAATGACACTGGTGGATCCTTATGTGGTTCATGAAAAGAACTAACATGCAATGACACTTGGTGTGGTTCATGAAAAGAACACACATCCAATGACACTGGTGGATCCTTATGTGGTTCATGAAAAGATCACACATGCAGTGACACCGGTGGATCCTTATGTGGTTTCTCTAGAGGAACACACATGCAATGACACCGGGTGTGGTTCATGAAAAGAACAGGCATGTAATGACACTACATGTGGTTTGTGAACCACATAAGTGTCATTGCATGTGCGTTCCTTTCATGAACACACATGCACTGGTGGATCCTTATGTGGTTCATGAAAAGAACACACATGCAATGACACTGGGTGTGGTTCCAGAAAAGAACAAACATGCAATGACACTGGTGGATCCATGTGTGGTTTATGGAAGTAACAGACACGCAATGAATCTAGCTGTGATTCATGAAAAGAACTAACATGCAATGACACTGGGTGTGGTTCATGAGAAGAACACACATCCAATGACACCCGGTGTCATTGCATGTGTGTTCCTCTAGACAAACCACATAAGGATCCACCGGTGTCACTGCAATGACACCGGTTGATCCATGTGTGGTTTATGGAAGTAACAGACATGCAATTAATCTAGCTATGATTCATGAAAAGAACAGACATTTAGTGACACCGGTGGATCCATGTGTGGTTCATGAGAAGAACACACATCCAATGACACTGGTGGATCCTTATGTGGTTCAAGAAAAGAACAGACATGCAGTGACACCGGTGGATCCTTATGTGGTTTGTCTAGAGGAACACACATGGAATGACACCGGGTGTGGTTCTTGAAAAGAACAGACATGCAATGACTGATGTGGTTTGTTTAGAGGAACACACATGCAATGACACTAGGTGTGGTTCATGAAAATAACAGACATCCAATGACACTAGTGGATACTTATGTGGTTTGTGAGAAGAACAGACATGCAATGCACTGGTGGATCCTTATGTGGTTCATGAAAAGAACTAACACGCAATGACACATGGTGTGGTTCATGAAAAGAACACACATCCAATGACACCGGTGGATCCTTATGTGGTTCATGAAAAGAACAGACATGCAGTGACACCGGTGGATCCTTATGTGGTTTGTCTAGAGGAACACACATGCAATGACACCGGGTGTGGTTTATGAAAAGAACACACATGCAATGACACTGCATGTGGTTTGTGAAAAGAACAGGCATTTAATGACACTGGTGGATCCTTATGTGGTTCATGAAAAGAACTGACATGTACTGACACTGGGTAGGGTTCATGAAAAGAACATACATGCAATGACACCGGTGGATCCATGTGTGGTTTATGGAAGTGACACACATGCAATGACTCTAGTTGTGATTCATGAAAAGAACTGACATGCAATGACACTGGGTGTGGTTTATGAGAAGAAGACACATTCAATGACACTGGTCGATCCTTATGTGGTTCATGAAAAGAACATACATGCAGTGACACCGGTGGATCCTTATGTGGTTTGTCTAGAGGAACACACATGCAGTGACACCGGGTGTGGTTCACAAAAAGAACTGACATGCAATGACTTATGAGGTTTGTATAGAGGAACACACATGGAATGACACTGGTGTGGTTCATATAAAGAATAGACATGCAATGACACTGGTGGATCCTTATGTGGTTTGTGCGAAGAAAAGACAAGTAATGACACTGGTGGATCCATATGTGGTCATGAAAAGAACTGACATGCAATGACACTGGGTGTGGTCCATGAAAAGAACACACATCTAATGACACTGGTGGATCCGTATGTGGTTCATGAAAAGAACAGACATGCAGTGACACCATTGGATCCTTATGTGGTTTGTCTAGAGGAACACCCATGCAATGACACCGGGTGTGGTTCTTGAAAAGAACATACATGCAATGACACTTCATGTGGTTTGTGAAAACAATAGACATGCAATGACACTGGTGGATCCATATGTGGTTCATGAAATGAACTGACATGCAATGACACTTGGTGGGGTTCATGAAAAGAACAGACATGCAATGACACTGGTGGATCCATGTGTGGTTTATGGAAGTAACAGACATGCAATGACTCTAGCTGTGATTCATGAAAAGAACAGACATGCAATGACACCGGTGGATCCATGTGTGGTTCATGAGAAGAACACACATCCAATGACACTGGTGGATCCTTATGTGGTTCATGAAAAGAACAGACATGCAGTGACACGGGTGGATCCTTATGTGGTTTGTCTAGAGGAACACACATGCAATGACACCGGGTGTGGTTCATGAAAAGAACAGACATGCAACGACTTATGTGGTTTGTTTAGAGGAACACACATGCAATGACACTAGGTGTGGTTCATGAAAATAACAGACATGCAATGACACTGGTGGATCCTTATGTGGTTTGTGACAAGAACAGACATGCAATGCACTGGTGGATCCTTATGTGATTCATGAAAATAACTGACATGCAATGACACTGGGTGTGGTTCATGCAAAGAACACACATGCAATGACGCTGGTGGATTCTTATGTGGTTTATTAAAAGAACAGACATGTAGTGACACGAGTGGATCCTTATGTGGTTTGTCTAGAGGAACACACATGCAATGACACCGGGTGGGGTTCATGAAAATAACACACATGCAATGACACTGCATGTGGTTTGTGAAAAGAACAGACATTCAATGACACTGGTGGATCTTTATGTGGTTCATGAAAAGAACTGACATGCAGTGACACTGGGTGTGGTTCATTAAAAGAATAGACATGCAATGACACATGTGGATCTCTGTGTGGTTTATGGAAGTGACAAACATCCAATGACTCTAGCTGTGATTGATGAAAAGAACAGACATTCAGTGACACCGGTGGATCCGTGTGTGGTTCATGAGAAGAACACACATCAATGACACTGGTGGATCCTTATGTGGTTCATGAAAAGAACAGACATGTAGTGACACCGGTGGAACCTTATGTGATTTGTCTAGAGGAACACACATGCAATGACACCGGTGGATCAATGTGTGCTTCATGAGAAGAACACACATCCAATGACACTGGTGGATCCTTATGTGGTTTAGGAAAAGAACATACATGCAGTGACACCGATGGATCCTTATGTGGTTTGTCTAGAGGAACAAACATGCAATGACACCGGGTGTGGTTCATGAAAAGAACACACATGCAATGGCACTGCATGTGGTTTGTGAAAAGAACAGACATTCAATGACACTGGTGGATCCTTATGTGGTTCATCAAAAAAACTGACATGCAGTGACACTTGGTGTGGTTCATGAATAGAACAGACATGCAATGACACCGGTGGATCCATGTGTGGTTTATGGAAGTGACAGACATGCAATGACTCTAGCTGTGATTCATGAAAAGAACAGACATTCAGTGACACGATGGATCCGTGTGTGGTTCATGAGAAGAACACACATCCAATGACACTGGTGGATCCTTATGTGGTTCAGGAAAAGAACATACATGCAGTGACACCGGTGGATCCTTATGTGGTTTGTCTAGAGGAACACACATCCAATGACACCGGGTGTGGTTCATGAAAAGAATAGACATGCAATGACTTATGTGGTTTGTTTAGAGGAACACACATGCAATGACACTAGGTGTGGTTCATGAAAATAACAGACATGCAATGACACTGGTGGATCCTTATGTGGTTTGTGAGAAGAACAGACATGCAATGCACTGGTGGATCCTTATGTGGTTCATGAAAAGCACTGACATGCAATGACACTGGGTGTGGTTCATGAAAAGAACACACATCCAATGACACTGGTGGATCCTAATGTGGTTCATGAAAAGAACAGACATGCAGTGAAACCAGTGGATCCTTATGTGGTTTGTCTAGAGGAACACACATGCAATGACACTGGGTGTGGTTCATGAAAAGAACACACATGCAATGACACTGCATGTGGTTTGTGAAAAGAACAGACATTCAATGACACTGGTGGATCCTTATGTGGTTCTTGAAAAGAACTGACATGCAGTGACACTGGGTGTGGTTCATGAAAAGAACATACATGTTGGGGGGATACCCCTGGGTAGGGTCACGCCGGGGTATAAAGGCCTAGTTAGCCGAGGTACGGCAAGGGGTCAAGGCATGTGCTGGCCGAGTCACCTCAAGGCAGGCCGGATCACGGAGTAAGCCGGACCAGGGGACGTCCACCTAACTTGGTCTCAGTCGACTTATGTCGTATGTCGGTAAATGTATCTAACTTCTATGCAGGAACAGCTGTGGCCGGATCAACATAAGTAGGATCCGGGTTATATCAAGCTTGTAAGATAAGGAAGGTATCTCGCAGGATAAAAGTAACAACTATACGCAGAGCGTGAGCGAAGCGGACAGAGGCCGGACCACCGAGGCATGGCCGACAAAGGTGACGAAACCAATGTCGGCTGACGCAGGCGCCGTAGAGGCTCACGTAGCCTCTGCATGGATGACGCGGGGGAAAAGTGACCCGGTCGGCTTACTATTTCTGGAATGTGCCTCCACGTATGCCCTAAGTGGAGACCTAGCCACCCCTATATAAGGAGGGCTAGGGCTTCTGTAGAGGGGGTTTATTTCGGAGAGATTGATCCGAGGGTGAGCTAGTGGTGAGAGTAAGAGAGTTCCTCCTTCCTCCTCTCTCCGATACAACTCAAGGAGCACTTGTAATCTGTGAAGGTGAATCAAATACAAAGCTTTCGTGTGTGGAATCACGACACTATCCCTCCCTGGATTCCCCTAGTGCATTTAGTCCCCACATTTAGCCTATCCATGGCATCTGCCGTGACACCACCATGACAGTTGGCACCCACCGTGGGGCTAGCGGCGCTAGCAGGGGTCAAGATCCGTACGGGAAACCACATCGGCACCGGCGAACGCATCGTCTCCGGGCTCGTTCAGCGCTTTGGAGCGCTGGACTTTGTCAGCGACAACGCTGGCTGCTTCGGACGCGCCCTCTTCCGCGCAACGGCCTCTTCATCAAGCTCGGCGCGCACAAGGTCTACATTGTTGTCGATGTGTCGTGCGTTCATCCACGGCACGTCGTCAAAGGAGGCGAGCCATCCCTTAGCGTGGTTCATGGGGCGCGTATCGCTCGCTCCCTGGACCGTGCAGAGGTGATGATGACTGCGCCAGGTGCAGGCGCAAGCAAGGATCCGGCACCAGATCCGAAGGTAACGCCCATGGCACCGAGGAAAAGTAGAGGACCTACACTAGAGAGGCCTGAGAATGTGTTGTAGCAGGAAATGGATAGCTTGGCAAACCCAGTAGCAGCAGCAGTAGATCCGGCTCAGGCACAGGCCGAGCTAGAGGAAATTAGGCAGAAAATACTAGAGGGTGCAAAAAGGATAGCCGCGGCTCAGCAGTCGTTGAACATGACACTATGTGAGTACGCTAAGGCAAATAAGGTAGATGCTATAAAAGTGAAACGGAGAAATCTCATGAGTGAGATGAACAGAGAGGGTGATACTAGGATTGAGGAATCAGAGAACTGTTTGTCCGTGGGGCTACCGAGGTATAGTACCCCGGCAAAGAACCTCAGAGCAGCAGATGCAGCTGCATCCGAGTTAGAGGGTCTGACGGGTGAAGCCCATCAGAGGCAGCAAGATAGGGTCAATGAGCTGGTTCGGACCGCGAACAGGCAAAATGAGGAGTTGCTCAGGGCTAACCCAGAGAGAGCTGGGGCCTCCAAGATCGTTCATTCAGCGGTGGGTAACCCAGAAAAATCCGCTGGAGCCGCATCGTCCCCTCATGGTGGTCCAAGGAGAGAAGAGGTAGTAACTTCTGCCAGGAGGAATAAACCGATAGTCCCATATGACCCGGCAATGGCGGGGAAAGGAAAAGAAGTGCAAAGAAATGAAGATCGAAGGAGTGTGAGCCGAGGTGAAGCTGGCTGAGGTAACCACGAACAAGGCAATGCTGGTCAAGGGAATGCTGTAAACGGCAATGTCGGACAGCGTAATTCGATAGTTGCAGGTCAACCGCAGCAGCGGAATATACCACGGCAAGAGCGCAGCGTCGGCCAAGGTATGCAACAGAGAGCAGCTCAACAGGAACAAGATAGATACAATGATGGAGATTCGGAGATGGTGAACGCTGGCTATCCTAGACCGGACTATCACGTGATAGGGTCAAGATTGGGAGGCAGAAACTTGATGCCCGATGATCCCAGGTTAAAACTGGATCGACTGTATAGGTCGGAGCAAATTGAGTGTCAAGGTCCTTCGGGTCCAGCATGTTTTGGGCCCCGGATCATGAAGGAACCTCCGTTACCTAACTTGCAGTTACCTAGAGGCACAAAGACGTATGACGGCAGCACTAAGCCGGAGGATTGGTTGATTAACTATGCAACTGCTGTCAAGATCGCCACAGGCAACTTGAGGTGGGCTGTGAGATATGTATACCACATGTTGGAAGGGCCAGCAACGGTATGGCTAAACAATTTGCCACCCGGAAGTATTAACTGTTGGATCGATTTTGAGGAGATGTTTGTTAGCAATTTCTCAAGTACGTATCAGAGGCCCAACAGGCCACAAACCCTAGCGATGTGCAGGCAAAGATCAAATGAGACTGACCGGGAGTTCTTAACTCATTGGTGCACAGTGCGAAACTTGTGTGAGGGTGTGATTGAGTCACAGGCCATAGCTTGGTTTGCGCAAGGATGCAGATATGCAAGCATGCTATGGCAAAGGTTGCAAAGGGATATGCCAACCACCTTGGCAGAAACAATCCGGATTGCTGATTCATATGCTTTGGGTGATCCGACGCAACCTAGGCTCACCTCAGACGAGTCAAGCGAGGCGTATTGTCAGCGAGATGGGGCCGGATCATCCCGAAGAAATGATTACCTTGGTACAAGAAGGGATGACATACCGGATTATCGCTACAGTTCACAACAAGTTGCAGCTGTGAATCAGGACCATCCCGGAGCAGGAAGCAGTCAACGTCAGAAAACTAGAGGGCAGCAATGGACGCCAAGGAATGATGGGAAGAAAACTTGGACGCCATAGCAGAAAAAACAGTGGCAAGAGAAGAAGGACCATCCGAGGTATACCTATGAAGCAATGTTGGATCAGCCGTGTAAATTTCACACGCCTAATCCAAGTAACCCGGTGGGTCACACAACTAGGCAGTGTGAGTGGATGCGAAAGATAGAACAAAGTGGTTCGGGGAATGCTGAGGCACCTCGGAATGATCAACCTCGGCAGGAGTTACCCCGGTAGCAATTGCTCTCCGGAGCGAACACGCAACAGTTAATGTTGCCTCCCCCTTCGCCGAGGTATGACAACCATGAGAGAAGGAATGCAGTGCATCAGGTGGAAAACCAAAACTAGCAGGATCAGAGGTACCCCAGAAACGAGGGGAGAAATGAGTACAAAGAACACCATCAGAGTTACTATGTGTTCACTACGGAAGAGACAGACAGGAAGAGCTTGCAGCGCCGACATATGGAAGTGAATGCGGTAAGGCCAGCTGTGACGAGGTATATGCCTTGGTTAGACTAGGAAATTACCTGTAGCATCAAAGATCATCCCAAGCATATGCCAAGTCCTGGTTCGTACGTGCTAGTGCTGGATCCGACATTCATTGCTCCTAACATCAACGTGAGATTCTCCAAGGTGCTAATTGATAATGGTAGTAGCATCAACATCATGTATGTAGACACGATGCGAAAATTGGGCATCTCGGAAAACATGCTTCACGCTACAAGGACAACTTTCCATGGCATTGTGCCAGGCATTTCTTGTGAGCCCATAGGCAAGGTCCGGGTTGACGTTTTGTTCGGCACAAGAGATAACTGCCGAACTGAGAATTTGGAGTTCGAAGTGGTGAATTTAGAAAGTGCGTATCACATGTTACTCGGTAGACCAGCTTTGAACAAGTTTATGGCAAGTTGTCACATCAATTACTTGAAGATGAAGCTGCCCGGGCCAAATGGTGTAATAACCATAGCTGGGGATTTTCGACATTCAATTGAGTGTGCATCTGCTGGATCTAACCCGGCCGAGTCACTCGTGATTGCGCAAGAAAAGAAAAAAGATCCAAGAAGTGGCGGCATTAGCTCAGTCCGCACAACAGTATATGTCGGCACTGAGTAACCCGCATGGAAGCGTGTCATTCCAAGCGACAAAAGATACCAAGAAGGTGCCTGTTGATGATATGTTCCCTGAGCGTACTATAATAATTGGAGCCGGGTTAAATGACAAATAGGAAAGCGAGCTTGTCAACTTCCTCTGTGAGAATCGGCATATTTTTGCTTGGTCCACACAGGACTTGCAAGGTGTTCCGAGGGAGTTGGCCAAGCACTCTTTGAATGTGAGACCCGGAGCTAAGCCGGTGAAGCAACCTCTCCGCCGCTTCACCGAAGACAGGAGAAAAGTCATAGGAGATGAGATAGCTCGGTTGTTGGCTGCAGGATTTATAATGGAAGTGCTTTACCCGGATTGGCTGTCTAATCCGGTGCTGGTGGAGAAGAAGAAAGATGATCCGAACATGGCAGTGGTTTGGCGTATGTGTATCGATTACACGAACCTGAATAAGGCGTGTCCAAAAGATCCGTTCCCACTGCCAAGGATAGACCAAGTCATAGATTCCACTGCTGGGTGTGAGTTGTTGTCATTCATTGATGCATATTCTGGTTTCCACCAGATACCTCTGAACCCAAATGATCAAATAAAGACTGCGTTTATCACCCCGTATGGGGCTTATTGCTATCGCACCATGCCTTTTGGCTTACGTAATGCGGGGGCAACGTACCCGAGATGTATGCAAAAATGTTTGCATGACCAAATTGGTCAAAATGTGCAGGTGTATGTGGATGATGTTGTGATAAAGACCAAGGAACGCAAAATGCTCCTTGACGATATCAGGCAGATGTTCGCGAACCTAAGGAGGTTCCGGATGAAGCTCAACCCGGAAAAATGTACCTTCGGTGTCCCGATTGGAAAGTTACTCGGATTCCTTGTCTCCAGCCGAGGTATCGAGGTCAATCCAACTAAGACCCGGGCCATAGAACAAATGGAGCTACCGAAGTGTCTTAACGATGTCCAGAAGTTCACTGGTTGCCTGGCATCGTTGAGTCGGTTTGTATGTCGGTTGGGAGAAAAGGAACTGCCTCTCTATCAACTCATGAAAAAGTCGGATAAGTTCATTTGGACGCCGCAGGCCAATGAAGCCTTTGCTCACTTAAAGAAAATGTTAGCCACTGCACCAGTGTTAGCCTCTCCACTATCAAAGGAGACAATGTTGCTCTATATAGCCGCAACCAACCGAGTTGTAAGTGTAGTGATTGTGGTAGAGCGTGATGAAGAGGGTAAGTCGGTGCAAAGGCCAGTATATTATCTGAGCGAGGTATTATCAGCCTCAAAACAGAACTATCCTCACTATCAGAAAGTGGCATACGGTGTGTATATGGCAGCTAAGAAGCTAAAGCACTATTTCGAGGAACACCCAATCAAGGTAATATGTGAAGCTCCCATATCCGAGATAATGAGAAACAAGGATGGGAGTGGCAGGATTGCGAAATGGGCAATTGAGCTAGCACCTTATGCGCCATAATATGACAGAAGAGAAGCGATTAAATCTCAAGCTGTGGTGGACTTTTTTGTGGATTGGGCCGAGGTGCAATACGAGCCACCATTGCCAGATCCGAACTACTGGAGAATGCACTTTGACGGATCAAAAACAAAAAACGGGTTAGGTGCCGGAGTTGTGCTTACCTCGCCAAAGAAGGACCAGCTGAAGTATGTGCTACAGATCCACATCACTGCATCAAGCAATGTTGCAGAATACGAAGCACTCGTACATGGGATCAACGTGGCAAAGGAGGTTGGAATACGCCGTATCCAACGGTTCGGTGACTCGGATCTCGTAGTCCAGCAGGTCTCCGAGCAATGGGATGCTTTGGACACAAACATGGCATTATACAGATTTCATGTGCAGAAGATATCTGGTAACTTTGAGGGATACGAATTTCACCATATACCTCGGGTGGAAAATGAGGCAGCTGACGTATTGTCAAAGCTCGGTTCAACCCGACAAGCAATCCCACCAGGTGTAGCATTGGAGCACCTCAAAAAACCATCCATCAGGCCATCCCCGGAGTCCGACTCAATTTTTATCCCGGCAAATCCGGAATCAGAGGCTGTGCCTATGGACATTGATGTAGGGAGTGGTTCGCGAAACCCGGGGACTGCCTTGGAAAACCTGGGGACTGCCATAGCAAAACCGGGGACTGCACAGCGTGATCTAGTTGAAGTTATGACGGTGGATCTAATGGAAATTGATGAGGACGTGTTCTAGTAAGAGCTGTGCCAGCTTGGGCAATGCCAATATTTCAATTCCTAAAAGATGGAACCTTACCCACTGAGGAGGTACTTTCCAGGAAAACTCAGAGGAAGGCAAAAGCATACACGATCATCAATTCCGAGCTATACAAAAGGAGTGTGACCAATGTCCTCTAGGGATGTGTTGACCCGGAGGAAGGACATGACATCCTCCGAGATATACATCAAGGGGAATGTGGGCATCATGCCTCATCCAGATCATTAGTAGCAAAACCTTTCTGCCATGGGTTTTACTAGCCAAGTGCCTTAGAATAAGCAGAAGATCTGTGAGAAAATGCAATGGCTGTCAGGGATATGCGACGAAAACACACATGCCAATGTCGGAGCTCAAGACCATACCAATTACATGGCCATTTGCCGTATGGTGCTTGGATATGGTTGGCCCGTTTAAACCAGCAAGAGGAAATATGACTCACATTTTGGTCACGGTGGATAAATTTACAAAGTGGATTGAACTAAAACCAATAAGAAAATGTGATGGAGCCACTGCCGTAACTTTCCTAAAAGACATCATCTTGAGATACGGTTATCCTCACAGTATCATAAGAGATAATGGCACAAATTTTGCTGAGGGAGCGTTTGCGCGTTTTTGCCGAGATAAGAAGATCCGGCTGGACGTTGCCTCGGTAGCCCACCCTGCATCGAACGGACAAGTCGAAAGATCCAATGGGTTAGTATTATCTGGGATAAAACCCTGGCTCATTGAGCCGCTACAAAGGTCAATGGGGTGCTGGATAGAAGAACTACCAGTGGTACTTTGGAGTTTAAGAACAACTCCGAATCGATCAACAGGCTATACGCCATTCTTTCTGGTATATGGGGCAGAAGCTGTATTACTAGCCGACATAGAGCATGACTCGTCTAGGTTCACCCAATACACAGAAGCCGAAGTTCAAGAAGCCTGGAAAAATGATGTTGATTTTCTGGAAGAAGCAAGAGAATTGGCATTGTCCAGATCCGCTATATATCAGCAAAATCTCCGATGCTATCATAGCCGGAAAGTAAGACCCCGAGTTTTCCGGGAAGGTGACCTGGTACTCCGATTGGTACAACCTACTGCTGGCATGCATAAATTATCCCCCCATGGGATGGGCCATTCATCATGAGCAAAGCATTGCACAACGATTCTTAATATCTTATCGATGCAAAACCATAGGAGAAGAACAAGGCGGACATGTCCGGCGAAGAATCCAAACGTCCATGGAATGTAGCTCTACTTCGTCCTTTCTACACTTAGCAGAGAAGTGTTTGTATCCGAGTCTCTCATATGTTAGTATGTATGCCGGAAATAAGCTTATCAATGAAATCTTGGCACCTCGAGCAGTAACTCGGGGACTGCCTTAGTAATTTTAGTTGTCTTCTATATTTCTTATTTATATGTCGGCTGGCATAAGTTGCTTCAACTTAGGCCAGATTAGTAGTGTGTGAGCACCAGAAACCTAACTCTTCGACCTGCTGCTGTCCAACAAGATTTGGCTTCATGGCAAGCAAGAGAACAAGTTTGGAATTGCGTAGCACATGAAAAATGACTAAGGGAAAAAACTTAATCGAGCCGACATTTGTTTTTCGGACTGACATTGCGTGTACTTTAAAATTTATCATGTTGAATTATTTTGAGCTAAACCTAAAGTTTCCAAGTATTGTTAGATCAATTTTTGAAGCTCGAACTCGTAAGTCATAAAACCGAACCAAGGTGGACACGAGCCGAGACAAAAAATTGGAGGAACAAGAAAATAAATCTCGGGGACTACGCCCAAGTTAATCCGGCATAGAAACTTAGTAGAAAAATATGACGGAGCTGCTTAATACAATTGCACCTGGCATACCGGGGATCTAATGAAATTTCAACTGTTTATAATCAAGGAGCAGTAGGAGGAGGAAGTTCAGCGTCATCTTCGCTGCCTTCGACGTCCGAGGCATCGTCCTCTTCATCCTCATCCGAGCCATCTTCAACGTTTGCAACGTTTTCGACATCGGCGGCATCTAGGAAGCTTGGTCCCTCGTTCGATTCATGAACGGGGGCATATTCAATGAGGCTATGGGCGCAAGCCTTGCGCCGAGCAATCCACTCCGGGTCGCTGGACCATTTGGATCCGGTGCGCATGCGCGCTAGGAGGTTGTAGCATCCCATCTGTCTAATATCTGTAATGCTACATGGTCTAATAATAAAATGCTACTTCCTACATATAATTGTTGCATCATAATTATATCATGCTCATGTCATCATGCCTCCTTGCATTTGAGCATCATATAAAACCCTTTCCATTTGGTTCTTATCTCATATGCACTATTTATTGTAATTGCTTCTTGATATATTGTATTTGGTTCTTGATGAATTCTTGATGCCCAAGTTGAGTTGGGGGCATATCTGTTAGTAACTCCACCACCTTCTTGTCAACACCCCATTATTCCACCACCCTACTATGTGAGCTTTGCATTTTATTTGGGTTTACCTCTAGCTCATGTGGGTTGGGAGGGATCTACTTCTAATTCCACATGCTCCCATATATGAACCATGTTGTTTTCACATTATTGGTATATGAGAGCTACATGGCCACCTCTGCATGCTTTGTGAGTGGAATACCTTGTCAAGCCTCCTGATGGATTATTTTGAATGTATGCTCATGTTGGGATATTTTGAGACTATTAAGCATCTAGTGGAACATACACACTAGAAAGTTCAAATATATTCAAATATGGGCATCCTCCATCTACTCCACATGGAACATCCACCTTAATTCTTTTGGCTTGGCCTTAGATCCATATTTTTGGAATGCATGTGAATAAATGCCATGAGACTTACTACTGTTTTCACAAGTATAAACATGGCATTTATTGATTATGCATGGGCCATGCAAGATCACCCCCATCACCTTTTCTTTGGTTTTTCTTGGATTTTTGAGTGGATCATGGTCTTTTGGGGATCAAGCCAAGTGAGCTCTTTTCTTTTTCTCCACCATTCCTAGGGCACTTCCATTTTTGTTTTGTTGAGCCCTAGGGCATGCATATACAAGTGGAGTCTCCTTTTCTCTTAAACTCACCCTCAACCCCATCTCCTTTTCACCTCATGCTTGATCTTGTTAGATCATATCAAAAACCCTAGCCCTAACTCACACCCTAACCACCCTTCCTAGCTTCGGCTATACCCTCTCCTTTCTAACCTAGCCACCACCCCACCCTTTCTCTCTACCATGTCGACCCCCCCTCCAGCCCTAACCCTAGCCGAGCGCCCTCCCCTCTCAGTTCCTCTCTCTCTCTCTCGCTGCCAAGCTGATCCTACCCGAGCCATCCTTCCTCTCAGCCTGGCCCAGCTGCAGCCACCACCATCCATGCCCGAGCCTAGCCAAGCACGTGAGGAGGAGTGGAGAAAGATGGACACCACCACCTTTTTCCCTAGCCACCAAGCCACCCCCATGTGCCCTACCTTCCCTCTGTCCTTATCTACCATTTCCCCGCCTGGCTGCATTACCTAGATCTCCCCAGGGCGCAGCCCTCTCCACCTCCGAGTTCCCTTTTCCCCGTTGCTGTCCACCGTACCCCGCAGGAAGCTCGGCCACCTTCGGTTCCCTAGGGCGGAAGAGAAGGAGGCGAGGCGTGGGGCGTTGAGGAAGGACCCGTCGAGTCCCAGCATCGTCCCTGTACCCGGAGTTGAGGAGGAGAAGGCCTGGACCCGCTGCACCCCGACGTCGACCGAGCGAAACCCTAACCGCCGGCCGCCAGCTTCCCCGGCGATCCTCTGCGTTCCAGCCCAAACCGCCACCACCAACAGCCCCACGGTGAGCCCCCGATGACCCCAGACATCCTCCCTCTGAGCTTCATTTCCTGTACGCGCCGGGCCAGTTGCCGAACACCCTCCGTGCATCGTGTTCACGTGCGTCGGCCTGTCGCTGCACCGCAGTAAGATCATCATGCCGCGCAACGATTAACCAGCACCAACCCCCCGCTAGCCCAGTGGTCGACGCCGCCGCACGCACGCGCTAGGTCGCGGGTTCGACCCCGCCGACCTCTGTTTTCCATCCGTGCCGGTGTGGTTTTCTTCAGTTTTGTCAGAGAAAACCCAATGGAAGAAAAACAGTACCGCGCCCCCTTTTTCACATACCCCCTGCCTTTTTGAGTACACAACCCGCGGTCCAGCCGGCCCCACCTATCCGTCGCTGAGGCACTTTTACGAAAAGGTACCCAGGTTTTGGAATCCTCAACCCGCGCTCCCTGTCCGCGCCACGTGGCTGCGCCCGGTTCGTGAGCCCGCGCGTGGCCCCGCACTGAAGGGAATATGCCCGAGAGGCAATAATAAAGTGGTTATTATCTCATTCCTTGTTTATGATAAATGTTTATTTTGCATGCTATAATTGTATTAATTTGGAAACGTTAATACATTTGTGTTTAATAAACAAAAGGAAAGGTCCTAGTTATGCCTCTCTTATAAACTAGCTCGTTGATTAACAAGATGATCAAGGTTTCCTGATCATGGACATTGGATGTCGTTAATAACGAGGTCACAACATTGGTGGAATGATGTGATGAACATTCATCCGAACTATAGCATTACGATCAGAGTCATTATGTTTATATTGCTATAACATCATACGGAGTAATCTTAGTCCTTATACCATGAGATCATGTTAATTGCTAACACCGGAAGAGTATCTTGATAACATCAAACGTCACACCGTAATAGGGTGACTATAAAGGTGGGTTCAGTGCTATGAAGGTGTTATGTTGAGGCTCATGGATCAAGAGTGGTATTTGTCCATCCCGATGACGGATAGATATACTCTGGGCCCTCTCGGTGATATCACATTGAAATATCTTGCAAGCAAGTGATGTGATCACTAGAATGTTATATCACGGGAACGAGAAAAGAGTGCATGTCGGTAACGAGATCAAACTAGGTATTTGGATACTGATGATCGAATCTCGGACATGTAATATATCGGGAGACAAAGGGATTTAGTTACGACGTTAAAGGTTCACACGATCACAAGAGTCATCGTTGAATATGTTGGAGTCAGTACGGATCTCCAGGTCCCGCTGCTGATTATTGATCGGAGAGGGGTCTCGATCATGTCTACATTATTCACGAACCGTAGGGTGACACACTTAAGGGATACCGATAGCATTTGGAGCAAATATGTTTCAGATAAAGATTTAAGAAAGTGCTGGAATCATTTCGATGGAAATCGGAATCGTTTCGGGTGAAATTGCAGAAACTGGTTCTGCATGTGATATTGAAATGTTGCAGGGGGTTTTATGTGAATGTTTGTTAATTAATGTAATTGACAAAATTCTGAATAAAATAAATAAAAGTGTTTTATTTAATGAGAACTTGCATTAAATTTGGTGGAAATTTAATGGAGGTGAGTGGAATTTTGAGTGGGTGGCTAATTATGTGAGTGGGAGCTCCACCCACATGAATGTGGAAGAGGTGGGGGCACCTCCCTTGGCCATCGGCCATGGTGAGGGGCTACCCCCCTCTCCCTATAAAAGGCCCCCCACTCCCTCCTCTCATCTTGCACC
The DNA here is from genome assembly GCA_910589775.1 of Avena eriantha. Lineage (NCBI taxonomy): Eukaryota > Viridiplantae > Streptophyta > Magnoliopsida > Poales > Poaceae > Avena > Avena eriantha. The sequence continues at coordinate 187,064,579 of OU342740.1, read as the reverse complement.
ACCTCCTCGTGAAGGTTCTCTTCTCCCTCTAGTTATTCCCCATGGTCTCGGATTAGCGAGATACATGTTCCCGGTGGCTTTATCTGGAAAGGAGTTGCTGCTTCCGCTGCATCGCTGGAGCGAGGAGGCGGAGGTTGTTCGGTGGACCGAACATGTGTGCGATCACGGATGCACCGCTACTTTGCGGTGCTGGACTTGATGGTGCTGGACCTGATGGTGCTGGAGCTGCTGGACCTGTCGGACTTCCACACGATCTTGAGATCGGTAAGCGTACGACTACATCAACCACGAGTTCCTACTCGTTAACAAAACTCGTTGTCTTCGAGGGTAAGTTATCCATGGATGTATGTCCACCCGTTGCTCTGTATCTAGTAGATAGATCTTGGCGTATAGTTCTCATCGTAGGAATTTTTTTTCTATGCTGCGGACCCAACAGTGGTATCAGAGCCTGATCTATGTATAGGTGCTTTGCACGGGTAGTACACATATGTTTATATGTGGGCGATGATGATCATGTTATTGCATCTTCTATGTACTTTGGATATTGGTGGCATAGTGGGATGAAGCGGCCCGGACCAACCTTACATGTCATCATACATGAGACTGGTTCCACGACTGACATGCAACTAGTTTTGCATAAGTGGCTGGTGGGTGTCTGTCTCTCCTACTATAGTCAATATCTGATTTACAACGAGTTGCTAATAACTTGGTTATCCTCGTTGTGGTTCATGTTCGTAGGTGAGACCGGTTCTATCTCCGAAAGCCCTAAGCCACGTAAAACTTGCAATTGATAAATTAGAAGCGTCTAGTTTAGATCGTTGCTGGGCTAGTGTCTTGATATGGTATTGTTGTAAGTACATGTATGGTAGATACTCTTACAACACACTTAACGTGTAAGTTCCATAGACCTTGGCCTTACACACAAAGGAATGATAGAGATCATACCACGATGCAAATGATAGAGATCAAATGCATGGACCATATCATGTCACTTTACACATTAGATGTTTGCATCTTATATTGCTAGTTTGGCGCTTTTAGTAGCACTATAAGATGATCCCTCATTTAAATATCAATATAAAATGTGTTCTTCCTTAAGTATGCACCGTTTTATGGATCGTGTTTCGAGACATCACGTGATGATCGGGTGTACTCAACTCTACGCTTTCATACAACGGGTGTAAGACAGTTTTACACACACGAATACTAAGGTTCTAACTTGGCGAACCTAGCATGTACAGACATGGCCTCGGAACACGGACCGAAAGGTTAAGCATGAGTCGTATAGTTGATGTGATGACCATATTGATGCTCGCCTTTGAAGCTACACCGACTCACGTGATGATCGGACTTGGTGTAGTGGATTTGGTTCATGTAATCACCAAAAAGGCACGAGGGATGTCGTTTTTGAGTGGGAGTTCATTTCTAATTTGGATTAGTTGAACTCTATTTGTCATAAACTAAATCGAAGTGAATTTGCATAATTTGTTGTAGTCATTGGCATCTGTTCACTCCCTTATACTTAGTTTTATTTGAGATAATAGAACTATAGAATTCTGGATATTTACTTTACGAACTGGTATCGTATTGTTTTGAATGTCAATTCAAAGTTTGTAAGTCCTATTGCAAACTTTCAGAAAACTCTATTTACTCCATGAAGTTTAATAAGTAGTATTAAATAAATAGTAAGAATTCCAATGTTAGTATCTAAAGTATCATGTTTGCCTCCATGATTATTGATATTCAAAAATTGTTTTAATATCAAGGTTATCTAGGAGCTGAAAGAATTGTTTCAGGAACCATCATGTGTGGAAGATATTGTGATATCTAAAACAATGTTTTTGGTTGCATTATGATAGAGTATAATTTAGCAAAATACATGTTCTCATATTGTATGAGAATTTGTGAAGGATGGAGATGCTAGGCATCTGGATCTTCCAAAAAGGTGTTGGGAACTAACATTATACTCGCGATTCTTCCTTATAGGCTATAGTAGCTTGATCATGAAAGTTGTCATGATACAGATGAATAGAAGATGTATGTAAAACGTTTACTACACTAATAGATTACTAAAGAATGGATTTTTGAAAGAACACCAAACATTTGATGATGGTTATCCACTTCAAAGTGCAAGTCCAAAGGTATTAGTATTTGACTATATACGCTTTGTACTATGTGTCATGTGAATGACACCACTATTGATGTTGATAGATTCTTTTACAAGAAAAGGAATTGTTGAAAGAGAATCTATAAAATATTTGGCAGAAAAGAAAAGGTTGGATATGTCCAACTTAGGTATATAGAAGATGTACATGTTATGGTTGTATTCCTTGCTTGTTAAACAATGTGGTTCTGAGGTATTGGATACCGGTATTGGATACCGAATTGGTTGGTGTGAAGTGTCATACAGAACAACACAATTCATGAACTGCAACGGCCTAAGTAACTAGCAAAAGAATAAGTGATGATGTTCATCGAAAACAAATAAAGTGTTATTGTGTTTTTCGTTGTCGTCAAACCTAGCCTTCAAGATTTGTTTTAATAATTGTTATTTTGTTCTGGTATTATGAGAACAATGGTTGTTCAAATAATTACTGTATTCCATAAAGGATGGATGAACTTTTACAAGTCTAGTTGGAGAAATCACATCCATAAATATTATTGCTAAAATGTCGTAAGACAAATGATTGGAAGATCACTTAGGAAGTGACATCGCTGTTTGAATTATAATGGAAAGTAAACATGAAGAAACTCCATCTTGATGGATTCTTGGAGTCTTTTGATTTTGATCAATTGATGCTTGTGAAACTTCCCTCAAGATAATGGAAACTCTGTCCAAAGGCCAAAGAGGAACGGATGACTAACTTATTGGATATTATGCATATTGATGTATATAGTCCATTATGTGTAGCCATATGCGATGGATCCTTTTGCTTCATATGCTTTCTTCAGAAATTTGAGTGAATATATTTATATATTTACTTAATAAGGAAGAAGTATGAAACGTTTGAAAATTGTTCAAAGACTTTCAAGATGAAGTGAAAAATCATTGTAACAAGAAAATAAAAGAGTTTATGATTTGATCATAAAGGAAGATATTTGAGTTACAGGTTTAGCAAAACACCTAAGATTTCAGGAATTGTTTCATGAATTTGCATTTCCCGATAAACCACAGGAGTATGGTATGTTCGAGAGATCAAATCAAACCTTGTTTGACATGGTAAGATCAAAGGTGTCATTTATAAAACTGCCATTATGTTTTAAAGATTAAAGCTTTAGAGATTGCCGCTTTTACACTGAAAAGAGCACCATCGTGATCCGTTGAAATGACACCATATGAGTTATGGTTTGGGCTAAAACCTGAATTGTCTTTTCTTAAATTTTGGTATGCTATGCATAAGTAGAATGTTTACAACCAAAGTCGGATAAGCACGTCTTTGTAGGTTATCCCAAATAATTTGTTGGGAATTCCTCCATAACACCGAGGACAAAAGTGTTTGTCGCTTGGAATGTCAAGTTTCTTGAGAAGGAATTTTTCGTGAAAAGTTATGTGGGAGGACAATAGAACTTTGATAAGGTTATTGAACCTTAGCTATATGTGCTGAGTAGCGCATCGCCGGGAAAGTGTCCCGGTGGCGGCCACAATGCTCATGGCTCCCGTGATTACAAAGGGTGTAATCTTGGAGATTAGAGTTCTTATTGAACCATGTGGGTCGGTAAGAACCAAATAGTAAGATTTGAAACAGAAGTCGTTATTGTTTTGACAATGATGAACCGACCGCATGAAAAGAAGTGATGATGGGCCCTGACTCCATAAAATGACTAGAAGTCATAGAATCCGTGATAGTATCCATACATGAGAAATCAAGTTTCTGAACTTGGAAGACCCTCCAAAAAGGCGTGAAGCCTATCGGTCGTGTTTGGATCTATAAAGAAATAAGACATGGATGTTTAACATCTATGAAATAGTCGACATGTCGGAAAGAAGTTTACGACAATGATCAAGGAGTTGACTATGACAAGATTTGATCTTTCATAGCGATATATAGTCTTAACGGATTAATGTAGCAACCACTACATATAATTTGGTATATGGTAGTTGAATAAAAAAACAAGGTTCCTCTAATAGAACGGTAACCTAGGACATGTACATGACATGGTCCGAAGGGTTTTGTTAATTCAAAGGGTGCTAAAAGGGCATGTAAACTTCAATAGTTGAAGTAAGCATAGCGGAGTTGGAATCTTCACCATGATGAAACTATTAAAAGAGTTTAAATTCATCGGAGATGATGAAGATGCCTGCATTTGCAAGAAATTAAGTGGGAGCGCTGAGACATATTTCTAATACATTATGTAGAGGACATATTGTTGATTGGAAATGATGTATCTTGAATTGACACAAGTTAAGGATTTCATTAAAATAAGATTTCGATGAAAGACTTGGGCAAACCCAGAATATTAGGCATCAATATCTATATGGATAGATTAAGGCGCTAATATGGTTGTGCCAGACATACATATATGAGATATTGAAAGGGTTCAATATGGAAACAACAAGAAAGGTTCTTGCTGCATGGAAAGGATTGTATCAAAATTCAAGTGTTTCAGCACTTGGTGAGTAAAATCACATGAAGATTTTGATCGATTATACCATGATATGTATATATCCATAATGTCCTATGCTCTAAATGTTATGAGCATATACCAGAATGATTCATAAGATGATCATTGGACAATAGTAAAGATATTCTTATGAGCTTTTGGAAGAACTAAGAATATATAATGTATAAGTGACAAATAGTTAAAGGTAGTTCATTGTAAAGTGTTACATTGATACTAGTTTTGTCACAAGATACAAATTAGATTTATCTCAATTTAGACTATGGGTGGCACAATGTAATGGAAAGGATGTTCCATGATGGATTTGGGTGAGTTCCAAAGTTGAGACATTATTACGGATACTACAACAAAAGGCTAAGTATATGACTGCTATAGTAGCAGCATAGGAGGGCATTTGTGTTAAGTAGTTTGTTATCAAACTAGGTGTGGTTCAAAGTGGGCTAATACTATGAAGATATATTGTGTGAAAATAGTATCAACATATTTTAACCCGAACGAACTAAAGGACTACCAAAGGAACAAATTTATACAATGCCATCTCATTTGAGAATGAGTGATGCGTAGAGACGCAAAGACATGCAAATACACACGGAACTGAAACTGTCAGAGCCGGAGATTATGTTAACCACTAGCAATCGCGTATATGCAACACCAGAAAGCCATAGGTGTTCAATACGTAAAGTTTTTCGAACTAGATTATTGACTCTAGTGCAAGTGGGAGACTGAAGGGAATATGCCCGAGAGGCAATAATAAAGTGGTTATTATCTTATTCCTTGTTTATGATAAATGTTTATTTTGCATGCTATAATTGTATTAATTTGGAAACGTTAATACATGTGTGTTTAATAAAAAAAAGGAAAGTTCCTAGTTATGCCTCTCTTATAAACTAGCTCGTTGATTAACAAGATGATCAAGGTTTCCTGATCATGGACATTGGATGTCGTTAATAACGAGGTCACAACATTGGTGGAATGATGAGATGAACATTCATCCAAAGTATAGCATTACGATCAGAGTCATTATGTTTATATTGCTATAACATCATACGAAGTAATCTTAGTCCTTATACCATGAGATCATGTTAATTGCTAACACCGGAAGAGTATCTTGATAACATCAAACGTCACACCATAATAGGGTGACTATAAAGGTGGGTTCAGTGCTACGAAGGTGTTATGTTGAGGCTCATGGATCAAGAGTGGGAATTGTCCATCCCGATGATGAATAGATATACTCTGGGCCCTCTCGGTGATATCGCATTGAAATAGCTTGCAAGCAAGTGATGTGATCACTAGAATGTTATATCACGGGAACGAGAAAAGAGTGCATGTCGGTAACGACATCAAACTAGGTATTTGGATACCGATGATCGAATCTCGGATATGTAATATATCGCGAGACAAAGGGATTTAGTTACGACTATAAAGGTTCACACGATCACAAGAGTCATCGTTGAATATGTTGGAGTCAGTACGGATCTCCAGGTCCCGCTGCTGATTATTGATCAGAGAGGGGTCTCGATCATGTCTACATTATTCACGAACCGTATGGTGACACACTTAAGGGATACCACCACCATTTGGAGCAAATATGTTTCAGATAAAGATTTAAGAAAGCGCTGGAATCATTTCGATGGAAACCGGAATCGTTTCGGGTGAAATTGCAGAAACTGGTTCTGCATGTGATATTGAAATGTTGTAGGGGGTTTTATGTGAATGTTTGTTAATTAATGTAATTGACAAGATTCTGAATAAAATAAATAAAAGTGTTTTATTTGATGAGAACTTGCATTAAATTTGGTGGAAATTTAATGGATGTGAGTGGAATTTTGAGTGGGTGGCTAATTATGTGAGTGGGAGCTCCACCCACATGAATGTGGAAGAGGTAGGGGCACCTCCCTTGGCCGCCGGCCATGGTGAGGGGCTGCCCCCTCTCCCTATAAAAGGCCCCCCACTCCCTCCTCTCATCTTGCACCACCTCCTCGTGAAGGTTCTCTTCTCCATCTAGTTATTCCCCATGGTCTCGGATTAGCGAGATACATGTTCCCGTTGGCTTTATATGGAAAGGAGTTGCTGCTTCCGCTGCATCGCTGGAGCGAGGAGGCGGAGGTTGTTCGGTGGACCGAACGTGTGTGCGATCACGGATGCACCGCTACTTTGTGGTGCTGGACTTGATGGTGCTGGACCTGATGGTGCTGGAGCTGCTGGACCTGTCGGACTTCCACACGATCTTGAGATCGGCAAGCGTACGACTACATCAACCACGAGTTCCTACTTGTTAACAAAACTCGCTGTTTTCGAGGGTAAGTTCTCCATGGATGTACGTCCACCCGTTGCTCTATATCTAGTAGATAGATCTTGGCGTATAGTTCTCATCGTAGGAATTTTTTTTGTTTTCTATGTTGCGGACCCAACACGCACACCACCGACCCCACTTGTCATATGCACGGGCTGGATAACGCCGCGATAAGAAAAGCCCTGCCGCGCGCGATTCGGCCAGCTCAGCGTCTGGGCCACTGTCAGCCGCTCTGGCTTGCTGCCTCTGTGTGCAAAAAGTCCTGTGATCTTTTTCTGTTAATAAAAATAATTCGAGAAATAATAATCTATTTTAAATCCAAAAATTAATAACTTTTTATTAATAAATCTAAATAATACAAATGACATATGTTTTTGAATCAGAAAAATGTGAGGACTTCAAATATGCCATCCAAAATAATGTTTGACTAATTTAAAATTTCGAAATTGTTTAATTGCGATAAAAATGCCTCTTCTTAATTAATTAATAACTTTAATTCTATAACTCCAAATCTGACAAATAATATGTCTAAATCGATCAGCACGACGAGCCCGTTCTAACTATGCATTCCTTGTACTGACTTGAAGCATGCATCATGTCATTATTAAAAATCAGAACTGTTTCTTGCAATAAAACTTGACTAAAACTCAACAAAATGCTTTATTCTTGCACCCCACACCTCACCCATGCCATGCTACTTATTGCCATGTAAATTGTGCATCATTCATCATGGCATGCTTGTTTGCTTGTCGAATTTTATTTATATGCTTGTGCACTTTATGTATGTTGGCCCTTGTTTGTTTGGTTCTTCTTTCGAATATACGCCGAGCAGGGGAAACATCAGGAATCCCGGAGTACTACCCAGATCCGTCTCTCGCTTCAACTGAGCTGCCAGACAAGCACTACCACATGCTTGCATACATATAGTACCTATTGCCTCTATCTTATTCTTGCATCATTGAGTCGCGATTGCATTAAATTGAATCCCAAGTAATGCATAGCCTTTACTTTTAAACCCCACCGCAGCTTGTTCCTCCATCCTATGAGCCATTACTACAGGAGATGTTTGAGCCATGCGAGTCATAGAATAGCATGTGTAGGGTATGTGAGTGTCTGATGGATAACGAGGTACCTAAACAACTTAACCTGAGTAGTAATGGGATAACTAATGAAAGCGGCACCGGTGAGCAATACCTGCTATTTGGTTTTTCATGCTCACTTGTGTCCCGTAGGACCCCGAGTACTTGCTACCTGTTCCTTGACTAATTGCACTATCCACATCCGGGAGGCCTTATGGACCCCCCTGAGCCAGAGTTGATTCATTTTTATTTCTTGGGGCCACAAACTAGTTTGGGGATTTATTTTACTATCCTGTACTTATGCCATGTTTTACCGCTTTATTTAAGATTGTGCGTGGAGCACCTGTACTGTTTTCGATCGCGCCACGTTTTCGCGGTATCGACAAGCCTTGTCATACTTTTGGGTTCCTAGTCATTTACAGCCGTCGTCGCAAACCCTGGGTCCATTCCGGAGCCGGCCAACTTCGTTGCGGGTAGCTTAGTGGGGTGGCCCCCTGAAATATTTTATGAATCCTGTGATCACTTTGTCGTGAATGCCTCGTTGGGTTTTGAGTTGGTTTTTCCGAGGTTGATCGAGTGTGTGTTGCTATTTGTGCACCCCTACAGGGTAACTCTTTCTGAAAGCCGTGTCCACGGTTATGGACGACTTGGAGCGCAGTTTCTCGATCATAGACAAGTATAACTAAAGAACCGCTTTTAATTTGACTAAATACCTGACTAGTAAATAGTGAAATACTCATGGAATGGTTAATAAAACTGCCAACGGATGGGATGTTCGTCCGCTTTCTCGTTGGTAAGCGAGAAGGAGGATGGATCTATTACCTTATACTGTTATAACTGTTGTTTCTATTTAACGGACATCCGTCTATCATTGGTTAGGCGGATGGTTAGCGAGTATCTATAGACTTGTTAGTTATTATCTTTTGCTGCAATTGTGTCACCCTAGGTATATGTCCCCTTTAGAGGCATAAAGACTTGCTAAGTACCCCTAGGGTCTCACACGATAAATTGTTTGATTCAGATGAACATGTGTATTCGCAAGATGGATACTGGGTGGAGGAGACAGATGATGTTGGCAACGATCACTCGGTGTAGAGATTCCGAGGATGGGGATCTGCGAGATCTGTGGGCGGGATGTGCTTACTTATGTGGCATCTTATGCCGATTTGCTTCTTATCCGTACTCGAATCTTGTTTCCTATTTCCGCTTGATACTCTGATGTTTGATGTATGAGGAGCTATCCTACACTATTGTAACACCCTCGAATCGACCCTATGCAAGTTTTAGCCCTTTCCGCCAAACCCGCATAGAAACGATTCAAGGAAGCCCACCAGGCACTTTAGTGCGGGTGGAAAAACGAAGTAATACCATTACACAACAGTCCTCGATGGGACCCACAAAACAGATATATATATACCACAGCGACTCCATGAGTCAAGAATACAGATATAATATACAAAGATCCAAATCACCTCGAAACGATAGAGCGTCCGACTACGGACAAGATGCAAATGGGGCTAAGAGCCCTGAAGAATAACCAATGGCTTCCATAACCCTGCCCAGGCCAAGCCGGAAGGGTAACCCTGCTAACGACGTCGAACTTAAACCTGCTAAAACAAAAGGGGTGCCGACAAAGGGCAAAGGAAAAAGCAGAGCGTCAGTACTGAGGCCAGTACACGGCGAGGCTAGAATTCGGCGGCTCTCGCCTACATAGGTACGGTGGACTGAAGCTGCAGCGCAACGGCACTAAACAACCTATAGAGACTCGGTATCACTGGCGGCTATTAGAGAGGGGTGAGAAAGACCTATTCGGATCCTACCTGATACTAGCTCCAAACATACCCATCCTGGTATTTCCCCCTCGAGACCAAACGAGGAAGTCGGACCAAGGAACTCACACAGTTGGCAGTTTTACTCATTCCATTATAGTTGTAGCACTTACTAGTCAGATATAGATTTCATGAGTCACCCTGATAGCATAAGTAGTGGGCAGTTTTAATCACCATTCCGTTGTAGTTGGAACATTTACTAGTCAGATAGAATTGTCCTGAGGAATCCCAAAACCCAGCAGTTGTTGGCACTTTTATCACATTCCATTGGAGTTGCAATACTTACTAGGTAGGTATAGTATGACACAGATCACCACAGATCCACCAGTTGTTGGCATTTTTATTATCCATTCCATTGTAGTGAAGCTAAATTACTAGTCACATATTAAGTCAAATTTATAACACTACTTTAGTTATGCTTGTTGATGATCAAGATACTGTGCTCCAAGTCGTCCATAACCGCGGACACGGCTTTCAGAAAGTATTACCCTGTAGGGGTGCACAAATAGCAACACACACTCGATCAACCTCGGAAAAACCAACTCAAAACCCAACGAGGCTTTCACGACAAAGCAATCAGAGGATTCATAAATATTTCAGGGGGGCACCCCACTAAGCTACCCGCGACGAAGTTGGCCGGCTCCGAGATGGACCTAGGGTTTGTGTGGACGGCTGTAAACGACTGGGAATCCGAAAGTGTGACTAGGCTTGTCGATACAGCGAAAACGTGTCACGATCCTAAATAGTACAGGTGCTCCACGCACAATCGTAAATAAAGCGGTAAAGCATGGCATAAGTACAGGATAGTAATAAAGCCCGAAACTACTTTGTGGCCCCAAGAAATAGAAATGAATCAAGCTCTGGCTCAGGGGGTGCATAAGGCCTCCCGGATGTGGATAGTGCGAATAGTCAAGGAACAAGTATCAAGTACTCGGGGTCCTACGGAACACAAGTGAGCGTGGAAGAACTAAATAACATCTATTGCCCACCGCTGCCTCTGCATTAGTTATATCTAGTATTTTAATAGTTGTATTTAAAGTCATGATCATCTCCACCATAAAGATCTGTCAGCATTCCAACAATTGTGGTACTTGACAACATGAGATCGCACCTGAGCAAGCAACTACGACTCGCAAGACCAGCTATCTACCAAACACAGGTAATAGGAGGTGTCCAAGGCAATATAGAGGCTGCACGGGATATAACTGGTGCACGGAAACTAAAGCATCGCGACACAGATAGCAATAGATCAACAGGAGGAAATAAAGACTATAAATGCAAAATAGGTAGAAGGGGGAGAGATGCTCGCCTGGGAAACACTGCCAAAGGATCATATCCGGAGAACTTGTCGATACTCGCATCAACTCATCGGCCTAATCCGCGAAGAAGCAAACACTAGAACAAACACCGGATGCACTATTTAATACTATCGCAGAAGATCCGGCATGATTATGATATGATGCAGATGCGGTGCAATTAGGCAGTATTAAGCGAAACCGGGGTCCCGGCAATTAATTAATAGGTTCAAGTTATTTAGAACCCCCGCAATTTAAATGTTGTATTAACAAGGTGAAACATGGCATCGGTTCGCTATGCAACTTTAAATGGAGTCCGGAATAAGACAACAATATCCCGCATATAGACTCCATATTTAATTATGAGGTGAATCGGCATAATGCCCCCAAACCACAGACAAGTATGCATGCATGAACAATTTAATATCAACAAGTTTTATATATAGCATTTATAAAATAGGGGCTCGGGAAAAGGTTCACACATCTGGGAACCCGGCTCTTGGTTCCGGGGGTTCGGGGTTCGACAGGGTCCGGGTCTGGGGTTCGGCTCGACGGGAACGTTCTCGGACAACGGAAGGAGAGCTTGGCGTTCCGGGAAGAAGGACTTGGCGTTCTGGTGGCGATCTTGGCGGTCTTCGGATCCGAGAAGGAGTACTTGTTGCATCTGTGGTCTTCGGGGTTGCTTCAATCGGATCCATGACGAAGTACTTGTCATCCCATGTAGAAGTCCTTGTCGATCTGTGGCGACGATCTTCGGGTTCGGGAAGAAGAACTTGAGGTTCCGGCGTCCGGGAAGGCGATCTTGGTCTCGGGAAGAAGATCTCGATGTTCACTTCAAAGGGCTTGTCGATGGTCCATCGAGTGCCGCCGGGTTCGGTATGGTCTTCGCGTGGTTCCATGTTCCTTCTTCAGAGGTATCAGGCAACGAGAAGATCTTGGCGGTGCCGACCTTGGACACACAGGATCAAACCCTCGGAACACCAATCGCTTCGCTAGCTCGCAAAACACACACAGGCAACAGCAAGCTGCAGATGCATGCTACACTCGGGGATCAACCTGTTCGTCTCTTGACCAGAAGCACCGCAGCGAGAGGCAGAGGTGACGCCAGGTATGGTGGGAACCGCTCGCTGGTGGATGCACTTCCCCAGGGGTGCATCACGAGGCAGCGGTTCTGCAGAGAGGAGGCCTCGATGCTGTAGATCTCGGGCCTAGGCGAGCGCGGGCTGAGGCGGCGCGGCTGGGAGGAGAAGCAGAGGCCGCTCGCGGGGTGGAGATGGATGTCGTGGCGGTGGCGGTCTGGGATCTGGCGGCAGCGAGGATCATCGGGGGAGCGATGCGCAGGGGCGGAACCGAGGCGAGGAGGGCCGTGGCAGCAGACAGGGGCGGTCGCGGAGGAGGCTTGGCCTGGTCGGAGAGCGGCGGCGCGCGCTCGCGACGGCAGACGACGAGCAGGGCCGAGGACGAGCTGGGGCACTGGGCGGAGCTGCCTGAAAGAGGGAGGGCGGAGCTCGCACGGGCGGAGGCGGCGACGGGGAGGCAGTGGGCCATAGACGACGCGCTGCAGGGGCGACGACGGAGGAGGTCGCGCGGGGCCGAGCGGGGACTCGCGGTGGCGAGGACAAGGACGGCGGCGAGGTGCAGAGGGGAGCCGGGGTAGGTGGCGACGGGGCTCTGCATAGAGGAGCGAGAGGCAGGGGTCGGGTCGGTCGAAGCGGAGGGGACCAAGGCAGAGGCGAGAGGAGCCAGACGGCGGGGAGGATGAGGCAGGGCGGCGGCCTAGCGGCGGCGCGGAGCTCGATGGTGGAGGCCGGTGCCGGTGAGGGGACGACACGGCGGAGGTGGGCGAAGTCGCGCGGCAGGGATGGTGAGGGGCGTCGGCAAGGTCGAGCTCAAGGGCGGTGGCGGCCGGAGAAGGACGGCCGCGGGGCGCGCGCTGCGTGACGAGGAAGGCGGTGGCAGGCGCGGTGGGGAGGAGGAAACGAGGGAGAGAGAGAGGCAGGGGAAAGGGAGGGTATGTGGGGCGCGGCTCGGGATCAGGCCCAGGTGGTGGGCGCCAGGCGGGGAGGAGTGGGAGGAGGTCGGGGTGCGTGCCCAGGTGGCGGGGTGGTCGGGGCGACCAAGTGGGCGGGAGCGAGGAGGACTGGCGCGGGGTTGGGCGTGGGAGTGCGTGTGGGGGTGATTAGTTGGAGGGGAGTGGGGCCAGGGGGCTGAGGTGGCGGGATGGGGTTGGCTGGGGTGATGTGGAGGGTGGAGGCAGGTGGCGGCTGGGTAGGGAAATAGGTGGGGTGGGGTTCGGTTGGGTAGGGAAATAGGTGGGGTGGGGTTCGGCTGGGTGAGAGGGATTAGGATTAGGGTTAGGGGAGGAACTAGATAGGGTTTTGGTTAGGCTAGGATTTTATTTGGAGGTGGCCGGCTGGGCTTTCGGGCCTGGCGGGCTGCCTCCTAAAAAAATAATATAAAATTTTATTATTTAAAACGGGGCTTTTGCCAACCGTATTTAGACATAACAAAATATTCCGGAGGCCCAGGTTTTGTATTTGAATAAAGGCTAGGTATTTAGAAAACAGAAATAGGGTTTTTCGAAAATAGTTTCAGACAACAGATGCATGATGATGACGATGCTCAAATGCCATGTGGCATGATGACATGAGCATGCGGTCATGATGATGCAATGCACAAAAACACCGCGATTTTCTAGTAGTGGTTTTAGCGGGATGCCACAATTCGACACCACTGACAAGGGATCTCGCCCTCGAGATCCGCCTCGTTGTACGGGAAGAAAGTCGGCGATCTGAATCTTCTCGCTTCGTGTAGATCCTCGCGACACCACTAACAAGAGGTCGTTGACCGTGATCGTCGAGAGAACACTCCAGAAAACAAAGGACGAAGGTATAGGTATCCACAAATAAAGCCACATCTAACTTTGATAGAAGGAGAGAAACGACGCATTCTCATCCACTTCAATGTACACGAGCAAATAGAGTGAGTAGTCGGCATGGGGTCCAATCCATCACGCACCCAAACTATTACTCCGCACAATTAGTAGAAAAGCGTGCAACCATTCTCAGAATCAGACTGAAGATCTTGACAATCGAGGTTCGGAACAAAAGAGTGATACAGGCCCTGCATCAGAGCTGGCATAGAGGATATCGTCGCGTTGAAAACCACTGGAATGCACAACAAGGAACAGAGAGAAGTCCAACAGATGAAAGATTCCTCAGATAGCAAGAAGACTGGATGTAGAAGCACCGTTAAGAAAGGAGGAGGCGAAACCCTGAAGGTACGATGGAAACCCAACCACGAGAATTCCTGGACTCGAAGAAAAGAGAGGAGAGCAGGTTCAATACACGCAGAGGTAAGAGGAGAATAGCAGAGGGGTAAGGAGTAAAAGCAGACCTAATCAGATCTATCCAACCGATTTTGCAAAATAGTTTTGACACTCTACTTCGGCCGTTAGCTAGGTTATCCTACAGGCTGGACTTGTGGGGTATCGTAACTGCTCAGCTCTGATACCACTCTGTAACATCCTCGAATCGACCCTATGCAAGTTTTAGCCCTTTCAGCCAAACACGCATAGAAAGGATTCAAGGACGCCCACCAGGCACTTTCGTGCGGATGGAAAAACGAAGTAATACCATTACACAACAGTCCTCGATGGGACCCATAGAACAGATATATATACCACAGCGACTCCATGAGTCAAGAATACAGATATAATATACAAAGATCCAAATCACCTCAAAACGATAGAGCGTTCGACTACGGACAAGATGCAAATGGGGCTAAGAGCCCTGAAGAATAACCAATGGCGTCCATAACCCTGCCCAGGCCAAGCCGGAAGGGTAACCCTGCTAACGATGTCGAACTTAAACCTGTTAAAACAAAAGGGGTGCCGACAAAGGGCAAAGGAAAAAGAAGAGCGTCAGTACTGAGGCTAGTACACGGCGAGGCTAGAATTCGGCGGCTCTCGCCTACATAGGTATGGTGGACTGAAGCGGCAGTGCAGCGGCACTAAACTACCTATAGAGACTCGGTATCACTGGGGCTATTAGAGAGGGGTGAGAAAGACCTATTCGGATCCTACCTGATACTAGCTCCAAACATACCCATCCTGGTATTTCCCCCTCGAGACCAAACGAGGAAGTCGGACCAAGGAACTCACACAATTGGCAGTTTTACTCATTCCATTATAGTTGTAGAAATTACTAGTCAGATAAAGATTTCATGAGTCACCCTGATAGCATAAGTAGTGGGCAGTTTTAATCACCATTCCGTTGTAGTTGGAACATTTACTAGTCAGATAGAATTATCCTGGGGAATCCCAAAACCCAGCAGTTGTTGGCACTTTTATCACATTCCATTGGAGTTGCAATACTTACTAGGCAGGTATAGTATGACACAGATCACCACAGATCCACCAGTTGTTGGCATTTTTATTATCCATTCCATTGTAGTGAAGCTGAATTACTAGTCACATATTAAGTCAAATTTATAACACTACTTTAGTTATGCTTGTCTATGATCGAGATACTGTGCTCCAAGTCGTCCATAACCACGGACACGGCTTTCAGAAAGTTTTACCCTGCAGGGGTGCACAAATAGGAACACACACTCGATCAACCTCGGAAAAACCAACTCAAAACCCAACGAGGCTTTCACGACAAAGCAATCACAGGATTCATAAATATTTCAGGGGGCCACCCCACTAAGCTACCCGCGACGAAGTTGGCCGGCTCCGAGATGGACCCAGGGTTTGTGTGGACGGCTGTAAAGGACTGGGAACCGGAAAGTGTGACTGGGCTTGTCGATACCGCGAAAACATTCCACGTTCCAAAACAGTACAGGTGCTCAACACACAATCGTAAATAAAGAAGTAAAGCATGGCATAAGTACTGGATAGTAATAAATCCCCAAACTGCTCTGTGGCCCCAAGAAATAGAAATGAATCAAGCCCTGGCTCAGGGGGGTCCATAAGGCCTCCCGGATGTGGATAGTGCGAATAGTCAAGGAAAAATTATCAAGTACTCGGGGTCCTACGGGACACAAGTGAGCGTGGAAGAACCAAATAACATCTATTGCCCACCGATGCCTCTGCATTAGTTATATCTAGTATTTTAATAGTTGTATTTAAAGTCATGATCATCTCCACCATAAACATCTGTCAGCATTCCAACAACTGTGGTACTTGACAACATGAGATCGCACCTGAGCAAGCAACTATGACTCGCAAGACCAGCTATCAACCAAACACGGGTAATAGGAGGTGTCCAATGCAATATAGAGGCTGCACGAGATATAACTGGTGCACGGAAACTAAAGCATCGCGACACGGATAGCAATAGATCAACAGGAGGAAATAAAGACTATAAATGCAAAATAGGTAGAAGGGGGAGAGATGCTCGCATGGGAAACACTGCCAAAGGATCATATCCGGAGAACTTGTCGATACTCGCATCAACTCATCGGCCTAATCCGCGATGAAGCAAACACTAGAACAAACACTGGATGCACTATTTAATACTATCGCAGAAGATCCGGCATGATTATGATATGATGCAGATGCGGTGCAATTAGGCAGTCTTAAGCGAAACCGGGGTCCCGACAATTAATTAACAGGTTCAAGTTATTTAGAACCCCCGCAATTTAAATGTTGTATTAATAGGGCGAAACATGGCATCGGTTCGCTATGCGAATTTAAATGGAGTCCGGAATAAGACAAGAATATCCCGCATATAGACTCCATATTTAATTATGAGGTGAATCGGCATAATGCCCCCAAACCACAGACAGGTATGCATGCATGAACAATTTAATATGCAACAAGTTTTATATATAGCATTTATAAAAATAGGGGCTCGGGAAAAGGTTCACACATCTGGGTTCTGGAGGTCTTGGTTCCGGGGGTTCAGGGTTCGACAGGTTTCGGGTCTAGGGTTCGGCTCGAGGGGATCATTCTCGGACAACGGAAGGAGAGCTTGGCGTTCCGGGAAGAAGGACTTGGCATTCTGGTGGCGAACTTGGCGGTCTTCGGATCCGGGAAGGAGTACTTGTCGCATCTGTGGTCTTCGGGGTTGCTTCAATGGGATCCATGATGAAGTACTTGTCGTCCCATGTAGAAGTCCTTGTCGATCCGTGGCGACGATCTTCGGGTTCGGGAAGAAGAACTTGAGGTTCCGGCGTCCGGGAAGGCGATCTTGGTCTCAGGAAGAAGATCTCGATGTTCACTTCAAAGGGCTCCTTGATGGTCCATCGGGTGCAGCCGGGTTCGGTATGGTCTTCGCGTGGTTCCATGTTCCTTCTTCAGAGGTATCGGGCAACGAGAAGGTCTTGGTGGTGCTGACCTTGGACACACAGGATCAAATCCTCGGAACACCAATCGCTTCGCTAGCTCGCAAAACACCCACAGGCAACAGCAAGCTGCAGATGCATGCTACACTCGGGGATCAACCTGTCCGTCTCTTGACCAGAAGCACCACAGCGAGAGGCAGACGTGACGCCGGGTCTGGTGGGAACCGCGCGTTGGTGGACGCACTTCCCCAAGGGTGCATCACGAGGCAGCGGTTCTGCAGAGAGGAGGCCTCGATGCTGCAGATCTCGGGCCCGGGCGCGCGCGGGTTGAGGCGGCGCGGCTAGGGGAGAAGCACATGCCGCTCGCGGGGCGGAGATGGACGTCGGGGCGGCGGCGGTCTGGGATCTAGCGGCAGGGAGGATCATCGGGGGAGCGAGGCGCAGGGGCAGAACCGAGGCGAGGAGGGCCATGGCAGCGGACAGGGGCGGTCGCGGAGGAGGCTCAGCCTGGTCGTAGAGCGGCGGCGCGCACTCGTGACGGTGGACGACGAGCAGGGCTGAGGACGAGCTGGGGCACAGGGCGGTGTTGCCTGAAAGAGGGAGGGCGGAGCTCGCGCGGGCGGAGGCGGGGACGGGGAGGCAGAGGGCCGGTGAC
The DNA here is from genome assembly GCA_910589775.1 of Avena eriantha. Lineage (NCBI taxonomy): Eukaryota > Viridiplantae > Streptophyta > Magnoliopsida > Poales > Poaceae > Avena > Avena eriantha. Next base: position 187,046,517 of record OU342740.1, on the reverse strand, counting down.
GACGCGTTGTAGGGGCGACGACGGAGGAGGTCGCGCGGGGCAGAGCAGGGACTCGCGGTGGCGAGGACATGGCCGGCGGCAGGGTGCAGAGGGGAGCCGGGGTAGGTGGCGACGGGGCTCTACAGAGAGGAGCGGGAGGCAGGGTCCGGGTCGGTCGGAGCGGAGGGGACCGAGGCGGAGGCGAGAGGAGCCAGACGGCGGGGAGGATGAGGCAGGGCGGCGGCGTGGAGCTCGATGGTGGAGGCCGGCGCCGTTGAGGGGAGGACGCGGCGAAGGTGGGCGAAGCCGCGCGGCAAGGATGGAGAGGGGCGTCGACAAGGTCGAGCTCAAGGGCGGTGGCGGTCGGAGAAGGACGGCCGCGGGGCGCGCGCTGCGTGGCGCGGAAGGCGGCGGCAGGCACGGTGGGGAGGAGGAAATGAGGGAGAGAGAGAGGCAGGGGAAAGCGAGGGTATGTGGGGAGGAGCGGGAGGAGGTCGGGGTGCGTGCCCAGGTGGCGGGGTGGTCGGGGCGACCAGGTGGGCGGGAGCGAGGAGGACTGGCGCGGGGTTGGGCGTGGGAGTGCATGTGGGGGTGATTAGGTGGAGGGGAGTGGGGCCAGGGGGCTGAGGTGGCGGGATGGGGTTGGCTGGGGTGATGTGGAGGGTGGAGGCAGGTGGTGGCTGGGTAGGGAAATAGGTGGGGTGGGGTTCGGCTGGGTAGGGAAATAGGTGGGGTGGGGTTCGGCTGGGTGAGAGGGATTAGGATTAGGGTTAGGGGAGGAACTAGATAGGGTTTTGGTTAGGCTAGGATTTTATTTGGAGGTGGCCGGCTGGGCTTTCGGGCCTGGCGGGCTGCCGCCTAAAAAAATAATATAAAATTTTATTATTTAAAACGGGGTTTTGCCAACGTATTTAGACAGACCAAAATATTACGGAGGCCCGGGTTTTGTATTTCAATAAACGCTAGGTATTTAGAAAACAGAAATAGGGTTTTTCGAAAATAGTTTCAGACAACAGATGCATGATGATGATGATGCTCAAATGCAATGTGGCATGATGACATGAGCATGCGGTCATGATGATGCAATGCACAAAAACACCGCGATTTTCTAGTAGTGGTTTTAGCGGGATGCCACAACTATTATCTCTATCTAGGATATTTGGATCTTGCAGTATGGCGTTGCAATATTTCTATTTCTTTTAGATGGTATGGCTCTGAGAACTGTTGTAAGGTAGCTTGCATACATACTCACTTGTGTATGTATTTGATCTCTTCGCCTATTGCCTACGCCGCTCGATCTTGTCCCGATGTTCTAGAAGTGGTTAGGACGGCCGACGGGTCTACACGTGGGTGGCCCCTGGGCCCCTGATGTACTATTTTAACCACTTCTGGTTCATCCAGGCTCGAACTTAGAGCGTAGGGTCCGAGGTTGTTACAGAGGTTGTGGTCGATCTTCTCGTACCATGTGAGCACATAGTGGAGAACGGTCTCAGCTCCGGCGCGTCCAGTGGATTTTCTCGAGAGATCGAGCTGAGTCTCGCATTCCATGAGCCGGTAAAAAAGAACAGCCAGATTCTCCGGAGTATTCTCCTCAGGCCAAAAGGCGTTGAAGATCCGGACTACCACATCCAAGATATCATTGCCGTAGTTCTTGACGACTTCGACTCGGGCGGACAAACTAACTATCCCGTCCTCGAGATCGAGAGGAATGAAGCCAGGGCCAGTTGGAGTACCCCTCTGCTGGCGGAACTTGGTGACGGCATGGGATCCAATGACATTGCTCTCTGGGAATTTGCCTGGGAAAATAAAACAAGTGGGGTAAGTATAGGAAGCAGACCCGGAAAGATAAACGCCGGTTGAAGGAAAAGAACTTACTAGCAATATGGCGCTGAACCCGGGACAGCTCCTTGATGCAGTTGTCGCGCCTCTCCTGGAGTTTCACAAGTTCAACATTCGTATACTCAAGCTTGATGTCGGCCTCCTTGAGTAATTCTTGGTCCTTGGCAATCTGGAGATTGAGGCGCTCGCGCTCTTCAGTATAATCCTGGCCGGCTTTCTGGAATTCGGTTTGGTGCTCTGCTTTCAATTTCTTCATATCTGCCTTAAGCTTGGCAATCTCATCATCTTTGGCTCGGAGAAGGGCAAGCTCATCATCTTTGTTTTTGAGCTCGGCCTGATGCTGTCCTGCTTGTTCGAGAAAATGCAGCATCATATCAGGCACGGGCACAGTATCTTCAAGAGATGCTGAAATAGTTTGTTGACCCAGCAAAGCCGAGGTATGAATGTTTTCTGAGCCAAGGAGGAAAGGATATGGAAAGCATAGCAAGGTTGAGCAAAAATAACTTACCCTTGATTAGATCCAAATTTTTCCTCATAATCGTGTTCTCAGCTTCCACCCCAGCTGCGAAAACCGAATGATGGATTAGTTCGGCGGAAGAAAATGAAGGAAAATGGAGAAATGCCGAGGAAGAAACTCACCCCTTTTCTCGTGTTCAGCGAGAAGTGCACTATGTTTTGCCCGCAGCATCTTGTGAGTATCAAGGAGACACTGAAACTCAGCGCTCCGGCGGTTGGTGGTCACCTGAAAGAGCAAAGATGGACAGCCTAGTCTTGTGCATATTCGAGGTGTACAAAATCTAGGCCAAGTGGAACTTAACCCGGCTCTAGGTGTGTGCATATTCGAAGTGTACAAAATCCAGGCCAAGTGGAACTTAACCCGGCTCTAGGTGTGTGCATATTCGAAGTGTACAAAATCCGGGCCAAGTGGAACTTAACCCGGCTCTAGGTGTGTGTGCATATTCGAAGTGTACAAAATCCGGGCCAAGTGGAACTTAATCCGGCTCTAGGTGTGTGCATATTCGAAGTGTACAAAATCCGGGCCAAGTGGAACTTAACCCGACTCTAGGTGTGTGCATATTCGAAGTGTACAAAGTGCGGGCCAAGGGGAACTTAACCTAGTTCTAGGTGTGTGCATATTCGAAGTTATCAAGGAGCTACGTTAGTTCTCTAAGGAGCATCCGTCCGAGTAACAAGTTACTCCCCCGGAGGCTCCGGGACTAATGGCTATATCAATTATATCTGCAACTTGTTAAAAGAAAATACGAAGTAACATACCTCCATCATCCGACCCGCAAGGTTAATGGCCTTGGCGGCGGTATTCATCTGTGTAGAAAATTCAGCGGGACCGAACTTCTCCGGGAGATCGTCATTGTAGACGAACTCTGCCTTGTTCCAGTTATTTACAAACTCGATCAGGGTCGGAGGGTATCGTTTGCCGCTTAACATGTGTGGCGCCATTAAACCCTTGGCATGCGTCTCCCTCCTCTCAACTTGGGCAAGGGCCGGGCTGGTGTGCAAAACAAGTTGCGCATCAGCTGGCTCGGCAGGGGCGTCCTTCGGAGGTGGAGTTTTCTTCGGAAGCATGGACGCAAGTGTGCGCTGTCTAGCCTCGAAGGACGCTGCCCTGGTAGCCTCAGGTGCCTTCTTGCCCTTGGGCTGCTGCTGGGAGGTTGAGGTTGCTACAGCGGATTTGCCCTTTGTAGCTGCCTTGGCGCCAGCCTTGGTGCTACTGATGTCTTCTCGCCAAGCCTTGGAAGACTCAGACGAGGTAGAGGGGTTTGTTGCTGCTGGTGTTGCTTTGGTTGTTGCGGCTGGTGCCGGAGTTGGTGCTGGTACTGGTCTTGGTTTCTGCCTCGGCAGAGGTGTTAAGGGAACCTCGGTTGTAGCTGGTTGCGGTGGAGCCGAAGTGGTGGTCATTGCCTCGGCAGAGCCAGTCTCCCCTGCTCTGAGGTTGCCCTCCGGAATGGGGCTCAACGGGCGAGAATCATCGCCACGAGGAGGAGAGGGGCTGTGTCGGAGCGGCGACGCAATGCCAGATCCACTCTGTGGGACCTCCACCGCGGCCCTATCAAATCAAATAATGTATGATGAGAAAATATAACACAAGAAGAACAAGTGAATGGCAAAGGGAGAGGAGGCTTACTCATCCGAGGTCAGGGGCTCCTTGGGCTTCCGAGCCCTACGGGCCATGGCCTTAGTTGGAGGCTTGGTGGCAGTTTTATCACCAGACTTCTTCCGCCTTTTTGTCGGCTCAGAAGGTCCGGAGGAGGATGCAGAAGCAGCTCCCCTTTTCTTCTTCGGCGCCACCGGGACAGGATCACCCACGGCAAGAGGAGGGTCTTCATGGATCTGCCCACCGGGGTTAGCTGATGCCAGAAAAGCATAAGAAAGGGGGACAGCGTCAAATTCTTCCATCACCTCAACATCCGAATCATCTTCATCGTCGGGCCAATCTCTAATAGAAGAGAGTTTACCGGTGGGTCGCTTGGTCGCATCGGCCATAGGAAGGAACATCTCCAGGTCCGGTTCCTCCTCGTCCGAGGTATCCCGGTCAGGAGCCCATTTGAGGGAAGGGTCGGTGCCGTCCTCGATGGTCTGCTGAAGAAACATCTAAGGGAAAGAAAAAGCAGCAGGATTAAAACAGACAACAATACCGACATATGATTTAACTCGGAAAAGGTTTGAAGCACGAGACTTACCGAAGGAGGAAGCCTATCTCGGCAATAGTGTTCAATCCCCCACGTCCACTCAGAAGAGAAGTTTTTGTGGGTGGTGAACAAGGCCTTGACCCGGCGGTAGATCTCAGTATTGCTCAACTCAAAAGACGAGGTCCAGTTGGGGTCGCGGCCCCAGCTCATGCGGCACACTTTATGTGTGCGTTTCTGGAGGGCGAATTCCGGTTGCGGACAAATGTGATCATGGCGTCCTCATTGCGCAATCCGAGCTCCTTCAACTCCTTGAACCTCTTGTTGACCTGGTTCGCTAAGACCGTGGGCTTCTTGGGGATAACGTCCCACAGATCTAGGTTAGGAGGACCGGGAGTATAGGGGCGCAGCCGGATCAGGTCCTCGGTGGTGTTGTTCCAGACATAAAAGAAAGTCTGGGCCCATCCCTTGCAGGAGTCAAGTCCCGTGACTCGGGGAAAGATGGACAACTTCCGAGGAGAGATGGACGCAACCCCGAACTGCGTGAGTTGTTTATCCTCCGGCTCTAGATCTACATTCGGAATGACATTGCGGTGAAGGCCAAAGAACCGGATCCATAGCTCCTTTGTGGGCCAAAGTCTGACATAGCCTTCGATCGTGGAAGCAAAGGCGGAGAGAGATGTGATGGCATTGGCTGGAAGGTGGTGCGGCTAGAGCTCATATGTGTTCAACCAATCGTGGAAAAAATCGCTAACTGCCAGCCGAACCCCCGCTGGAAGTGGGATAGAAACACCACGTACTCACCCGGATTGGGTGAGGGGGCGAGCTCGGCAGCAGCAAGGCGAGCAGTGGTGCCCTCCGGGATGCGCCTAGTGCGATAGAGCCAATCCAGGTCGTCCTGGCAGACCCAAGATCTGGCCCACGCACCGCGGTCCGCGGTCGCTGCATCTTCTTCCATCTCCTGCTCGGCAATGGTGAGCTCTTCTTTTGTCATCTCGAGGTCACTGCCCTCACTGGCGCTAGCGGCAGTGGGTGGCAGCGGCCTGGACTGACGGGGACCCGTGGCGGAGGAGATGCGCAGAGGCGGCGGCGACACATGTGCGCGAGGAAGCAGATTGGCAGCGGCGCAGCTACTCAAATGCGGTGGCGGCGGCGCTTTCGCGGGGAAGATGAGGAAGAAGAGGGGGCAGAGGGGCGTGAAAGTGGGGAAAGGCCCCAAGGGGCGCGCCCCTCCCCTATTTAACCGCTCCCTCAGGGGAGTAGTGTGATCGCGTTTGCGGGCGGGCCACACCGTGTGGCCGTGTACAATCCGGATTGACCAATCAGCACCGAGCCACACGGAAGGCCACAGGGCGCAGCGGATCCCATGACGTGACATTATGATGCAGTTAACAAGGAGGCAGGTACAATGTGACGTGCGCTACAGTGATAACTGACAATTACTGCGGTGGTAACTGTAGCTGGCCCTTAAAATGAGGCGATGTGATGATTAGCCTCCACATGGGGAAGCGTACGAGAGAAGGAAGAATAACCCGGTTGAGTATGTGGTAACCCGGCCAGCAAGTAAAAACTTGGAATGTGCCAAGGGAAAGTAAATCCATAGAATCCGAGATAGGAGGTAACTCGGAAGAGGAACACAAAGCTCAGTGAAATTGAACCTGCTGTGGCCTTAGCGGCTAAGGCAGCTTAGACCGCACCAGCTTCGGGGACTAATGTTGGGGGGATACCCCCTAGTAGGGTCACGCCGGGGTATAAAGGCCTAGTTAGCCGAGGTACGGCAAGGTCAAGGCATGTGCTGGCCGAGTCAGCTCACGGTAGGCCGGATCACGGAGTAACCCGGACAAGGGGACGTCCACCTAACTTGGTCTCAGCCGACTTAAGCCGTATGTCGGTAAATGTATCTAACTTGTATGCAGGAACAGGTGTGGCCGGATCAACTAAGTAGGATCCGGGTTATATCAAGCTTCTAAGATAAGGAAGGTATCTCGCAGGACAAAAGTAACAACTGTACGCAGAGCGTGAGCGAAGCGGACAGAGGCCGGACCACCGAGGCATGGCCGACAAAGGTGACGAAGCCAATGTCGGCTGACGCGGGCGCCGCAGAGGCTCACATAGCCTCTGCATGGATGACGCGGAGGAAAAGTGACCCGGTCGGCTTACTATTTTGGGAGGAGGCATATTCCCTGGACTATGCCTCCACGTATGCCCTAAGTGGAGACCTAGCCACCCCTATATAAGGAGGGCTAGGGCTTCTGTAGAGGGCGTTGATTTTGGAGAGATTGATCTGAGGGCGAGCTAGTGGTGAGAGTAAGAGAGTTCCTCCTTCCTCCTCTCTCCGATACAGCTCAAGGAGCACTTGTAATGTGTGAAGGTGAATCAAATACAAATCTTCCGTGTGAGGAATCACCACACTATCCCTCCCTGGATTCCCCTAGTGCATTAATCCCCACCTTTAGCCTATCCATGGCATGTGTCATGACACCACCACGACAAGACATGCAATGACACCAGTGGATCCATGTGTCGTTTATGGAAGTGACATACATGCAATGACTCTAGCTGTGATTCATGAAAAGAACAGACATTCAGTGACACCGGTGGATCCATGTGTGGTTCATGAGAAGAACACACATCAATGACACTGGTGGATCCTTATGTGGTTCATGAAAAGAAAAGTCATGTAGTGACACCGGTGGATCCTTATGTGATTTGTCTAGAGGAACACACATGCAATGACACTAGGTGTGGTTCATGAAAAGAATAAACATGCAATGACTTATGTGGTTTGTCTGGAGGAACACACATGCAATGACACTGGGTGTCGTTCATGAAAAGAACAAACATGCAATGACACTGGTGATCCTTATGTGGTTTGTGAGAAGAACAGACATGCAATGACACTGGTGGATCCATGTGTTGTTCATGAAAAGAACTGACATGCAATGACACTGGGTGTAGTTCATGAGAAGAATACACATCCAATGACACTGGTAGATCCTTATGTGGTTCATGAAAAGAACAGACATGTAGTGACACCGGTGGATCCTTATGTGGTTTGTCTAGAGGAACACACATGCAATGACACCGGGTGTGGTTCATGAAAAGAACAGACATGGAATGACTTATGTGGTTTGTTTAGAAGAACACACATGGAATGACACTGGGTGCGGTTCATGAAAAGAACAAACATGCAATGACACTGGTGGATCCTGGCGTGGTTTGTGAGAAGAACACCCATCCAATGAAACTGGTGGATCCTTATATGGTACATGAAAAGAATAGACATGCAATAACATTGGGTGTGGTTCAGGAAAAGAACACACATCCAATGACACTGGTGGAGCCTTATGTGGTTCATGAAAAGAACAAACATGTAGTGACACCGGTGGATCCTTATGTGGTTTGTCTAGAGGAACACAAATGCAATGACACTGGGTGTGGTTCATGAAAAGAACTGACATGCAATGACACTTCGTGTGGTTCATGAAATGAACAGACATGCAATGACACCGGTGGATCCATGTGTGGTTTATGGAAGTAACAGACATGCAATGACTCTAGCTATGGATCATGAAAAGAACAGACATGCAATGACACCGGTGGATCCATGTGTGGTTTATGGAAGTAAAAGACATGCAATGACTCTAGCTATGGTTCATGAAAAGAACAGACATGCAGCGACACCATGTGTGGTTCATGAAAAGAACACACATCCAATGACACTGGTGGACCCTTATGTGGCTCATGAAAAGAACAGACATGTAGTGACACCGGTGGATCCTTATATGGTTTGTTTAGAGGAACACACATGTAATGACACTGGGTGTGGTTCATGAAAAGAACAGACATGCAAAGACACTTCATGTGGTTCATGAAAAGAACTGACATGCAATGAAACTAGGTGTGGTTCATGAAAAGAATAGACATGCAATGAGACCGGTGGATCCATGTGTGGTTTATGGAAGTAACAGACATGTAATGACTCTAGCTGTGATTCATGAAAAGAACAGACATGCAATGACACCGGTGGATCCATGTGTATTTCATGAGAAGAACACACATCCAATGACACTGGTGGATCCTTATGTGGTTCATGAAAAGAACAGACATGCAGTGACACCGGTGGATCCTTATGTGGTTTGTCTAGAGGAACACACATACAATGACACTGGTGCGGTTCATGAAAAGAACAGACATGCAATGACTTATGTGGTTTGATTAGAGCAACACACATGCCATGACACTGGGTGTGGTTCATGAAAAGAACAGACATGCAATGACACTGGTGGATCCTTATGTGGTTTGTGAGAAGACCATACATACAATGACACTGGTGGATCCTTATGTGGTTCATGAAAATAACTGACATGCAATGATACTGGGTGTGTATCATGATAAGAACACACATCCAATGACACTGGTGGATCCTTATGTGGTTCATGAAAAGAACAGACATTCAGTGACACCGGTGGATCCATTTGTGGTTCATGAGAAGAACACACATCAATGACACTGGTGGATCCTTATGTGGTTCATGAAAAGAAAAGTCATGTAGTGACACCGGTGGATCCTTATGTGATTTGTCTAGAGGAACACACATGCAATGACACTAGGTGTGGTTCATGAAAAGAATAAACATGCAATGACTTATGTGGTTTGTCTGGAGGAACACACATGCAATGACACTGGGTGTCGTTCATGAAAAGAACAAACATGCAATGACACTGGTGATCCTTATGTGGTTTGTGAGAAGAACAGACATGCAATGACACTGGTGGATCCATGTGTCGTTCATGAAAAGAACTGACATGCAATGACACTGGGTGTAGTTCATGAGAAGAACACACATCCAATGACACTGGTAGATCCTTATGTGGTTCATGAAAAGAACAGACATGTAGTGACACCGGTGGATCCTTATGTGGTTTGTCTAGAGGAACACACATGCAATGACACCGGGTGTGGTTCATGAAAAGAACAGACATGGAATGACTTATGTGGTTTGTTTAGAAGAACACACATGGAATGACACTGGGTGCGGTTCATGAAAAGAACAAACATGCAATGACACTGGTGGATCCTGACGTGGTTTGTGAGAAGAACACCCATCCAATGACACTGGTGGATCCTTATATGGTACATGAAAAGAATAGACATGCAATAACATTGGGTGTGGTTCATGAAAAGAACACACATCCAATGACACTGGTGGAGCCTTATGTGGTTCATGAAAAGAACAAACATGTAGTGACACCGGTGGATCCTTATGTGGTTTGTCTAGAGGAACACAAATGCAATGACACTGGGTGTGGTTCATGAAAAGAACTGACATGCAATGACACTTCGTGTGGTTCATGAAATGAACAGACATGCAATGACACCGGTGGATCCATGTGTGGTTTATGGAAGTAACAGACATGCAATGACTCTAGCTATGGATCATGAAAAGAACAGACATGCAATGACACCGGTGGATCCATGTGTGGTTTATGGAAGTAAAAGACATGCAATGACTCTAGCTATGGTTCATGAAAAGAACAGACATGCAGTGACACCATGTGTGGTTCATGAAAAGAACACACATCCAATGACACTGGTGGACCCTTATGTGGCTCATGAAAAGAACAGACATGTAGTGACACCGGTGGATCCTTATATGGTTTGTTTAGAGGAACACACATGTAATGACACTGGGTGTGGTTCATGAAAAGAACAGACATGCAAAGACACTTCATGTGGTTCATGAAAAGAACTGACATGCAATGAAACTAGGTGTGGTTCATGAAAAGAAGAGACATGCAATGAGACCGGTGGATCCATGTGTGGTTTATGGAAGTAACAGACATGTAATGACTCTAGCTGTGATTCATGAAAAGAACAGACATGCAATGACACCGGTGGATCCATGTGTATTTCATGAGAAGAACACACATCCAATGACACTGGTGGATCCTTATGTGGTTCATGAAAAGAACAGACATGCAGTGACACCGGTGGATCCTTATGTGGTTTGTCTAGAGGAACACACATACAATGACACTGGTGCGGTTCATGAAAAGAACAGACATGCAATGACTTGTGTGGTTTGATTAGAGCAACACACATGCCATGACACTGGGTGTGGTTCATGAAAAGAACAGACATGCAATGACACTGGTGGATCCTTATGTGGTTTGTGAGAAGACCATACATACAATGACACTGGTGGATCCTTATGTGGTTCATGAAAATAACTGACATGCAATGATACTGGGTGTGTATCATGATAAGAACACACATCCAATGACACTGGTGGATCCTTATGTGGTTCATGAAAAGAACAGACATTCAGTGACACCGGTGGATCCATTTGTGGTTCATGAGAAGAACACACATCAATGACACTGGTGGATCCTTATGTGGTTCATGAAAAGAAAAGTCATGTAGTGACACCGGTGGATCCTTATGTGATTTGTCTAGAGGAACACACATGCAATGACACTAGGTGTGGTTCATGAAAAGAATAAACATGCAATGACTTATGTGGTTTGTCTGGAGGAACACACATGCAATGACACTGGGTGTCGTTCATGAAAAGAACAAACATGCAATGA